>CM056195.1:132761878-133361878 GCA_029692085.1 Gymnothorax javanicus | reverse complement strand
ATTGGCAATGCCTCGTCCATCTGTCCGTCCGTCCGTCCGTCCGTCCGTCCGTAATCATTTTGGTTCCGGAGCAGAACTCGGAAACTATGCAAGCTATCAGCACCAAACTTGGTACATGTATTCTATGTATAGTTTAGATGTGCTTTTGCTACTTTGGAAATTTTGGGATTCCTATTTTTGTCGTTTCCATGGAAACAAATCTGGACTTAGTGCAAATTAGACTGTGTTCCTTTCCTGAGCAGAACTGAAAAACTATGAAAGATAACAGCACCAAACTTTGTACATGTATTCTATGTATCGTCTAGATGTGTCTTTTGCTACTTTGGAAACTTCAGGATTACCATTTTTGCCATTTCCATGGAAACGAATCTGGATTTAGTGCGCATCAGGCCTAGTTCGTCTCTGGAGCAGAACTCAAAAACCGTTTCATATATCTTACTGAAACTTTGCATGTGCATTACCCGCATACTGAAGTGGTGTCTTTTGATATTTTCAGATTTCTGAAAATTTTATTTTTTTTGTTTCCATGGAAACCAGTTGCATTTGGACTCTGTACAGAGATAGGTTCGTTTCCAGAGCAGAACTCAAAAACTGTTCATTATATTTTTCTGAAACTTTGTATGTGCATTACCCAAGTACTGAAGTGGTGTCTTTTCAAATTTTTAAATTTCTGAAATTTTTTTTTTTTTCCTTTCCATGGAAGCGAGATGGATTTGGACTCAGTCGCAGGGATGGGTTTGTTTCCAGAGCAGAACTAAAACACTGTTCATTAATGACTCGTTTTATTATTGCCTTTGTCAACATGCGGTTCATTGTCTTTGGTAGATGTTGCCAGTACATACTTCCAAATAATTCCAGAAGAAAATCACCTCAACATTCTTGTTTGAATTTCTTTGAAGGTGTAGGATTGACATGACTTTCGCAAATGATCAGGGGCCGGGGGGATATGTCATCTTCTGATGACTCTTGTTTATTTTAGTGAGTATAATGTGTTAGCTGTGGACAGCTCATAAAATAGCCGCTAAACTAAATATTGTTGTTGGATATTTAATTGAAAAAGCTGAGCTTGTGTATGCTTGCTTGTGTGTTTGTGTGGGTGCATCTATAAATGCTCAGATTTCGGCATTTTTGTGTGTATTTATGTCCATTAAGAACTTCTGAAGTCATATTTTGAGTGGAAAGGTGCTTATCATGCTGGACTCAACTAAAATTTGTGCTGTTCATTGATCTTGAGATCACTATACTACTTTTGGGATGGGATTTGCTTTTCTTGCCATGTCAAAAAGTGAAAAACAGACATGCACCAGCATATGAAAAGAAGTGGAAGGTCAACTGGTGAAACGTCAGACCTGTCTTGCTGGCTCAGGGGTTGTCAGTAAACCCATATTATTCTAATGAGTGTAATGAGTCCCATTACTCCATCAACCAATAATATGAAATTACTTTTATTTTCGTTGTATTTCAGTGGAGTTTCATTGAATGAAATGTTGTTGTGTGAATGTATTTCAATGGAATTAATCGCAACTATCCAAATATAAATTAACAAATATAAAGATATTTGAATGAGTTTATCATTTTTATAATTGTTTTGGTGACTAGACTCGCCTGTTGATTTATACATATTCGCAAAACTTTTTTATTTTTTTTGATTTTTTCCCCCCACTCTGATGGCAGGTGAACTGTTTAGCCCACCGCAAAGCAACCTGCTCCCCTCGACTCAGGAGGAAGATGCCGGGGCACGTGATTCCTCCGACTCACATGATCACTAGCCCTTGCTTCTTTACACTGTGCAGTCACACCACCAGTTACACACTGCCTATGGCATCAGAGGATCATGTAGTGAGCATTCAATTTAGTTCATACAACTAAATGCGCCTGGCTGAACAGAAGTGATCGCTACAGAGGGATGAACTCACAAATTTTAACCAGCTTGACCACTATAATCTCTGGCGAGGCAGCATCAATTGATGCCACAACCATGTGGACTTTCGGCCATAGTTGGTGATGGCGTGGCTGGGAATACCCGACTACAGGGCTCACAGACAAATGCCATACTCAATATTTTAGTGTTTTACTTTGACATGAGATTATTTACATATATCATGTTTTAACTTCGAATGATGAAAAATACATAAATATCAAGTAAGATCATGTTAAGCTTTTTGAATGAAGCCTTGATGACTTATTTGAAACGACTCTCCATTGCAGTTTAGAGTAATTCTCAAGAATCATTAAGGATAAGAAAATATTAATTTTATGTAAGCCTGCTGTTGCTTGGTCTACATTGTGCACTGGCCTGCGATGAAATTTTCGGTTCAGGGCTGAAGAAGTTAAAATTGTGACTGTAAATTTTGTTAATAAATTTTTACGAGTAGCCTATCACAAAATGATAAGATTGGTAAAATGACGACACAATCCCGCAATAACATAATAGGTTTTTGTGAATAAGGCTTTTGACAGTTGCCCCTTGCAAAATAATCAGGTCTTGGGGAAGGTCCCTGGCAAGATATTTATCTACCCGAGGATGGATGACACACCCTAACTTTTAACATTTAACATCAATATAGAGTCTGGCCACATCATTTAGAACAGCTGACCATCTAGAGCCCAACAAACATTTGACCATAAGCAAGCTAAGCAATATCTTTTCCACTGTTGGCAACTGCAGCCAACACAACCTGGGTAGCTAGGAGAGTTGTGATTCCAATTCAGCCACCTAGTGTTACATAAACCTGGACAGCATTACAAATTTGAAGCAACCACTGATAATATATACATGAATTTCAAACTTAGAACTTGCAGTTCTTAATGTAATATGTTGTGGGTAAATAAATGGCATAACATTTGTATGAGCATGAATATAATGCAGATCTTCCCTAATTTGAGTGGATATAGAACACAGATTGTTTCCACGTCAAAACAGGGTTTGCGACAGAACTTGGCGATATGGTTTGAGTTAAATCCATACCAGTTTTGCACTCACTAGTTTGCGAAGCGACAAATGAGATCTATACCATGTTTTCTAACCTGCGATCAAACTCAGATACCGTGACATCGAACGTGATAAGGGGTTGGTGGCTGTGTTTTTCTAGTGTTATTCTCCCCAGTGTCTGGTTTGTGTGACTTCCCGTAACACTGGTTATCAGCATGGTAGCAAGGGAAGCCACGCGTGACTTGTGTAGGTAAATATCTGCCAACTATGACGAAGTAAAGATGTTACATGCGTTGAGAACTGTCTGGTTGATGGGCCGCTGTAAATGGACCAATGATGCGAAATGAAGAAAGACTTGAAGATAAACTAGATTTGGGCAAACTGAAATTTAATATATAGGATTTTTTTTGTTTCGTATGTCTGCTGAATTATAGTGTTTTTGCATTTTCCTTCAAATATTGGTCTAATTACTAACATTTAGGTTATATTTGTTATCTATATGTATGCACACACTTAGTATTTTTTTTTTAAATTTAACCCATATTTTACCAGGTAGTCTCATTGAGGTCAATGATCTCTTTTTCAAGGGAGACCTGGCCAAAATGGCAGCATAAGGTATTACAGACAACATGACAATAACAAGAAAACATACAATGTACACGCTAAAATGAAGACAACTTCAAGCACCGATGGTCATAAAAAGATATTCATTTAACTGTGGACTTACATTAAATAACTATGGGCATAAACAAGTACCAACCAATTTATTTACCATTTTATTAAATTTAATAAGAAATTTAAAATCAAACAAAGAAACTAATTCCCTTAGTTTTAAATCTTTTTGAAGATTATTCCAGGTGAGGGGAGCAGAGCAAAAAAGCTTTCATTCCCAAATTGGTCCGTGTACTTGGGACAAACAATAAAATCTTTAGATCTCAAATTATATCTACAGTCAGATTTCAGTGCAATCAAGGAGCAAATATAAGAAGGGAGTTTACCTAAAATAGCTTAATAGATAAACAAAAACCAATGACTGAGCCGACGCATGGTCAAAGATGGCCACCCAGCCCTGGCATAAAGAGTACAATGGTGAGTAAGGGCTTTACAATTTGTCACAAATCTCAATGCACTGTGATAAACACTATCTAACTTTTGTAAACAATATACCGGTGCATGCATGTATAAAAGGTCACCATAATCAATAACTGATTAAAAAAAGCAGCAGAAATCAGTTTCTTTCTTGCCTCAAAAGAGAAACAGGACTTACAACCCCAATTGCGAAATAGTTGGGACAAAGTGTAAATTGTGAATAAAATCAAAATGCAATGACTTTCAAATCACACCAGCCAGTACTTTATTCACAATAGAACAGGGATAACATAGCTAATGTTGAAACTGAAAAATTTTACAATCTTATCCACAAAATGAGCTCATTTCAAATTTGATGGCTGCTACAGGTCTCAAATAGTTGGGACAGGGGCCTGTTTACCATGGTGTAGCATCCCCTCTTCTTTTTAACACAGAGTGGAGGCGTCTGGGCTTTGAGGAGACAAGTTTCTTGAGTTTAGCCATTTGAATTTGATCCCACTTAATGCAGGCTTCCAGCTGCTGGAGAGTTTTGGGTCTCCTTTGACGGTCTTTTCATTTAATTGTGCACCAAATGTTCTCAATCGGTGAAAGATCAGGACTGCAGGCAGGCAAGTTCAGCACACGGAATCTTCTACTACGAAGCCTTGTTGTTGTAATTGCGACAGTATGTGGCTTTGCATTGTCCTGCTGAAATACACAAGGCCTTCCCTGGAATAGATGTCGTCTGGAGGGGAGCATATGTTGCTCTTAAACCTTTATATACCTTTCAGCATTCGTGGTGCTTTTTAAAACATGCAAGTGTCCCACACCATATGCACTAATGCATCCCCATACCATCAGAGATGCTGGCTTTTGAACTGAACACTGATAACAGGAGGGATGGTCTTTCTCCTCTGTAGCCCGGAGGACACAGCGCCCATGATTTCTAACAAGAATGTCAAATTTGGACTCGTCTGACCACAGGACACTTTGAAACTTTGCTACTGTCAATTTTAAATGAGCCTTGGCCCACAGAACACGGCGGCGCTTCTGGATCATGCTCAACAATGGCTTCCTTTTTGCATGATAGAGTTTTAGGTGGCATCTGTGGATGGCACGGCAGACTGTGTTTACAGACAGTGGTTTCTTGAAGTATTCCTGGGCCCATTTACTAATGTCAATGACAGAATCATGTCGGTGAGTGATGCAGTGGCATCTGAGGGCCCAAAGATCACAAGCATCCAGTAAAGGTCTTCGGCCTTGTCCCTTACGCACAGAGATTTTTCCAGTTTCTCTGAATCTTTTGATGATGTTATGCACTGTCGATGATGAGACCTTCAAAGCCTTTGCAATTTGACGCTGAGGAACATTGTTTTTGAAGTATTCCACAATTTTTTTACGCAAGCCTTCACAGGTTGGAGAGCCTCTGGCCATCTTTACTTCTGAGAGACTCAGCCTCTCCAAGACATCCCTTTTATGCAAATAATGTTACACACCTGATGCCAGTTAACTTAATTACTTGTGATTTGTTCTTTCAGCTGATTCTCTAATATATTAATTGCTTTTTCAGCCCTTTTTTGCCTGTGTCCCAACTTTTTTGAGACATGTTGCAGCCAGAAAATTTGAAATAAGCTTATTTTGTGGATAAAAATGTAAAATGTCTCAGTTTCAAAATTTGAAATGTTATCTATGTTCTATTGTAAATAACATATTGGCTCATGTGATCTGAAAGTCATTGCATTTTGATTTTATTTACGAGTTACACTTTGACCCAACTATTTCGGAATTGGATTTGTATTTCTATAATAAAACCCCAACTTCAATCTCAATTTTTTAATGTAATCAAAATGCATACTGCATACATTTTGCTTTCTATGTTTAATGCTAAAAACATACGGATACATACATTTTGCTTTTAATGTTTAGCATTAGAATATTGCTTAAAACAAAAAGAATCGTTACTTTATACATAAGACAAGATTATGTACTCAAATGCACAAGAAGGAAATCGGCCGTTTTGGTTTCAATCATTCAGTAAAACTATTGGCTATGGCATTAGTCTGCTGATACACTAGTAAGTAGCTCTAAGTTGATCATTTTTGACTTTATCCTCACAGTTCACTACCATCTTGTAGTGGCATTGGCTGCAGCTTGACATTGACGAGTGTGAAAATTATTTGACACAAAAATAATCATGACTAGAGCATGAGCCTATCCCACATGGTGATACAACCCCGTGAAGTTTCCCTAACACACATTTTTTCAAGTTTTCTCTGATGAATTACAAGAAAACACATGACACATCCATGGTTCCAGTACTTATTTGTATATCATTGCTATTAAATTGGGGCAGTGTTGCTATTGAAACTTCCATAGTACCCCCATAGTTCCCGTGATATTGAAGCTTGTAGTTGGTTACAGAACAAATCTTGTTGAAGAAAATACAGATTTTGGTTTAAGATTGTGACACCTAGAATTGACATGCAATTGATTTAATCGCAGTTTTTAACAGTGCTCTGATATGTCTTTCAGCTCTGAAAATTTCATTTAGCCATCTTTAATGCACATGAGGTTATAGGGCTCAAAAATGCTAGGAAAAATGATGTGAGTTATAAAGGACGACATTTCGACTGACTCCTGAGTACTTTTAGAGCCTGTAGCTCAAAATCTCTTCACAAGATCAAGGTAATATTTGGTAAGAATTCAGTAAATATACCTAAGTTATTGTACTAGAACAATCATCTGATTCTGAGGGGGTCAGGTGGGAGGCACTTGTAGATTTTATGTGGAATTACACAATATTTTATTAATAACAAAGAAATTACCAAAGAAATAAGCAGGATAAAGGAAATGCACACATAATGCCTAAAATTGCAAATTAATGGTAATCCTGAGTGAATATTAATGGTTCCCAATCGTAAAAACGTACCCTACGCGGCCACCTGCTGTTTTGAAGAGTCGTCACATTAATAAACAATTAAATTGCGCTAAAAATACTATATCTGCCCAGTGAATGTTCCGCTACGTGAAGTTTTAAATGGTGTCATCGCATTATACAAATAAATGATAGCCTCCATGCGAAAGATGCAAGTTTATTTGTATAATTGGCTCTAAATTTATCTAATGGATTCGGCTAGTCAGACTGCAGTGACCACCATCTGTAACCGCGCTCTGAAGGCTGAATTCGACATAACACCGGCGGGTTTCAGCTCCAAGTTCACGTTAAGACAGTGGCTATTTTTACGACGGTTGTTGATTTCAAGTTGCATTTGGACTGCTCGCAATATAATGGAGATGCACACACCTATAAATACAGTTTCAAATTAAGTAGCCTATAAATAACATGGTTCGCGTTACTATAGCTAACATATAACAACTCAGTCTTAATGTTCACCGATCCGATCAAGGGCATAAAACACATTAATGCGCGGAAAGAATATTAAGCAAGCTTGCTGATCTGCCGTTTTCAATCATAGCTCATGTCATGTTCGTTGTTTAACTGGGTAAGCGAAACTTTGCTTGCAAATTGATTCCAGTTTCATTCGAGAGTCTGCGACTGAAAAAGAAATGCAGTCAAACTCTTTTTATTTAACATTATGTTTCAAGGCTATATCAAAATGAGCAATTAAATTAGGCCTATGCCTCTATCAT
This sequence comes from Gymnothorax javanicus, assembly GCA_029692085.1. Taxonomy (NCBI): domain Eukaryota; kingdom Metazoa; phylum Chordata; class Actinopteri; order Anguilliformes; family Muraenidae; genus Gymnothorax; species Gymnothorax javanicus. The sequence continues at coordinate 133,354,227 of CM056195.1, read as the reverse complement.
TAATCTTAACTGTTGCTTTAAACAAACCACAAGTTACAATTAAAACGCACATTTGTGTGCATATTTAAGAAGGGGATAATGAGGCTATGAGAGGAGGCGTTACACGTTAGTTTTACGTATAAAAACAATTAGGCCGACTATGAAATGTTGCATTTTTTACGTTGTAGTTCAGATTAATCGTACACATCAATATTACCTTAATAATTTTAATTTATTATTTAAAGATCATTTATTCAGAGTAAACACAGGCCCGGGTTGAGAATGAAGGACTGTCACGGCAATACCCGCCACGTCCCAAATGGATTATTCTATCGTGTTATTTGTGATTGCTCTGCCAAAACAAATCCCGGTCGACACAAAAGCACATCACTAAACAGTCGACCAGACCACTACATCTGGAAAGCCCTAGTGGTTTTTCTGAATCAAAGATTACAGTTTGTTTGTTCAATCCAGAATGAATCTGACATATTTCCCTCTGTCAGAAAACCGAACATGATGAATTTCGAAAGTGAACCGTGAACCTTTTCCGTCAACAACTGTTTTGACAACAAAGTAAACAGTCTCTGACTTAGAAAACAATAAAGAAATAGTTTTAAATACATACCCAATCAGTATTACAACGCTCGGTTTCGAGACTGTCATTTGATACTGCATATTGATATAAACGCGAAGTGATATCAAAGGACTTTGTCATGAACTCATTCCGCTGAGAAAATAAACTCCATATCAGTCTTTCACCTGATGGAGATTTTCACAGCCTTGCAATGGTGATGGACCTTGCGTGGGCCTGGAACTAGAATTGATCGATCGAGCATCAGAACGCACTCGATCAACTGTGATCAGTAGAGTTTGTTTGAAGAATTTTGGTACTGTATAGTTGGGAAAAAAATAGTTAGACTTAATTGGGACACGGGTGCATTCTAGGCCCGCTAAGTGGCTTTAGAATGCGCCATATTTTTAATTTATGCACCATTTGCACATGGTGCGTGTCCTTCCCAACCCCTGCGACTTCGTCACAACCGTGATGAAAAGGCCCTTGAACACTTCAAGACTTAAAGCTAAGAATTCAAATTCCTTACAAATCGATTTTGAGACAAACACACTAACACAAAATTTTGACTTGACATAAATTGCAACACCACTGCCTTTCTTCAGACGATCAGTGCGGTACACGTTGTATCCATTTATGGCAATGTCCGAATTTAACGTAGTTTTGTTTAGCCATGTTTCTGACAGCACAATAACATCAGCGTCAGTCGAGGCAGCCCACACACTTAACCACACTTACACACACAGACACAAACACACACACTTTGTTCCATTATATAATATTTTATGTAATGTTATGAAGATGATATGGGCCAATTTTTCGGCTATCAGCTTTTTCCCGGTCCAAACAATCTATTACATTGGCCTTTAAAAGTCCACTATCGGTTGACCTCAAAATTTCAGACAGACCACAAATCGCCATAGAAACTGTCAGGTAACCATGGTGATCAATCTTCATTTCTGTATAGTATATTTTGAACGCTACTTTGTATGAATAATTTGCTTTAAAGTTGCTGTGTTTTAAAAAATACGGTGTCATTCAAAGATAAGCGCAAAGTGAGAGCTTTTCCAGGGTGTTTGCTTCCCAAATCATGTCCATTCATTCATATCATTTTGGTCATTGGATCTGAGAATTGAAATAAGAATCCTGTTCAGGTTTTTAAACGCCTTTGCAACTGCCATTATGGATTTTCAACACATATTTGAAAATGATAGTTCTGTCATTTATATACTGACGTTTGACTGGTGCAAAAGACCTTTAAATTTGGAAATGTTTCTGATACTAGAAATAACTTTGTGGGAGAGTGCCTTATATTGCTGAGACACCCAAAAGCACAGCAAAATTGCTAATTCCTCAGATTATTCTTTTATTCCCCCCTGTCTTCAGATGCTTCTCTTATATTAGTGCTCTGCTCCCATGGCTGTGTCCTCCATCCATATATTTGCCTGCTGGTCAGCGACCGTATTTCACCCTATAGGCCGTAAAGACAGAACCATTTGAACTCACTGTTTGAGGATGTGGAGAGATGGGAAGCAGGGCATAAATTGTCACATTGTGATGAACTCCCTCATGAAATCAAAATGTCTGCCCGACCAGATGCGTTAAATAAATCTCTTTTTATTTTGAGGAGTTATAGTGCAGTGTCTCCCAAACGTCTCCTTGTGTACCCTCAGACTAATTCAGGTGTTTAATATGTTCCTGTCAAACAGCCCCGAAACTACTATAACAACATCTTTGTTTAGTTTCATTAGGTTTGCTTGTGGTGATACATATATAAGACCTGTATCTGGCTGGGGGTACGGGGGAAAAGGTTTGGGAAACACTGCTGTAGGGTGAATCATGGCGAGTCTTTGCTTTTACTTATTTTTCCAATTCAGTATTAATAATTTATAATATTTTTCTGTAATGATTTTAATTAAGCATATGGTCTCTAGGTCAGTTTCATGCATTTATTCATCAATGCATTTCCTCAGTGATTTGTTCCAGTGAGTGCCTGTCTATGCTGTGGATCAGTATCTGACCATTGCCTTTTTTATTGGGTGTACTTTTTATCTGTGCACACAAAATGGTGTTCAAAGCATGTGGATGTGTGTGTCCTACCTTATCTAGAAAACCAGATATCGTCATCTTTATAGGGACATTTTTGGTCCCTACAAGGTAGCTGAGCTATTAAAGGTAAGGGCTCGATACCAGGGTTAGGTTAGGTTAGAGTTTGGCACCTAACACAAATGGGTAGAGTTAGGACTAGGGGTTAGTGAATTAAAACATGTCTGTGGGATATCTCAACAAAATGAAGACAAAAAATGCATGTGTGTATGTGTGCATTTGTGTTTGTGTGTGTGTGTGTGTGTGTGTGTTTGAGAGTGTGTGTGTGTGTGTGTGTGTGTGAGAGAGAGAGAGAGAGAGAGAGAGAGAGAGAGAAATTGATTTAGAGACTGAATCAATCTGTGTATATGCTTTCTGTTGAAATACTGAGGAAGTAGAGGATCACATCAAGTACGGTTTATGGGGAACAGATAAAACCATTTGATATCCTAAGCATAATTTGATATCATAAGCTTGCTGCATAAGTAATGTCATAACTTAAAGAGGAAGCTTTTGACCTGCTATATCTAACTCATCAATGTGGAGTTACTGTGCAAGGCCAGTCAGCTTACAGCAGGTGGTAAGGATCTGTCCATCTGTTCACTTTGCTCTGCCTTGTCAAGCAAAGCAAAGGGATGCACAGCAAAGAAATGATCATTACCTTTCATACAGCAGCTGTACGGACTCTCTGCTGGGGACGGTCCAGTGAGATTACCTCCCATTCGTACAACATCGGCTGACTGATAGTCCCACATAAAAGTTTCGCGCATTTGATGGCGTAAAATGTCTCCCCGCGTGCCACTAACTGATGGTATGTGTGTTATGTAATGCCATTTGAATGAAAATGACCCCTCAGCCATAACTGTTCTGTGATAACCTCACCACGTTTATTTTGTCAGACCATTTGCTAGAACAGGGGATGCTGGCCTGCTGTGATGAATCAATTTTTTAAACTCAACTGGTCATGGACCAGCTGAGTTATTAAGATGGTGCAAATTTTGTTGTCTGTTGTTGTCTCTTGTTGTCTGTCGTCTGTAAGCAATTCAACCTGTGACCTCTAGTGGTCACAAATATTGATCTAATTGGGTAAAACTCGGTATGCAACATCTTTAACTCATAAAAGACTTTGGGATTGCATTTCATCCCTGAATCCCTAAAGGTGGGCATGGCAGGGAGGTCATATTGAAAAACTTCATATTGAAATTGTTCATTTTAGACCTTTCTTATACTTATAAAGAGATGAAAATTGACATGTGCCTAGTATACAACATGCCTCAACATATAAATGATGGGTTTTAATGATTTCTGAAAAATGGCTGTTTTTGTGTACTTTGACATTCCTTCACCCGTAGACACCTATTTGAATGACCTGTAACCTCAGGCGTTCATAAATATCAATTAAATTTAATGAAACTTTGCATACAACATCTTTAGGACATACTGTAAACAAGTTTGGTATTTCATTTCAGCCTTCTACCCCTCCCTCAACTGGGCATGGCAGGGTGGCAGAACAGTTAGGTTTCAGGTTCACTGTTTTATGCTGTTAGTTATTGCAAAATTTAGGGTCTTCCCTCTGTACTTGCTTCAGTTTAATCTGAGGCAGGTGCTATGTATGAAGTGGTCACTTTCAGGACTTCACCTTTATTCAGTCCCTCAAGGAAGTTGTGATGTTGTGATCACAACTAGTAACGCAAATTCAATCAATCCATGCAAATTTTGCGCGGCCTTGCAATTTTGTCATCATCATCTTAGTCCCCCTCACCCGCGTGCGTCATCATGAAGATGCAGTCCCACTTCTTGCGAAATCCTGATGGGGCTGTGTATTAATCAAAGTGTGTTTTCCAGCATTAGTGCTGGCCTTTGTATGGATAAAGTTAATCACAGTTTGAAAGTCTGATTGAACTCAAGGTCCTCACATCATATTGTTGATCACTTTTACAGCCAATTCCTAATATTTATTTCAGTCAGGCAACAGGTCTAAGTACAACCCCATTTCCAAAAAGGTTGGGACGCTGTGTGAAATGTGAATAATAAGTGAATATAATGATTTGCAAATAATTTGAAGTGTGTATGACATGATTTTTTTTTTCCCTGTTTTCGGTTGGTTGAAATATGTGATAAACAAAAAATCTTTTAAGAAATGACGAAAACATTTCATTACTTTCTGCCAACCAAAATGCTCAGATTTTCCCTGTAAAATTGTCCAAGAGACTGAGTCCAAGAACTCCTACTTGTGATGTCAGTGTAATTGATTGCAGTCTCGTCCTGATTCTGCTTTGAGTCATTTCACTCACATCTGCTCGGGGAAATCAATGCAGTGCTGCTGCATGAATTTGACCCATTTTGCCCTCCGAGTAGGATCTGAAGAAAACAAATGCATGGACATGCCCAATGTGAAAAATATTTTGGGTTAATTGGCGCTCCAGACACACAATATCAGCCTCCTTTCTTCACTACCTTTCTCTTGCTTTCCGCAATGTTTTGTTGTGACATCAATTCAGCTGTACTCACAAGAGTAAATCATATGACATGCGTCCTTGCAACAAATTAGAAGTAAAAATTGTGGTATATTTGAACTCAAAAACTCAATTAAATTTTAGAGGTGTTTTAATGTCAGAATGCTTTTTTTATGTTTCAAAGAACCAAATACCAGAAAAAAATTCATTTCATACACACTTCAAACTCTATTTTTAATTGAAAATAGTACAAAGACAATATATCAGGGGTAGAAACTGAGAATTTTTTGTTTTTCATGTAAAATCTGTGCTCATTTTAAATTTGATGCTTGCAATAAATTTCAAAAAAGTTGGGACGGGGCAACAAAAGACTGGAAAAGTTGTATGATGAAAAAAAAAATACACCTGGTGGAGCATCTCAATTAGGTTAATTGGTGACAGGTAAATGACATGATTGGGTATAAAAATAGCATCCCAGAGGGGCTGAGTCTCTGAGAGGTGAGATGGTGTTTCACCACTCTGTGAAAGACTGCACGGGAAAATAGTTAACAATTTAAGAATAATATTTCTCAATGTAAAATTGCATAGAATTTGGGGATTCATCTACGGTTCATAATACCGTTAAAGGACTCAGAATATCTGGAGAAATCTCTTCGAAAGGGACAAAGCCGAAAAGTAATGTTGAATATTTGTTATCTTCAGGCCCTCAGGTGGCACTGCATTTAGAACGGACAGGATTTGGTGGTGGAAATCAGTGCATGGGCTCAGGATCACTCATGAAATCCATTGTCAGCGGACACAGTTTGTCGAGTCATCCTCAAATGCAAGTTAAAACTACCATGTACAAAACCATATATAAACATGATCCGGAAATGCTGCTGTCCTCTCTTGGCCCAAGCTCATTTGAGAAAACACGGAATTGAAGTTTGAAAACTATCTTGTGGCCTGACCTATAAAAATTTGAGATTCTTTTTGGAAATCATTGACGTTGCTTCCTTGGGGCTAAAGAGGAGAAGTTCAAAACAGTTCAAAAGCCAGCATTCATGGTAATATGGGGGTGAATTAGAGCACATGGTATGGTCACTTGCACATCTGTGAAGACACCATTCATGCTGCATGATATATAAAATTTTTGGAGCTGCATTTACTGCCATCCAGATATCTTTTTCAGGGAAGACTTTGCTTATTTCAGCAAGACAATGTCAAAGGCCACATTCTACGCAAATGATAACAACATGACTTTATAAAAAAAAAGGATCTGGGTGCTAAACTGGCTTTCCTGCAGTCCAGACCTGTCACCCACTGAAAATATTTGGCAAAGTATGAATCAAAATAATATGAGAAACAAGGCTGCAAAAGTGTTGACCAGCTGAAATCCTACATCAAGCAAGAATGGGAAAACATTTGGCTTTCAGAACTACAGCAGTTACACTCCCAACAGTTACAGAGTGTTCTTAAAAGAAGAGGTGATGCAACACAGTGGTAAACATGCCCCTGGTCCAACTTTTTTTCAATGTGTTGCTGGCATGAAATTTAGAGTGAGTATATTTTCTTCAAAAAGCGGCAAAATTTCTCAGTTTTGACATCTGATGTGTTTTCTTTATACTATTTTCAATTAAATATGTAGTTAAATAATTTACAAATCATTGCATTCTGTTTTTATTTGCATTTTACACAGTGTTCCAACTTTTTTTGGAAACAGGATTGTAGTTCACTGTAGTATAAACAAATCTCGACTGTTATGGAAAAACCTAGCAAGTACCAAAAAGCAGATTTTGAGAAAAAGACAGAAAACTGTATCCCTCTGGATTTAAGTTCTTGTCCGAAAGCGAAACTGACTTGGCAGTTAATTGTTCATCGCATAAAAGGAAATATTTAAGGAAGATTTTTTTCTTCTTTTTTGTCAGCATCCATGGCAATATGATGACAAGTTTTTTCCATCAAAAAATGTAAAATATCAATTACCAATATGATGGACAAAAACCTTGCAATTATGTAGTTACATTGGTGTTTGACAGTTTTTCAATGTTAACTCCACCATCTGTTTCCCTGTTGAAGCAATTTTTCAGTCTTTATTATCACGTGAATTACATGAATTATGGATTCAGACCATAAACGTCCTGCACATCCAATGCCCTGCATGGGCACTGACCATAGACTGTATAAAAAGATGGACGAAGCAACGGTGACGTCACCCATTGGTTTCAGCATACCATTTAGGATGCCTCGATTTTGGCCATTTGAACGGCACCATTTTGTCGTTTTGAAACCGGATGTGATTCCTATTGGACGAGAGCGTGAATTGAAGATCCGGGGAGGACCGTGGCTCTGGATCTGACCGTATCGGACGAGGAGCAGAGGATAGCCACGCCCCTAAAGCATATTCTGGCTTTGTCCTTTATTCTAGTCTACTTGGGACCATAATTTACAAAAATGAACATTACGATATATCCAAGGAGACTTGAAACTTGCGATACCATAAAATGATATGGAAAATCATTATTGAAATAATAAATCAGGCAGCAAAGTAGGGTCGTTTTCTCATAGACTTCAATAGCATTGAACTTCTTTCTGCAACCACCAATGTCGCCATCTGCCGGCCATTAAATATAATGCAAATTTTTGAGATTTCTGCATGGACTTTACTTTTCAGACCTGGGTGCTGCATCCATCTTTTTATACAGTCTATGGCACTGACCTGACAGATCATGTAATAGGAACACTGCTTTATAATTGGCTAATTCAACGTGTTAGGTTTTGCCGCAACAAAAATTAGAAAATTTAATGCGAGAAAAACCCAGGAGGATAAACTTGCTATGTTTTTGCTTCTGAAACTATTGAAAAAAGATGACTTGTTTGGTTTTGCTGTAACAAAACATAGGGAATCGGGGATTTTTTAATGCTTCTTAATATATATGATGAGGCAAAGCCTAGTAAGTACAAAAATGGACCTAACTCAGTTTTGACCATAATTTGACTTACTAGGTTTTTCCATGACACTCAAGAAATGTGTGCAATGATAGTTTGGCATTTATGCTTTGAACCTGACACACCCTACAGCCTAGTGAGAAGAAGCAGGAAGTGTCAGAATATCTAACAACCACCTCCCTCCCCCCTCCCCCTCCCCACCCCTTCTGGGGAATATTCAGAGCCTAAAGTTGGATGCTGGGTAGGAGGTGAGATGTTTACTATCCGAAGGCAAGAGTGATGCAGCAGCAGTTTATATTACTTGCAGCAGCAGAGAGTGAAGCAGCTCAGCAGCAGGTAGAGGCATTTTTGCAGCTAAATTAGTGTTCTCTGGAGTAGCAGAACAGTGGAAAATATGGACAGAAATGTCTTTGAGAAATAAGGCCTCTCTCAAGTTATCTACTCTTTGCATACTGTGTCCCATTTTTCATCGGTTCCTAAGCCAACATTTTTTTTAAGAATTTCTAGTCTAGCTCCTCAACTGGTGTCTGAGATAACCTATTATGCAGCTTAAAAAATGCCGAGATATGTTTCTCTCTCATTTAAGCTGATCATTATTGTCGGCCTGAATCTGAGAGAACAGCAGTGGGAAGCTAATTCAGAAACATGCTTGGGCGGTTGCAGCCAATTAGCATAGCTGGTTCTGAGGGGACAGAGTGTCTGTCCCAGCCAGGGGCCTCTCTGCTGGAAGATCCAGGGATTATGATTTCATCCAGTGACATTCACACATAAAGAAGTATAAATGGCAAAGTAATGCCATCAACTGTTTGCACTAGAGGTGTTCCACAAAGACTGCCACATTAATCAGAGTACAGTGCAGCTGTTGTCATTACTATTTTCCTCACTAAGTGCTTTTATTCTTTGCTTTTTATATTGTTATATACTTGGCTGGGTTTGTCAGAAGTTGACATTAGTCTTCCCAGTTGTCATACAATTGTCAACTGCCTGTTTTCTGGTTAAGCAACACTATATTTTTTTGATGAATATTATTTATTTATTTAATTTTTGCATTTTTAATGGATTCTCAGTACTTTTAAAGCCATGTTATGCCACTTCTTTGCAGTGCTGACACTCTATTAACTTTGAAACAATGAAAGTAGCGAATTGCAAAGGCTGCAATCATAGGGAGGGATTTGGGGGAGTTCCCCTGAGAATTTTATTTCAATATTTGACTAAAAACTATGCATTTCTGAATTATTTAGACCATAACCGTGAAACTTAAATTAATAGCACAAGTTTTTATTTAGGCCACTACAATCACTGATCTCAGCCAGCCAATTTTTGGGACAGGCGACTACATGGTAGAGGACTTCAATTCCTTTCGCAGGAAACTCTTGGTCAGCGAAGAAGGAAAATACTACCAAACTATTTACTTGTTCAAAAATTGGGCTATCGAATTGTCTTTTTGATAAAAGACTTAACTGACGGTTGAATGCAGAGTTTCTCTCAATCGATGAGGAGTGCATCTTGCTGATACACCCAGTGATTAAAATCTTGGTGACAAATTCGGAAAGAAAAAACTACAACATTTCGGACTATATCTGGACAGAGATTTCGAGATTTTTAAAAAGATATTCATTTTTTCTAGGCATTTCGATTACCCGTTTTGATTACAATTTTCCTTAGGCTATAACAGTGGCGTAGCCAGCTGGGGTGCTAAGACACGTCCCTTTTTGACTGCAATCAGTAGTTCTCAATCATTTTTCTTTATTGACGCGTTTTCCAATTATCGTAATTGGCAACCGAAGACACAGTTTCTCTCCATATGCGATCTAACAGCGATTAAATCATGGGCTAAATTCAGTACAGTTGCGGAACAAGAACAGAGAATTGGGTTGCACAAAACTTCCGTTTAAAAAAATTATTAGTCCTGACCTGTTCTCAGTTATTTTCATAATTAACAGAAGGTTCACTCCAAGAGCACTCCACGGTTAACAGGTGCTGCTTGTTCTCCCCGATTAGGTAAGACGACAATTATTCATCTGGACGCGTATTTGCTGTATTTAAATCAACGTCATTCAAAATTGCATACCTGTCGACTCTCACGCAAATAGCTTGAGCCGCAGGCTATTTAACTGCCGAATGCCACTTTTTTTTCCAACCCACACAATACTGAGAATGAAACTCAGCGTTTCATTGGAATGCGGACCAGTTCAATCATCGCGAAGCATTAGCCTATTAAGTAGCTAAATTATTTTTCTGTACTGAATTTAGCCCATGATTTCATCGCTGTTAGATCGCATATGGAGAGAAACCGTTTCTTCAGTTGCCAATTAAGATAATTGGAAATCGTGTCAATAAAAGAAAATGATTGAGAACTACTAGGCTAATTGCAGTCAAAAAGGGACGTGTCTTAGCACCCCCGCTGGCCACGCCACTGGGCTATAAGCTGACAGTTTGCTTTCAGTTTTTCTTTTTTCTGACAGTTAAGTTAGGCCTACTGGACAACATGTGATTTATGTTGTCACAAAGCTAGTTGGAATCTGGGAACTGCACTTGGGAATAACTTCAGCTAGCCCACAGTAAAAAGTCAAAACACATTGGCAACATTTCAAGCAACACTATATTCAACAAGGAAAAATAGAAACCTATGGGTTCCCAAACTGACCACTTTAGTGTATTAGCCCTATTTATCGGAATAAATCATTATTAAGACAACGGAACGCAATAAATGTTGATCAATATTAGGATTAATATAATATAAACGCTGTTTGCCGCTCGAACTTTGCTTTACCTGCGAGGAATATGAAATTCCAAGTTCATTGCCAGTGTGCTCATGAAGATAATATTTGAAAATTCTTCATTGCATAAAAAAATCATTAAAGCAAGTATTTTGGCATTTTCAAACTCGTCCACCAAAAGAGCCATGCATTATGCCATGACTGAGGCATTATGCCATTCACTTCATTCTTTGCCTGAACTAACGCACTTCCTCATGGTGCCACTTAATAACTTTACTTCTGTAATAGAGCACTGTTACTCTGTTCAGCCTTGTCAGTAATTTCCCTTTATTTGCTACAGTTTATTTGCTATAACGTTAACCTTGGGTAGCATAGCTCGCTTAGTGAAAGGATGCTGGAACAGCTAGAGGAAGAAAAATGAGTTTTTATGTTTGGAGTGTTTTGAACATTATACTTTGATCCTCTCAGAATGCAACAGTACCGGTAGGGATTCTCTCCTGAAAACAGATTTGTTCATCGCCAGTAAGACATGCCAAACAGAATAAAAAATTAGCTCTGTCTCCCTGAAATGCTAAGTACACTGATTGCAAAGCACTCAGAGTGCACCTGCTCCCACAAGGTTCTTCCACATTCATTCATGGGTGGCAGGGAGTGCATCTACATCTGTTGAAAGGAGAAATTTTCCTGGCATAGTCCAAATCAGCGATGATAAAGCCAGGAAAAAGCAAGATCAGTCACTCACCAATTAAAATGTGCTTATAACTACTGCTCTGCCATTGTTCTCTCTCGCAATATGGACATGGCACCAAACCAGAGTGGTCAACAACGAATGAAATTTGGGAACACTCAGCAGCAAAGTTACACTGGATTTTAAAACCTGCATTATTATTTATTTTTTTTAAGAAGCTTGTTAGCTATGTAAGTCAAACGGAGGCTCATGGATGTTGCTGTTGTAAGTCAGCTAGCATCCATCCATTACAAGCTAGCCAGTGAAGTTGGCTAATATATTGTCACTTAGCTAACATGAAAGTTACTAGGCAGGGTTGTTTAGAAGTGGTCAGCAAAAGTTAGATCTTGTTATTAAGATGATACAGATCTAGCTTGTTACTTATGTTCACTGCACTTCAACTGCGTTCGCAAGAAGAAATCGCCATTTGCACAGCAAATTTGTACAAGGGCAAACCAGCACCTGTCATTACAGGTGTAACGTTATATGCAAATACAACCCCAATTCCAAAAAGTTTGGAATGCTGTGTAAAATGTAAATAAAAACAGAATGCAATGATTTGCAAATCTCATAAACTGACATTTTATTCACAATAGAACATAGACAACATATCAGATGTTGAGATATTTACCATTTCATGAAAAATATTAGCTCATTTTGAATTTGATGGCAGCAAAACATCTAAAAAAAGTTGGGATAGGGCCATGTTTACCATTGTTTAGTATCCCCTCTTCTTTTAACAACAGTCTGTTGCCCCTCTCTCAACTTTTTTTGAGATGTGTTGCTGCCATCAACTTCAAGATGAGCTAATATTTTTCAACAGATGCTGAAATGTCTCACTTTCAACATCTGATATGTTGTCTATGTTCTATTGTGAATAAAATGCGGCTTTATGAGATTTGCACATAAGTGCAGTCTTTTTTTATTTAAAATTTACACAGCATCCAAAATTTTTTGGAATTGAGGTTGTAGAATTGATTAATTTTGACTTATAATTCTTCAAGTAATAGATGAGTCATGACACTTTTTAAAGAAAGTTTTATCAGCAATTTGCCGATTTGCACTGTGACAGAAAAATGCGCTGAAGAAATCTTATGAAAGGCCTGTTTATTTTGGCAAAATGTTTACACCAGACCTCTGGTTTGTTCTTTTTATGTTTTTGAAGATTTTAGTGTGCAGTATGTAGTATCAATTTTTGTGAGTTGTGATGATACAAAAGGGTCACAAAGTAAACTTCCTGAAAAGTGCTAAATGTGTGGACAAACATAACAACTTTGAGTGCTTTTGTTCATTTTCTTGGCATGGTTTGAGTCTACTTGTCCCCAAGTCAATGCAGAATATTTTTTTTTTGTGATCACCGTTATATTTTTTGATGAAGCATTCCTACCATGAGGAAGTGGTCTCTTCTCAAATGGCAATAGCCCAACCTATTGTACATAGAGCACAAGGGGTCATTTCTAGGCAAGTTTGAAAATTCTTGGAGTTGAACTGAATCTGCTGGCCTTAAACTTGGTATTACTGCCTAACGTAAACCTAGTCATTGAGATGGACTGGTGAACTGTCCTGGCTGTGTTCCTTCTTCTCACGCATTGCATACTTAGATGGGATGGGGGGGCTGTCAGATGGTGTACACACTGATGTTACCAGTTGAAATCTTTAATCACTACTGTTATTGAAAAAGGCGGTCACATCTGTGTTGTGACTAAATATGGTATTGCACGTATAGTTTACAGTGGGCTCTACTTCAGTGCAACCTTCAGGTGTGGATTGCCATTGTGTTATAATGCAACTGCACAGCACGATATCATAATAAATCGAGTGATGGAACTTATAAAATCACAGAAGTTGATATTTGCAAATGAAAAGTATACCGAGTCAATATTAGAGAAACTTGGCAATATGCTGAAACTGTTTATCCAGAGACCATCTGGCGCATCAGCCAAAATGCAATTTATATGGATAATCAATTACTCATCCTTAATTGGGGGTTAATAACTTAGAAAACAAATACCAAGCATTTCAGTTTGGTGCTGTTGATCACATCTGCAGCCAGTCCGTCAAGCTGCATTTGAATAATTGTGTTATTAGTATTTAATTTTAAACTTCAGTATTATTATACATTCTCTAAATCCAAATGAGAGGTGACAGACCACTACATGGCTTTTGAGTTGCATGGCTGGTGACTATGAGCTTCGGTCGATAACACATTCATGCAAAGACATCTAATCCCAAGGATGAAATGATGGATTGATATCCTCTCTCTTTGTGGTTATTAAGGAGTCCCATTACATTTTTTGAAGATTTGGTGAATGTTATTGTGGATGTCCTTATCAAACTCGAAGAAAACTTTATTGAAAATGCCTAAAGTGGTCCGTCTCTTCTTTTTGCCCTCCACTAATATTGGTGCCCTTGGTAATTATGTAGGAGAGATATGAAAAAAATGTGGTTCCTATAAAAATATGATTTTTTAAAATATCAACAAAAATAATCTTGAATATAAAGGAATAGAAATTTTAAAGAAATATCATTTTTATCATAATAATGAGCACCCTGCAAGAAAAAATCTAATTAAGTGCATTCCTATTCATGTTTTGCATTTTTAAATTCACCATAATAACTAAGACAGTGGCTCCCAAAAATGGTCATGGATTTTGTTCCAACTGAAATTCAAGTCCCGGAACAGGCTGTCAATTTTTCTAACTGGCACTGTTCTTGTTTATGAGAATTATGTACTGTTTAAGCCACATTATTTATAAATTGCTCTGTGTGCCCTAAAGAGTCACATATTCATATTGTAGCATATTGCAAATGTTCAATTTATTACATAAAAAGAGGGGAAAATTGTAAGTGATGAAATTAGGGAATCAATTGACTTGTAATTTGTTAGCGCGTGTCATTAACTACCAAATCCCATTCTGAAGTTAATGACAAAAAGACAAAGCAAATGATAACAAGCGAAACCTCCAATGTGTAAAAAAATGTGCATTCACATATTCAGCGACATAATTAGCGACCTGTTGTAAAAGTAAGTGGTCACCTTTGATTTCTCGCTTCTCTGGGGTATAAACATGAGGTGATGCAGAGGCCAGTTTCCCTCAGCCATCCATCACCATGGTTAAAACAAAGGAATACGATGAAATGCAACGCAAAGCTGTTGATTGTTATGGTCCAGACCAGGAATCAAGTGTGGAGACAGACTTGCAATACTACTGGTACTTTATTGGCAGCAGTACGGTAATGACAGGAACAGAACCTTGGAAAGGATAGGCGGGGATGGAGTCTCAGAGGGAATGAGGAAGAGTTCAGCTCAGGAATTATAGGCAATATTTGGGCTGCTGTTGCTGGCTAGTGGCTTCTGGTGTGCTGCCAGATGTTGAGGCGCTTGCCAGCACTGGACTGCCCATGAGCAGGAAGGTTGATGCTTGAGAGGAATTCTGTCCCAGTCCTGGCCCCAGCTCAGGGTTGTAAGCTTGTTCCTGACAAGCTTGATGAAGAGAGTAGGCCTGGAAGGATTAACAAGAACGTGGTCCCAGTGCTAGACCCTGATTAGAATTGGAAGCTTGTTCTTGAAAACTGGAGTTGGGGTTGAATTACGCTAACGTGAACTCAATTCCAATCCTGGACCCTGATTTGAACTAGTTGCTTGAACAAACTAATGGCAATAATGGTTTTAATGAAACTTTGGCTGCAACTAAAGAGCTGGTTGGATATGACAGAGACGAAGAAATTTTTCTAACACACATTTGACTTGGCTCTTAGTACAAATGCGACTTTATAATCTAGAAACAAGCACATGCACTGGAACGCTTAACAACCCACCAAGATTCAGCTGGGAGGGGAGGCACGCACAAGACGTACACCAGTCATTACACAGATATACCTTACAGCCGCGCATGCTGCTGAATTGTGAAGAGACACAATATGGATTCACACAAGGGTTGTGTTAAGACGTTGTGGGAACATCAGATGCAGGATCCAAAAGTGTTTATTCAAACACCAAACACTAAATGAGAAAGGTAGGCAACAAGCCATAAAATAAAACACCGTGCACATGCACTGAACCAATGGGAAAACTAAGGTACACTGCCCAAGGCAGGGGGAAACAAAGGTACACACTCCAAGAGTGGCTAAACTAGAAAAACAAAAACTGGACCTAACTGAACTGACGGAAACACTGGGAGACTTAGACAAAGGGCAGACAAGACGTGGGCGCAGCAAAACACAAGGCTCGGGAATCATACAAAGGAAATACTCGGGAAGGCACAGGAGCGGAGATTTCACAATGCAGAGCATAGCCAATACAAAGTTCCGTCTGCCGACTGCTTCTCTGCCCACTGAGATATGCATGGGAGAAGGCGGGGACTCGTAAGGCAATCTCGAATGGAAACAGAAACACATGGAATTAATAAACAAATTCACGAGGACCGGGTTAACAATAATGACTCGAGACAAAATGCTGAGACAATCAATCAAGCTAGACGATTTAGATTGAGGTAATCTAAACGTGACGAGTAAAAAAGCACCACGAGAGAAGCAAAGGAAAGCATAGCTTTAAACGCAGTTAATCAGGGAAAGCTTAGGAAGGAATTACAAAAGCTTGAAACACTCGCACTCGCTAATGCGTTCATTACGGTTAATACTATGTGACGAAATATATACAATCACCCTCAATTAAGTGCTGGTTAGCATGGGTTAGTAATTATCCTATCAGAGAACGCATTCACTCAGAGTTTAGCGAGACCCAGAATTAAGCACAGGTGGAAGCAATGAATGAAATACCACAGCCGATTCCGAATGAGGAACTGTGATTGTACAACGAGACGCAGGCATGCTCAAGGCAGTCACACGACATCACAAGAGTTTGGGAAAGAGTGAATCAATCGTCAGACGGTGAAATGAAAGCTGAAAAATAAACCTAGAGAGTAAGGCACGGGATAAAAAGCAGAAGCACAAAAATAAAAGGTAGTAAGCACAATGACAAAAACAGCACACATGAGGCAGAACCATAACAGGTTGAGGCAGTTGAGCTTCACAAATGTGGAAATGGCTATACGGAAATAACAAAAAATGGAATTCTACCCTTAGGAGCCATCAGGACAATAATTAGAAAGTTTAAGGTAAATAACAGCGTTAAAAATCTGCCTGTAAGAGGATGAGTGCCTATTTTGCAGGGAGAATGGCTCAACCGGGAAAGCTTCAGGTATTGCTGTTGGAGCACTGTTGACATTAATTGTGTCTTGGGCTTAGAAAGTTTCCAAAATTATAACCAGATGTCGTCTGCACTACAACAAGATTTTAACAGAACTGGAACTTCCAATGGGACTGGGTTCTGTGGTCAGTTTAGCTGTTTGGCAATAAACACTAGTAGTGTGTTTGGCATAAATACACAGGCAGCCATTTAGTAAAGAACAACATCCCCACTCTGAAGAATGGTGGTGGATCTTTGATCGTTTGGGGTTGTATTTCTTTAAAAGGCCCAGGGGTCATCTTGGAGTCACTGTGGATTCCATGAAGTACCAACAGATAATGAATAAAGTCCTGACTACCTCTGTCCGAAGGCTTGAGCTGGGACATCGTTAGGTATTTGCACAGGAAAATGATCCAAATCATGCTGGTTCACTGATTACAGAATCAAGATGATCTCCTTGCCATTCCAACATCCTAACGCCCCTAAGCATTTCAAATGTAATGTTGTCCCGTGCCTTCTGCAAACTAGTCTTAAGGTGTGCAATGGTACGGGGACTTCATTGTCTTACTTTATATTTCAAAATGTGCCACACCATCTTTAAGTTGGAACTGCGGGCTGGCCATTACTGCACCCACACCCTTTTCAGATAAAGCTATGCCTTTGTAATGCATTCAGAATGGGATTTTGCATTGTCCTGTTGAAATATGCAGAAGCATCCCTGGAAAACATGCCTTGAAGGAAACATATGTTGCTCCTAAATCTGTGTACATTTTAGTATTTTTTTTCTGTGACTACAACACTGTGTGATGGTCCAGTTCCTCCAAACACAGCCTGGGCTGTGTTAAAGTGGTCATATTATGCTTTCTCAGTTTTCCATTTCCTCTAGTGTTTGTTTTTTTTTTTTTTGTACATTTTTTTGTTCATGTTATACGTCTGCAAAGTAACAAAGCTTAAAGTCCACGCTTTTCTCTGACAGGAAGTGCAGTTCCAGAACTGCCTGAAACACCCTGTTTGTAATACAGCCTTTTCTTGCATAACATGCCTTCAAAATTACATGAAAAATTGGCATAATGCCCAGCTAGTGGCTTGTATAACATGCCTTTGGACAAAGCTATGCAGAACATAGGCTGGGATGAGTTTGCTAAGTGTGCTTTGACATTTTGCTGTCTTTTTCTGTACGATGACAAATTCCTTTTGTATAGACCTTGAAAGGAAGACAAAGTGAAAAATCATCAACCCAAATGCCTCCTAGCGATAACAGGGGCACGACGGGATAAGTCAATAAATTAAATAATGTACTTATACATAATTAGTAAAATACATCAAAATTATCATGCAGAATCCTTTCGAGTCATCCATTATTGGGAACCATGTTGTTGTTCCAGTCAAAATATCAAGTTATAGCCCAGGGTGCGAACTAAGGGGGAGCTAGAGGGAGCTTGGCTCCCCTTAATAAGACGAGCTCCCCTGAAAACACAATTTGTGAAATTTTGGGGGGTCTCGAACATGTTGACAATATGTTATTTTTGCACCGAATTTTTATTTTTATGTATTCTTATCATAGATGCTGCATTAAAACGGCTATGACTGATGCATGATTTATGCCGGATAATTAACTTTGTTCTTGCCATGATCACTGAAGCTTGGCGGCGCTATGTCATGAACGTCACTCAGGCAATAAGAGAAACAAAAAAAAAAAACTTTTTTAGCTTCTCTCAGTTTTTGCACCAAGTCGCATTATTTTCCGTGGCTAGTAGTCTTCAAAAACCAGAGATGGTTGCGAGAGAGCAGCCTCTCGGCGCTCCTTCTTCTTGATCTTAATTGACCTCCCTTAGAAAAATTCGACCCAACTCCCTTCATGGCATCTTGGATTAAATCAGATCATCGCCATTCCATGTCATGGGCTTCAGGACGAATTGCAAAGGCATCTGATCCCAGGCTTTTGTGGTCGCTTCTGTGTTTAGGTAGGAGCTATTGCCAATTATTCGCGTTTAGCATTGAATTGTGATGGGTGTTCAGATGGCGTTATTGGCAAGACGTAACAATGTACATATTGCGAAAGCAAGCTTCAAACATCTATTTTTACGCACTTGGCAGGTAGCTGATTGCGGTTACCTCCGCAGACACTTCGGATAATCCGGCGGCTCATAAAATTAACTCATTCCCTGCGGAATACTTTTATATAAAATTGTCGCGTTTGTACGGAATACTTTTACCGAAAATGACACAGTATAAAGTAGTGAAGTACGGGTGGCCCATGACCGCGATCGTCAACTTATTTTGTGTTTTCATCGGACTGCGAATGGTCATCCAGGCCGCTGGCACCAGCTTACCGTAGGGAATGGTAGAATTCGCCACGGCCGTTGGCAGTGGCTTGCCGTAGGGAATGAGTTAATATGCTGATTAATGGGTTGCGGTGGGTAAAATAATACGTCATCAATCAGTAGAATATGAACTCTATTTTCTAAAATATGAAAATATTTTAAGTGTAAATACCAGCAGCGTTCCCCCGCAACGGAAACACTCGCATTCTCCTCCCGCGTGTGCAGTTATGCACGAGACAGCAGTGTAACCTCATTGACTATTTCAATCTCCAAACACATCACTTCTAATGTTACATTTCACATTTATTTTCAGGTTCTAATCAATACGTTCTGCAGCATGATCAGATTTTTGGCTCGTCAATCAGATCATAGCCGTTCTTGATTTGGAGATTCAGTAGACAAGGTTTTTCAGAAAGGTGTAAACTGTATTGAAATGTTTGTTGCCCGATTTGCTGCATTCATATTCCGAATGGCAGTATTCTATATTTTGTGGTGCCGATGGGTTATCGTGGTTATTTTTACTCCACAGTCAAACTTCATTTGTTGCGCATTGAAGTGTGTGTTGCACATTTAATTGAATCTACTACTACTGCGGCTCTGGTGTCCGCATCTGTCCGCGCACGCAGCTGTTTTGAAGAGTAACTGAGCCCCAAGTCTTCTCTTTGAAGCAGGCACAAGCATGCCCCCCCAAAAAAAAAAAAAACTGAGATCCCCGAAAGCCACGATATTGTTCGCACACTGTTATAGCCTAAATCAAAACATTTCAACCGCAATGTTCACTCAACTATATTTAATCCAGGTCACTGCCTCTCCCCCAATTCATGCCCTGGTAACTGCTCCAGGATCATAATAATCCACAAAACTTGGTTTCAAAAATTGTTGAGCTTTAGGCTTCAAGAAAGATTGTTTGAATTTATTAGCCTTATACATTAGTGTGCAGCAATGATTATACACTTACAGGGCTCTAGACTAACTTTTTCACTTATGCGCACTGGTGCTCCCAACCCAAAAAATTTGGGCGCACCAGCAAAAATCTAGGCGCACCGCTATAAAAAGTTGGGAGCACCAGTAAAACTCTTGGCCATATCAAGTAATAATCCAATTAATCAATGTTAACAACCTAGAATAGGGTTTTAGAATAGATTATAAAAGAAAAAGCATAATCCAACTGAGTTATATATTGATAGGTGGAAAAGAATTGTGTCGTATTTTAGGTGGTTCTTGGGGATGGAGCATGTGGTGTCCCACACCATATGCACTAATGCATCCCCATACCATCAGAGATGCTGGCTTTTCAACTGAACGCTGATAACAGGAGGGGTGGTCTTTCTCCTCTTTAGCCCGGAGGACACAACGCCCATGATTTCCAACAAGAATGTCAAATTTGGACTCGTCTGACCAAAGGACACTTTGCCACTTTGCTGCAGTCCATTTTAATGAGCCTTGGCCCACAGAACATGGCGGCGCTTCTGGATCATGCTCAACAATGGCTTCCTTTTTGCATGATAGAGATTTAGGTGGCATCTGTGGATGGCACAGCGGACTGTGTTTACAGACAGTGGTTTCTTGAAGTATTCCTGGGCCCATTTAGTAATGTCAATGACAGAATCATGCCGGTCAGTGATGCAGTGGCGTCTGAGGGCCAAAAGATCACAGGCATCCAGTAAAGGTCTTCGGCCTTGTCCCTTACGCACAGAGATTTTTCCAGTTTCTCTGAATCTTTTGATGATGTTATGCACTGTTGATGATGAGACCTTCAAAGCCTGTGCAATTTGACGTTGAGGAACATTGTTTTTAAAGTATTCCACAATTTTTTTACGCAAGCCTTCACAGGTTGGAGAGCCTCTGGCCATCTTTACTTCTGAGAGACTCAGCCTCTCTAAGACATCCCTTTTATAGCCAATCATGTTACACACCTGATGCCAGTTAACTTAATTACTTGTTAAATGTTCTTTCAGCTGATTCTCTTATATATTAATTGCTTTTCCAGCCCTTTTTTGCCTGTGTACCAACTTTTTTGAGATTTGTTGCAGCCAGAAAATTTGAAATAAGCTCATTTTGTGGATAAAAATGTAAAATGTCTCAGTTTCAACATTTGAAATGTTATTTATATTCTATTGTAAATAACATATTGGCTCATGTGATCTGAAAGTCATTGCATTTTGATTTTATTCACAATTTACACTTTGTCCCAACTATTTTGGAATTGGGGTTGTACTCGGTGGAATGATTTTTTTTTTCTCATTGCCAACAATTGTATTTTTAAATACATTTTCACCAAAATACTGTGGAGAAGTAATATGTTAGGACCTCTTTTAGATGAAAGTGGTGGTGTATAATCATCACTGCTCACCACTGTATTTTTATTTGATTCTATGAAGGTAACCAGCGGACGCAAGCCAAATCGCACCAGGGTTTTCACATCAAGCTTCTATGTTATGTAAACTCACTTCACCACATCCTAGAGCATTACTGGTTCACACTTCATCACTTAAAAGGCTGCTGATTTCCATGGAGAGCCATCACTTATGCGCTGCACTTTGCTCAACTGATTGGGACTCTGGCCAATACCATTATATCTATGGTACCGGAAGTGTCTTTCCATTTGCAGTGTGGCACCATACAAGCCAGTCCTTGTCTTCACAAGTCATACTACATTGCAATCAATATTCCGTCTGGGTTTCTTTTCGAAAATATGTTTGCAAGGCGTTGTGATTTATTAGAGTGCCCATCTGCTCACTAGAGATATGCACAGTGCTGTGTTGGATATAACTGAGATATTTCTAAAAAATGGTGTCAATCTGTTTATTTAGCCATCTGTTGATATTATACTTTCACTTTACTGAAACATAAGGATAAAGTATGTTTTCAAAATTGCAAGCAGCCATTCTTAATTTTTTTTTTTTTTTTTTTTTACATTTTATGTTCTGCACACTCATTGTTGAAACCAAATGTCAGTTTCTGGACTGTGGTTAAAACTAACTGTATGGTGGTGGAGGTGTACTTCCTTAGTTTGAAAACAGCATTGAACCATATTCCATGCTGCATTCGAACCATATTCCATTATAGTATTTGAGCTACTGGGCTCACTATCACACTTGATTAAAAAATGGGCAAAAATAAGTTGTTTTTGAAAAACTGCTCTGAAATTTGAATGGTTGAAGACTGCAAAAAACTTTGTAAAAAATATTTTGAGAACATGCATGTACTATAGATTGGTGTCAT
Source organism: Gymnothorax javanicus (assembly GCA_029692085.1). NCBI lineage: Eukaryota > Metazoa > Chordata > Actinopteri > Anguilliformes > Muraenidae > Gymnothorax > Gymnothorax javanicus. Next base: position 133,332,024 of record CM056195.1, on the reverse strand, counting down.
TTCCTCCATACCTGTAGCTGCTCATCAACAAAAAAATCTCTGATATTTGTTTTTGATTTTTGATTCTTAGACACTCCATGCATAACTTGATGGAAATAAGTATTATAATCTGGACCTAGGTAGAAACAATACAAAGATACAAAGGTTTTTTTGTAGCAGTAGTCAAAACAGGCGGAATCTCACTTGTTTGCTCCTTAAGGTGTGAGAGGTTAAAATTTATCTCTACCACTATTCCTCAGCTAAATGTTATTAATTTCCCTTCATTTCAATGAGCTGATGAGCTTGAACCGCAGATGGCCAATCACAACAGAGTGGGCTTTCAAGGAAGCTGCCGTGAAGAGACAGAAGCCAAAACAGCCCATTTCAGGCTGAGTGGGCCTGAGATGCTGCACACACAGCCTGTACAGCTATAACTAGATGCTTTCTTGACCACAAAAATGAAAATATTTAACTGGGAAATGGGCAAAATATGATCCATTTTACATAAGGCTTTCTTTTTTGCACTGTAAATGTTTTAAGTAGCATTTGTGGATGTACTTAATGGCGCTGTCACTATAATGACGGTTCTTGATGCTGTACCATCTGAGTGACTGGAGATCAGGAGTATTCTGCTTGGGCATGCTCTCTAGCAGAGGGTGAAATATTGAAATCCTTTCCTTTTTATATTTGAGGAGCTTTGTGTTTAAACCTTTCATTTGTGGGCAAATTTTGTATCGAATAATGATTGCAATGACTTGTTGATGTCAGCTGTTTTGAATCATATTATTATTCAAGTCTTTTACCTCATCACTCATCCTTAATTGCTACCGTCCAAACTTTTTTTTTTTTGGAATGAGTTTCTGGCCTAAATGGCAGGAATATTTACAAATTAAATCAAATTTACCAAACAAAAAATTTCATAACTTGTCTTCATATTGTGCTATCAAACACAAGTAAAACTAAATTTAGCGATCACCGTTGTCTCTTTTTATGTGCATTTCCCGTACCGTCCTAACTTTTTCTGAGTTGGGGTTGTTTTAAATGAAGGGGAAACAATAAATTTGTAAAAGCAATTTCATGAGAGATTTTTGTTTCATGACAATTATTTTATTGACTGAATTTCAATATGGGTTACGTTTTTCGGTGGTTTTTTTTATCAAACATTGAGGATAAACAAAAAAAAGCATGATCAAAATCATTATTGCTCTTATTTACGGAGGGTGACAGGATTATCAGTGGGCAATGTTTGTGGCCAGTGGCACTGCTATAAAGCTTACATCTGCATTTGGACTCAGCCTGGACTAATAATGCCTTGAGCCCCATTTGACCCTGGATTGTCTGAGCCACTGCTCTCCCAGCCCCTTTTGTCCCAGCTAAACACAACACCTTTGCCCTAGTCTGCATTGTTCCTTATTCAGTATTTTGGCTGTGTGATCCTCATTAAGCTTGCATGCATTAAGGCCATATTTTGCCTTTTCCCTTCCCCAGTGAAATGCGAGTTTCCCATCTCCCCACCCCCCTTTGTCCTCTCTGTTCTCCAGTCTTCTCTTCCCCCTTCTCATTTCTCCTGAGCTGACCTCTGGCAGGTGGGTTATCTCTTTTTGGGGCTGGGCTTTTCCCAAGGTTTCTTCCTTATTAAGGAGTTTTTCCTTACCACTGTCGCCTTTTGGCTTGCTTCATGCGGGTTCAAGCCCTGTTCTGTGTAAAGTGCTTTGGATCCCATCTGTGAATAGTGCTAAACAAATAGTATTGAAATTGAAGTGAATATAGCTGTTTGTATGCATGTGGACAGAGGCACAGTTTATATGAGTGCATATGAGGATAGTGGCACAGCAACAATGCTTACATTCCTTGATATGCGTATAAATACTGAATGTAAGCTGAATTCTTGTGGACCTTACTCTATGATCCCTGATGGCTTGTGGAGGGCCTGCACTGGTGAGAATTAAAAACGGGCAGAGAGGAATGCGCCAGCCAACCCTGGTCCTGCAGAGCAGCAGGGTGTCCTGGTTTGTCTCTCGCTTCCAGCTTTAGACCAGTCAAACCAGGTGAAGTCAGTTTACTGTGTATAACATAACAGAACAGCATCAAAAACCAGTTGACACTTTGGCTCCCCAGCACCAGGGTCGGATACCCCTATGCTGGCCCGCATGTAAAAGGCTCAAAGAAGGCAGCGACTCCCTCTGCTGGACCAAAGTTGACACTGCATGTGAAATAGAGAAGATACTACAAAGCCCTTGCAGGAAAAAGCGCCCAAGCACAGCAGCGCGCCCAGCAGAATCGAGAGGCTTTTTGTTTTCATGTTCATTATGGATAGATGGCCTAATCCTAGTTTGCCGAGCAGGTGCCAGCAAGGGGCTTTAAGGCCCTTTAAATCCTCTGCAGCTCTCCTCTGGGAAGAGTCCAATCGGACAGCTTGCATGGACTGACAGTGCACCTCCAGTGACTCTGAGGATTGGCAGATCAGATTGTATTGTAAGATGGAGGGAGGGTGGGAGTGGGAGTGGAGCAAAAAGGTAAATTAATCTCATCCTTTCTTCTCTCCTCCTCCATGTTTTTTTAACAAGCTGTGATAATATTGGCATTTCGCTGGAGGGAGTTACACGCAGGGTCAAGGCATGTCCCTCACATCAAATTAGTCCATTATTCTTTGAGATGTCTCCAGATTATGATTTCTGTGGACACTGTACAGCTTTTTTTTGGGTGGTGCCAAATGTGGGATGTAAAGGAAAGCAATTGAAGACCACAAAGGAAAAACGATCAATGTCCAAATTTAAAATTTTTGTATATTTTATATATTATACATTATTATAATATTTATAATAATACATAATAATATTATATATTTTTATAATATTTTTGCATATTTTTTCAGTGCTTTGTTTCTAAGTTCGTTTTGAATTTTTAATTCATCATTTCTCCACAAAGTTACTCCAAATGACTGATAATTTTTCCAATGTGGTCTTCAATTATTAGTAGTCTAATGTAAAGCTGGTTGTCAATTTAATTGGAGAATTGGAGGTGGAGATAGATTGATTGATTGATTGATTGATTGATTTAGGGATGATAGATAGATGGAGCAAAGAATGGAAAGGATGGATAGATTGATTGATTGGGTTGATAAAGGTAGATATCTTTAGTAATTGGTTGATTGACTGATTATTTGTAAGATTAACTGATTCTTTAAAATTACCTTTTTTGTAATTAAGGATTTTTGTTTTTTATGTGCTTGTAGATCATGTGCAAATTATGCTACACATTCCCAAATCACTATTCTGTCAGGTTATGTCACTATTTTCAGTTTTTTCTTTGTATTTTTAAATTGTGCATATTTCCATGTTGTATTTGCTGAGAGGATGTGGCAGAGGACGCAACTGAATGTGTCACTTTTCTGCTTTTTATTGGATGGACCCCATAAAAATCTGAGGCAGAAAAAAAAAATCATAAGAGGCAAGTTCCTACTAAATTGCTTGGGCACTCTTTTAATGAGAAAGCAGGTGCTGTTTTTTTTCCTGGCCAGTGTTCCCTTAAGAAAGACAGAATATTAACAAAGTATAACTATTATACCTAAACAAGTCATACTGTATCTTGAAAAATTTGTTTTGCTGAAAAACATGTTTTGCAGAAAAGCAAGCCAGTCAGAGATGGCAAAGTTCCCCCGGAAAAGATCAGACGCACAGATGGACGGATGGACATGGCCTAAATCATAACTCCCTGACCTACCCTTCGGGTGGCGGGGAACTAAAAACTGTGTATGGATTTTCAATTTCGGACCTGAATTATATGAGCTTTTAGCATAAAACAAGTGTAATATAGTGTGCATGGTCCGATATACTGTTTTTTGGAAAACAGTGTCAGTTGAGTTTCTGTACATTGGTTGACACACAAAATACTACAAAGAAATAATGGCCAACCTTTACAATAAGTGGAAAAATCATATGCTAAACTACTGCCGACTCATGATGATTTAATGTATGAATTAATGCACGATGTATCGTGGATTACTGTGGCTCACCATTAACTAATGAGAAAGTAACTATGACTCTATGTGATGAGTTCAGGCTTAAAGGTATACTGGATTTGTTTGTTGGTGTTTGTCAACCCGAAATTCAAAGTTAGCTCCTCCACTGCAGCTAAATCGAACCAGAAGCACGCGCCCCCTGTCCATTCTAGCTTCACTCGGAGCTACATACACACTAACATCCTGTACAAACATTCGGTAGCTAGTGCAAATGTAATTTTCACTACTTAGATCAAAATTTCTCTGAATTGTGGTTCTAGACCAATGCCGAATATGACAACCTTCTTCCAGTTCTGCAATGTTATGAAAAAAGAAACTGCCAACAGTAATGTTACATTTGTTGTAAAAGACAAGCAGATGCTATGCAAGTTAACTAAGCTAACTGCAGGCTCTCACCTCCCCAACAGAAAACAAGTCAATGCCCTGTCACGCTTATTCCCATCATCTCCTTTAGTGCTTGATAGTGGGTGAAAGCTGACCCAAGATTTACTCTCGTTTTGGAAAAAGGCATTTTCATCTTGCTGTTTTGCCTCTTTTTAGATGATCTTCTAAGGCTTCATGTTTTTATCTCTGGAAAAGTTGCTGTTTACATACTCTCGATGCTCAGAGCAATAAGCAATTTTGTTGCGCCACTATTAGCCATCAACCTTGTGCTTCAAGTTATCGAGCCAACTATACTTACTGGAAGTATTAGACTACAGTTTCTTATCATATTTGTGCGTGCCTGTAGGGTTTTGACTTTATTTAAACGTCTCTCGTATGGTGCATACAGAAATTCTCCGCTGAGGTTCTATTATACATATTTTACATTTTTGTTTACATTTAATAACAAATTTCTACAGAGCTGCAGTGGGATCAATATGGCCGCAAATAAATCACCTTTCTGTCCAGCCGATGAAAGCTCCATTTCTTGGCTGTGTTTGAAGGCGCCTTCACACTGGAACAGCCTTCGATGAAGTTGCAGCCTAGAAATGCAGCCTCCAATTTAAAAAGCAGCCACAGGGTCTGGCCCTGACACCCTACATGCTGTTATTGGTTGGGGGCAACAGACTCATTGCCCAAAGGTTGCTGGCTAGAAACTCGTCGTACAAAGCGAAATAACAAAATACTGGCTCACAGCAGCATCTCTGGAGATACAGACACCACCACACACCTCTAGTGGGTCATAAGCGATGATTGAGAGAGATTATTTTTTGATGGAGTCTGTACATTTTTTTTTTTAAATCCTACTCAGGAAACGTTTAATAGATCATCAGTGAAGGAATGTTAATTAATAGTTACTTCATATACTAATTATAATGCAACCAAATTAGGTGGATTTCTCTTGCAGTTGCTCAGCCTCTCTTATAAAAATATAAATGGCTTCTTATTTCTTTGAGAATAGACCAAATACTATTTTTGACTGATAACATAGTGGGAGGAATGGGTTTTTTTTAATAGTGTTTGTGCTGTTGGAAACATCATTGCTCACGTCATGTGGTCATGCAAATAATTTTCACAGTAATTTGCATATAGTAATGAAGTATTTTGTCCAAGGTTGCAAAATAATGAATTTTTAATTTCATTTGTGTTGTTGAAAGTAGTGGAGTACAGCATGATAGAGAAAGATGCACTAAAACCAAAATCATCTAGCAGGTACCAATTGATAAGTAAATTAGAGGCAAATGATCAAACATGTTTCTGCTCAACAGAAGTGCCATAAGCCTATCCGATTAATTTGACAACTTTGTGAAAGAGACACATGAAGTGTTCATCATTACTTGATCATTACTTCCAAGATTACTTACCTAATTTGTGTCCCCCTCAAGTAAAGTCATGTCATGATACTCATTTGTACATCGTTAGCCTCATAGCACAATTGCCTATATCATTGTTTAAGGGTTTATACATTTATTCATTTTTGTTATTTAAGAGACTGAATTTTATTTTTATTTTCAAATTTTAGGGTTTTGAGAAAAAAGGAAAAAAAACATTTTTTTCGCCAACACGAAAGAACAGGCAGCCAATATTTCAATTTGGCAAAAGTATGACTTTGGCAATTATACTATGAGACAAACGACATGATTACTTAATGCACATTCACTGAGATTCATTGGTGCACTTGCTCTGAGCCCAAGCTGTAAGCAGACAATGGGCCAAAAAGAATTGTTTAGTGGCACCTCAGAAAAAAGAAATTATGATCTCTCATTAAATTTTGGTCAGTTCTTTTTCGTATGTATGCCCTCAAAAATGCAAACTGATTTCCCTCATAGGCTTTTCCCTTTTATTTTAGTAGTCTGTAACAATCTATTAAAAAATGGTATGCTCAATATAAAAACTATAAATAAACAATTAAAAACTAAGTAGTTTATTCAGTAATTGGAATGACTTCTTATTTTTTTTGGTATTTTTGCCATACACAAAAATGCAGTGATGATTGCTGGGTAACATGTTTGCTGTTGTCCAATGTTAAGTCTGATCATGTGATGAAGTGATACAATAAATCTAGTTTAGGTGCAAAATCTGAACATCAAGACTGACAAGCTGGGCACTTCTGCCAGCCAAGCAAGCAGCCATACCTTTCGGACCTAAAGCAGAAAGAAGAAATTACAAGAGAGAAAAGTAGTCTTTTTGGCAGCAAAGCTCCCTAAATTTCATTCCTTTGGCTTCATAATAAAAAGTCGACAGCCAATGGGTGACCCCCCCCCAGCTACAATGCAGCAGTTCAGCATGTTGGCAAATTGGCTGTGTATGCCACTGTACCAAATCATGCCTTTTAATCAACTAATTTATTTATTTATTATTAGTATTCATTGTTGTAGTGGAGTTGGTTTATTATTATTATTATTATTATTATTATTACTACAATGTATTATTATTATTATTACATGAGGTAATTAAATATTTTGCAACCTTGAACAGATTAACTCATTAGTGCACTCCAAAGCTGTACAGATGATTAACACTACATAATGTGTTAAGAAGAGCAATAGAGTAGTCATGTTCCACCCACTATGTTGTAAATGTGTCAAAAATACCACTGGGTCTATTTTCATTGAAATATGAAAAAAAAAAAATTTTAATCAGAGAGGATGAGGAAATGCATTGTCCTGAAATATGCTTTCATGTTAGAGGAATCCAACTAATTTGGTCGCATATTAATAAATGTACAAAGTAATTGTGAAAAAGCATCCCTTAACTGATGATCTATTAAGTGAGAACTAATCACGTAAAGTCATAGTGACTTGATCATTTTTTAATAGTGAGCAACAGGAATTCATGGCGCATCCTGCATGAATTCATGCATTTAATCATCAGTAGTCAAGCAATTCTTAACCATATTATTTGCACCCTTATAGTAAAGTGAGACCAAAATAATATTAGTATAATTATTTTAACATGTAGCAGTGCTTTGAATGAGCTTCTCTGGATAGATAGCGGGAGAAGCTGCAGAGTAGAAATCCGTGTGAAGCCGGGGAACTTTTCCCGGGCGCTGTCAGCAGGAGCCCCTCAGCATGGATAATTCATCCATAGACGGAACGATACTGTGACAGCCGAGGGGATGAACAGCATCCTCATGGGACGGCGGATAAAACTCAGCGTCCACTCGCGAGGTGACACTTCTGCGCCTCTCTGTCTGCGAAACACGGCTTGGAGGGGGGCTGGATATAAGTTGTAGTTAAAGCATTCATTGCGCACCAGTCCATTACCCTGCCTGCTGCCGGTGCTGGCAGCCAAAGCGGCTGCTCTTGGAAACGCTGTCAAACATGCCTGCACTGGCACAAGCTTTCTAACAGCACGTTCCACACCAATCCAGCGCTCATGCTTATTCACTCAGCTTTACTGTGGGTGACTGCACACACGCATACATAAAAAATGAAGGACTGCTTATATTTTGCTCAACAAAATAATATTTGTTGAATATTTAAAAAAAAAGTATCTAAAATATCAATGGATAAAAGATTATTGGTTCAGTTGAACTACGTTGAATAGTTACATTACAGGTTAATTACCTCCACCAAGGAGGTTATGTTTTTGCCAGCGCTGGTTTGTCTGTTTCCCTGTTTGTGTACAAGATAACTCAAAAAGTCATGAACGGATATCTCAGAAATTTTGTGGGTGGGTTGCGATTACATCAGGGATGGACCCTATTGATTTTAACCACGATCGGTCATACAAGTGGAGTGGCGGAGGTATGCGCTCTACTGAGTGCCCTTCTAGTTTGCAGTCACTTTGCTGTGTGAAACTTACCGATTTCACTTTTTCAAGCAAATCCAACGTTTTCAAGTAAATCCAACATTTGTTTTTCTTGTCATGTTGCTTAATTCAGTTCATGTACAACCGACTTGAGAGATAGGAGAGGGGAGTTGGATTTGCACAATAAAAAGTGTTTGCTTGCAGGTGTTTGAAATGTTTTCCAGGTATACAACACTATTTTGTTCAAAGGTCATTTTCATTGAAATTAGGCAACACCACAGAATTTGCTGAACTGGCTCTGGCATTCTATCTGGAGAAACTGGCAGGGAAAAACAAACAACTACAACATATATTAGCAGCGATGAGAAAAAAATTAGCATTTAGAGCATGCTAAATTTTGGTGCAATTAGTGCAATGATGTTTGATCAATTTGCTGGTCTATTCAGAGTCATGGGTATAGTATCTGTTGTTTAAAATACCCTGGCCATCCAAAAAAAGAAGTCGCCCACAATGATATTTTGTTGGGCCGCCATTAGCACTGATCATGGTGCACATTCATCATGGTATTGTTTCAACAATCTTATTCCATGTTACAACATTTATTTCCAACCAGGTTTTCGTTTATTTTTGGCAAAAATATTACATTGACTACGGGTGAGTCAACCCACTCCGTTAAGCCTTATCTAGCACATCTCAAAGACTTTCAACTGGTTAAGGTCCAGACAGTGAGGTGGCCAATTTATTTGTGAAAATGATCTTTTTCTTAAAGATTATTTTTTGAGATTTTCTCCTTTTTTATGAGATGGTTGTACAGTAGAGAGTGATAGGAAAGTTGGGGAGAAGAATGGGGAAGACATGCGGCAAATGACCCGAGCCGGAATCGAACCCGGGTCGCCGCGGGAAGGACACAGCCTTTATGGTGCGTGCGCTTAGACCGATGTGCCACTGGGGCGCCCCCAAAAATGATTTCTGATACTCGATGAACCACTCTATCACATTTTGATCCTGATTAATTTTGGTGTCGACATCCTGGAATATGCTGCCATCAGGGATTAAAAAGTCCATTGATGGGTTACTGGCCATTCAGTGTATTCCGGTTGTCTGCTGAATTCATTTACTGCTGCAGAATAGTGCTGAGCCTCGACCTGACCAAATGACGCAACCCAGATCATAACTCTGTCTCCAGAGGCTTGTACAGTGGGGACGATGCATGATGGGTGCAGGGCTTCGTGGGCTTCCTTTCCAACCCCGACTTTCCCAGTACTCTGGAATAGGGTAAATCTGGACTCGTTAGACCACATGACCTGTTGCCATTGCTCCTCAGTTCAATCTTTATTCTCCCTTGCAAATTGCACTCGTTTTTTTCCGCAATAAGCCTCACTAACAAGTGGCTTTCTTGTGGCCACGCAGCTGTTTAGTCCCAATCCTTCAAGTTCTTGTTGCATCATTTGTGTGTGGAATTGCTCTTACCCTCATAGTTATAGACAAGATTCTACTGATGATTTTTAATGATAAAAAAACTTTACCAAGCATTTTATTGACTTCCGATTGGGATCAGTCATCACTTTTTTCCAACCAATTTCTTCCACGAAGTTGACAGTTCACCACTATCCTTCCAGATTTTTATAAATTGTTGGACAGTTCATGACCCAATCCTAGTGTTTTCTGCAATCTTCTTTGCTGTTTTTTTTTTTGCTGATGTTGGCCAATAATTTGCCCCTCTTGAAACACAGCAACATCCTTTCAATGACCATGAGATACATCTTCCAACAAGGTTTTTTTTTTTTAGAAATGAGAAGTTACGAATCTGTCAGGAATAAAAGAATTACTGCCAGCTGAAACATATTCATCACTGCTATGATGACTCAATTATGGGCTGTTGAGTATTTGCTTAATTAAATCCAAACGGTGACTTTGTTTTTTTTTTTTTTTGGACAGGCAGCATTCATTATTGTTTCTGAATTATTACTTTTACGACTATTATTTTGTTGGAAGTTTAACGCTGTGCTGAAGCTCTCCTTGAATTTTAGTCCTATGCTGCATCCAGTTTCCATTTCATCATGATCATAATTGTTAGTCATTATCATAATCATCTTTATTACTGTCGTAAGGCTCGTCCCCTAGTGGTCTTGGGTCAGTCGCCACGTAAGGACAGTGACCTTTTGACCGCCTCCCACCCCCCCCACCCCTGCTCCCATCATTAATGCTTCTTCTTCGTGCTGCCTGACACAAACAAACCCCAGCACCGCCTGAATTTGTCAACACTCTGAAACAGGCCGTGTTCTGCTTTTCCCAGCCTGCACCGCTTCATTTCCTCGCCTGTCAGACGAGGTTAGCAGGAACATGCATCTTCCAGCGGCCGCCGGAGTACCTCCTGTTCGTCCTTAGCAGTCAGCTGGCTGCTCTCATCAGCAGGGCTGGGGGTCAGCGGCGGGAAACTCCCATTTGTCACGTGTGCTCTCATTCCGACCCACGGGCCTATCCTGTGACAGCGCGAGCTTAGGTTAGCAAACTTCCACACTGTGCTCTACTACAATGTGGAGAATTTAATTTGGACAAATCCCTCAGATACTGTCTGTTAACCCTTTGAGATGTGATGTTACAAGCATGCAATTAAAAATGTACTGAACTGTACATTCTAATGCTGATGCCATAATCACTACACTATAAACCCTCGTAAGTGAGGTGAACTCAAATGTATTGTGGAGAGAAATTACCTCAAAAAATTGTCTGCCAACTTCATGATCTTGTGTTCGGAGAACTTAAAAATGTAAAAAATAACTACCTTATTTTCTTTAAGTTCCTTCCACATAGTGTAATTAAGTTGGCCTACACAATTTTTATGAGGTAATCAGTTTCCATAAAACATTTGAGTTCACCACACTATCAGGGTTTACAGTGTACTGGTAATTGATTTAAATGGAGTTGTGGAGCACGTTTGTAGTATTTTGGAGGAATATTCCAGGGATTACAATTTTCAAATGCTTGAAAGCATGTATTTTTCCTCGGAAGAGGAAACAGGAGCCTGTCGTGGCACTGTTCAATCATGGAAAATAAACTTACTGAGCAAATTTGCTCACACGTAGAAAATGCTACCTTATCCATATTGACACGCAAATGTATGGAGGAAGCAAACATGGAAAAGGATAGGCAAACAAATGCCAGTTAGTATGCAGACACAGACGCACTTAGAGATGTGCTCATAGCCACTTTTACGGGTAGCTTAAGTAGAGTAAATGTTATTACTGCACGTGGCATTGCAGACTTATGTGTGAAAATGGGCATAAGCCAGTGTTCAGGAAGGCGCTGAACTTCCTGGAGACAGAATAGCCTGTCTGTCCTCTTTGGAAAAGCTCAAACTCCCAGCCCAAATTAGACATGCACGACAGTTTACTTATCTCAGTTGTGTAAGTTTTTTATATACTTGCAAAATACTCCACAAGCTGTGCACCTTAAGCTTCACATTTGTCCTCATTCTTATCTCTAATCTTTTTTTTGCGGCGCTCTATACATCACTCTGCCGCGTATGTCCAGCTTCACGTTCTGGAGAGTATAGGCAGCACAGCACAGTATGGAGCTGTGTAACACTCTTGCTATTTACCTGGATCACTTAGTGAAGTGAGAACTGCATTAAAGAAGCAGTTTGGAACTCATTCATAACGTATGTACTCATCGGTTCAATGATCTCCCACCTTGCTTCAGAGCAGTATCGCGAGCCATAATAGTTGAAGCAGAGCAATTAATTCTCGCAATGCGAATGAGTGTGAAGAAAGAACACCTCCGTCCCATTGTCGAGGGAAATTGCCGGAAACCTGTCAGACACGAAACGAGGTGCTTAGTAACGGTCAGGTGGGTTTTCATTATGTGACCACGGTGTGGCCTTAGCGGCCGCACTCGCACACACGCTCGGCGAGAATCGCTCTGGAGCGCTGAAGCAGCCTGCCGTTCGACTCAGCCAGGAGACGGCCGTGATCAATGCGGCTTCGACCATACGCCACTTCCCTTAAGGAAGGCGCTCTTTAAGTGGAAAAGGTCTCCACAATGGATTTCCATTCGGCTCCTTTGATTGACACCAGAAATGGGTTATTTACCCCATGCTGAAAGGGGAGCTCATCCGTACCTGCGGCAGATGACCTGGTAAATGCCTCTCTCCGCGGCGCTCCGATGAGCTAGCCATGTCGGGGGGAGGGTGAAACGTTATTCTTCCAGACACTTTCAGACAGAGTTTTTCGTGGGAGCGTCACATTGAGTCGACCGCATTCTGACTTCTCACCTGTGGTGGCACGGTCTACTTTTCCCTCTTCTTTTTTTTGCCTTGATTGATTTCTTGTCATGGGGCGAGTCTAGTCACAAAAGCAGGTGTGATGTTTTTGTGTGTTTTTGCTGGAAGCCCCAGTGCAGTTGTGTGTCATGTCAGCATGCGGTCAGGAAAAGGTCAGTCTGGGCATGAGGACACAGGAGAGAACACTCCATCACTGCAGCTGGTCTAACACAAGAAATAAGCTCCAGGAAAAAAAAAGAGTTTATATATTTTTTCCAACCAGCATGTATGTTTTTTTGGGTCCCATACTTATAGAAAGGATTATAACTTTTTTTTTTAGTTTAAAGGTCCCCTATTATGCGACCAGGTGCACAGCTAATTAGGCATTATAAGCCAGTTCAAAATCTCCACTTCCTGAAATCACAAGGGGGAGTGGCCACCCAGAATAATAAAATTTGATTGACTGCTTGGTTGATTGGTTCTTCTTGCCTCTGGGTGGTTACTTGCCTATGTGATGTCAAGAGGGGAAAGATTTTGAAATGGCTTGTATTATCTATTTAGCTGTGCACCTGATGACAAAATGGGGGACCTTTGATATACAGTATGCATATATGTTTGTCTCTGTTTTTACGCAAACTTGATACTGTTACATCTCTGTACAACTGATTTATTAGTACGTCATGAACAGCAGCTAAGGTGAATGAATCCAAACCGACTCATCAGTACTACATCTGTGCACACTGACAAATGGTTTGGGCAATCATTCAGTTATTCTCATCAGTAAACTGGTGGTAATTCCATCATCAAGTGTAAGGGGTAGTGAAAAGTGGACTCGCTAGAGTGCACAATATCGAGACGAAAAGCTAAGGCACTAAGGTCTCAAAGGAGATGGACTAGAAGGGACCAATCCCTAAAATAATGTAACTGAAAAGTAAACTCCTGTGGGAAAATCCCAACGCAAAGAAAACCTAATAACAGAGGCTCCAGGAGTATATCTACTAACAGCCCTTAAGAAAGAAAGAGCTAGGTGCAAAGTACTACGCAGATACTTAAACACCAAAGAGGCTCGGCGGATAAAGGAGGACAAATTCCGCGAGCAAAATAAAGAATACAACCAAAGGTAAGACACTAGCTGTGTTCGAAATCGTCCACTCATTCACTCACTCCCTATCCCCTACATCGTGTATATGATATAGTGCACTACATAGGGAATAACCAATGGAGATTTCGGACACTACACCGGAATTTTCTGAACATGGTTGTGTCAGCAAATGCGCTGGATATTCCTGTGATGTGAGCGGATGCGCCGAGCATCATGTAAACAAACCGGACACTTTAAGCTGCTTTCACACCGGACGCGAAACAAATTTTTTGCACGACAGATTACATTCAAAGTCCATGCAAAGTTGCGAATACACACGAAACGCGTCCGGTGCGAAAGCAGCTTTCTTGTTGGACCCCGTGATGGTTTTCTGGAATGTGCTTTACATGTAGCTATAATAGATGCTCTGGCTCTATCCGTTAGCTGTATAACTTAGTTAACTAGCTACCTAACAAGCTTGGTAACATATCAAGGACAATAATTAGCCGATTAGCTAATTATTAGTCTTTGCATTGACTTTGAATGTAATCTGTCGTGTGAAAAATTCATTTCGCGTCCGGTGTGAAAGCAGCTTTACGGGAACATTGGAGAATGTATTTCTGCAGGGCGGAGCCATCTCGCTCTTCATATTCTTCTTCTGTGGAAAAACACCAGCGCAGTGCATTGTGGTATACGGCACTACAATGTAGTGTACATCGCTTGCTCACTCGATTCCGCTGTGCATTATGGGTATTTTATAGTCCACTATATAGTGGATGAAAAGAATTCGAACAACACTACAAAATGGCGGACACACTATATAGTGCACTATATCCGTGATAGGGGGCGATTTCAAACACAGCTATTACTTACTAAACTCTAGGCAAATACTAGCCGCACATCAGCGGAGAAAACCTCTGCCTAATCTGACAAAGTGCAACACGACACTAACGCAAAGAAGTGCTGGAGTCCTGGAAAATATATAGACTTCACACACCTGAAACCAATTACTAATCAGCCACACCAGCAGTCAGCAGGTAGAATGCAACCAGATAGGAAAAGATAGCCGATTAGCAAAAAGAACGTTGTTAGCTCCTCGACGATAGTTTCCTTTGTACTAACAAAACAAAAGATGAGAGAAACCCCACAAATAAGACCAAACCAGTCCTGTCAATAAGTAAAATACCCAGAAGCTGAAAGCAGCTCCAATTAAGGCAGAAAAAAACAAAGATAAACCTGCAACCATGACATCAAGTCCCGGTCTGCCTTCTGATCAGCCTTGGAAATTTGTCTAAGACAGGCATTGAAATGTTATTCAAGTCACCATGCTACAGAACTCGGAAGTGCATTTTATCTCCTGTAGTTCACATACTTCCCAATGAAAAACGATGTTTTTAAGGGGCAGGGACATGTAAAGGAAAGGGATGTGTCCAGAGTTGGAGGTGGATGTAGCCTTGCCTAACTTCATTGGTTGGTAATGGCTAATGTTTGTCTCACTATTGGAGAAGAGGGTAGTGCAGATTCAAAAGGTTCCTACCTAGTGACATCATAGCCTGAGAGAAGTTCTAGCTGATTTTGTGCATGAGATTTTTACAGGAGGGAGAATCACGGCCCACTTTGACATGACATTATGATCAGAGCAGAATTTTCGTGGTGCAATGGTATCCATGGTTTAACCACACCAGACTGTGTGCACCCACTAAAAGAAAAAGCCTCGTTTTGATTGCGTCCTGAAAAATTTTATACATTTAGATCTAAAACACTGAGTTAGTGTTTTGGAAAAAATAAAAGTGTAAAATCTGTGACTCGTCATTCCATTGGAAGTAGTTGGAATTATGATGCATTTTTCCCTATATAATTAGGCACACGAAGCTTCATTTTCTAGCTTGTACAGTACAGTATGCCCGTCTGTTCCTAATTTCTTTGCCTGTAGTGTGAGGCAGTAGACAGCCTGTGTGGGGCAAGTCGTGAGCTGTTATGCTGGGGCAAGGCTGGCTTTCTCTACGGCCCGTGAAGGTGACTTCACCTCACGCTCTATTGCCCATTCCCTCTCATCTCCCTCACCCAGAGCCCAGATCACGCGCCAACCGGCCCTGTTCCGCAGGCGAGAGCTGATCGCGCACGGAGACAAGTGCATATGCATACGTTAGGATAAGATGCACTACTGCCCTCCATGTCTACATAAATATCTGAATGAGGGTTAAAAAAACACTGACTTGTAAGAATGAGTGAAAAATTACTGCTCACGTTCACCTTTGCCTATCCTTCTCAATTGGCTTTCCATATACTGAGGCCTATTGTCCATGAAAAAAAAAAAGAAATGTATTGAAATATTGCTACATTTTGTCTGGCAAAAAAACCCCAAAAAACTAATTCAGAATCTATGAGTTACGCTGTGTGTCAGTCACAAAAAGAAGCAGGTAGGACTGGGGTTCGATGAGCCATGGGGACCAATGAGCCATATCAAATATTTCAAATCGATAGATGTCAGCACTGCTTAAAATAGGAAACCCAGTGAAACAGTCATACGGCTCATAGGTACCAATGGGGAACAGTGAGCCATATCACTATTTTGTCTATTTTACACAGCTCTGACATCTATTGACTAAAAATATGTGATATGGCTCATTGGACACCAGTCTCACTCACATTCCACTAAATTTACTACATGTCCAAACATACGAGGGAACCTGCTCATTCAACATCTCATTTCAGAATCTTCAGTATTAGTACTGACTTGGTCTTCCCTTTGCTGCTATTATGGCCTCCTCTCTTATGGGAAGGGTTTCCACTAGATATAATAGCATTTTTGTTGTGATTTGCTTCTATTTCGCATTAGTGAGGTCAAGTAGTGATGTTTGGTGATTAGGCTTGGCTCAAACTCAGCTTTGGGGTTGGTGCCACTGCATTTTATAATGGAGCTGGGGTCAGGGTTCTTTGCAGGCCAGAATAAGTCTTCAACTGCAGCCTCTACAAACCAAGTGTGGGCTGCGCTCTGTGCATGGGGGCACTGCCATGCAGAAATGGCAAATAGCCCATCCAAACTATAAGAAACACTGAGTCATGTCCTTGTATGCTGTTACAAAATGATCTTTCCTCTGTGGAACTAAAAGGTCTTGCCTGAACCATGAAGACAGCTCCAGACCGAGGGCTGTCCATATACTTTTGGCCATACACTGTACAGGGCGGGTAGTAAAGGATTAGAGCCGTTTGTGCTTTTCAGGGTCCAGGGTAGTAAATCATAGTCTCCATGGGCAGATGAAATATTAATCTCACAGTTTAACAGAGACACCGACGCTCAGCACATCTTAATTCCATCATCTGGCAGGCTAAATTGTCCGTGCGTGGCTCTTTGTTTATTAATAATTTATAAAGCATTTACAATAAATCCAAAATGCCCACAGTATATTAGAACTGCATAAGTGCCGGAGAGATAATGCTGCGTGAGCCTTTGGAGTGCATGTGAACACAGTAAACAAGGATTCTTAAGTGAGTTTTGAAAGCCGGGTCCATTTTCCGGGTTAGCAGACACATCATTAGCTGGGGATTCTTCTGGCTGGAGATAAGTAGGCCTGCTGTATATCCGTTATCGTAGAATGCATGTGCATAGTATGCAGTCTAATGACATAGTGTATTAACTCCATCTAAGCTGGCCTTGTCCCTCTGTTATTAGACTGTCCCATTTTGTATCAGAGGACAACTGTAATCTCCCACACTGAATTCAGTGGGGCATTCTCGAAGTGTGGCGATCCATCCAGTGATCTCACATCTTTATGATTTAAAGTTTTACTTGCAGTGTCATTGTACATGTGATTATTATGTTGTGCCTTCATTCTGCAGGACAAATTAATTGTAATTATCGCAGGTACTGTGTATTGGTCAACCTACATGGGTTTTTCAATTGCCAATGACGATTCTCACACTTAGAGTGAGATGGCTGATGGCCAATATAATTTCAATATGATCAGAATGGTTTTTTACCCCTCAGCCGACGAAAGTCAGTCGAGGGGTATTGCCGTGGCGCGCGGCGTCCGTCTGTCCATCTGTCTGTCGGTCTGTCCGTCCGTTAACTTCTCGTTTCCGGACGATAGCTGAAAAGTGCCTTGGCCAAATGTTCTCATTTTTTGGTGGTATGTTATGGGTGGTTAGAGGAAGCTCCTTATCAATTTGTGTCTCACTCCAATCATCAATATGGCCGCCATGGCAGCCATCTTCATTTTCGTTTCCGGACGATAGCTGAAAAACGCCTTGGCCAAATGTTCTCATTTTTTGACGGTATATTGGGGGTGGTTGCAGGAAGCACCTTATCGATTTGTGCCCCGCTCCAATAATCAATATGACCGCCACGGCGGCCATCTTCATTTTCCTTTCCGGATGATAACTGAAAAACCCTTTGGCCAAATGTTTTCATTTTTTGGTGGTATTTTGGGGTGGTTACAGGAATCTCTCTATCGATTTGTGTCCTGCTTCGATAATCAATATGGCTGCCAATAAAGCGCAAGGCTGAGGGGTCCCGCTCGCGACAGCGCGCTATTTTTTTACAAAGCCCAATTCCAATGAAGTTGGTACGTTGTTTAAAACGTGAATAAAAACAGAATACTATTTATTAAAACTTTGACAACAACAATCAGGATGAGATCACACAGGTGGCAAGGCACCTATAGTGAGTGATCCTCCAGAAACGTATACAGAAAGTTGCAAAAACAAAAAGACAATTAAAAGCAGAAGCGTATACAGAAAGTTGCAAAAACATAAAGCTGAGCAAGTCCATTAGTGAGTACAGAGTAAAAAGTGGCCAAGAATTGAACTACATTATACGGCAGTGTGTACAATGACACTTGCCAACCCATGTACAAGAGTTACTGGGAGAAAAATTATCGTAAAACTTTCCTGAATTGTAATTAAATAACAGATTTAAAAGCAGCTGTGGTGTCAGAAGGTTGATAGAGATAAGTGGCGTTCCACAGGTAAAATATTCTGTTAAAATATGAATATCAGAAAGTTTCTGTCTTAAATTTAGGAATTTTCATTAAAAATGTATCATCTGTTTGAAATGAGAAAAGTGCTCATAGGCAATGTCATATTCACCCCTCAGACATTTGCAGAAAAGTACACAATCCATTATGTCACGCCTATAGCTAAGAGGTAATAGGTTGAGCTTCGTTAGACGGGCTTTGTAATCACTTCCTTCACAATCACTGTAACCAAGAATATACTTGGTCGCTGTCCTTTGCACACCTTCAATGTGAATGAGAGATTTTTTTGATGATACAGCCCAAGATTGGGTAGAGTATTCCAAAAGTGGTCTTATGGGTGAAGTATACAGTTTTCGTTTTGTTTGAATTGAACATGTGTGACCACAAGTTCTTTGAATCAGTCCTAGCATACGGTTTGCTTTGCTGACCAATATATTTGCATTTGTGTCCCACGATAAGTTTGACGATACCACAACTCCTAGATCGCGCATGCAGTCAACTTTTTCAATTATATTACCATTCATTATGTACTGGTGAAGAACGGGGGATTGCTTCCTAGTGATGCTCAAAAGTTTACATTTGGCGGCGTTGAATCTCATGTCTCATTTGCGGCTCCAATCTAAGATGTGATGATTTACAAATACAATCAAATACAATGATTTGCAAATCCTTTTTGATCAATATTCAATTGAGTACACTACAAGACAAGATATTTAATGTTCAAACTGATAAGCTTTATTATTTTTTTGGAAATATTCACTCATTGTGAATTTGATGCCTGCAACACATTCCAAAAAAGCTGGGACAGGGTCATGTTTACCACTGTGCTACATCACCTTTCCTTTTAACACCGTTTGGGAACTAAAGACACTAATTGTAGAAGCTTTGTCGGTGGAATTCTTTCCCATTCTTGCTTGATGTACGACTTCAGTTGCTCAATAGTCCAGGGTCTCCGTTGTCGTATTTTGCGCTTCATAATGCGCCACACATTTTCAATGGGAGACAGATCTGGACTGCAGGCAGGACGGTATATTACCCACACTCTTTTACTACGAAGCCACGCTGTTGTAACACGTGCAGAATGTGGCTTGGCTTTGTCTTGCTGAAATAAGCAGGATGGCAGCACATGTTGCTCCAAAACCTGTATGTACCTTTCAGCATTAATTGCCAGCAGCCATACCACAATTCAATCTGCTCCAGCTGCATGGCTGAAGCTAAGCAGGTGTGGGCTTGGTCAGTACTTGGATGGGAGACCATCTGGGAAAACCAAGTTGCTGCTGGAAGAGGTGTTGGTGGGCCAGTAGGTTGCGATCATCCCTCTGGTAGAATAATCCCCAATGCCCCAGTGCAGTGACGGGGACACTGTACTGAAAGAGACGCCGTCTTTCGGATGAGATGTTAAACCGAGGTCCTGACTCACTGTGGTCATTAAAGATCCTATGACACTCTTCGATAAGAGTAGGGGGTTCCCCGGTGTCATGGCTAAAGTCCCAACCTGGCTCTTTCGACCTGCCACCTAATCATCCCCTGATCTAATTGGCTGTGCAAATTGCCCTCTCCCTCCCCACCTCTACCCCCAGGGCTCCCTTGAAAAAGAGATTTCAATCTCAACGGGACTTCCCTGGTTAAATAAGGGATAAATAAAAATAAAATAAAATTAATGGTGCCTTCACAGATGTGCAAGTTACCCACGCCATGGGCACTGACACATACCCATACCATCACAGATGCTGGCTTTTGAACTTTGCTCTGATAACAAGCTGGATGTTCCTTTTCTTCTTTAGCCAGGAGGACATGACGTCCATGATTTCTAAAAACAATTTGAAATGTGGACTCATCAGACCACAGCACACTTTTCCACTTTGCATCAGTCCATCTCGGATGAGCTCGGGCCCAGAGAAGCCGGCGGTGTTTCTGGGTGTTGCTGATATATGGCTTTCGCTTTGCATGGTAGAGTTTTAACTTGTATTTGTAGATGTAGCGACAAACTGCGTTAACTGACAATGGTTCTCCGAAGTGTTCCTGAGCCCACATGGCAGTATCCTTTACAGAATGATGTTGGTTTTTAATGCAGTGCCGCCTGAGCGACCGACGGTCACGGGCACTCAATGTTGGTTTTCGGCCTTGCCGCTTACGTGTCGAGATTTCTTCGGATTCTCTGAATCTTTTGATGATATTACGGAGTGTAGATGATGAAATCCCTAAATTCCTTGCAATTGCACGTTGAGAAATATTGTTCTTAAATAGTTGGACTATTTGCTCATGCAGTTCTTCACAAATGGTGAACCTCGCCTCATCCTTTCTTTTGAACAACTGAGCCTTTTGGGGATGCTCCTTTTATACCTAATCATGACAGTCACCTATTTCCATTTAACCTGTTCACCTGTGGAATGTTCCAAACAGGTGTTTTTTGAGCATTCCTCAACCTTGCCAGTCTTCTGTTGCCCCTGTTCCAGCTTTTTTGGAACATGTTGCAGGTATCAAATTCAAAATAAGTGAATATTTCCGAAAAAACAATGAAGTTTATCAGTTTGAATATGAAATATCTTGTCTTATAGTGTACTAAATTGAATATAGGTCGAAAAGGATTTGAAAATCATTGTATTCTGTTTTTATTCACGTTTTACACAACGTCCCAACTTCATTGGAATTGGGGTTTGTATCTTTTAAAATGCATCATCATTTCACAACTGCTGAACATTCATTTGCAATCTGGAGCTTTTGCAGTCTACTCATTTTAATTTAAAAACTGTGTCAGAAACGACTTAAATTGTCCACAGAAGACTGTAAAAACTTTCATATAAATTGAAAATATATAAGTCATACAGCAATTAATGGCAGTAATGTAGATAGCACCATCTCCCTGTAAACAGAATCCCAGTTTTCACAGAAACCAAAGAACTAAAACAGAAAGTGGAAAAAAAATAAATAAATAATGACTGTGGCCACAGTCACTGTAGGATCTGTTCAGTGTTATTCAGTCATCAGCTGCAGGTTGTAATGGAGAAAGTAGTTTTTTTTGCCATTTTCAGATTGATACATCAGCAGATAAAGCATAGCAGAGGCTTCATTTGTCGTAGGCATGCATGCCTTGTTATAGTGGACCCCATTAGAGTTCTGGGCATGTTCAATGTCATTAACAAAAGTGTACTGTGCAGTGGTGTAATACTGTGCCAGAGAGCACCAACATTGGACTGTTTAGATGGGATGTTAGTTTTTGCTGTTGTTGGATTTATGGGTTGACGTTGTGAATTAATCAACATGCTTTAAAGTGAAAGACAACTTTTGTCTGAAGTTAACTACAAATAAAAGAACTGCCATACACTACAAAATATTGTTACGGTGATTTTAAGAGAAAACAGCAATGAATGACAATTATTTCAACATCCCGACTGAAACACTCATGAAATTGCCATTTTCATATTAAATGCTGCTTTATCGACATCAAATGTCCTACAGCTCTTCGACAGCAGGAGGTAAAAGAAAGTTCTCTCTGAAGACCAGAAATTTCTGTTTTCCCTTGATTGTTGTTACACCCAACAGCCGAACACACCGGCAATTCAACAATCTGAGAAGAATTGTAAGAATTTAAAACACTATGTAAACAAGTCTTTGTCAAGACTGCAGGGATTTGGCGACGTGGGACGCATAAACAGCTAATGGAGAAATTAGTTCAAAATAAACTTCATACTGGGAGTTTAGGGGCTAGCTAAAATGTCTATCTACCATACGGTGCACTGGCAAGAAGTGGACAGGAGGCAAGAGACAGATGACCCTTTTATATAGCCCTTCAGGAGGGTTACATAGTCTCATATATACATAGATATAGATAGATCAGTATGCTATGCTCGCTCTAGGGAAAAAATACGTGTAGCCACTGTGGCTAAAGTCAGAAAAAATTGTTTAGCCACAAGTAGCCACAATGTTGGTCTGGGTCCATCATGCGGCACACGTTTTGAAAAAAAAAAAGAAAAAAAATTAATGCCATGTTTATGTTCCACATAGGTGCTCTGCACTTAAAATTTTGTTAAGAAGAAATGTCATGTGTAGGTTCCACATCTGTGCTCTGAAAAATAATAATAATAATAATATCATGACATTCATGTAAAGTTCCCACACGTGTGCCATGTTTGCACATAAAATTTCTAGTAAATTCCTAAGACTTGCAAATTAATAGAAATGCAAGAGGGGCATCATCATGTTTGGGAATGGTGTGACAGGTGACACTGACCCACAACTCTGATGGCCCTTTGATATTGATACTCACACCTTTATTATCATGATGGCAATAATAGGCAAGGTTCAATCTGCAAATAGAAAACAAGGAATGCTCACTAATCCGACAGAATACAATAAATTTGACTCAAGATAATAAGTGTGAGCAGCAGTACAATTATAAAATTCGAAATCAAATTCCACAAACATTTCTCTGGATCTACAACATGAAATATCAATGCCCTTAAAACTAATAGCTATGCTTCACAATGTAGAATTGCACTGCAATCTTATCTAGCTTACCAACACAGTGGAATGTCAGAACTCAAAACGCATATATTTTCCTGCATAAACAGACTCAAAAACAGCTAAACTGTAGCTTAAATCCATACAAATACATATCCGACGATGTTAACAGTTACAATATGCAATAACGGCTAACTGAAAATTTGAATATATCTGAAGTTCGCTCATTTATTAATATTACAATTCTAACAGTATTAACTCAGGCAAAGGAGACGTGCGGTGAGGCGAAGCAGTGACCCAAACTTTTATCACAGGATTTTGTGAACCTGTTCCCAAGTACTATGCCTGATTGACAATCAAAACAATGGAGGCGTTGCACTGGATGCAGAAACCGTAGTGTAAGTCACGTGATCCCCGAAGTAACTCAGGAAGATGGCTTTGATGGGATGGGAATGCATCGAATAATTATTATTTATTTGTACAAAAAATGTATTTCCTTGCTCTGAAATGTTGCATATATAACCGGATATTGAACCTCAGGTCCAAATGCTCCGCCTTATCCACGACACTAGCTCAACAGACTATATATTCACTGGTCGATTTAGCACTTGTATAGCTGTGCTGTGTTTGAACTTGAGCATATTGGCGCAAGGATTCTCAGTCATAAACCGGCTTTGAAAACAACAGTTTAATATTTAGTGGTTAATTATAGCAAAAATACAAAAAACAAATCATTTATGTGATTATACTGCTGAGGTCTTCCAATGCATAGCATAATGGCGAGAGGACTCGCAGATAGACTTGCTAAAACAATAGCAAGCGCAGATTTGCCCACAAACAGCTTTTATGACAAAATATAATAAAATAAAGGTAAGAAAAATTTTTGCTCATCTCTAGCATTTAAAGTGTATTCCTGCTGTTATTTGAGTGTGGTGTCAATTTAAAATGACTAGGCTTATATCGTTGGAATCTGTGGACTGTCCTTTTTCATTTGAGGTATCGTTTGTATGCATATCACAAATTCAGTAGACATGCTTGCAATAGAGCACTGATTATTTAATCTTATTTTATTTAATGTTTTGCTAGATGCTTATTTACTTCCTTGGTACTTGAATTGTGTTCGTGATGACCATTTTTACCTAAACTGAACTTTTCGCCGAGTTTCTTCGCTTTAAGAGGATATGCCGCATGATGAGGTTGCTATTAGGAAACATGCTGTATTTATTATGCAAATTCATTGCCCCCATTACAGGGGCGTTCAGGCTTAAGGTTAATATTTGTATTGAATATATATTTTCCACTTATTTCTTTAAATCTTCACTTTAAAAACAGTTTTCATTGCAACAAAACCGTTGACTTACTTGTGAACTTCTGGTACGTGAAGCAGCTTTTCTCGAAGTGCTCTGAGCAAAGAACTGAATGTTTAGTTGGTTTGTTTAGGTTTTCCATGGTCAATTCTTCTTAATTTAACAAGCCAATCTTTCAAAAGGGCTTCATTATTTTGTGGAAATTGTTGGAAACTTATTTTGCCGTATTTTCCAGATGACTGAATGGCCTTATTATTGGTGCAAGCAACAGCAGCACAAGATTTCCCCATTTTCACTATGCTGCGATCAACCTCTGTGTGCATTTTGCTTCGGGGATCATGTGACCACCTACGTAACTTGCAACGACCTCATTAAGACCAAGCCTATAGGAAGCCCGTGTACTGATTGAGGAGTTAATGACAAAAAGATTCATTCACGTATATGCTTCAATTGGAGACTGCAAGGATGGAAATCTGAATAATCAATTAGGAAAAATTATCGGCTCTTGGTAATTCTGTATATCGTTTTAACATTTTATTAATCGGATTATGAAAGAAGACTGAAAATAAACACCCGCTTTTTTTTTTGTTTGAGTGTAAAAGTGCGTCTTTAAAGGAGAATACATTGTATATTGATCAAGCATTGAGCTCTGCATAAGTCGAACTGTTTTAATATTTGTTGATGACATTGCTTCGGCTTCCTGGAAGCAAGCACGCACAAATCTGCTGTTTAGTGAGCATTTCAGGTTCGATGTACTGAGTAATAACGCCGCGGAATCTTAAACTGGCCCGTCATTCTGCCGAATAGTCTTACTAAACTAGTTAATCGTCTGATTGCTGATCAAGCAAAGGGGAGGATTCTGCCTCACCAAACTAACCTCCGACCGCTCGTCACTGTAGAGCAACAGCCAAAAGCGTAGCATATCTCGATTAATTTCTCAGACAATACAGTTAAAATGTTCCCGAAAATATCTACGAACCTTATGCAGATATTGCATGTAAATATCGTGATTGTACTTACAATTTATTTGGCCTCCAGCTCTGAGTTAAATTAAACATGCGAACTTCGTTTCCTAGGCAGCCACATTCAATGTTTTACTCACTGACTTAATCCTTACACTGAGGAAAGCAGGAACCGCATTGCCATTTAGTAGCAATTAGCATAACTACCCAAGTTAATTGCCTGCAGTCTCCCTGCAATAGACTTTAGCTTCGCCACAGTGGCTGAACAGGCTAAAAAAGCCATCGCCATACAGAATATGGCTTTGCCTATGGCGATTGGCTTGCGCAAGCACAGGTATGTATGGTTTTCCTGTAGGCAGAAATGAGAATATACTGTATATGTTACCTATAGTACATGCATAGTAATGTTAATCTAGCAATGACGCCAGCTAGGTTAACCACATTAGCTAAAATATAGTTTGCTAAACATGCTAGCAATTTGTAGTGATCAAATCTGCAGCGAACCTCCCAGATGCCAGAAATATAATATATATAGTGCGATCCTCTTTATAGAAATGTTATTCCGGAAATAACGTAAGTATCCTCCCAGTATAATGAATACAGAGGACAACTCACATTTCACTCAAGTATTCCTTGTTGAAAAGTAACCAACAATGAAAGGAAAAAATAACGTAAACAAATCTCCCGTTGCTAGACAGCCGACTCAGAAAGAGAGGGGGTGCACTAGCTTATGCATTAGCCAATGTAAGCTAACAAAGCAGGGGCCTATTGCACAAAAGTCGGATCTTGAGATCCTGGATCAATGCCAAAGCGAGGATTGCCATATCCCAAACAGCGCGTCGCTGGCTTAATTGATTGCACAAAGCCGACAGCAGGTGGAGGAGGATAGGCTAAATGAAGCCCAGTGCCGCTGATCCTGCTGAGTGCACGCACTCGGCTACCTCTAATAGACCCCGAGATCGATCACAGAATCGCTGATCATCACCATGGACACTAAGTAGCTGCAGCAAACGCATGCGCCAGCAACACTCAAAGACTACGTTCAGACAGGGGGATGATAGGATCGCTGAAATGCCTCTGCTTGTTATTCCTTTAGTTTCTGTCTGAATGGTGCGAGACGTTTGAGAGGAGTATTAAAGTGAGCTAAACTCAAGTGAAAGTAAACTGAGGTGTTTCAGCGCCGTCAAAAAGGAGTAGTGATGCACTTCGGCGTTACCGTGAATGAGATGAGCCGTCGCTGTCAGACAGACTTAATATCGAGCAAAACCTTTCGTCTCGGATTTCATGTGTGACATGCGCACGACAGCCGTGTAGGCATAACTGAATTTGACTAGGCCATGGAAACATTCCTATGCTTCATATACGCCGAATGGTTTTGATATAAGTTCTTTTTATTGTCCTATACAAACTGAATTGATAGTCCGATCTAGAAGACGTGTTCAGATTAGTTGAGTTTACTTACTGCTTTTAATCACCTCTGATGGAGGCATACTCAAATTAAAAAGTAGAGTGTTAGCGTCTAAAAATTACGTCAAGGAGCCTCCTGAAAATGTTTGATTCCAGTATCGCGAAGCGAATGACATTGCACTCGTGTCCAGCAGTAAGGCAAGGACTCTACCTTACCCGTCGCAGTCGGAATAAAGACGGAGAAAAGTAGCTGCAGTGCTGTTTATAGGGGGTTACCGCAGCGATTTGAGACCGCGCTGAAACACAGTAACCTACTTCATGCAGCACTGCTCATTTTCTATTCTGTTGGAAGTCTCAACTTGGGGAATAAGGACAAATCTGATAATGACGGATTCTAAATATGGTTAAAATGTGACATGGAAGGGGGACTGATTGAACTGTGGTGGTCACTGTCACATGGATACTTGAATATAATGATCGAATATTGGCTATTTTACTGACATCAATGGTCACATGTTTCTAAGATAATTACTCTGGGCCTACAATAATTGAGATAGCAATGTGTAGTGGACAATTCAGAACGACTGTTAAGGACATTGATTTTCAATTTGGGTGACTGCTGAATGAGGCGAGGTGAAATTGGCTGGAGACAGGAGCTTAGCTAGTTTGTAAGCTTGCTCCGGAGCTGGCTAGCTCCACAGACTTTGTTTCCATTGTAACGAGTGCCGTGGCTTAGCTCACATGCTCTGTGCAACCGAAATGGGGCTTGAGATCAGGCTAATCCTGTGCTGATCCTGGGCTAATCCCTTATCCCGCCTTCGTGCAATAGGCCCCAGCTCTTAACGCAACAAGATCTAAATATACGTGCCCACTGCATGTTGTCCACTGAACTGTCTGAAACATGCAACAGTGCACGTCTCTCTCACGCTCCTGTCTTCTGCGCTCTCATTCATTACCCAAATCGGAGAGGGAATGTTGTACCGAATGAATTAAGATTTGGTTATTCGACGTCACTGCCACGTGACTGCCAAAGCATTCCTCGGCCTGTCATTGGCTAAGCCTTTTCGTTTTCTTTATTTGAAGCATTGCACAAATTCACCAAAAGTTGAAAAAAATCCTTGTCATAATATTTGGACTCCAGATGGGTAATTCTTTTGTTTAACAATGGTTATGTGCAAAACTTCTTTCACTTTTAAGCTGGGGCGGGGAACCTCATCCAGAAAGGACTGGTGTGGAAGTTGGCTTTCGTTTTATCCAAGCAGTGACACAATTGATTCCACCAATCAACCTCTCGAGATTTGGCTATGTTCTGAGATTAGAAGAATCTTGTATTATTGCTTGGTTGGAACAAAAGCCTGCACCCTCCCTGGATGAGGTTCCCTGCATCTGAAAGATGTTTTATTGACTGTTTCTTATGTCCTCAAGCACTTGAAGGCATAAAAGCACTTTTCTCTTATGTCCACATATGATTGAGGAGACTTTTTTCTTTAGTATACTGACACTATTACAGGTTAATTTGAGGTCATCAATCCGAAAATAAAACTGCAGATATGGACCCTTGTAGCTGAAAATTTATTTGGATCAAATCCATT
The DNA here is from genome assembly GCA_029692085.1 of Gymnothorax javanicus. Classification (NCBI taxonomy): domain Eukaryota; kingdom Metazoa; phylum Chordata; class Actinopteri; order Anguilliformes; family Muraenidae; genus Gymnothorax; species Gymnothorax javanicus. The sequence goes on along the minus strand of CM056195.1, from coordinate 133,303,801 downwards.
CAATCACACGAGTTATGGTTGTTTTTCTGACCGGAGTGGCATACATTCAAAGCTCCAAGGACGTGGCACCTGTAAAAACATGCCCTCTGTGGGCACGCTTGTTTTCATTCTGAATTCCAGATGCCCACACTGTAAACCCAGATAGTGTGGCAAACTCAAATGTTTTGTGGAAACCTGTTACCTCAAATAAAATTATGTAAGACAACTTAATTGCATTGTGTGGATGGTATTTAAAGAACATAAGATAAAAGTTATTCTTACCGCATTTTTAAGTGCTGTGAACACAAGATCACTACCATGGCTTACAAAATTTTTTTGAGGTCTTCAGTTTCCACAAAACAATTGATTGCACCACACTATCTGTGGTTTACAGTGCAGGCTAAGCTAACAGCCACAGTGTTTGTTTACACATGCCAGCGCGTTATGATCTTCTGATGAGCATCTCTGGGAGTATCAGCTTTGGAGGTTTGACAGCCTTTACGGAAAAGCTTTTGGCATTTGAGCTAAACAGTGAAGACCGCTATAACATATTGCCGAGACTTGGGGAGTTTGCCGGCTTAATTGACGTATTTTGGTTGGTATTTTGGATATTAAGTATCCGTGGATTCACATGCTGGGAATAACCTGTTTGCAATAAAAGTGAAGTCAGTCAAATTATACATAGCTAATGGCCTATGGCAAACATCGTATATGGACATAAGAGTGGCCAACAAAACACACTGAGCTCATAAAGCTACAAAACATGGTCTTGCTGATTGTCAGCACTGGCAGCAAGTTTTGTCGTTCTAGCCATTGACAAGGCTGGTTGCAGATGGAGGAACTGGACCTGCCGCCTTCACTGGGGTTTTTTTTTTTTTTAAATCAGCCTCCTGGGCTCAGAAATCAGTCGTGGCTGTTATCTCAAAATAGCAGTAATTGGCCCAATTCATCGGCTGGCCGAAGCATCATTCGACCCCTGGTACTGCACCATTTTTGTTGAAAGTTAAAAAAACAAATTGGAGCATAGCCAGGTTAGACGAGCAACAACCTCAACAACAAAAACAAACTTGCAAATCTGCACGCACAGTCATTTGTTCCAGGTTGTCATTTTTTAGTAATTTTTTCTTCATTAAGACTGAAGGGTCTGGTAAAGGGAGCAGTGGCAATGCTGCTTAAACTGTGTGCTGCTGTATTTTGGCTTCGCATAAACAGTTTCCAATGGCAGCACTCAGGCAGGAAAAGGAGAGAGAGCAATCACCAGCAACTCAATTTGAGCAAAGCATGCGTCATGGTTCTATATATACTGTAGCTACATCACATAGTGGGAGACATGGTGATTCAATGGGTAGCAACGCTGCCTCACAGCAAGAAAGACATGGGTTTGAACCCCGCCTGGGGCCTAAGTTGTGTTTGCATGTTCTCCTCGTGTTCACATCGGTTTCCTCAAGATACTCTGGTTTCCGCCCACAGTCCTAAGACACGCATAACTGGCTAATTGGAGACTCTGAATTGCTTATTGGTTTGAATGTATTGTCAATGCTTTGATTCCTACGTGTGCTTTAAGAGCTGAAAAAATTGCAATAGAACAATGCTGCCCTACAAAGCCTAAGTGCCGTAACTACATAATTGGTTATGCAGTTTTGAAAGTATGGGGGTTAGGATTTATTTCGACAGAAATACTATGACAAGTTAGTTAACCATAATTGATCATAAATGTGCTAACTATTCATTTGTTGGGACAGCAAACCAACTTTGACGCAATTTTTAATTGCATAAATTATTTTGTAGTTACTGCACTTGCCTTTGTTGGGCAGAATAGATAAAATGTGACACAGTATAGTCTCATTTGTAACACGCTGGTATCTTTGAAATGGCCTGTCATTATGACTGTTGCGTGTTTCCTGCTGGGAACAAAGCAAAAATTAAATTAAAAAGCTACTTTTGGGAGCAGTTCTCAGACTTGAAGTGGGATTTATTTATAACTAATGTAAGGTTTAGGCATTTGGTAAAGTTATTCATAGCCAGATGTGGCCTCAATTGCTGTGTAGTTTCCTCCTTTGCTGAGAGCACTGGTCCAATCTTATCCGAAAAGTCCAAGAGTGGGTGTTAGTTTTTGTTTTTTCCTAATGCTTGGGCCCCTGATTTAACTAAGTAACTAGTTATTCTCATCAGTCCAGGCCTGGATAAATAGAATCAGAATCAGTAGTGCTGAAGTGAAAAAAATAACCTGCACCCATGCCAGCCCCTTTCAGATAAGACGAGGCATTCCCTGCCTTAGAGGCTCTGCTGACATGTCGGAAAGTGGTGAATAATACATAATCAGATATAGGTCAAGGTAAATGTTAACGAGACACCAGAAGAACAGTTGCTCTAAAATTACATGGAAATTATTGTAGATTTTTTCTGGATTCAGTTTCAAAGCGAGACGAGAAAGAAGTCTACTGTTTAGCATCGTCCCTAAAATAACTATGGAGTTAGCAGTCAGACTGAAACTATTCTGATAATTTGCAGTTAAACATAAGTTATTGTGGAAAATAGGCACTCCTCCTGGTCTGTGTTAAGGTTGTAAAGTTCAAATGAGATATTAGCATTCGCAACATTCGTGCTACTGCCAACCTCTAATTGTAGTGAAACAATAGAATGGCAAGATTAATGACCTGCATCAAACCTAAATTGTGCAAAAGCAAACAATTACGGTGAGCACCATAATTAATTGGACAGTGAGTCTCTTTTTTTTTTTTTTTTGCTATTTCGGTGTGGTTGGTTGAGTCGATCACCGGATCCGAGTCTGAAGAGGAGACCGAGGGCAAAAACTCCTTGAAACGCCCAAGAACTGAAGATAACTGCAGTACAGGCCTGGTGCCTGGTGATGTCTGTGCGTTACAGACTTTAAGCAGTCCTTGCATGCAAAGGATATGTGACGGCATATTTAAAATAATCACTTTATTCTATGTTGTTAAATGGTCCAATATTTTTTTGATACACCTGAAAATGGGGAGTGGGAGGGACTATGTACAAAAGGTGCTGTCATTTCTAGACAGTTCATCCGATGCGGATGAAAAAGCCCTCAAATTAAAGCTGACAGTCTGCTCTTCAACCTCATTTCCAATGTATTTTTGCTCACTCAAAGTGCTGGAGTACAGATCCAAACTAACAAAAAATGTGTCTCAGTCCAGTGAGTTACTATATTGCTTGCTGTATGTTCGCAGTATAGTCAATAAACATGTCAAAAACAAGATATCAGGCAGCAGGATGGTGCAGAGGGCAGCAATGTTGTTGCATAGAAAAGAAGGTCAAGGATTTGAATCTGGACCAGGCTTTTTTCGTCACAGTGTGTTGCACATTTCGCAAAGGACTGTCACAACTCGCATCCCTTTCTATATGCAGTTTTGCATGTTCGCCCTGTGTTTGCATGGGGTTCCCTTTTATAGTCCACGGACATGCGTCTCAGGCTAAATGGAGTCATGAAATTTCCCGTAGGTATGCGTGAGTCTTTGTGAATGTGTGGATTGCAACGGTCAAACTGCTCAAGGTGCATTCCTGACTCTATCCAGTTGCATGCTGGGACAAGCTTTCGCCCCCTGCAAGGAAAATGCAGGTTAGATAAAGGATGGAAAAACAAGACACAATTGATATTATAAACAGGTACAAAACTGGCAGTGAAAATAGCCAAAAACTTGGCCCATTGAAATATAATTTTTTTGATGAGATCTGTAATTATGTATTTCACTGGAACACTTTTTAAAGGCTGAAATATTTCCCTCCTCATGGATATATACCAGCTGTAGCAATTGAACTGAAATTTGGGGAAGCCCTGAGCATCCCTTGAAAATAATGATTGATCTTGACCCATTGGCAGTCATTTATTTAAATGACTTTATATCAACTCTGAAAACACTTGGGACCAGCAGGTGATGCCAGGTATTCTTATTGAAGTTTAGATGTAAGTCTTGACCTGTTTTCAATCATTTACGTTGATTAACAAGTTTTCCAGGGATAACATAAGCCATTGGCACTTGCACACACACACAGCCTTACTCGTAATGTCATGTTGCAACGATTCAATAAAAAATCTATTATTCACTTCACAAAGAAGTTAAAGTACAATATAAACTTCCATTTGTGCTTTGAGCAATTCCTGCACGATCTAATCTTAGCCTCCTGATTATTTAATTACAACAAAGAAAGCTAAAAGTAGCAAAAAAAAAAAAAAAAAAATTGCAGGTGAATGACGTTGATTGAAATGCAATTTTGTGTTGAAATGACGATTTTTTTTTTTTTTCTTGCATTACCTTATTGTAGAAAACTGACCATGCCTGATAATACCTCTTGTGTGTTTTCAGAGTTAAGGTTGTGTCAGTTTAAATGAATGATTGAAAACAGGTCAAGACCAATTAATTTTTTCAATTGATGTTCAGTGCCTCTCCAATTTTCAGCTCACCAGCCGCCACTGATGTATACAGACTGTCAGCTTACATTTGTCGGTGGGTATCTTCGTATTGAGTGATCCTGTAAGAATAACAGCCCTTCTGTCTCTCAGTCTAGACTTTACTTATAGACCTCATCGTAGGCCTATATCGATATTAATCACGTTTCCGATGAAATTTCTTTTTTGGCATGCTGATGGTGTCGGGCTGGGCTTGTTTTCAGAAAGTCATAGACGAGTAAGAGGATATGTGGCAACTGCATTAAAGTTCACTCTCACTTTTGAGATGTACTTGACATTATATGGACAAGATTATGTGCATTAAAGGTATTATAGTTGTGGTATATCGAGCATCCATATAAAGCTTTTGTCTGTGAGGTTTTCAGATGCCCTTTAGATTCTAATTTTGACATCACTGGTTATTTCAATGAAAGGGCAAAGGTCAGTCACATCCTAAGGAACCATGTATAAAAATAAAACAGGATTTCCTCTGGTCTGGGAATTAAACAACTCGGCACCATCTTGTGTAATCAGAGTTGCACGAGAGGTGGTTTCGCTGAATGGAGTTTACAGTGTTTCTTAATGCTCTGCTTATGGACTTTTTCATTTCAATGGGGATTGCACTGATTGTGTAAACACAGATGCTGCCTTTAATTTCATTACACAGGTTCACTGCCGCACTCTGTACTTGCTCTTTATGCCTGTCCTTTCCGCACTAGTTATCAAGGCCCACAGCCTCAAATCTCAAGAGTATTTCGATGCGCTTATATATGGTGTAATGGTGCAAATTATGCGCAAATCGCAGTGGTCGAGTTACCAAAATAACTATAAGCAGTAGAAATTACTGACAATTTTTTTAAAATTTGTTTCAGCTTTTTACTTTCCTCAAGGTATTAAGACTGGCCCCTGCAACCGTTACAGTGCATCTACTAGGAATAGTCTGACCATTAAAGTAATAATAATAAATAATAAAAACAAAAACCTTTAGTGTACGGTCATCTCCACTTAATTACATATTCTGTTATGTTGCATATTGTAATATTCATTTGGCTGCTGTTTAATCCCAGGCTTTATTAGCTCTAGTTTTTGTGCCTGTTCAGGTTTACTGCGCAACCTCTCGGCACTCCCAATGAGAATTAACTGTATTTCTGCGTGTGCTTTATTTAGTTTGTTATTCAAGTTGCTGTTTGTTGCGGCCGTTACCGCTGCACTTAATTAAAAGATACATATTGTGTCTGTCTGATTTAATTTGGTTTTGCACAGAGCAATTAAATGTTGAATACATGGGAGACCTCTTGAATGGAATTAAAATGACAAGCTGTGCTTAATGTTGTTTTGGGGGGAAAAAAGGAATAAAAAGGACGGCAGTCTGTCATTCGTGCGGCGCGATGATTAATTTGTTTATGAATACCGGTTATTTATTCTGTCCTTTCATTGCTTGGTCAGCAGTACTACAGTTGAATTGAATACCTTTGTGCAAGAAGTACCTAAGTCACTAAATAACACTTTTGTGATTTTGGAGGTATATATATATATATATATATATATATATATATATATATATATATCTGCAACATGATTTGAAAACTTTGACCCTCAAAATCACGAAAGTGTTATTGAGTGACTTTGGTACTTATTGCACACAGGTCTTCAATTAGAGGACCTGGACAGTCAGAGTAACCAGACTGCATCTCCTATAGTAGAACTCCACTCTGTTGATTTCATCTCACTGCTGCTTTTTTTCAACATGCTTAAGTTATTTCCTAACAGGTGGAGCAGTCCACAGCTGTATTCTCATACTTTTTTGGTAAACTTGCCATGTAGAGCGCACAACATCTTAAACACACTCATTATGCAGTTACAGGCCTGTCATGGGCACTGCTCACACGACACACTTTGCCTTCGCAAAGAAGCACTAATTCCCCACCGCGGGATCAGCTCTACAGGAGAAAGTGGGCGTGCTGGGCGAGGGAGGGCTCTTCATCATTGGCCCATGTAGGAGCAGGGGGGGATACTGAGGAGGTTCTCCCCCCTGAGACCCCGTCTCCTCCGCGGGTCACCTGACAGAGAGGCCTCCGCGATCCTCCAGGGGCGGGATGTCTGAGTCGGGTTTTTTGGGGCTGACAGTCTCCATGGTAACCTGCCTAAACCTCTCACCGCTCCTCACGCCCGAGCTTGCTGTCCTGCCACAGGCGGACGTCCCGGGGGAAGCGCCAGGTCCCGTCGGTTTCTCAAACCTCACCTGCAAGTGTCCACGCCTGGCTAATCCCCAGCCTTTCACTTGCATATCTTCTTAAAACTACCGCTGCCCAAGAGGGACATTATTCATGCTTCCTACATTTCTTGAGTGTTTTTTCTCCCATAGCCCAAAGGTAAACATCTCCACACTTCTTGTCACACAGCATGTCCTAGCCCTTAATGCCCCCTCCCATCACTCACATTTCAGAAGAGGGAATGTGAGAGGCATTTAAAAGGGAAGACACAATTTGCATCACTTAAAAGGAAAAGGGACATTTTGCATTGGTTTATCCAGTGATGTTTCCCCAGCGCTAACAGGAAATCAAGAGTTAGAGGAATGTAAACTAGCTTTTTTTCTATTTCTTCTTAGCTCTTAAATCCATTTTATTTCGTTTTTGTAATACTAATTCATTACAGGTTGCTCCTGAAAGAAATCCACATATGATTATTCATTGTTGTGTCACTATCATTTGTGCTGAGAAGTTTTCTCATTGAGCAAACAGGGATTATGAAAGTCAGATCCCAGGATAGATGTGGGCAGTCATGTGTCATAACCTGGGCTTCAAAGCACAGTGTTGCTGGCTTGTCTTTGAGGTATTGCGAAGAACTTGAGTGGAATTTTCTTCTTTGAAATTTCAACAGATTGCAGTCCCTAATTTATATCGGATGCCTGGCCAGCCACAAGTATCGATTGCCTCCTTACACATTTGCGTGTTCTATATCTTAGAACTTAAAATCTATTTTGTGCCTTTATTCTGTGGCTCATTTTTGGGTGCTACATTCAGTCAGAAAATGGAACACATCTGATTGGATCAAATTGGAAAAAAAAAAATTGGTTCAATCTGTTACATCTAATTGTTTCAGGTTTTCTCAGCTGAAATTTTTCCTTTGAACAAATCAACTTTTTTTTTTTTTTTTTTTTAGAAAGCATAGATAGCTAATTTCAATAGGTTAGATTAAATAGCAAGCCACAATCACTTTTATCAGCGTACGTTCTAATGTAAAATAAATGTTGCGATGTAATGTTCGTGGAAGCATACATATTTAGGCGAAAAATCCAGGTGCTGAAAATCCCTGAATTCCCTGAATTTTGTTCTTGTCACCAGAATTATTTTGGGTGTTGGAACCAGTGAAAGAAATCCGCATGAGCTCATGGGTGGAGGGAAAAAGCGGCGGAATTTTTATCTTCTTACCGCTCAGATTTTCTGCTTTCTCTGCATTACATACGCAACACACATTTAGCAGATTACAAACCAATTATTTTGAGGTGTTCATCATCGCGTCCAGTAGATGGGGCTGAAGAGCCACCTCTCTCCCGAAAGAAGCGAGCCATTGAAAAGCCGTTTGACTTGGAGCACATTTGATTGTGAGCAATTAGACGGCTGATGATAAGCAGTACTTTAGCTGACATTTTGCATATGAATCACGCATTTGTGCGGAACAGCTCCCCGTATTTTTTATTTTTTTTCCATGTATGAAACATGAATTGCGTCACGTTTGTCAGGTGGTGGAACGGGTCAGGGTCTGAGAAAGCATGAATCTGTTTATTATTATTATTATTATTATTAATAATAATAATAATAATAATAATAATTCTGTCTACCCTTGTGATTCAATGAGGTTTTGGAAATGGGGTTTTCCTTGAAGTGAAGATCAACTTTTCATATCATATATTAATTTCCTGCTGCAACACATGACTCAGATTCATGTGAAGTCATGTTGTAAGCAGAGCAGCTGATGCAATACGACTAAAAATGCAGAACGGCTGAAAACAGGAGGCAGTTTGAAGGGGTTCTGAGCACCTCTATAGGCCTTTAGGTTTTTGATTTAATTTCATTTGTAAGCCCTCTTTGTCTGGCCTCGTGAGTGTGGAATTTCTTGAATGTGAGTGAAATTGGTCATCTTACAGAGCTAGCTGAACGCAGTTTTACATTTTTGTTAATGCTGGCCTACATATAATAGTACCTGTGTCTTTGCGTGCACAATATAGATTTTAACTGTTTAATTCATTCAGTCATTGGCTCACCACTCATGCTTTTTGGAATCTATGTGAAGGATTTTGTTTGTAATATAATAACAATACTAGCAACAATAATCATGATTATCATACCAATGATAATGGTAATACTTCTATTCAGTGTACAAGCAAACTAGCCACCACACCCAAACACACCTGCACACACAGTATAAAACTAATCTTGCTTTTTGTGCTCCTGGCGTCCGACTGGCTCTCTGCCCACCTATAGCAGCTTGCCTGTGGCCCGGTTGAATCGTGGGCCCCTTGGGCTAATCCGTTTGAAGCTCCCCCGTGCTAATTGCGTGGATGCGGCTTTCTTCCCTGGCGCGGCACCCCTCCGGCCTTATGCAGCACCCTCGCGACGGCCGCGGTTTTGTTTCCCACCGTCCCCCCGCTTGTCTCCGTCAGCCCGAGCCTTTCTTCTGGCCCCCCGGTCCGTCCCGTGGACGCTGGGCGCCTGACAGCGCTAATGCGTGTTGTCATTCACCTGGAGAAAGACATAACAGGGGGCAAACAGTCACCCAGGGCGTTGTGATCTGGTGAAAATGGCACTTTGTGAGGGAGGTTAGATGGTTGAGTGTATGTATGTATAACAGAGGTTAGGGTGTCTGAAACCCTAACAGAGGAAAGGGACAGCCTTCCTAATGTGGATAATTTTTTTTTACCCCTAAAATGGCCCGAGAAATTAATAGTCTTATGAGTGGAAATGAGGATTGGAAAGGATTGAGCCTTTTTTTTGGGTCTTTGTTTTTTAGTTTTGGTTCCAAATGTGGCACGCTTTATGAAAATTTCGCAACGGTGGAATCTGTGTGCGTGCGCCTCCATAATGCGCCTTCGTCTGGTACAGCTTCCCTGTCACAAAATGGCGGCTGTGGCAGTGAAACCATGTTTGACTTAACCTGCTCTAAAGGTATGTGCTGTATGGTTCACTGTTGATGTGAAATGGTACCACAGAATATAGTGGTGTTCTGTTTCAGCACTCGCTCTCAGTGTTTGTCTTTTGTAAACAAATCTTTCATTTAAAGTGCGTGTAGTTATTTCAGCTCTTTCCTGTTTTAGCTTTTGCTCCAATGTGAAATGGAGCACCTCACAGATATAATTTATCTCACTTAATGCTAACAAGTAAAACCATTGCGTTGGACCCCACAACATATGAAAAGTTTTCAGGGCAGGTTCACAACTCTTTTCTTGTCTTCCCAACTGCATAAATAGCGACAATGATCATTCTACTCGTAATTTTAAGAGGAAAACAATCTCCTGTGAAATTTTTATTGAAGTTGCCTGTTCAAAGGTAATGAGTGACTTAGGCCTTTTGAATGCAAACAAGACTTAAGCATTCAGAAAACTTAAATTATATTCCACAATGTATACCAAATGCTGCATACAAAACTAATTTGTCCTTCGTTTTGGCAAAAGCAATTGATAGGAATGTATAAATGTGTTATGTTTTGACAAGAAAAGATTTACAATTCACACAAAAAGGTAACATCACATAAGTGCTGTCGCGTGCTTGTTTTTCTGAGGTCCTGAAGGATTTTAGCAGCTGGTTTGTGACAGTCATGTAAATTTATCAGTAACTGGGTCCTGCACCCACATTTCTCTTACATTGCATGCAGCTAAACAGTGCAGCTTAAACTCAGGACAGACTTATCCTCCAAGCCAACAGTGGAATGAGCTACTGCTTGGCTTTTTTATGTAACGGGAGAGTGCAGCCAGCCTAAATATACTTCATCCTCATTATTGATTATATTATGCCAGTTTGTACACGATCATGCACGCACACAGACGCACTGAAAAGGCCATGGCAAGCCAAATCAGATGATTTGTGTTTCCCTGCGACACAAGCACTTATTATGGACAGGCTTCTCTCCATTGTTCTCTGTATAAATGAAAACGAGTGATTAAATGTATGCATCTCTGTTATGAAAGGTCGGGAAAAATGGCCACGAAATTACGGTGAATTGACCGTTTGTGATCAAAGTCTCAGGCACGGTTTGACTTCCTGGGCAGTTACTGGGATAGACATGATGTATAATGTGATGATTGGCCCCTCTGCTTGGCTGTTTTCGGTGAGAAATGGAACCGAAAATATGTTTAATTATATGTTTGTGAGCTGAAAGCAATGCATTTCAAATGAACTGATATGAGTGCTTGACAACATGTGGCTCTTACTGAAATAATCTCCAGAAAGAAAATGCTGAAAAAAAAATATATGTGTATATATATATATAAACATAAATAATAAAAAAAAATACTGTAATGGCTTCCAATTCAGAAAGTGGGATAGTAGAATGAAGCATCTCTTTGCTGAAAAATGGGTGTTTGGAAACAGACCTTTAAAATTAGGTTCCTGAAATCCCATTATGCAGTCAATATTCTGTCATTTTCAGAACAAATAATAACCAATATTTCCCTTCTTCTTCCAAAACTCAAAATATGCTGCTAAAATTCCACTCATAAAAACACACTCTTGACAGTGTTGTAAAGGATACATGAAAGTGAATGGATCTTGTATGTTGTGTTATTAAATTGTTTCTTAATTACCACCCACATTACTTTTGTTATAAAAGTAATTTATAGTAATACGCTGCCCCTTAATTAAAAACTCCACACAGAAAAAGCAATTACCACGACACTTTTCCAATGTCCTCATTAATGACTTTTGTTATCAATTAGAGTTGCAGATTTCTTTTTTTTTTCAAGAGGTCAAGTTTAGAAGAAAATATTGTTAATTCAAATTAATCACTAATTTAATTATTTCAAATCATAAGCAGAAGTAAAGGTTGAGTAGTTTACCATGAAAAATTTTAATTAAAATGGATTTGCAATGATTGAAATTAAGCACAAATACCTTGTTGTTTGCCTTATCGAATGAACCAGGCTTTGGTTAAATAATAAATTAAGACCAATATGAGATTTTAAGTTAAAAAAATATAGGCTCTGAAATGTCCGTAGAAGGAGTTAGCAGGTTGGCCTGTCCAGTGCCCAACACCATGGGTCCACCCCCACCTCTTGTAAAAATTGTCTTAAATATCATAATTACTTCCCAGTGGCAGAATTAATGGTGCACGGGTGAATATTGACTGATATACTGTGTGACTGTTGACAATTGATGAAAATGCGTCAAATATTAAGTCTCATTGTTCCATAAAACAATTTTGCACAGTTGCGCACTTTGTTGAAAACTTCAACAATGATGACATCTTGCAATATCTTGAACAGAAGTATTTGCTGAGTGGGGAACAAAGCAAATTCTGAACAATTTCCATCAGACAATATTAATATGAAGCCTTTTCTGAGGCTAACTGAATTTACCTGGCATGCCTTAAGTACTAAAATATCTTATTTACAGCACAATGCAATCGCAATAACACACAATATCACCAGCTGCTGATTTTATTTTATACAATTATTTTTTATTAAAATGTTTAAATCTTCCAAATCTGTTTCCTAAGCATGTCTGTATTGTCTAAGTAATCTGTCATCCCAGAATCATTTTAGTAATGGCATACTTTACAGCATGTATTCAGGAAAGCAAACCCTTTAATTCTCTGCTCATATGCCTTAGGTGCATGACTTGGGGTTAGCCCATGCTGTCTTGAGTGAGAGAGAGTCTATTGTGAAGTCTTTGTGACACCTTCTCTCTAATGCTGTCTGCAGCACCCCATTCACTCAAATGTGCAGCCTGTGCTAAGTAGATAAGCACAGAATGCATAAGGTAATATACCTGCATTCCTAATGGAGGATATCTGATTGCATATTCGATGTCTTTTCTTCTCCTCTTTCTAATGTCCTAATCCCAGTTCTCTGGACAGCGCCGGACGGTGCACAGGATGGCACTTCCTTGTCAGATTTTCTTCTTCTGCGGACACAAAAAAAGCCTTGCACCTCCAGTTTTTTTCACAAACTGGCACGAAACCAGCATTTGCTATACCCCACACTCTGAATGGAGGGGACGTAGTCTTCCAGTGCCTCAGAAGTCAGTCAGGTCTCTGCACCTTTTCAGAAATCTCATGAAAGAATTCAAATATTCTGTTTCAAGCTGCCACGAGGTCGATATAAATGCATCCATACCCACCAATTACTGATGTGAAACTGGTGTAACTGCATAGCAGCAAGTGCAGTGAACTGTAAGGCCTGTCCTGCCTCCTCCGGTCCGCGTGACCAAAGTGACCCTTTCCAACGTGTGACCTCAGCTCTGCACTGATCAGTCATGTGACAGATTTCACCCAGGTTCCTCAGAACTGGCTTCGGTGAATTCATGTCCCATGCCAGCTGCTCATGATATGAATAACATGCAGCTGAGTATCAGGATGAGTAGTACCCAACTAATGCTCTGCCTGTCTGTTTTCATTAGAAGCCGACTGGTGTTTGTGTGCGTGAGTGGGTATGTGTGTTTATGTATGTGTGTGCGTGTCTGCGTGTGTGTACCATGTTTACCTATCCTCGTAGGGACCAAAAGTCCCCACAAGATTTGGAATTCCAAATTTCTTTGTATCTGTGGGGATATGTTCAGGGTCCCACAAAAAAACTGAGCTATTTTAGGGTTATGGGTTAAGCCTACGGTTGGGATAAGGTTAAGGTTAGGCTAGGTTAGGGTTAGGTATATACCGTTGAGGGTTAAGGTCATGGAAAGTGTGTGTGTGTGTGTGTGTGTGTGTGTGCGTGTGTGCGTGTGTGTGTGCGTGTGCACGTATGCATGTATAGTCAGTTTTATATTTGGAAGCCTTGGTCATGTTCACTGACTAGCGGTCAGAGGTTTGAGGACAATTAGGTGTCTAAATTGAAAGCGACTTGCAAAATATTGTTCAGTTTCCTCCATGATTTGTACTACAGTTCATCAAGTCAAACACTTTATTATCCCCAAAGCGCAGTTTGTTTTACAGACAGCTGTTTAAGCAAATACAACAAGGACAAATAACAACGTGGACATGGTGCTAGCAGGAATTGTTCATTAGGCTGATGGCTGTAGGTACAGAGGAATTCCTGAGCCTTTTTTTGCCTAAATTTTGTGGGCTCGTGCCTATGGCCAGATAGGGCCAAACAAAACTCACCAAAGAGAGGGCGACTAGGATCTGTTGTATATTGAAAAGATGTTTTTTATTGTTTGTAGTGTCTCCTAATTCCGCTTTTACGTATGAGCATGATATAAATGTTGGGTCTACGCTCCTGAATTGCTTTGTCTCTGCTGGCATGTTTTATATTTATTGTACTGTGATACCCAATTGAAGGGCCTTAGACAGTAATGGGAAACATTTTTTTGGGCTGCCTTTCTTAAACATGGACATTAATTAAGGCTAAAAATGTGGAGTGGGGCGGTGGAGTTGAGCATGGTGAAGTCCATTGCTCTGTATTGCTGCCAGGATCATGCTTCAGCTCAGCTGCACAGCAGGGTCACCCAGGAGCAAAGTCAGAACCCTCAAAGAATTTGAAGCCCAGCAATCCAATGTCCTTAGCAATTTACCGTGGTGAAAAAATGAGTTTGCTTTAGAGTTGACTATTTAGTCCATAATATACATGTGGGCCTGGAAGATCCATGAATCAACGAAACTTGCATTTAGTGTGTGTTTTTTGTTACATTTGTAATATACGTACATAATGCCTCGCCACAAAGAAGATAATGAAATTCTGACTGACAAAAATGAAAAAAAAAAAATCAAATCAAATTTTATCGTCCTTTTTGTGTAGAATGGCTGTTATATCCTGTAAAATGCAAATACTGCAGTGCTTGAGTTTTGATTGCTGCTGGCTGCCTGCTTCTAAATAAAACTGATGATATTGGCCTTTTTTCATATCCAGGATTACTGCAGTCTTTTAGAATTTCTTCATTTCAGTTTGTATTTTCTGTTGAAAAACTGCAGTAAATGTAAATTATTTAGATGTACTATTGTATTTTTAATCCTAGCATGGCTGACATATCTGTACAATATTCTATGGACATTTATAGCTGATCTGATCAACACTTAACTCACTTGATTGGTTATCATGCTGACAGTGTCAGCTTTAGACTAATCCCCAGTTTATTAGCTTAATGGAAGTTCAGACTGGGGGAATATCAGGGCATCCTTACTGTGAAAAGATACCATAAAACAGAGGATGTAATTCATTTTAAATTGCCCGAAAGAAAAGGCGAATTTAACTCACTCCGATTGGGAAAAGTTCCTCCATAAAATATACAGTTATGCTCTCTCATCGTTTTTGTATCTTTTAATGATCACTTCCAGGGCTAGTATATCATTGCCTTATAAGCAATAATGTTTTAAATAGCTTGGATTCATCATCAACCATAATTTTCTTTAAAGATGTTCAGCATCAAGTACTATGATGATTCCGCTTTGAAGCCGACTTTCAAACATGCATCGCATCTTGAATAAGATTTTTATATTTTGTGTTATCAGAAACTTATTAACTGTATTGTACTTTTGTACATACTAAATCACTTCATGCACTCATAGGTACAAATGGTTACACACCCTCACTTAGTAACACTGGACATTGCAAGTGTCTGCATTTTGCCTCACTCATGATAAAAGTGCAAAAACTACATCACACTTTTCCCAGTTGACATTTATGATCCCTTTCCAAAATTCAGACTCTGCTCGCATAATGCGTGTTGGCATGATGTACCTGATGAAATATAAAGGCATGAAAATATTCCCAGGATTTTCTGACAGTAATATTGGGTAATGATTGCAGCTTTGTGTAAACATTTTGGCTCGGCAAGAAGTATGTTGTTTTGTTGCAGAAATGTGACTTACTAGATGGGGAAGGTGTGAAATAAACAATTGGATGGAAAATCAAACTAGGTGTGATAACTGTTTCTACGTCCTGGATGCAGTATGTGAAAAGATGTGCAATTTATGTGAAAAGATGTGAAACAACCAGTGCAATCTAGTTCACAACATTCATATAATACATTTGCAGTGGCTCCCCCCTAAGAAATCTAACAGCTATGGCACACTCAAACTACCAGCTTCAAGACATTTATTAAAAAGCATTTACGGGCTTTTTAGGCAAGTTGGGCGTACGTTGGCCAAGAAAGGAGAAGCTGACCACTTTTAGAGCCTGTTTGAATGACGGGCACTCAGAAAGTGAAATTGTGCACACTGCTGGGATTTTTAAGGGATGCTGATACAGTCGTGTTGGGGTCTGTGCTGATCGGCCCTCAACTGTCTGCTGGCAAGTGCCAAACCTCCAACTGTTCCTGCTGCAATTTGTCATTACTCTGACAGGCCTCAGTTATGTAAAGCGAGGAAGCGATTCACTGTGGCTACTGCCAATCCATCATTGCCCCAATCCACCTGTGGTCTGTGTGCGCGCGCATGTGTGTGTGTGTGTGTGTGTGTGTGTGTGTGTGTGTGTGTGTGTGTGTGTAGGTCCATGTGCGTGTGCGTATGTCTTTATTCAGTATATTTAAAACTTTTCCTAGAGAAGAACAATGAGCAGTAACGTCCTAAAGGCACTCCTGGTGTCCATTTAATGGTGACAGCTCTACTCTTCTTCTTAGGGTTTATCATGGTGGCAAGTGACACCGAAAACAATTATGGCTGGCAGTCGTGGAAAATTACTCTTGACTGAAATGAACAGCAGTTGGATAATTGCGTCTCATCCCGTCGCGCGAAATTCGGCTGTTGCTCCACGACAAAACCGTCGAGACAAACGGCACCCGCTTGCTTTCAAGTGCCGCACCGTCAAATCATATCTATCAAACCTCATAATTAGGGCTTTCAATACCAGACACCATTTAACCTTATAAAATCCAGCTGTGTGTAATAAAAACCGACTGTGGTTTGCAGATCAAGGCATAACAACAGGAGCAGTTTAAGGTTTATGCTCTGATTTGACATTTGAGATCTGGCAGAAACCTAATAAAATGCAAGGAAACAGGTTCGATGATGACGGACTGAGATAGCTCTTAATTATTTTACCGCTGCCTTTGTCAAAGTTTACAATAATCTTGTTTTTTTTTGTTGACTGGCATTAGACTACTCCTTGTTTTGTCACATGTACATGACTGTATTGCCAGAAAAGGCTAGTTTGTTCTGGAATGAGGTTGAAATTTTTTCAGGCATTGAAGACACTGAAGAAACAAGAACCAGGTTATTGTTCTAAATAACAACAATATGGATGAGCCTCCCCGTTATCCTCCATTTCCCGATATGGAAAGTGCATTAATAAGTAAACAGGGACCCCAGTGGGTAAACAACATATAATGCATGTTCATTAAGGAAGAGTATTGATATTATCAGTAATGCAGGGAGCCAATAGTCAGATCTGAAAATAGCAGCATAATCCAAACTGAGCCAGTTGTAATTTACATTTGCCCTGTGGTCAAACCACTCCCTTGTGTTTTTGCTCCATAAAGGGATTGTAGGGTCGACTACCGTTGCCATATAATGAAATTAAATATAGCTGGATTTCCCCCCATTATTACTGGACCATGGACACCAGTCATTCTCAGTGTCGCATTTTTTTCTTACTTTTTGTTCCCCGCACAAATGCGGCAAGGTTTTTTTTTTTATTTCCCCCAAGAGGCTAATGAAGTGAACGCGGGTTAAATTAGCTGATTTTTCAGAGTGTCTGATCTCATTTCAGCTGCTTTTGACACCCCTTAAATGGATTATTACTTGGCGTGATTTCTGAAGGTGAAGCATCCCCAGCGTTTGTCAGCACAGTGATGGAGTGGACGCAGAGGAGTTTGTGCACTGAGTTTGTGATGAAATGTGATAGGACCATTATTATACTTTTTTTTGCTGAGCTTTTTTAAGTGGTCTAATAAAAAAATGGTTTATTCCTTTCATTTTGCACATTAAAATGTCCATTGAAACTAGAGTATGGAGTAAAGGCTATGCATTTCCAAATCCCACTTTGCTCGTCCGTCGAATCTCGTGTGGCTCTACCACTTTAATGCGTTTAAAAGACGATGACCATATTACCACAATATTTAACCTTAATAATGGTCATGTTTACACAATGCCTTGTGTCCCCTATGTTTAAGTTCCGATGAGAAAAAAAAGGAACAAAAATAAACATAAGCTGCTTCATTCCCGTTCTCCCGGTATTGTTGCAATTAAGTTGAAAATTGATTGCATGTTGCAAATGAATGATAAAGCACAAAAAAAAACAAAGCCAAAAAATGGTACATTGACAAGGAAATGATAGTACTCTATGTTTCACCTCTGAAAGAGTAAAAAAAGCTGCCTGCTAAATTTTTAGAAAAAAAATTGAAAAATGTAGGCCTCAGAAATATAACATTATTCAGACCACATTGCTGTAGCCATACTATGTTATTTAAAGAATTTACTTAACGGTACATAAAAAGAGAACAGTATTTTTTTTTGGAATGAAGGACCATCATTATATTCACATTATATTTCCCTACATCTTCTTTGTATTTTTCAGAGTTTTACCATTTATTCAACAGCCTGTATTTTTATGTAGGTATTAAAACTTTTGTGTGTGTCTGTATGTGTTTGTGAACCGGACTGATCGTGTGTGTATGTGTACATGTTTTCAAACATCTTTGACGTTTGTGGTTTGCCACACCCCATGCCCTGGCTTACCATAGTTTGAGCATTAAAACATTGAAGGTAACACTGGAAATATCATATTTTACTGTCAGCACTCAATTTAGCCTGTCATGCAATTGGTCACGAGTCAAATTGAGTGTGAAGCCCATATGCGGTGAGCGACTCTGGCATGTGGTAAAGAAATGGACTGTGGGTTATACTGAGGTTAACCGGCATAAAAGTGACATGCAGAGACTGCTGCTGACAGGAGACAAATCCAACGGATGTGCTGAGGGGACACTCAACACAACAAAATGCACCTTCAAAAATCAATACCCGACCTGAAAACATCAAGTAAGCTGGCAAGGAGAGGTCAAATGTGATAGCTGTGCGTGAATGGAATTGGATCTGGCCCCAGCTGACCTTGTGGGTAATATTGGTGGGGATAAAGGAAAAAAAATAGCCCAAATATTGTCGGTATTTATGTTTTTGTATTTATTTCATTTAATTATTACTGATTATATGGCTTTGAGGACTAATATTTTTGTATCAGTACGTTGGAGTTAGCTTATGAATGTTCAGGCAACACGGTCATTTTGGCTGAGCTATTAGCATATTTGACTGTTTGTTCTTTAGACTATCAATGACGTTGAAAGTCTTCTGTGCCCATTTGTTAAATGTTATTCAAAGCTTACTGCCAGAAGAATGCACAGTTTCTAAATGGCCACCGTAGATTATATCAATCTTTCAAATTGCCATGTATGATCACGTTATACTCATGTATGTGTTGATGATTTTCTTTTTTTGCTTTATGTTGAGATAACACCCAAATTAGTTGGTGGTCAGTGGTCTGCCACTTAATTTGTGTTTACATGTTAAGGGTCACCATGTGAAAGCTTGACATAAATTCTGCTAGTGTGGCTCATTAAATCTTCAATGAGCCCATGCTCGCCCATGAAGGGTCATTTTGAGGATCCTTTGCCATGGCCTAAAATTATTGCGTCAGTTGTTGGTCAGATACAAATACATTAAAAGTGATGTTTTCTCAAAATGTTATGAAATGTCAAGGAGAGCTGGGCAATATATCAATATTATATCAATATTGTGTTATACGATTAGATACCGTCTGCGATTTTGGATATTGTAATATGATGATGTGACAAGTGCTGTTTATTCTGGTTTAAAGAGTGAATTGCAGCAATGGGATGCAGTTATCTGCACTTGGACTGTTCTAGCTGCTGCCTGTAACTGCTTGGTCATCATACCCACATTCCTAATGACTGTTCATCATAAATCGCATTGTGTGAAATTTTTTGTGAAAACACCAGTAGTTATCTCCCCAATATTGCCGCAATATCGATATCTAGGCATTGGCTCGAAGATATTGTGATATTTGATTTTGCCTATATTGCCCAGCGTAATGCCATGCTGATTTTCTAAGCTGTCCGACCTGTCCGAAAGGATAAAAAACTGTGATTGGTTTATATTCAGCCAGTCATCCAAAATGGTAAAAATACGAACATGGCGTATGTCACTCCACAGGTTGATATGTTATTTATTTATTTATTTATTTAGCTGTCAAGTACACCTCCAAAGGGATGTTTCACTTCGTCAATCAGCGAGAGAAATTTTAATTTGGTCTTCCCACCTCAAATGTTTACCACAAGGGAAATGCAGTGCTTTGAAAGAGTATCCAGTACATTAATGTGAAAACTTAATTAAAAGAACAGTAGAAACCCATTATAGGTACGTTGGAATTAGGCAGTCAATCTCTAAATCTAAATTGAATTTTTAGCAAGCAATAGTTCCCAGTGAGTCCCGTCAAGAGAAGCAACTCTGACCTCCTGGGTTCAATTTGTGATGTGGTGAACACATAAAGTCGTACACTTATATTGGAAAAGATAGAAAAGTCAATTAAGAAACAGCTTCTTGAATCCAATTAAAAGTCTTAAGACAATTTCTCCCATGGTAATAACGGGAAAAACATGGGGCTTTTAAATGGGTTTTCAAAAAGGATTGTTTTCTTTTGTTAAGTGTAGGAAACAAGTGTTATTGACTTCAATTTAAATTAACATGCTTTTAAAAGTTGTCAAGAAATTGGTCTGAAAAGCTGAAAGCCAGGATTCGATTAAGCCTAATAATGAGCAACACAGGTATTGGCAAATTGTTAAACTGCATTATTGAGATCTCTGGAAACAAATATGCTTGGCTGCTTTGTTCCTGTCATTGGCACAATACTTTTATAAAAATTGCTGGTAAGTATATAGTTTACTCTGTTGTTCTGGTCATAAAAACAGAGCTTAAGTAAACACAGGCACATATAAGCATGCAAACACACAGACACACACACACACACACACGCACAATTTTTTCAATTGTACGCGATATTAAATGCTGATATGAAGTGAGTCATCCTTATATTATTATTATTATTATTATTATTACATATTTTATGACATTTTTAGGTATCATTCTGTTGGCAAGCACTGGTGATATCATCCATTGTTGGCCTTGACAAAGCCTATTAACCCAAGCTACTTTGTAAATACCTTAACTTTGTTCTGAGCAAACTATATTCTGTAAATTGCTTATCAAGCAATGACAAATCATTTTTCTTTGCATTTTTGGTGACTTTTTAGGCATGCAGTGCCAGCCACAACATACTGCACCCCAGCATATGTTTCATGGCTTTTGTATAGACTCAGCTTTGACAAAAAAAATAATTTACGGATTTTCTCCCTGTTTGAGGAATAATAAGATATCGGTGATGAGATAACACACATCAAATTTCAGCATAGTTGGATAGAATTGACGATTTTATGGACATTCAAAATTTTTCACCTGACCCCCCTGACATTTACCCCTCTAATCTTTAGTTGGGGATGTCCGAATAATATTTTGTTGCATATAAGATGATGTAGAATTGAAAGCTGTATCTTTTTAGCTTGGTTTAAACCCGATCTGGCCATTAAAAATATAGTTACGGCAAAAAAAAAAACTTTCTGATCTTTGGCATATAGCTTTATAGAACTTTGGCCTTCTTTCTCCAAACTTATGGCTTGTATTCTGGACCATGCCCAACCTGTTTACCAAGTTTGGGAATGAGTGCTGCAATACTGTAGTCATAAATGAGCAAAGAAAAAAAAATACAAGACTAAGAAAAATACATCCACTGGATTTTCCAGGCCGAGGTAATAATAAATCACATGCAGAAGCAGGGTAATGCTTCAAGGTGTATTGGATTGCATTATGCCAGATGGGTCTTTGTTGACAGATTTGTATGTTAATAATCTAACATAAATTCTAACATTTTATCAGTCCTATAGCCAGTAGCCCATAATTTGATTCCCCCCCAGAATGCTCAGAAATCTATTTGCAGATATATCAAAACATTAATGAAAAATATTATCAGCATAATCGGTCATTATTCCAAATGGAAAGCTGTGGAAGATGTATTTAGATTCATACAACTAAAATACTTTCAGTGGGATGTACATCAGTATATTTCATGATTTAATGGGGCTTTAATATTGTGCAGCTTTTCAGATTTAATTTATTATATGAATTAGCGCACTCATCCTTATATCCACATGTGACAGAATGTTTAATGAAACCAAATGCAGTTTTTCTCATATGGTCAGTGCATGTTTTAAACTGATGATTTACTGTTTTATAACAATTCTACTTAGCCGGCAGCTATAGTTTCATTATTTCCATAAAGAGTGCTAGCTATGGGGCTGAGCAGCTTCATATAGGATGACCTCTGCCATGAGCTGCAGGACACTACCAGTCTCACTACCTTTTAACCGTTGTTGGAGAGTAGTAAAATAGGTAATGCATGCTAAACTACTTCCTCAGCGGGACTGAGGGAGAATTTCATCCCAACCTATTTTAATATCCTTTTGAGAACTGCAATGCATAGATAGGCATTCAGTAAAATGAAAAAAAAACATGACTTTGCCAGGGAAAAAAAAGGGAATTTTATTTTGTACAGCAAATATGGGTCTGTTGCTCTGTTTTAAATTTGGTCAAAACTTCA
Source organism: Gymnothorax javanicus (assembly GCA_029692085.1). NCBI lineage: Eukaryota > Metazoa > Chordata > Actinopteri > Anguilliformes > Muraenidae > Gymnothorax > Gymnothorax javanicus. The sequence goes on along the minus strand of CM056195.1, from coordinate 133,281,593 downwards.
CATAATATCTTCTCATCTGAAGGATACTTCTCAGTTCTGTGTATTTATTTTGGGGGAAATATTTCTCCTGCCAAAGCCTGGCTCTACAGGCAGCTTTGAGATGTGCAGTTCATAGGTAAACATGTGATTTTTGCGTAGCCCAGGTGCTATCATTGTGTTGACGTTCGTGTCAGTGAATCTTAAAAAGGTTCAGACTGAGAGGGATCAATGAAGTCTTGAATAGATGACTTATGTAACTGCCTTTCTTTGAATTCTCAGGATTTCTGCTTTTTTTTTTTTTCATTTGATGTACCTTCCAAGGATCATTTCTGAAGCTGCTATGAAAGCCTATGAGTATCCATGTTTGGCACTCTTTCTAATTCTTTGCAATGTAAAAACATAATTTAACACACAAATTAAGCAATGGCTTCACAATTCAGCACTGAAGTAAATTAACCCCAAAAAAAGAGGAAACACAGCATACATGCATTCTTTCCATTGCATTGCATATCTTGACAGGAATTTCATGTTTTCAATAAATGTTGTTGAAGAATTCAAATCAGATGATGTTCAAGGGTAAAGATGGTATATGCTTTCATCCCTCTTCCTCTCTCTTCCATTCTTTCTCTCTCTCTCTCACTGTCTCTCTTGCTCTCTCTCTCTCTTTAATCATTGAGACCCTCAAAAAAAAAAAAAAAAAAAGGACGAACCTTCCCACCACAAGAAGAGACAGAGGAGATGGGGGAGATGAATTTAATTCTGCAAGTTCAGAGAGATTTCTTAGTTTGACACGCACAGCAGGGGGTCTTTGAGAGCTTGGCAGTGTCTCCAGCACTCATTGCTTTGAAAATCCCCCCACCCCTCACTCCCCACCCCCCACAAGCAGAGCTACTATCAAAAAGCCTGGGATAATATTCCCGACGAGGTAAAGCATCTGAACAGTTTCATTTATTTATCACATTTATATCGAAATACATTGGATGTCCTGCCGATTAAACACCAAACAGTGGAACAAAGAGTCAGCTTGGAGTCTGAGAGTCCTCCCGCTTATAAGATATTTGGGTGTATTTAGAAACGTTCGTGGTGCCGAACGAGGGGGAACCATGTTTCATATATAATTGCTGAAAATATCTTCTCTTTGATTGTGTCGTCTGTGCCGGAGACGAAAAAAAAAGGGGGTTTTCTATTGACGTGCTCATTTGTATTGACCTACATCTGGCACAGAGTTGTGATGTAAGAAATGTGCAATGTACACGTGACGTCTTTTTTTTTCTTGCCATTTTTTTGCTAGCTCTAAGGAGTGCATACGCAAGCACAGGACTACCAATCGCTCTGGTTCCTACCAATTTCCTGTTGTCCTGTAGTAACATTGAGTATCAAAATAAATCCTGGGGATTTTTCAATGAGCTCTCCCAAAGATATATTTTGTTCAGCCTGCACAGTCTGAGTATGAAGGAAAAAAATGTAATTCCCCAAAGGAAAAGCCACATGACGGGGAAAAAAATAGCACCATCACCCTAGGGTGTTATTTTCCTACATGAAGTATTTAGATGATGGCAGACTATACATTTCGCAGCTGAGAAACATACAAATGTGGCAGGTGAATAGCGCTTATGCATACATTACATAACGCTGTTCAGTTTTGGTCCGTGAGGGCTAGCGTATGCGTTAGATTTTAGTTCCAACCAATTATTCTTGCATAATTACATAAGCAACAACTGTATACAGTAAATACAATGCTACACAGTGCAGTGAAACATAATCCCCTGAAGAATCATGAACTACTTGCGGCAAGGGCTTGTGACCTCAGTTCAGAGCATGCCAGATAAAATAAATGACTGGGTTAACTAAATAATTAAGAGCAGAAACTGGCACAAAGTTCTCAATCAGGTCAGTGCTTGCCACCTCTGCATAACACTCATTTAAATATGCACATTCAGTTTGGAGTCCTATTATGTTTCAGTTCATTTTATTTTTCCTCAAGTTTCAGCTAAATGCAAGCGCTCCCTAATGTCCCTGGTACTTATTTTGGATAAGCCTAGGTGTTTTTCCACCCTCTATGTAATTGTCCTCTTCACAGTTTATGATTTCATGGTTCATTGCCTCTGATGTTTTTACCATTCCGGACAACCAGATAATTACAAGCAATGAGCCATCAACCCATTCACCCCCCGCAATGGAGAACTTCTGAGTTGTGGCCTGCAGTACCTGCTATTGCTCATTTTGTAAGTTACAGATATGCTGGAGTCTGAGGCAGAGTTTGGAAAGCCAGGTTCAGAAAGTAAAATTCCTGCTCAGTATTTGGCTCCCGTCACCTGGAGTCTGCCTGCTAATTATCTCAGTTCTTCACCAAGGTGGTGGAATCAGTGAAATCACCAGGTTGAGATCTTGGGTGGAAGACGAACAGCAGAACTTCTGTTAACTCCTGGTCTGGGCTGTTTCACTCATTCAAAGATCAAAAAACTGAAAACGCATGCTAGTATGGGTATACAAGAATCCCCCAAGAAGACAGCTATGACAATATTATTGAGTTTCATGGTTCCTTCACCTGAGGGCTGTCAACTTGCTATGAGGCCTTCACTATACCACAAGTCCCTGTGGTTCACTAGTGAACTACTTCTCCAGTGGCCTAGCTAAGCCTCCAACATAAGAATTGGACTTTATTTCCGTAAGACTCTTGTGTCATGAGGTAGTCGCCACGACAGCACATCTTCTTTAATAAAAAATAGTTTATCATTAATAACTTAAAGTTAGCAATCTCTTTAAAATTGTTCAATTGCCTTCATTCTGCTGGGGCAGCCTGTGCCCGTGTTTCTTGGATCACCATTGCAAGTGGTCCCAGGCTGGCCCTCCAGCATGTTCCCCTTGGCCTGTCAGATCTTGCCTGCTGGCAATGTGGCCTGTAATGCGGAAAACAGTTCACAGGAATGTAGGCACTACGTGCTTTGCTTTCTCTTCATTAGCGAGTGGCAACAATAGTCCATCCATTATCTTAAAGCAATACTGCCTCTCACATTTCACCAAACTGACCTAATTTAGTTCTTTTTGTAAATACAGGCATTAGATGGTACATTTATTTTTGTAACATGCTGCAAAATTACAGCCCTTTTTAGTTACGATGGCATATTTAGCTGGGGGAAATTCCATGGCAAATATTGTGTCTCCCTCGGTTCGTATCGTGCTGACGAACTGCAGAAAGCGCCGCGTGTGTGCATTCGTGAAGTTCAAAGCTTATCTGTGACCTGACCTATGTCTGTTCATTCTGCTGGCAACTTACAGACTTTAGCACTTGATCACACAATCTCAAAACTATAGCCTTATATTATAGCCAAACTGATGGATTCGCCGCAACAGACAGAGTATGTTGGTTATAATGTTTTGTTTTACACGTAGTAAATTGAAAACATCATCGTACTTCTTTGCAAGACTAAGCATTTTGCCGAGATCGTTTGGCACATAAGCTACCAGAAAGCTGTGTACTGTTTGTCAGCTTATTATCGCCCACACCCACACAAGCTCATTTCTGTCAAATTATGATCTTTATTCTATTGCCACACGATATGGGTCACATTCTGCAGGCCGGTCGTTTTTCTGCCCACATGACTTAAATGATGAAAAAAAAACAAAAGGCCATCTCACTTTAACTGCTTCTTGCTCATTAAGATTGTGGGGGAGCTGGAGCCAGTGCCAGCCGACTATGGGCCGAAGGGAGGAATACACCTTGGACAGCTGGCCAATCAGATGCAAGGATCACAATCCATTTACACCTGTGGGCACTTTAGATTTCTCCAATTAACCTAAAATGCATGACTTGGGGCTGTGGGCGGAAAGCCAAGTGGACACAGGGAGAAGATGTAAACTCCACACTGAACGGCCTCAGGCCAGGTTTGATTCCTCTTGCTTGCTGCACTACCCAATGTGTGACTACGCTACCCTATTAGAATAGTAAAATTTCCAATTCAAACACTGCTTCCACTTGATTCAGCGCTGACAGATTCAATAGGTAACTCCAGGAACTGGATGTGGATTGACAAATTTAGCCTTTACGGTGTTGTCAGGCTCTCTGGCTCTCTTTTTCCTCAGAGTTTCCTTTTGTGCCTTTGATTGCCGGATCACAAACGGTTTCTATGTGTGAACACAGGTACTGATAATGCAGTTAGCAGAGAATATGTAATTTGTCCACTTTTACTTCATTAAAAGTTCTCAACTCATAAAATACCTCATTACCATTTCAATTTATATCTTCCTAAATTGGTCAAAAGCACCTGCTGTCATGTTTTCTTTTCTCTTTACTTCCCTGGTATAACTTAGCCTCCGGCTGTGTGATGAGAGATGCATGAAATGACAAGTTCCGGCCATCTCTGAACGAAAGCAGTTATCTGTCCAAACTGCTAATCACAAGAGTTGTCCTTAACAAGCTCATCTCTCAACAGGACTCTCCAGCTGTGGGTTCTTTTAGTTTATGGCCAAGAGGCACTGCAGCTACCACAGATGCACTGCGCTTTATTCATGTGTATTTTTTTTAACTCCTGAGAGAACTCAAAAAAAAAGAATGAAAAAAAAACATCAAATAGGTCCAGGTTGATCAAATGGTTGTCAATTCCTTTAAGCAAGTATGAGACTTTGTTTTCCATTTGCTGTCGAGCTTGCCACTTGGCATCGAATGCTTGACAGGCCCCATGCTGAAAGCTGAGGCTTAAACAGTGCTGCGTCTTAACTCAGTCAGCTGCAACTTCCTTATAAAACTCTCCAAGATCTTCTTCAAATTCTGTGATCATGTTAGAGGCTAAAGTTGCTGCAATGTGCATCACTAACATTTGATTCTTTGATTGGGATTGTTTTTGGGTCTTTTCCTGGTTTTCGTATTCTCCTTGACACCAGTTGTTTCAGTAAATACGACACCTATAAATAGGTAATAGTAGGTAAGAAATATGGATACTATGGATAAGGATGCCTGGAAAACAAATAAATAGTTTTTGCATTTACATGGAGAGAAAAGTACTAAAACACTGAAGGGTCCTGTGTTGAAGCACTCGAGGTTGACTGAGGTATGCATTGTTGCACCAGGAGTGAAAAGCTACACGATGGTTTCCTGGAAGATGAATGGGGAGCCCTGATTTGATGGAACACTAAAACTTATACTGTCAGCACAGCTTCTCAGTACGTACATCTGCGGCACTCAATGGGCCTAGACATATGTTGCAAGGCCATTATTTTATAGATGAAGTGGATACAAAGCCTAGGGGGTGTGTCTTTGCATTCAGAAGTGTGTTTTTGCCTGTGTTACACCCTGGAATCTACATATTAAATTATGAGTAAGCTAGTATTGATTGAAGACTTGCGTAGAACTGTAAATCAAATGATTTCTGAACATCAGGTGATCTTATTCAACGTGAAAACTACTATCCATTAATCAGATCAGATTTCATTTATTTTGGCTTGACATGACTAGCTTGGAAAACTACTGTCAGGCTGATCCATTGATTATATAAACGTGGACGACCTGACAGCTCCCAAAAGTGAGGCCAAAAAGGTCTCTCCCCCTCTTTTGTTGTTTGCAGTATAGGTAGTAAGTCCCACTCCCTACATGTTAGCAGATGGGACATGGGCCAAACTAAAAAAAATTAAAGTACGTGTCTTATTATTTTTTCTGAAAGATAGTTTCTGACATTTTCGATACTTCTTTCCATACTGATATATGCTGAAGTGCTCGTTATTTCTGATAAGTTTAATTTTAATGAGTCATTTGATACTATGAAAAGGGGTGTATAGTCATGATTGACAGCTGCTCTGAGTAGATTAAACTCAGAGGCTCCTGTGGACTTCTTTTCGTGAATTTTGCATTGAGCAAGATGTCGGGATGTGATTTAACTGCAGATTACGCATTTATAAACCTGTTCCCCACACTGAATGTGGTGTAATGTCCTGTTAGCTGTGAAGCTACCAATTTAAAGTAAAATCAGTTGGCTAGCACGCTAATTAAGCGAGGTTCAGTAACAGATCAACATAGTTAGTGACAAAAATCCATGGTAAAATGTTAGCTGCTCTGAACGTAGCTTAATGCACTGTTTGCAGCAAAGCTACCAGAAGGGACGTAAAATCTGTTGGCTTGTAAGCTAGCTAGTTGAGCAAGATTTGGTAGCATATCACCTTGATTAGCAACAAAAATCAGTGGTAAAAAGCTTTGTTAGAAGTGCTAACGTTGGATGCAAAAATCAGTTAGCTAGCTAGCTAGCCTGACAGCTAGTATAGCAATATTCGTTAACAGGTCATCATAGTTAGCAAGCTCGGTAGTTAGAAATTTGGCTAGAATACATGGTAGTGGGAGGGGTCTACTTACCCATATGTATCACTGTATTTAGTTTGTTTTAAAGGGTTGATTTGAATTTTTTGAATTAGGGATGTATAAGGTACTTATTTACAGTCATTGTATTAGCTACCAAATAAATGGCAGTCAGCATGCCTGCAGTTTGTACAAGCAGGCAGGAGTACTGGACAATAGTGCGGAGCCTGCAGTGTACTGCTATGGACGGGGGAAACAGTCAATTAATTTTAGCCACCTAAAAAGGCCTTCCTAAAAAATCTTTATCTGTTTAAATGAATTTAGAATATTTTCATAACCTCATAATTAGACAGCCCTTTCCTTTGACACTACATTTTCTCAACTGTATAGCAATACTGAGGCTCTTACTTACCGTTCAGAAAAGGTCACGACAATGGCAAAGGCAAGTGCAATCTGACAACAAGCCAAAGTGGTTAAAATATTCCAAATATAGCTCACAATTAGACTGGCATTAAGATTTTTCAGTAGCTAAAATACGTTTCAACCCTTGCAGATCAACCCTTCCTCAAAGAATCAGAACTAACCTTCAACAATCTCGCAGTCATAGTAGAACCAGACTCTGACATGGATTCTACGGTCTCTGTGTACAGTCAGCAGCAAAGACTGGTAACATTGGAGCAACCAGGCTACATCAAAGGTTTTGGAGGGTGTATGTGCAGGATACTTGATACTTTCAGTGTGGAGTTTGTATGTTCTCCCTGCATTTATGTGGGTTTTCTACTGCTACGGTTTCCTCTCACAGTCCGTAGAGACATGCATGTCTGGCTAATTAGAGACTGTAAATTGCCCATAGGTGTGAATGTTCTCTGTGGAAGAGATTAAAGCCTCACCACATATCTTTCCTTGAAAAGTATTCTGTGCACCTAGGTGCATGGCTGCCCACCCCTGACCTCGTACGGTACTATGACTGACTGATTCTGTAAATATTTGCACTGATGTCCAATGAGGTGTTTGAGCACTTCAGAAAAAAGTAGCTGATGATGGGAAAGAACATATGGGGATATGGGGATGGTTTGGCTTTGGGAGAACTCTGAAGAGTAAATACTGGTCACTGTTATGATTTTACAAAAACAACTTGCAGTATCTTGTTTGCATACATCCATTTACTAAAGTAAGATCTGTATGCTCACTCAATGATTTTGTAACAAGTATTTAACACATTTTAAATCCCCACTTCATAATAAGTATGCTCTACATGTTTCTGATAAAAAAGACCCAAGTCCATTGATAAAAAGTTGACTGCATTCATTTACAACCATTATTTAACAAGTGTATGTGATTACAACTTGAATGGAAAGCTGTGAAATTTTCAAAAAGATCCTCAGGGAATGTTCTGCAGTGTAAAATTCAATCGGCTCAACAAGCTTGATTTGAATAAATCTAGGTACACTACAGGCCAAAAGTTTTGGGCCACCCTCAGATTTTTAATAATGCACCAAGTGCAATGTGACCCCTTGGTTTGGGGGAAGGCATTTATACAGCATGCCTTCTCATTACATAAAATTGTTCACGTCCTAGTGATATAAAATCATGTGGTCAGTGATCAATCAGTCAAGACAGCTTTAAAATGTGGTCTGAAATCTGGAATTCACCCAAAACCTATTGGCGTCCTATATTTTATGCACTGAAGTCATTTCATGTGCAAAAATAGGAACGAACAGTTGATGTGTGATTTTTTTTTTTAATCTGAGGGTGGCCTAAAACTTTTGGCCTGTAGTGTATATCTTCCTTGAAACACTCCAGGAAGGGTTTTATCCTCTCATTGGAACTTCTGCCTCATTTGAAAGTACATCACAAGAGGTCTTGTAGAGGTGTGTTCTGTCAAAAGAAAGAGTTGGTTGCAAAGACGGTCTAGCACAGTCTAATGTTCCCACCAGACCATGAACGTAGAGACCAAACTTTAGGCATAAGATGATAATTAAGACTCCCCTAACGAGCATAAGGTTCATGCTAGGAAAAGGCTCAATGTCAGGAAGAGCCGACACATGCGCACCAAGCGAATAATTCATTCGCCGTTGAAGAGGCGACCTCGTTATCCACCAGCAGTATGTGAGACGTAATGAGATTTCCTGCCAGCTTGATCCAAAGCTACGAGTCGATGTGAGGACAGAGTTGGGCTAAAAAGGAAAAAGCATTGTACTCACCTAAGAGTGTATATTTTGCAAAGTTATTTTACATGAGGGCCAATTCCTACTTTTCGTTATACTGCAACCCTAACATATTTTAACCCCAGTACTCAGTAGGCTCCAGAATTATCAGCACCCCAAACTGGAAATATGCAAATAAATAATCTCAAAATGCCAACTTCTGAGAAACAACGTTCTTTATGAATGCTTCAATGTAACCACCAAATTAATTTATTCAGTAAAATAAACAATCAATTTACTCATAAACAAGGTTTCACATTTGATGGCACCCCTAAAGAGTATAGTAAATAAAATTGGGTGCAGCTTGCAGAGCTGGTTCTGGCAGACATCTCAAGATATTCCCACACTCCCATACTGTCCTCTGGTGGAAAGGCTATTTAAGCTGCTCTCTTGCACGGACTCTGTGGCAAACCATGCCTCTGCCTTCTGTGCTGCATCACCCACTGCTGCTACCATAATTCTTGACTGCTGGTAGTTATTTTCCCAGCTTCACCCAGGTTTCTGAATTTTTCCTGGGCAGGGGAGATATCTTGCTCTCTTCTGAAGCATGGCAGGCAGTAGGGCATGTCATTATCATTGTATCTACTGTATCTGTTAATACTGCATTGAAGAGTTTGCATGTGAGTTAGTCCACGGAAATCTGCAGAACTAAAACAGGAATGAAATTCAACTTAAGTTCATCTACATGTATACAGTACATGCTAAATAGATGTAATTAAACAGAATAGTTGTCCAAAATAAAATGAAATTGGTAATTTTATTTCATGATGATTATTCACATCAATACTTATTCAATATCCAATTTTGAATGCTGTCTTTGTTCGTAATATAATAATCAATTGCTGTTGGCTTGTGGGTTTTGAGGGAACAGAAGTGAACTTTACTTACAATATTTCATTCAACAACCTGTAATTACCTACCGGAGGCAGGGATTGGCAACAGTAATAAACATTAAGAAACATTAATATCCTCCATCTGTATTAAGGTTTAGGTACTCAAAAAGAACAACTCCAGTTCCAAAAAAGTTGGGACACTGTAAAATATAACTAAAAACAATGCAATGATTTGCAAATCATAAATTGAAAATAGTGCAAAGACAACATATCAGATGCTGAAACTGAGAATTTTATTGTTTTTATATGCCAATTTTGAGTTGATTGCCAGCAACAAGTTTCAAAAAAGTTGTAACAGGGGCATGTTTTCACCTCTGTGTTGCATCACCTCTTCTTTTAACAACACAGTAAGCGTTTGAGAACTGAGATGACCAACTGCTCGAGTTTTGAAAGCAAATTGTTTTCCCATTCTTGTTTGATGTAGGATTTCAGCTGCTCTACACTTTGCGGGCTCCTTTGTGATATTTTTCATTTCATAATGCACGAGATATTTTCTGTGGGTGACAGGTCTGGACTGCAGGCAGGTTGGTTTATCTCCCAGACTCTCCTACAACAGAGCCATGTCGTTATATGTGCAGAATGTGGTTTTCAGAATTCTCTTGCTGAAATAACCAGGGCCTTCCCTGAAAAAAGATGTCTGAATGGCAGTATATTTTGCTCAAAAATCTGTATTTATTACCCATGCCATGTGCACCAATGCACCCCCATACTATCATGGATGCTGGCTTTTGAACTGTGCACTGATAACAAGCCAGATAGTCCCTCTCCTCTTCAGCCCAGAGGATGCAGCATCCATGAATTCCAAAAACAGTTTCACATTTTTATTGGTCTACGCACGAGACAGTTTTTCCTCTTTGCCTCCGTCCTTCTTAAATGAGCCCAGGCCCAGCGAAGGAGGCAGAGTTTCTGGATTTTGTTCATGTATTGTTCAATCTTAACATGGCGAAGTTTTGGCTTGCATTTGTGGATGGACCAACAAACTATGTTCTCGGACAGTGGTTGGCAGAAGTGTTCCTAAGCCCATGCAGTGATTAAGAACAGACAGGATTCTGTTGTGGAATTGTAGTGCCGCCTGAAGGCCCGAAGATCTAGGCCATTCACTATGGATCTTCGGCCTTGTCCCTAGTCAGGGTTCTAGCCAGAAATTTTATTGAACGTACCAGAGCGATTCTTCTCGTGATGTCACAAACCTGGTCACGTGGGTTTGTTGACTAACGTGGTTGGCAAAAAGCCACATGACAATTGATTTTATAGGTGAAGTAAAGTTGTCTTCCACTTTTTGTCATAATGCCAGTCAGATGCATGGTTATTAACTGCACAAACCGTTTCGTGAAGGGTGCAGGAATACGTTTCCTACGTATTCCTGACCGAGAACCAAAAAAAATCTACTTGGATTGATGCAATTCGATGCAAGAACTGGATGCTGTCGACCCACTCGCATGTTTGTACTATTCACTTTCTGACGGGTCAGTCGCAAGTTATTTTCCATCATTTCTACCATGACATTTTTCTAAGTTTTCGCATTTTATTGTTTGGTCATGGCAAGGGAATGATCTTTTTTGTGTTGGGTAATTCGATAGATTACTTATATAGCGAGTATTTAAGTGACAGTTCGGATATTAGTATAGGAAAGAATTCCGTTTCAACCTTCATCAGTATCGACTAAGATCAGTACTTTTTCGGCTTGAATTTTGGGTACCCAGAGAAACATTCGAGTGTGTAAAAACGTCCATCGTACATCCAGTCAAGAAAATTTAGAGTTAAATGTCTTCTGCAGCTGTAATGGCGGCAGCCTTGTTACTGATGACACACCAGGTGGCTAGGGAATGCGCAGTATATGCATTCGCATATTAAATATTAATCATAAATTCTAAACCCCCTTAACACGAATAAAACCCCCAAAAATATATTGGGGCTCCTTTTTTAAATTCGTTCTGGTAAATGTACGACAGTGAATTACTTTCACTGATCAATGATGATCAACAAATGCTGAATTTCTGTTCGATGTAGGAAAATCAAGTGATGATCCAGCTGACCCAGACCCAAAGAGGGGTCGTTTCTCCAACCTTTCAGCTTGTAAGGATCCGGAAGCTTACACAGACCTTCATTGTACTTAAGCTAAGAGAAATATCTTGCTTTCGCGGTACTGTCAAGGTTTTGTACATATTCAGAGACTGCCGAATTTGTTCCACAACTGCAGGATGCCATACTTCCCCTGTTTCGTTGTATTGATTTACACTTGTTCTTGCCAACCACGCTAATGCATATGGCTGAATGTGACGTCAATGTTTGTAAACAAGAAGTATTGCACGCCGAAGGAGTCAGGAGGATCTAATTAACGAATAATTAATGCTGTGTTCTTACGCATCTGTGAGGTCACAAAAACTATTTCAGAGGCTAAAAGTTTCATTCCGTTTTCCCTGTAAAGTTAATTTGGGTAAAAGCATTGTGCTGTATTACTGGTTAATCTATTTCACCATCTCAGCAATGCCGTATAGTTTTTTTTCTCAAATAAATTTTGTAACATACACAAAACACTGGCAGCGACGGCAAAAATACAAAAATCACTTAGCAAAGAGCCCTATAAATAGCTTACTGTTTCATGATCATTTGATTGCCTTTTTCACCCGCTCAGAGAGTCCAGTTTTGGCCCAGGACCCAATCCCAGCAAAACAGATTTTCCTCCTTCATCCATGGGTATCGCGCATAATTGCTGGTGTTGAAATGCCTCTCAAATGCCTAGGTTTTCCCATGCTGATCAACTCAAACTTCTCATTTAGCATTAATCTGGAAAACATTCTTCATAAACTCGAAAAGATATTCCCAGCTATCACGAACCAACAACTCAGGTTAACTCGCTAGGTTGTTTACCGCCAATTTTTTTTTTTTATTTCGCTAGCTTGTGATTCACCTGGGGGACAGCGGGCGGAACCTGTCATAACATTAGCGATAACAAAACCCTCCCAAACATAAGGGAAATATGATTGGACAATTTTACTGTCATTTGAAATTACTATTGCTCAAAGCCGAGCCCTCTGTAAATGCACTGCAGACCCGCAGCGTTTCCTTCCCAGCAGCTGCAGAGTGAGACAATTCAAAGTATTTCGGCGTAAGAGACACGATTTACTTCGACCATGCATAAAAACGAGCAACAACTATTAGCGAAAGGGATACCTACATTCCAGGTTCGCTAGCTATGTCATGGCAAGGTCGCTAAACACACATTACAAAGGTCTGCACATACTTATTCGGCAGCAAGTTTAACTGGGAAATGTGAATTGATATTGGAAAGATACCCATGGCTAAAATGACGAGCTAGCAACAATACTATATTATATTATTTTTTCATCTGTGTGCAACGTGCTTGTAGCTAGTCAATATAAGTAAGGTATGAATTTACAACGTAGCCTGCTGCCAGTAATCAAGCTACCGGACTGTTAAGTCACAATATGAATGTCAATTCCAGTAACCAATCTAACTTAATAGTCAATGACAATGCAGTATTTTACATCTGATAGGAAGTGTTGTGCAATAACGTCTGATGCTTCTCGTGAAGATATCTTCGTCCAATTACTTGTGGCTAATTTGACGCCAGCAAAATGATCAGTTTGCAATATCAGTATCTCTGAAGTATATAGATGCCCAGTTTACGTGATTATTTTAAACTGTGCCAATTGCGCATGTTAAACAGAAGAGACTGCAAAGTGGTAGAAAAGATCGGGATCCATCGGACTGTTAAATGGACATTTCCTAGAGCTAAGTCTAATTCTAGCTGGCTATATTCACTCGCTCAAGCAAGATCTGCCGTCGTTGATGGCTTTCGCTTGCTACTAGGCTCAACTCTGACGATCGCATCATCGTCTTCCGAACTTTCTGATGTTGAGACATTCGCAGCACTGGTTTCATTTTGGGAACTAGTCCCAGGAGGTGGACGAACCAGCCAAGCGTCCATGATCGGCTGTTCACGCGCTAACTGGTACTGAGCCTAATGTGCTGTGATTTTACAGTAGGCTACTTGCGACAGCGGTGGCTAAAGGGCCTATCTTCAGATAATCGATAAAACTAGGTTGATCGGTACAGTCTGAAGCCATCCGTGTTGTTGCTGATACTGGTACTGTTGACCTATCTGTAACGTACCGGCAGCAATTTTTTGCATAGCGGCAGATTTTTCCAGCGTACCGGCATGCGACTTTTGCGTTCGTCAGCGTACTGGGCCTGGCTAGAACTATGCTTGTGTACACAGATTTCTCTGGATTGTCTGAATCATGTAAAGATTATGTACCGTAGAGAATAAAGTCTCTAAGTTCTTTGCAATTTTATGTTGAAAAACGTTATTCTTAAATTGTTGAACTATTTGCCCATGCAATCTTTCACAGAGTGGCAATGCCCTCGCTATCTTTACTACTGAAAGACTGTTTATACCCAATCATAATGCTGACCTGTTGCTAATTTATCAAATTAGCTGTTAGATGTTCCATCTGGTGTATTCTTAGCATCATTCAACTATTCTAATCTTTTTTTTGTCCCTGTGAAGTAGGGAAAAGATGTCATATGATACAGCAATCTGAAAAGTTCAAGAACAGGGGACAAACAAAGTCATTGACGTCTATCAGTTTAGAAAGGGTTACAAAGCAATAATTCGGGCTCTAAGACTTCAGCGAACTACAGTGAGAATCATTATCTACAAATGGAAACCGGTGCATGTTCACCGGTGTGTCACATCACCTCTTCTTTTAATAATAATAGGCAGTTGTTTCGGAACTTAGGACACTAATTGTTTGTGTTTCGAAAGTTGGCACTGTTTCCATTCCTACCTGACAGGACTTGAGTTGGGCAGCAGTCTGGGATCTTTGTTGTCATATTTTGCACTTCTATATTTGCCATGAATTTTCACTGGGAGTTGGGTCTGTGCTGCAGGCAGTACCCATACTCTGTGTCCAGAAAGCCACGCTTTGTAATTCAGGCGGAGTGAGGCTTGGCGCTACCCTGCCAAAATAAGCAGGGGCGTCCCTGAAAAAGATAACATCTGGAAGTCTCATAATGTTTTTCCAAATGTATACTTACCTTTCTGCATCAATTTTACCTTCAAAGATGTGCAAGTTGTGCATACTGAGTACAGTGCTGCAGCCTCAGACCATGACAGATGCTGGCTTTTGAACGTGTCGCTGATGACTGTCAGGATAGTCCTTCTTGTCTTGCTTTCTTGTCAGCGATGCTTCAGGATGGTGCTGTTATGTGGCTTTCTCTGTGTAGTTGTCTTTAGTTGCATTTGATGATGCCATTACACACTGTATTTACCAGTCCTCTGATGTATTTTTTAGCCCCTACATTTTTGTCCATTACCAAATGTAATGGCTCAGGCGGGATCGAACTGGATTTTGTTGTTTCCGCTTGAGTGAATACTGGCGTGTCTGACTGCCGCTGCTCCTTCTGAGGTTTGTTGTCTCTGTTGTCTTGCTGCTACAAACTGGACAAATTCCTGCTGGATATCACTGGACTCTGGACCACTTGAATACTGCAAACTGCACTCTTCGAACATTTACTTATTAATTTACGTAATTTCTATTGATCAACCCTGCTCATGTTCCGTCCCGTACTTCTTACTGGCTTAACACGAACCCTCAATGTCCTGCTCCGCTTGTCACTGGCCTGGCTACATCTGAGTAAGCCTCAACTTTCTTTCTGTGTTGCCGTGTGCTGGCTTCCAGGTTTTATTTTGGGAAGGTGGTTCTCACCACTTTTCTTTGCATAACTCTGGTATGTGATTCAGTCGCGGTAGCTTGCTAAAGTGATTTCAGTCCTGGCTGTGTGTAGGAATGGAGAAGTTAGGATGCCTATTTTAGGGTTGTCTTTAGTTGTTCTAACCTTGATTGAGTGCATTCCTTCTGCTTGGTGCTGCAACTACCATGCTGCCATGCAACTCCCCAGTGGAATAGTTCCCTCCTACACCGTTTCTGAACTGGTTCTACAAACTCAGAAAATTCAATCCAGATATTCCCTTGCATAGGCACTCCAGAAAATCTACCATAACTTAACATGGAAATAATTCACCTCTCCTTCTTCAGTGCCCTTGCCTCCACACCTCTGTTTGACTCTTTGCTTACTTATGAAGAGCAAATTTGCATCTATAATCTCATCAATTCCGAGACCCTCAATAAAATGGCCCTCCAAAAAATCAAGCTTGTTCTATCCACCCTCACTTCCCCTCGGTACACTCCTGGTCTTAGGTCCATGAAAACCGCAGGGCGGCACCTAGAGCACTGGTACAAGAACACTTTGGGCTGACAGTACACCTCCAGTCCTACACCGATCACAAGAAAGTGCACAGGGAAGCTCTTTATGCTGCAAGATCAACTTATCTATCAAGTGTCATGAATGAAGTCAGTGAAAAACCCAACACTCTTTTCAAAACCATCAGTAAGCTCATTCAACCTCCATCTTCCACAATGACTGGCGCCACTACTCTGTGCCATTATTTTCTTCAGTATTTTCAAAACAAAATTGAAAATATCTATAAACAACTCCCATTCCACACCTGGCTCTTTGTTCACCAGTGCTTCTAATACTCATGTCACCCCTCTTAGTTTCATCACTCTTACAGACTTAACACATATTTATGATTTAATCATGAAATTAAACTCCTTCTCTGGCCGACTGGATCCTGCTCCAATATCACTTCTTAAAGCCTGTCTCCCTGCTCTTTCTGCCTCTATTTTCAACATTGTAAACAGCTTTCTTACCTCTGGACAAGTTTCTCAGTCACTGAAGAATACCATGGTCACCCCAATTCTTAAAAAAGCTTTTCTTAATCCCACAGTCCTCAGTAATTACAGGCCTGTCTCACACTTTCCCTTTCCGTCCAAAGTTTTAGAGAAGGTAGTTGCCCCCCAATTGCAGGTTCATACAGTTGCAATCAAAATTATTCAACCCCCATTGCACATTAGGTTTAGTGGCAAAATTTACGAACTTTCAGCTGTTTGCAATGAACAAATCAAACAAGAACAATTTAAATAGCTCAACACAACAGATATTACAAGTGGCTTCTCCAAATTCAACACAAAATGCCACTTTTAATGACTGCTGCAGGCTCAAAATTATTCAACCCCTTCATGACAAGCATCTTTAATACTTAGCAGCAAAAGGGTGCACCACTATGACCTGCTGGAGATGTTCCAAGGAATCTTAGCCCAGTCCTCATGGACAAAGGCCTCCAGTTCATTAATATTCTTGGGTTTGCCTGCTGCAACTGCCTTCTTTAAATCCCAGCAGAGATTTTCGATGGGGTTCAAGTCAGCTGACTATGATAGACACTCTAGAATCTTCCAGGACTTCTACTGAAACCAAGCCTTGGTGGATCTTGAGGTATGTTAAGGATCATTGTCCTGTTTGAAGATCCAATGATGCCCAAGCTTCAGCTTCCTCACAAAGGGCATGACATTTTCTCCTTGGATATCCTGGTATTTGACTGAATTCATCTTGCCCTTTACACATTGCAGATTTCTAGTACCAGAGGAAGCAATGCAGCTGCAGAGCATCAACAAGCCCCCACTATGCTTCTCTGTTGGCAGGGTGTTCTTTTTAGTGCATGCTTCTTTCTTCCTCCGGCACACACACCGCTCATCCATAAGCCTGAAAAGTTCCAGTTTTGTTTCATCGCTTCACAGAAAAGTATCCTAAAACTTCTGAGGCTTATTTGTATGGTTGTTAGGATATTGGAGCTTGTGCTTTTGGGTCAGTTGTGGTGTATGTCTTGGAGTTTGGGCATGAAGACCTTCAACGTTTAGTATTCGCCTTACTGTGCAAACTGAAACTTCAGTGCCTCCAGCCTCCAAGTCTTGCTGCAGATCTATTCCAGTTACCGAGGGTTTTTGATCACCTGTCTCCTCAGAGATCTGGTGGCAGCCATTGATAGCTTCTGCTTTCTGCTACGTCCTGGTAGTGCAGCCTCAGTTCCTTCAACTCTGAACTTGCTACTATGCATCCAAATGTATCTCTATGAACATTCAGTGCCTGTGCTATCTTTATTTATCCTTTTCCTTGTTTGTGCCAGGCAATGATCTCTTCATTTACTTTTTTGGACAATACTCTTGACAGCCATATTTCTGATATGCAATGAAAGGTCATTGTCAACAAACCCCAAGCTACTGCAAGTATTTGATGTGTTCTATCTCAAGCAAACCTGATGCAACTTATGACTCTCTTGAGTAGTTGCATTAGGTGTGCTTGAGACAACATCTGATTTGCAATTGTGCTCTTATGGCAGATTCTGTTCAGGGGGTTGAATAATTCTGAGACTGCAGTAGTCATTAAAAGTGGGATTTCATGTTGAATTTGGAGAAACCACTTGTAATATTAGTTGTCTCAAGTTATTGAAAATGTTCTTGTTTAATCTGTTTATTGCAAACAGCTGAATGTTTGTAAATTTTGCCAGTAAACCCAATTTGCAGTGGGCGTTTATTAATTTTGATTGCAACCGTATGTTTAAAAATGACCTATTTGAGTCTTTCCAGCCAGGTTTTCAGTTCAATTACACCACAGAAACTGCCCTCCTCAGATTTGTCAATGACCTCCTCCTCTCAGCTGGTTCTGAATTCATTTCTATTCTGCTTCTTCTCAATCTCAGTGCTGCCTTTGATATGGTCATCCATAGTATCCTGCTTTCTCGCCGCCAGTCACATTTGGGTATATTTGACAATGTTTTACCCTGGTTCAGATCTTACCTCACTGACAGACAGAATTTCCATTGGCAATCACAAATCACACTCTGCTCCAGTGTCCTAAGGTGTCCCACTGGGCTCTTTGCTAGACCCCCTTATTTTCATAATCTACATTCTCCCCCTTGCTTCTGTTATCCATCAACATGGTCTAAATTTTCATTTCTATGACAACACTTAAATTACCCTACTACTATACCCACTGTACCTCTCTCTCTCTCTTAGCTCCCTTATTGATAGCTTGCTGGAAATTAGGCACTGGATGGCTTCAAATTTTATTCACTTGAACTGCGACAAAACTGAGATCCTGTTGGTAGGGTCCAAGACAGCTCATTCAAAGGCTGGGGATCTCCATCTTGCCATAGATGGGATCACTATCACCCTAACTGATGCAGTTTGCAACCGTGGAGTAATTCTCGACCCTACTCTCTCCTTTCAGCCACATATTAACTCTGTTGTTAAAAAAAGCTTTTTTCCACCTTCGCTATACTGTATGCTTTTGCTCTTCCCTCAGTTTTCATGAGGCCAAAACACTATTCCATGCACTTGTTACCTCTCGCCTGGATTATTGTAATTCATTACTCACTGGTCTCCCAGCTAAATCCCTCAATAAACTTCGATACGTCCAAAACTCAGCAGCCAAATTACTCACCCATACTAGGAAATCTGCTCACATCACCCCTGTTGTCTATCAACTACACTGGCTTCCCATATCTGCCCAAAATCAGTTTAAACTCCTGATCATCACATGCAAAGCTCTGAATGGGCTTGCCCCGTCCTATCTCACTGATCTCCTCCATCCTTACACACCTGTTCGCTCACTTAGGTCCGGTCTGCTCTCCATTCCTTGTACACAACAGTCCACTTTCAGAGCTAGGTCATTTAATGCCATTGGTGCTAAACTATGGAACACCTTACTCCAGCTCCTCCGTGAATCAACCTGCCTAACATTGTTCAAGACTCAACTTAATACATATCTTTTCACTCAACAATATCACTTACTCAAAACATAATCTTATCGCCTTCAAATTGGGGCAGTACAACAGGATGCTGCCTAGCCATTGATTTTACACCTGTTGTGTGCGCTCAATTTGTGTTTTTATTAATTGGTCACTTGTTTTATATGTTTTTTTTTTTCTTTGTTCGCTGTTTTGTTTCCATTGTAAAGCCACCTTTGGTCTGAGAAAGGCGCTATATAAATAAACTTATTATCTTTGTTCTTAATGCTCGGCCATCAGAGGACTCGAAGATCTCACACATCCCATATTAGTATTGGGCCTCATCTTTTATGCACGGATATTGCTTTGGTTTCCCTAGATTCTTGGAATCTATATTGTGGACTGCTAATGGTGAGATCCCTAAATTCTGTGCCATCATATGTTGAAAAATGTTGATCTTAAGTTGAATGTTTGCTTACATGGCTTTTGACAGAGTGGTAAACCTCATATCATCTTGCTGGCAAAAGGCCGTGCCTTCTGTAACTGCTCATTTTATACCCATTCATAATTTAATCATCTGCCGCCTATTCACCTGTTTACCTGTGGAATGTTCCAAACAGGCGTTTTTCTGAAGATACCACAACTTCTCCAGTCTTTCCATTCCACTGTCCCAGTTTTTTTGAAACATTTCACAGGCATCAAATTTTGTATTTGTAGATATTTTCAAATATCAATACAATTTATTAGATGAAACTCGTAACATTTTTACTGCGTAAAATTTTCAATTAAAGAAGATTTTACAAATCACGTAATTCTGTTTCTATTTGCACTTTTAATACAGTCTGAATTCTTGGGGAATTGAGGAGTTTCAGGGGAACTGGTTAGATCAGTGGCCTCTTGGACTCTATTAGGACAGTGTCTGGAAATTTGGCTGACTATCTGGTCTCCTGTGCCAGAAGTTTGAGACTTGGCTGTTGGAGGACATTTCAGCAAATGACGAAAAAGCGCTCTCCAAAATCACAGAAATATGTCCATGACTACAAAATCGATGTTCTGCAATGGCCATTACTGTTACAAAACCTCAACCTGATCAAAAACCTGAACTGAGGAGGCTGATTGATGAGTGCAAACCAAAGAATTTGCTTGACCTTGAAATGATCTGCATAGAGGGATGGTCCAGAATGCCACCAAATATGTACTTTAATTTTTACAAATCCTATAGGAAAAAGACTGTCATGAATCACCATTTTTTAACAGTTTATTAAATATATGAAAGATCCTTGTTTTCTGTTATGATCCAGGCAAGGAACCAGAGGCAGTGATAAAGCACAATCCAATAATCAAGTTTTTAATAGCAACACGGTAATGACTGTGAGGGATGGAGCCCAGAGCAGAATGGCATAGTTCAGCTCAGATGGTTGTGGGGTTGAGTGTAGGGTGTGTCCCCGCCCAGCCAGTATCATCTCGAGGCAGCAGCCAAATGGAGATCACGCTTGCCAGAGCAGAACAGCCATGTGGCTGGACAGGAGAGTTTAGCAGGAACGCAGTCCTACACCCGATGACCGCGGAAGGCATGGGAGGTGTTCCTAATATACTGGGCAGAGCAGCAGACTGAAGGCTGATTTACAGTCATGTGGCCCCAATCCTGGAGACCATGATAAAGGCTTGGGGTTTGTTCCTATTTATATGACTGAGAAGACAACTTATGTAATTTTCTATCATTAAAGATCACAAACAATGATAAACTCAAAACTAGGAAGATACTATCTGGTTGCATATAACAAGTGACAATCTAGCAACTTGCACACTCTAAAAAATGTTCTGTATAAAATGATGAACAACATCTAGATATTTTACATGTCATATCATGGCTTTGGCTATAAAAATGACATTCTGGGTATGAATATTGCTCTCAATGTTAATGTGATTTTGTAATAGGCGGTGATAGGACGCCAGGTGCTGCGAACAGTGAAAGAGAAATGAACAGCCCAGACAAGTGACAAACACAAAAGAGGTAAACACCTCCGGGAAAGGCTTGCACTTCCAAGGACAAATAAAAGTCCGCGAAACGGAAGCAGTGCGAGAGAAAATAAACAACTAGAGAGAAAATTTCTAAAAGAAGCAATTCCTAACAATAAAAGGAATATAACAAATCACTAGGAGATTTGTCTAGAGATTTTCTCCAGCCGAAGTGCTAGTAACAAACAGACACTCTAGCAATAGGCGTGGCGAACCCCCGGTCATATATATAGAGTCTGGAAAACTCCGCCCCAGCTCAATCAGCCAGCTGGGCCAGGAATTCGAAAGAAAAGAACTCCGATATCGTCCCGGACGATAGAACAAAGAAAGGTCCAACAAACAAACGCACGCCTAAACCATGACAGATGTAGCTTCAGTAAAACACTGCAACCAGCAGATATTATTATATATGTGACATCGTCCTACAATATCAAAAAAGGCTATTTCTGACTTAGAACCTACAAAAGTACTTAAGGCAAAGCGTAAGTGAAAAGTTAGAGTTGAGGGGCTTTACGAGCAATATTTTCTTATCTTGTTACTTCATGTGTATCTCTGTAGGCATTATTTGTTCTTTTAATAGTATTGTTGGTGCATCTCCATTCAAGGGTTCCAGTAATTCTGTAGCCCAGCATAGTTGGCCTGTTTAACGGTCGCGGGGGTGAAACCGCTCAAACTCGATTTCTAAATAACGAGCAGCTGTGTTTACTCATAAGTCAATGTGAACAACAAATGTTAATTGGAGATTAGCTAAATAAAATAGTGTTTATGAAAAGTAGATGAATGCACCTTTGAGCTGAACTACAAATCTAAAAAAAAAATGCTTCTGAAACATTTTCACAAAATTGTGGTTGACAGTAAAGATGGAAAGTGGCCTGAATAGGGCTTATAAAGTCAACTCATGGATCAAGCTGTTCATAGGTTCATAATGGCACACCCCTATGGCACAGCATCCTTCCCTGCCATTAGCTTCCAGCTTACGTCTGCAGCCCTGAGATACCATTTACAAACTCCAGGCTCAGGCTGGGGTTATTGAGCATGGGTACCTGCAGGCTCTTTGAGTCAGTAAGGATTGAGGCCCCATACAGCCAGGGTATGAGTAGCTAAGCCCTAAATCTAGAGAGCTAACAGCAGTTTCCAAGAGTGCATTCATCCCCCTCGCGAGCTAACAAAGGGAAAAAGCGCATACGGATGTACAGTCAAATTTTCATTTGGACAAGTCTCACCTGCTTCATGCTCTGCAAAGTATTTCATTGCCTTGAAATAGTATTTTAAAGTGTTTTCTATAAAAAAAGGGGAGAGAATTAATTTGTTTGAGCTTGTGGCCAATTTCCTGTTGTGATTTAGCGCTTGTGAATGGTCGGGTGGGACAGTTTACAATGGGCTATAGAAGTGATATACAAGCCATTGTAATGGCTGTCTGAGGAGAACAGTTTATCCATATCGGACAAACGCCAATACAAAACAACGACCACCTGTGGTTGTATATGGCAACTGTTCATATTTCTCTTTGAAATATGGGCCTCGTTACCTCAGGAGTGGAATAACGCCCAGGTCGGAGAGAATGTATGCTTTCAGTCGGAAGACAACATATTCAGACAGAACTCAGCTCACCGCAAGCACGTGAGCATCATGCGCTCATGTACTGGGATGTTGGGAGATACTGAGAAATGTTCTGGAAGACTGGTTTGTTGAGGAAGCCCCTTTTCTTCGAAGTGCCCTGTTGGAAAGGATTACTGAAAAAAAAATTAAAACTTGAATCTAGAGTCTGAAGTCAAGCACTCTCCCTTCTATCTGATAAAACACCTCATGTCTTAAAGGATGTTCTTATTGATCTTAACACTCAATAGGATGAGAATGAAAATTCATGTCCAGAGTTTTTTTCTTTTTTTCACTACTTTCAAGTGAAACTGGCTACTACTGCAGTACACAGACATCAAGCTCAGGTCCAGAAGAATTGGGTCGATGTGAGAAATGTAAATAAGAACAGCCAGCAGTCGTTGGCAAATTTCTTTTAGTCTGCATTTAATTGAGAAAAGTGGCATGACAAAATAGGTAATGTTTTCTCTCAGGTTTTATTTTTTTAATAATTGCTATTTCCAATCATAATTTCCACAGCATGTTCCAATGAAGTTGGGACGGGTGCACGTTCAACATCGTATAACACCACCTCCCCCTCTAGTAACAATAAGCGGTCGTTTTTGAACTTAGGACCCAAACTGGTGGGGTTTCGAGAGTGGTATTTTTTCACATGCTCGCCTAATTTTCGACCTTAGTTGATGAACAGCGTGGGTCTCCGTTGTCATATTTTGCACTTCGTAATTCGCCCTTAGTTTTCGGAGGCAGAATGTCCCGGGCTGAAGGTAATCCTGACCCACACTAAACTCTGTTGTAGTACATGCTATGTGTGGCTTGGTTTTATCATGCCAAAACAAGCATGGACCTCCCAGAAAAAGATGACATCTCGAAGACAGCGTGTGTATTTTCCGAACTACTCATGTACTCTTCTCCGTCAATATCCTTGTCAATGCCACTTTTGTCATGGATTATCTTGCATTTTATATTGGCAACACACTTCCATCTTTCGCCAACGGCTTTTACTTTTGGATAATTTCACTTGCACAGTGACAATTAGTGCAATGAAAGTGGCATTTTAGCCACTTCTTTTCCTTTTTAGCGAACGCAGTGTCAATGCGAAATAAGCATGCAGCTGCAAGCTAGCTCAGTAACTGCATGCTCGAGGCTGCTTATGCATGTGGCACTACTCAGTACATGGTCCTGCATGCTGCACTGTCTTTGAGAAGTGGTGTTCATGACTTTGTGATGCCGCTTTGGTTTTGTGATGGAGGACGCCGACACAGCAGAAATCATACGAGAGTTATTAACTTGTTGCAGGAGAGACATTTTCAAAATTTACGACGCCCGTCATTGAATTTTTGTGGTTTCCTTTCGTACTTCCTGGGGAGAAATCTCACCCGAGTGCTTCCGACCCTACACTGGCAAAGGCAAAATTGACTCAGTTCCAAAACGAATACTGAGCGTCAAAGATAGGACCGTTTTGATAGTGAAATTTCGGCCTGGCATATCCTTTACAGCAGGGTTTTTGGTTGATCATCCATAAGGTTATGTAATGCAATCATAATTTCTTCTACAGAGGTAAAAAAAGTCAAACCATTGATGTTGCAAAAGATGGAAGGTGAAAAGGTTTAGTGCCAATAATATGTGCTTAGCGGATTTGCAATAATTTTTGGGGCGGCATCGCGAGTTGCAGAAAAATGGTTTATTCACATTAATCTCATGTTCAGAACACTTTCTCGTTCACCTCTGTCCCTTCAGTCCCTGTTCTCATCCTTTGGGTGTTGGGTCTGTGAAATGACTCATTGGATGGATGAGAAAACTATGAGCTATTGCCCACTGACAGTCAGAATTCAGTCATAATCACTTCTAGAATGTGTGTCTGAGATATTCAGCGAGCACGGTGTAACTCTGGCTGCCAATTGAAACCAAGAGTGATACAATGCAAAAAAAAATGTGAAATGCCTACCATATTGTGGTCTCTCTGTTCTTTTTGGTTCTTGGCGATGTTTATATGAACATCAGCCAATTGCTAGTTACCATTTTTGGTTTCAGCCATCCATCTTCTTTTTCTTGTCCGCATCCCTCAATTGACTCTTAAGTACTTCTTCTTCTTTTTCTTCTTCTTATTAATAATAATAATAATAATAATAATGCAATAAGTAGCACTGTTGCCTAAGAGCAAGAAGGTCAGGGGTTTGAATCCAGCTTGGGGCATTTCTGTGTGAAGTTTGCACATTTTCCCTGTGTTTGCATGGGTTTGCTCCGGGTACTCTGGTTTCCTCCCAAAGCCCAAAAATATGCACATTAGGTTAATTGGAGACTCTAAATTGCCCTTTGGTATGAGTGTGTACACGAAGGATGTGTGTGCCCTGCGAGGGGTTGGTGAGCTGTCCCGTGTGTGTTTTTGAGTTTTTACCCATAGATAGCTGGGATTGGCATCAGCTCCCCTGCGACCTTGATGAGAAATAAGCGGTGTAGATATTGGATGGATGGATGATAATAATAATATATATATATATATATATATATATATATATATAATTATTATTATATATATACTATCGGTTCAATTGTGTAACATTTTCAATCTTAGAACAGTTCACAGTCCATGGGGAGTGGGAGCTCAACTCTACTACCACTGAGTAGATTCTTTCGAAACTGTCTGCGAGGAAAACAAAATGCTTCTAATCCACTTTTCTCTATTAGCCCTCCCATTTCTGTGGCACGTCTGGCTCAGCTCTGACAAAAGCCCTGTCATTCGCAACAATGATGTGGGAATGGAGGCTACCCGCGCTAAGCGTTTTAGCCATGGCTGTCACGTCCATGCAGGCCTGTAACAAGAGCACGAAGACAAGCACAACAATGGTCGAATTCTCGCACGGACACCAAGCCACTTTATGTTATTGTCTTTATCTTTTTTAGAGCTTGGCACATTACATTAATCTTTATTTTTTTTTTTTTTTTCATTCATGAATTGCTTGTTTGTTGTGAAGAACATCAGTCGGACAATGTTTATGCACAGAGTCTGCAAAAGAAAGTTGCAAATATTGTGCTGTCAGTGGAAAATGTCTCAATGGCAGCGGCACATCGATGGCTGATGTTGAACCGACATTGATTTTAGATTAATACAGAATATTCATTATTTTGTCCAAGTGCAGTTCAGAGGGATGTTTTCTGTTCGTTTTTGGGGAAATGTCCATTTCTGCACTTGCTTGGCATCAACATAAGTCTATTATTTGTAGATTAAGAAGAGCCTTCATATTTAATTCAGTGAATTGTACGACTAAAAGCGAACAAATCATTCAGACCTGTCATTAGTGTTCGTATAATAATAATGATAATAATATTCTTTGAATTTCAATCTTGTCATTTTTAAGCTCTTGCTGTTAAGTTCTGCATGAGAGTATGTTAGCCAGGACTTTTGCAGAATTCCTGTGCCTGAGCCTCTGAGGCATGATATCATAATCCTTATCTCTGCAGGAATGACTGTCTTTGTATGTGCCGTAGTCCAATGTGGTGATAAATCAGAATTATACGAGTGTAATATGTCTGCTCATAAAATGCTGGCATATTCGAGAGGACCACGTTGGAGAAAGGCGATAACACTGATGTCTCGTGTCCCCAGTACCCCATCAGGAGCTTGTTAAAAAGGACTTGTTCAAGGGTTACCATAAATTTTGCCTCTTGACAGGAGTATAGCTGTCACATTGAGTACAACTAAAATAGCTCTTAGCTTTTTTTAATTAATTGACTTATTTGTTGATTGATTTATTTTCTTGTTTGGGAACAGTGAAATTCGCCAGGGGCAATACAAGTGTAGGTCAAGGCCCATATGACCTTACTGCTTGATCTAGAGCTCTGTTGTATTTTATGATCTCGAGAGGCCTCATGAGGTGAAAAAATGCAACTAATATGCTGTGCTTCAATCAAAGGGAGAAAAATATGGCAGCTAAGATAACGGTCTCTGCCAATTGGTGTGCTTGGGCCATTAGGTTTAACCTGCCATGAATCTCTCCCCTCAGGCACTAGTGAAAATAACAGAGCATTGTTGACCTTTTATATTTCAAATGATTCTTTTCATACTGCAGAAAACACATTGTGACTTGATGAGCATTAGCCTACCAACAAATTGTGTGCATGTGTCTATATTTGATTTTGTGTTTACGCGGTATTTATTGCCATTGAATTCAATACATTATACCTGAAACTTCCATTAGTATTTCCTTTTTGCCAAATTGTCACACTTGATTTAACCAGCAGTCTTTTCACGTTGCTTGTGCAAGTGTGGAGGGACATGCATAAGTACCCACTTTCAGTCACCATTCACTGTAAATGATGAAGCTGTGGAGCCAGTTTTTTACTTTTAGCCACCAAGCTGGTAATGAGGACACTTCAGTTATACAAAGCATAGGTTTCCATAAAACCTCATCACAGTCTCTAACTCGTAAATGCAAAACTCAGGCCTTTAGGTGAAACCTACTGGCTCCAGCACATCAAATCCAATAGCCAGAGGCGCTTATTTCAAAATTGTTGAAAGTGTTAATCTAATATTTTCCTTTACAACCCGCTTTCGAAGAGGTCGGCACATAATTGAATATGCAAATAAAATCAAAAAGGACTTCTTTTAAAAGTCATTAACCCCCGATGAGATTAAAAACAACTTAGAATTTTATGGTTTTACTTAGGCATTAAATTGTTTATTGAAAATACATGCTTATTTCAAATTTTATGATTACAATAGACTCCAAATTGCAGTGGAAGTTTTGGAATAATAATGATCAAAAAATTTTCAGTGATAAGATGATGTGAAATAGCCAGTGTTATGAAGGTGAGGTGTGTTTCACCATTCACATGGATGGAAGAAATCTTGGCAAATCTGGTTGAGTCAAGGGTAAGGCTGAAAAACACATCTAAATTTGGGTGATTTCCAATAACCTCAGACTTCTCTGTCATAAGAACTGTTATACGACTGCAGTGGAAATCATGACATGAAATACTCCGGTAAACCTTTGTCAGTCAACACCAATAGCCGCTGCATCCACAGATGCAAGTTAAAGCTTTACAATACAAAGCAGATGCCATAATTCAACACTGTCCAAAAACACAGACTACTTCTCTGGGCTCGGTGTCAATCTGAGATGGACAGCACCTCAGTGGAACCATGTTTTGTGGTCTGACAAGACAAAGTTTCGAGTGGTTTTTGGAAAAAACAGCCGACTTAAGACAACAGCACAGCTGTTGTCAGCGTCAGGTCTAAAAGCCAGCGTCTGTCGTGGTATGGGGGTCTGTCATTGCACATAGTACGGGTGACTTTCATGCATTTGAGGGCTCAGTTAATGCAGAAAGATATGTACATATTTTGGAGCTACAGATGAAGCCATCTGCATATCGTCTATTCTTGGGACATCCCTGCATTTCCAAGCAGAACACCAAAACACGTTTTGCATGGATTACAAGTGCATGACTGCTTATTCAGGGAGTTTGGTGCTAGATTTGCCTGCCTGCAGTCCTGAACTGTCTCTGATTGACAATGTACTGTGCATTATAAAGCAAAATGTACTATAGCAAAGGTCCCATAAAATTATACAGCTGAAGACCTGGATAATGGAGGAATGAGAAGAAATTCTGCTTGCTCTACTTGACCAACTGGTGTCTTCAGCGCCAAACACACTTATTGAGTGAGATTATGAAATGGTGCGTTCAGGAACCACACGCGAGTACCAAAATTCCAAAAATCATAAGCCTTTATTGCAAAATGGGTCAAAACCAGAAAACACAGGAATTGCCAAGCCAAAGTCAGAATCCAAAAACGAAGTCGAATTACAGGCAGGGGTCAAAACCAGAGAAGCAGATGTGCAACTGTACATAAAACAGTAATCCAAAATCGTGGTCAAAATCCAGAAGGGTAGGTTATACACAGGGCGTCAATAACAAGGATCGTGGTCGTACAGAAAAAGGGTCAGAATCCAAAAAGTAGCAAACAAGAACAAGAAGGGGCAAGGCAATATCAAGGTCGTACAAAAAATGTCGTAGTAAGAAGCAATAATCAAAAGGCATACGAGGCTCTCTGCACTAGTGAAAATTGATCAACGTTTTGACAGAGAAAAGGCTGCAGTGAAGACCTTAAATAGACAAGAGGGAAGTCACATGCTATGCAGGGTCAGGTGATTTGGATAAGAACTAATAACAAAGGGAAATACACATGGGGAAGTCCTAAACACAATAATTGGCCAGCACCAAGACATGGACAGGATTCACTTAGACAACCCATGACAGATAAACGGCTCCGGTCAAGGAGTTCTAAGTGCACAAATCAAGGAGTGCAGGATAGCAATTAAGCACGTGCAAAAGATTTCGCGGAAACACAGGGAGATATAGGGAAAGTAAAGCAAGGGGCGGAGACTAGAACAGGGCGAGAGCTGAGATTGCGTTAGTAGAAATTAGTAGCGGTGCAACTTTACAAATTAACCCAAGTGCTCGTTAGTTTGTTAGTAGTATATACATAGGTTAGTTAGGTTAGTAAATATAATACAAAATATAGTATATTAGTAATCTAGGGAAGCAGGATGAAGGAGGTAAACGAGAATTGAAGTAATAATGTGAAAACACATTAATGTGAAACACCAGAAACCAGTGAAATCACCTGAAGCATGTAGGCATGCAGACTGGGAAGACAGACTGTACCACACTGATCAGAAGACAGGGGTGACAAAAGTACAATGAATACAGAAATGGCATAAACAGAAAAACCAGGATGTATAATAAGCAAAATCAAAAAATAAAAGACATGGCAAAACCAGAATCATGACAGATTATAAGATATGGTGATGTTACGTCTCAAAAAGTCGACTGTTTTTTGGACTCCATCGCAGTGTTGCTGTCATCACATTGTACATTTTCAATGAGCAATTAAAGTCACATGTTCGAAAAGTAAATAATGTGTTGTGCTGTTTTCAATATAACAGACTGAATGTACTTTTCAAATCAGCCACTTAAAATTTTATTTGCAGTTTCCATGATGTGCCAACTTCTTAGAAATTGGGGTTGTTAAAAGTTGGTACGTTTGACGGGTTTATAGTGAGTTCTCAACCAATATAATTTTTAATGTGCCCCGCAATGTTTATTAAACAAGTACTGGTCTCAAATGTCCTGATGTTTGCAGGAATGTTTGACAAAATTCCCATGTATTTAACCCTCTATTAACCACCGTAGCACATCTGCTACATAAAGTGAAAGGTTTAACAGCCTGGACACCCTGCTGGTTTTGTTTCTTATTGCCAAATAAACATTTGAGAATAACTTGAATGGTCTGTCACTTTAATTTTTCCATTCGCATTATTACCCAATGTAGCAGATCTGCTACATTTTGGAAAAAAATGGGCCAAAGGGTCGATTTTTTTTTTTCCATTTTTCCAAATATTGGCCCATAATCAACATATTTGCCTAGGGAAATGATTTTTAAACAGTTGGAAAGGTACTTGGTTAACAGAAGGTTAAGGGTTGAAAGAACTTATCGATCACCCGAGCCCCTGATTCAATTGCTTTTGCCAGGATGTCATTCCATGGCAGAAGACTAAAGGCTTTAAGTGCTGTATGTGTTAAAAAAAATTTCTTGAATGTATTTTATATAAATAAAGTTCACTCTTGGGCATTTGGAGACCAAACACATTTCTCTCAGCCTCCACAAGAAAATAAAATAAAAAAAACAAGACTAACAAAATGAAAAATAGAAATGTGAGGGATTTCCTGTAATTAGATTTTGGTGATGGGCAAATGGTAATTAATTTTATATTATAGAAAAAAGGCAAGGCGGACGAATTGGGTTCTTCTCCATTATCAATCATCTGGTGTGCACCTGCTCAGCCCTTACAAATCTTGCAATTTGGCTCAAAGATTTTGAGTAAATGTGAGCTGACAACTGTTATTAGCATTCTGTGACAGGCACCTTGCCCCACTCTTACATGTGGAACGGTTACATTAAAAAGAAATAAAGAACCAGCCTGTGCTTTTGTTTTGGCATGATTACCGTTGGTCAGTGGCGAAGCTTATTAGATTAGTGTGTGATTGGTTTGTTAAACAGCTGTTATGGAGTTATGATTTTCTTCATCGAATGATAGAAAACAAGTATAGTCTCTGTAATGTGATGCAATAAATGTCAGATAAGTGACGAGATGCCTCAGTGCGGATGAAGTTCCCAGTGCAGTGTAGCAACCATTCTTCATCAGTGAATGTCTTATGCCCCTCCCTATCCCCACCACACCGTGTGCCTCACTCATCATGCCAAGCGTATTCAGGCACTTTTCATTAATTCATTACCTGGTACAGGATGGATGCATATTGAATGCTGAATATTCTGTGCATATTTCTTGGAGGCATAAGCCTAAATCCATACAGGAAATTTTTACACACACCTGGTTCTTGTACTTGTTCAAGAGAGGGAAGACCTGGAGTGCAATGGGTCATTGTTAACAAGGGTTTTGAATAGCCGTGTTCTTACGCGAGGATTGTTATGGATGATCAGTGATATCATGTGCATGCTCTGCAGCACTACAGGAAGACTCTTTATATGAAAGCAATAGTTGCAGTCAGTGTATTGAAACAACTTGAAACTCAGCGATCCAGTATTTCCTCTGGTAAATGACAATGAACGAATGCAGAATGAACAATGTCAGTTCTTTTACATAAATTATAATTACAACTGGAGTGCATGCAGAGTTATATGCCCACTGCGGGAGGAATTGTTATTTACTCAAGGCACTTTATCCTGCTTATATTGTCAACTTCTTGTGGGTCATCCTCTGTAAAAGTTCAGGGAGTGCTGGAAAACTCACAGTCTCCACTGAGACACATTCTTCCAGGCAATTCTTCTTTCTACGAAAGTCTGGTGAGCTGCACCATTATTACCAGGAAAACTACAGGTGACCTATTGACCAGAGTCATTCACTGCTGAGTGCTGAGTCAAGACCAAACTCTAAAGCCAAAAAACTGGAGAGACCCATTGCTAGCTCCAAGTTGGATGGTGCTCAGTCTCGTATTGAATAAAGCGAACATAGCCCCATGTTTTAGCAATGCAAGTTGATTATTACTGGCAGAAATTCAAATAGGCTAATCAACTGTGCAGATTGGCAGGGTTATGGCAAAAGGTGTCTGGATAATATAATCCTTTTTCTACTTCTAATTCTCTCAACTGAATCTCAGCACAAGGGAGACAAATTAAGGTTTGCCAAGCAAGATAACACTTCACTGCTTCAATTGCTGAGTGAGAGGGTAAGATTCGTAACACTACCTGCTTTACTTCCACTGTCTTTAGGTCCCTGAAACAGCAATAATCTATTGACCACTTAACGGTAGTCTCTTTTCCTCCATGGTGCTGTAAATGTGTGGATTGTCTTTAACTGTCCTGTTATTTCCCTTCTCTCGACAGGAAGGCCCATCCCAGTCAAAAACTACAAAGTGAGTGTGATTATTTTTCATTATTATACTTAAGACAAAAAAATCCAAATATGTAATTTTCTTTTATTTTGCACATACGTTGCTTAACAAATTTATTAGACCACCTGTCATAAAAAACAAGAAAACACAAATGTTTAAGAAATTTGTCAAAAACTAGTTTAAAAATGAAATTTATTTTGGTATTTCTTTGGCAAATAACAAACTGAAACCACTAAATAGTCCTTATTCACACATAAAAACCAAAAAAAAAGATATTTTGTATGGCCTCCTTTGGCCTTGATAACAGCTTGCATTCTTGCATTCAACCACTAAAACAAATGATTTTGCTCAGGAATGCAAGAAAATAATTGTAATTTGGCATGTTAAAAAAATAATAATGTGCTTACCAATTTTTTTTCTGCTTTTTTGTAAAACTGTAAATTCAAAAATTCATGGATAACAACAATAATTATATTTTAGCATTAAAAATATCATTTCAGTTAAAGAGCTTGCGCATACTGGTGGATTAACCATTACAGAAACATAAAAATTATTTTGGTAATTACCAACACTGTTAATTTTGGGCAGCTGTGGCATAAACCATACATTGGGTGGTGGTCTAATAAATTTGTTAAGCACTGTACACATTTGTGTGAATGCAGCCATACGTGCGTTCGTGCTGCACGTCTCTTTCATTAATGCACGCACACAGACACAGAGGCACGCTCACACACACCCACATGCCCACATGGATGCACTCTGGCCTGAATCTTTCTCTTTTTTTAGTACATTTTTATCTGCCTGCTGACGTTGCACGTTTGTATTTGGTCTATTGGGAGAGGGGGTCCCTCTGAAATGTCAAAGTTCAAACTTTTCTACGTTAATGAAACCATGCCAGCAGTCAGGCAAATTGACTGAGTACTTCTAGAAGTCGCCATCTTGGGTAAGCTGGATGCGCCTCTGACAGAAGTGTCACGTACACTCGTCTGCATAACCGCAGCTCAGGGATTCATTTCATTGACAGAGAGGTAACAGCTTGTCATCTTCCTGTCACGGGGAACGTGAAGAGCTGCAGCTTGTATAAATAGTGTGCTTTCCTCTGTTTCTGTTTTTATGGCGCCAGTGAATGGTGCAAGCTCACTTAAAACTGCCATCAATTCAGCAGGTTACAGCCATGCACTGAAAACTGAGAAACCGCAGAGGTACTCTCTAGTGCAGGGGAGAGCATATTTTTTATTTTCTTACCCTGATTAGAATTGAGGTGCAATATTAAGCGATTTTAGCAAGACAATATGTTGTGCTTATTGTTTTACTGCGTATAGACAATATGTTGGCTATTTATTTCGAAGTTATTTATTTCAGTTGTGTCTGTAAAGTCCTGTTTCATGCATCAGTAAGATCTTGGTGATACCTGTTTTTTGCAAGTGATCACATTTACTGTATGTGGTTGCCATAAACTACTCTCTAAACTTAAGTAGGCATATGCAATAAATGTAAAAAAATGTATGTGGCTTGCAAACAACATGCACAAATAAGTTTAATTATCAGCCTTACATGCATCTGACCATTAATAAGCACACCACCAGTGAATGATAAGTACTTCCCCAGGTTTATTACAGCAAAGCTGTTGTGTAGCTCATTAATCGTGTCATTTGCAACCCGTGCAACCTCCTAGAAGCACTACGTTTTAAGGTCCTCAGAAAGAGTAGTGTGCATCCTGATCATTCACAACTTCCAGACTAACAAGCACACCCCTAGCCCCACCGCCTGCGAATGAATATTCATGAACTAATTTACCTAAAAAAAAAGTTCAGCAAAATGAATGGATACATCTGTTCTTTGTCGCTTCTGTTGACACAGACATGCTGCTGATGAGTATAGAACAACTGGTAAAGAGTACATCACATACTGATATACTATATGTCTCCACAAGCTTTCAGATAGAAGGAACATCTCAGAGTGACCAGACTACATGTCCAAAGTAAACGTTCGATAACACTCCATTTACTAATGCTGTTCCTGCTGTAGTTATTTTTGCTGGGCTGTGATCCCATTGCATATGCTCAATACAGGGTAGGTAGGTGTCATAATTCCATCCCATTCTGATTTTTTGCGTTGAGCATTGGAGATAGATGGCCATTAATGTTAGTGACGTTTACCATATTGGCCACCAGAGGGCGAATTGCTCAGAGGTGTGCCAGTGTGCAGTACAATGGAACATGCTAACAGTCAGTGGGTCTCTACCATATGGCAAAGCAGATATGCTTTTGCAATGAAAAGATGGCTGATACTAATTAGTAAAAAAGGCCCTGCAATATAGATTACTTCTGAAAAACTCATTTACATGGAAATCTAAAATGATTTTGCACATTTTGAAGGCAATAATTAGCACGAATATCCTCAGTCTCATTAAAGTTGCTTGATAAAGGATGGTTGACCTATAGCTTACACTTTTTGAAATTAAAAAAAGAATAAAAAAAACTTTACCACTCAAACACGTACCACCACTGAATATTTTGAGCTGCAGTGGGAAGCTACTCATAATTTTTTTTTCATTATTCCTCTTTGCTGACATTCTAGATATCAAAGAAGATTATGATGAATATAATGAAAATAACAATACATATACTTGATACAATTATAAATGAATTACTGGCAAACAAGTGGGACAGTTTTTTCACTCTGATAAACTTGGAGGGCACTCAGAGAGTGCAGACCTTTGCCAAGGACAAAATCCCTGTCTTGCAAGAAAATACCTCCACCGAGGTTTGTTTGTTGGTTTGTTGCTGGCCAAAATGTTCTGCTTTGACAAGCATGTTGGTCAGCAGCTTTGTTTGTTTGCTTGCTTAGATGTTTACTTGTATTCGCTCCATAGCTTTTGGTTCAGTACCACTCCTCACAAAACTTTCACAAATCAGCTATGGTCCTAAATAGAAATCTATTGTTTTCTGTGAGACTCAGTCAAAGTTCCACAAAGACATTGACCAAAGTTCAAAAATAGTTTTTTTTTTTTTCCACTGTAACTTTCCACAGAATGGTTTGATTGAATTGAAACTAATCTCATTATATTGTCCTCTCAACACTGCATCATATGAAACTTAATATTAAGGAGGAGGTAGCCCCCTTCTTGGCAATAGGAGAGTAAAATTGCAGGGGGTTTATCAAAAAGTTTAGAATGTCCATAAAATCATCATTACTCAGCAAAGTGTCTTCAAATTTGATACATGAAATTTTATCGGGGACAACTTCGTGTCCGTAAAATTTAGAAGAAATTTGTTCATTCACTTCCGGTTTCAATGATGACTAAATTTTCCCATTATAAGCAACTGGAAATTTGCCAATTTTTATTATCATGTACTGAAGTCACAATTCGATCAATAATTTCATGCAAATTGGATGACGGGAAAGCATTGGTCATGGCTCCGGATTTTTGATTTTCTTTCTCAAATACTTTTATAACCTTATCATTTTACATCATATTTAACAAAATTTTGGCAAGCACTCAGTCAATAAGACTGATTCATGTATGGTTTTTATTTATTTATCTATTTTAAGCAGGACTATGGAAAAAACGCCTGACCTGATTTTCATGAAATTTCATGGAAGTGTGTAGCATGGGCCAAAGAAAAACCCACTAAATTTGGAGCAGATCCGAATCACAGGGCAGATACACAAATACTACTGATAATAATCTTATTATTATTTAGCGTATTTTTTTTCATAGCAAAGAAATCCAAAATAGTTGAAGGTACATGAAAAGGTCTTTCAATTATAGTCCAGCAGTGGGTGGAAAAGCCATTTTTCTTTTGTTTTGCCATACAAAGCTTCATGACCTCGAGTCTGGCAGAAGTCATAGTCAATTCTGTTGCTCCTATTGTCAGCTATTGTGCGCAGAACAGATAATGTGGGCAGCTTTGTAGAAATATATAACAAGACTCACAGACCATGAAAGTGCAGCAGGTCATTATTCCTGTAACTGAGGAGTATTTTCCATTGAGAAATGCCACTGGTTCTCATGTTCAGTGGAATGATCATGGGGATCAATGGGAACATAACGAAACCTTTATTGCCATTGACTGTTGCCGCTCATCAAGATGTTTCTGTGACGGTATAAACTGGCAAATACAAGAATGCCTGAAGATGAAGAACGATAAATTTCACAGAAATGCAGCTGAGATGAAACGCCAGCAATTAATTTATCTTTCTCTTTGTCCTGTCCCTTAAAAGATAATTTTCATGTCTTTCAGGTAAAGCTGGGGAGAAAAAAACATCATGTGCTGTTAACTGCCTTTGCAGGAAATATGTCAGGAAAAGTTAATGCAGTTCTGAAGCAGTTGGGTTTCTCCATACCTATGGAGGTAATCCTATAAATTATATTGGATCCAAATCCATGCAGTAAGCAGTCTATACTAATAACACACATCTTTTGATCCTTATTCCAAGCTCCTGTGATTCTGCATGTGGCAAAGGGCATCACTCCTTGTAGAATATAAGAATAGTGTATAGTATATATATATATTTATTATTTTTAATATAAATAATAAATTTTTTAAATAATTTATTATTATAAGTATGTATTTACTATTTTTAAACTCATGTCCCCGAAGTGAACAATAGAATAGTGATAACCCTTTGGCTTGTGGCATGTACTTTGATGTACCTTTTTGGCATTTTGATTAATTATGTGGAAATGAGGTACCAAGAGCCAAAAATGTTCCGCGTTGACATTACATCTGACATTTTCCGTTCCCTGCAGATGTTTTAAGACTCTATTCTCTTTTTACAGTCTATCTTTCTCTCGTTCCTCCGCTTAACATCCTGTATTCCTGAACCAGAGGCAATATCAGAGCCCAGAAAAGCTGCCTTAGTTCTCTCTTATGCCAATGTGTGAGAATAACTCCTTACAGGATTTTTGTATTTGTCATACATGACTCATGGCTCTTCAGAGTATGCTGTGCCACTTACTCTTTATTCACCCTCTGTAATAATTCACAAAGGTCCAAGGAGAAACTGTATTGAAGTTTCTTGTACTGTCTAATATGAAACAGTGTTTCTGCACTAAATTTATTTCCAATCACCATTTTATCCCTCCAAGCCTAGGTGTAGTGCTGCTGGACAATGGTGCTCCCAGACTTTTTTCAGGCAGAATTTCAACAACAAAATGGTTCACTCCAAATTGTATGTTGACAAAACTGTCTGCTTCATTGAATACATAAAAGCAGTCACAAAAGAATCTGTCATGCAGGCAACTCAAGTGAAATTTTCAAATTTTCACCCACTCTAAGCAAATGGGGGGCAGCATTTCAACAGAAAGCAGCTCCTCTAATACTGGATCCAAACCATTGACTGTGTATAAAGATGGACGACCCGTCTCCGCTTTCTAACCCAGTGCAAAAATGGAGCCAAAATATCTTTCATACAGATGCTGCCATCTTGCACATTTGGAGTCAGAGTCTAGTGTTCTGTAGTGTTCGGGGGTTTGAGCCGCGGTATTGAGGTCCTGCCTGTACACCCGCCATACTCAGTCGCAAGCACATTCCTGAACTTTTTATGTAGCTTGGCTGGCTGTGTCAGTGTTAGACTAGAGACCAGGGATAATATACTCCCTATTGTCTTGTTAGAAAACGAAACCAAACATTATGCCCAATTAAAGCGCCTTTCGTCCACAACTGAAAGCGTATTGAATGGTTGGCTGGTTCGGATTTTTTCCAAATACAGTTATATGAGGGTAAATACGTTTGCTTCTTTCCTTGTCAATAGCAGTACATTACTTGGCTCCCATGCTGAAGTCCTGTACTCCTGCCAGCCTCTACCAACTTGTGCCAACTGCTGTCTGCTAGCTAGGTGGCTAATAAGTTGACAATGTTTAAGTTACCTCATAAAACCCTACCTCAAGAATCTGCTCCAATCCTTCAAAAAATGTACTTTAAATAGCTAGAGTCTGTTAGAACGTTTCTTAACATTTCCTTGTTAGCTCAGCTAGCAAACTAGGTGACCTGTCATTGTGTTATGATTTACTACTTAGCTAGCTAATGGTTTTAGCTGGCTTGTAAGATTTGGTAATGCATCACATAAATGAACAATGAAAATCACTGGTAAAAGAGTTCTTTGAGTCACTTAAATTAGCAACAAAAATTGATGGTGAGAAAGCTCTTTGCACTGAACATAGCATTGCTGCAAAGAGTACATTATGCTATGTTCTGAGTAAAGAGATTTTTAGCATTGATTACTATTGCTACCTTACTCACTGTGACCTGTTATAGAATCTTGCTAAACTAGTTTGCAAGCTGGCTTTACTTATTAGCGTTCAAAGCAAAGACAATTCTACCTTCAATTTTCATTGGACTTTCAAAATCACTGTGGGTTATATTCAGTTGTAATAGGACCGATCAACTTATGTAACTTAAGTTAACATTATAACTCTTTTCGACGGATGCATTCTCGCACCAAAGAATTCCGAGAAATAAGGCAGCTGGCCTTCTTTGAAGAGTCGGTGTTTATCACCTCTGTAAATCATGACTTTACACCCCCTTTTTATTGTACCATTTAACTAAATAAAACCAAACTCGTTAAGAGAAATGGTGAAAGAGTGACCCAGCAAGAGGTGGGAAAAGTAAATCTTGGACTGGCTTTTAGTCAGAGCCTTGCGAAATGAAAGGCTGCTAATGAGATACCATGGTGGCTTTCTTGCCGTTTGACTTGTAAGTAATATTAGCTGGCTTGCTAGGGCTTGTGCTCTTGCATTTGCTAAATGTTTGGCTGGATTGGCAAAGTTTTTTTTTTATCATAAGTCGAGTCAGCCCACTTTGACAGAAGATTTACTGCTAGCTAAATCATTGTCCAACATCGGTCATGGTAATAAGTGGTCATGCATTGATCGCTGTCAAGCTATGCTGGCTAGCTTGTCACCCAGGTTTGGATCACTTTGTGCCCAGGAAATCCAAGTTTTGTAAGTTTAATTTAGTTGACTAGCTGTTCTGTGTCCGTTAGCATCCCCCAGTATTCTTGTATGTTATAGCCTAGTGTTAGTTGCATAGTTATTGGTTTCGTGGATGGCAGGAAATCAACAACAATCCAACAGTAGAGCATACTTCCCTTCCAGTGTTATTTAAGAAAGATTGTGACATAGACTGTGACTTATCCTTTTATCCCTGTCTCACGGCATTTTCCAGTTTTTTTTTTTTTTTTTTTTTTTTTTTTTTCGGATGGCAAAAGTTGTCAAACCTCAGTTCCGTCCTGTCTCAGGCTAGCATGAAAATAAATAATTTCAAAAAGTTTGATCAGTCTTCGACAATCTCACGTTCAGAAAGCCTAGAAAGTTTGTAACCTAGCAAACCTATCTCAGTTCCCTTGTAATTACTTACTCTGTCCAGTGCTTATTATGTGCAATATAGTCTATACTCCAGCATTATCTTCAATTAAACATACTCCACATTCAAACGCTTGTAAATAATGTATATGGGCTGAAAACGCCAGCAGTATTTCACCAAAACTAAAACTTTTTCTATCTCTTTTGTTATTTTATTGTTATATTCGTGTTCATCTTCGATGTCACCATAAATAAAACTATGTATAGTCATATTTGTGTAAAGTCCTTTAATATCAGCTGACATGCATGTTTGGCTTCTGACGTCATCTTTGCCGATCACAAATCCTTAAGCTTGCCAACCAATGCACGGGCTCCTCTTTGCATTTGGGGTAGGGGGGTCTAGACGCGCCTTGTATTTACGACGGTAATGCTGCACTAAGGAACTGTAGGGGCACACTTTTGCAAAAAAATACCAATTCTTACTTAATGGGGCTTTAAGCAAAAAGCACCGCACTGCTGCCTCTGAGGTTATTAATGATTTATTAACAGTGAGGATGACTTTCTTGCTGCCCTTTTTGGTGCATTTTGGGTCAATTGGTTGAGGCTAGAGAGAAGGAATAGTACCTGGGACACTGGAAAACAGTTGAAAGTCTCATCAGTACTGCAATGTAAATGTAAAAAAATGAATGCCCAAGCATTTATAGACAGCCTGTGTTTTTATTGACTGTATAAGGGCAGTAATTACAGCTAATTGAGAATTGAGTATTGAGTGACAAAATAATGTAGCATTGATACGGCTGCCAAGAGCCAATATGCTTCCTCAATTCCTTTCGGTACTCTGAAATTGGAAATTTTATAAAACACTGGTCTAATAAGAACTATTTTATGTTAAGAGTGCTCTGAAAACTTTAAAGGAATAAAAAAGAAACCGCTAATGTATAAGAAACTAGATAGGTGAGCTGAGATTCGTAATTTAATTATGTCGGGACACATGCATAAAAAAGCTGAATTGTCTGTCCTAGTTCCCTACTAAACTCCTGCTGCTAAATGATTCAGAGGAAACCTCTTGCAAACACGTTAATTATATTGCACAATTTGTTCATTAAAGCCAGAATACATGGGAGTAATATGTTATCCTTACACAAATTAATCATCGGAATTAACTGAGAGGTTGTCTGCAAACTGTAATGAAAAAAAAGCTGCATGCTGTTTTGAAGTGTTGTTCAGAGCCGACATGGAGCCGGACTCGGAGTGGAAATTAATATAACTGTAGGTAGGGCGGTGAGCAATAGTCCCTCTGGCAGAGCCTTTCAAGTGTTTTTTTTTTTTTTTTTTAACTATCCACTCTGCACAGCGCTAGTTTATTTTCACCCACACACTTTATTATTTGTGTCTATATCAGTGAGGAAAAAAGTTGTTTCTAAATGGTGCTAACGTCTTACAGTTGGAAACTGAGAAGAAAAAAGGATTCATTATGCTTTGTACCCTTTTGTTTTCTTGCACTTGTACATTTGGCCGTAACTAAGCTGCTCGGTGAAATAATTCATTTGCATTGTTGATTCAGCCCTGTGGCGGTTCTAAATTGCTAAAAGTAAATCTTTGACTTCTGAGAGGTTTGGATAGTACAGGCAATTTCCCATCATTGGATCCATCTTCTATTGTTGGAGTTATGCCAGGCTTTTTCTGCTGCCTCAGACTCCCAGTTGTCCATCAACAAAATTAAGACAGACGTTCCTGTCTTTTTCAGGGTCGCCAGGTGCGGCAGCCAGCCCCAGCTGGCAAGTGGACCCAAGCCCGCCACATTTTTCAAGGGCTGTGTGCCCATTGCCAATCAGATTCACCACAGTTTGATACAATACACATCCACGTCCTGACGTGACACCCTGGTGCACTTTTTCCCTTCAAGTGCCCTTGCAGACTCGCATGTACTAATGTCTTGTTTCCTGACTGATACAGTACATCAGATTCAGTTGTACAATTTGGCATTCAGTTGTCACATACAGCTTGTCCTTCTGTTGTCCAACCTCCGCCAGGGCCTTTGTATCAAGAGTGTGTTCATGCATGTGTAGTAATGGTAAGGTCCTTCAGAATTATGGTGTGATGTCTGCATTCTCTGTAATGTTGTTTGTTTTAAGTTCATGGAAACCTGAGGTGAACACCCCCAGAGACCTTACTGAAAAATATCTCATGAGTGCCATCAGCCAGAGGTGGAAGGTACAGGGGTTAAAAAGTAAAAGGCTTATGCTTCCTGCACCTCTCAACCTTGTGAGCTGATTTTAGTTATTACTTCTACTTCCTGCCTGAAGACTTGTTCTCATGTGCACATCCATGTGATTAGAACACTACTGCAAAAGACTTTTATTTTCTGAAACTGGATTTCTTCACCCCTGGTATCAGCATGGTGCAGGAGGTGAGGCGGAGGAAGGGGCTGGGTTGTTTATAGGAGGCTATAATTTCACTACAGGAAAGCCTATGGGGCCAGTGACATCTGCAGAAAAACCTTACAGTACTCTCTAAGTTGTTACATCTTTGCACAACAGACTGAGTTAATTGGCTTCTATTTTACCACTGCTCTGCAACAAGATGGCACAGCGTTTTAGTCCTCTAATTTTGATTTTGCAAAAGTTTTGGAATTGGAATGACACAAAACCCATGCTGGGCGTGCCATCAGGCGTTAGTCTCCAGCCGACAGCTCAAAATAACTGATGCTTCTCGAGTGTTGTTTCCTTTTCTTTCCTCATCTTTTTCAAATTATAAGAAAATCTGCAAATGAGACATATTAGCAGACAGCTGTATCGTGCTCTTCTTTTTTACCTTAGCCCTTGGAAAATGTGTGAGGAGGACATTGAGTATTGATTGCCTTTGGCACTGAAATCGGTATTTTTTTTTCCCTCTAGTTGAGCCATGCTAGCTGGAAGAGCAGCCTTTCTGCTGTGGCCCTGTCACTCAAATGGCCAGGGAGAACTGCCTTTATCAATCACAAAATCATTACAAAATTAATTTTCTTATCACCTCTTCAGGAAATGCTAGAAAATGAGTGGTTTGATGAATACCCACTTCAGCTACTCAGTGATGAAGTGGTGAGTGTGTTATTGATTATTGGAGT
The DNA here is from genome assembly GCA_029692085.1 of Gymnothorax javanicus. Lineage (NCBI taxonomy): Eukaryota > Metazoa > Chordata > Actinopteri > Anguilliformes > Muraenidae > Gymnothorax > Gymnothorax javanicus. Next base: position 133,239,138 of record CM056195.1, on the reverse strand, counting down.
AATGCATCACGTATGTCATCCCCCATCTTATACATTTTCTTACATAATTTTCAATGTTAATGTTGACCAGTGGGAACGAATAGCTGTTGCCGGAGACAGACTTTGAATCTAATGCCCAGGGGAATGTATACTGACACTCCTGTGGGCACTTTCCAATTAGGAAGCCATGCTCTGTAACACATGGTGAACGTGGCTTGCCATTTTGTTGTTGAAATAAGCATAACATCCCTGAAAACAACATGAGTTGCTCCAAAATGCTCATACTGTATGTCATTCGACATAAATGGTATTTACTCAGATAGTGTCAGGTCTTGCCTCCTGCTGTCCAGCGCGCCGGCCAATTAAGACCTGGATTGCACACTACTCATCAGTAAACTTGAATGATCTGTTTCTTATTGTCCCTGAGTGGTAGCAGCGTGTATAAATGTCATAGCCTTGTACTTTCGCTTTGCAACGTCGCGTAAGCCACACGCTTTTGCTGTTTGGTAGCTTTCTGCGTATTGCGTATGCCAATATATACCTATACCTATAAGCGTATGAGCACTGTATGTCTTTGGACTTAGGGAGAAAGAATGGAATACCTATAGAAATCCATGCCAATATTGGGAGAACAAGCAAAGTCCTCACTGCAATGGTCAAGCTGGATTCAAACCCGCTGCCTTCTTGCTGAGGTCACAATACTAGGCACTGCATTTCTGTGCAAGTTTGTACAAAACTGCACATTTATTTATTTATTTATTTCACGACATCATACCACACTTCAAACTGTTTCTTTCGAACAGTCTTTCGTAGCGACAAAATAAAAAAGGCCTTTTGCCAGTTTTTCTGCCAGTTCCAATAATATGCGTATGGAAGTGATTATTGAATTTTACTGTACATACAGATGTGCAAATAAGGCGCCGAATGTCTAATTATTTTCTCATCTTTCAGCAGAGCCATAAATTGGGTGGTACTGTCGGAGGACATTACAGCGAGGGCATAATTACCCTCTGTGGTTTTTTTAATGCAAAGGGCAATCAATGCTATTGATCTCAGGACTTTCGTTATCATATGCAGTGTTTACACATTTACAATTAGGCGACAGCTTGTCATAAATGTACTGATTGCCTCACATCTTTAAGGGGGCATTGATTAAAACATTACTTCCTTAATTGACCATTGGATCGACCCATTGCTGACTGTCAGCCACCGGTGCTGCAGTGTGAGTGGGAAATAGGAATCGCACCATTAGAATGCTCTGTGAGAAGCTTTGACTGTCCGATGTGGTATTGAACTATTGATAAGTATATATTTAAGTATTGTCACTTCTGTGTGTTTTTCTTTTGGGCCAATGTATGGCTCCCCTGTATCAGCTATGGTCAGAATGGACTACATTCTAAAAAAGCTGAGTTAACCAAGGTTTTATGCCGTTGCCAGGCAGTTCAACCCTTTCATTAATGGAATAGTGTAGGCCACTGCACCCACCAGGGCAATGCATCACCCATGTTCGATCATTACTTGCTGAACACTTCAAAGTATGGAGATTTCTGAGGTGACGCCATTCGTTTGATGAACAACATTAGCCAGCTGCAGTGTCTAGTATGCCGTGGGCAGCCAATTACGGACGTGGAAGGATGAACTCCTGCAGATTTTTTCGCCAACTTTCTGTTAGCGGCTGATTTAGGTCCATAATAACAGGCAGATTTGACTGTATTTGACTTCCATGTGCACATAATGAGCACAATTAAGCTAATAAAGTCTACAGTGGAAAGGGAAGTAAGTTGCTGTTGCCATTGCCCACCTCTGCAATATAAATGCATATTAGAGTGACCGTAGGGTCTCTGAGTTCTCGCACTCTGTCATTATACAGGTGTTGTGAAGTTGATTTGAAGGTGAGAAGGCCATGACTCTCTGCTGTGTGCGCTCAATGGGGTATTGTCATTGGGACTATCGATCAATCCTGGTCCTTCTCCGCAAAAAATGGTGCTTTTGTTCCTTAAAGAAAAAAACGGAAATTGTGATACTTAAACTTTGTTTGAGACGTACATTTCCTTTGTCTTTTTCAACCGCACAGCTTTGCTCTTCTATCATTGTTTTCGTTCATTCTACTGATTCTTCAATGCTGAAATTATTTGATGCGTTTACTTCTGCCCAAAACGAGCGGGTGGTCTGCCAAAAAAAAAAAAACCAGACTCACTGTCCAAAGTGATATTCGTGTCATTCTTGTGAACCTTCAAAGAATTGCCATTTAAATAATATTTTACATGCCTGGTTTGGTGCCAATCTGTGTGCAATCTACCTCACTGGTGTTGATAAAAAAGGAGCATCAACTCTCTCAGCACCTCACTGCAGGTTAAACAAATTACTACTTTGTAATGTTAATATAAAATTTTTTGTACCTTCAATTATGGCCGAATCTTTATGGAATGCAAATAGCAAACTGAGAAAAATTTGGTATGAAATGAAGTTAATATCTAAGCTAAATTTGGTACTAAATTTAGTACCAAATTTGTAATTAACTGGTCAATGAAAATGTGAACTCATTAAAAAAAAAATCAGATGATTATCTCGTGTGCATTCAGCATATGAAAGCGTTTACAACAGTGAGCCAAAATATTATGAGCACCTGCCTTATATGGGGTTCATCTGCCATGTGCTGCCAAAACAACTCAAATTGACGTCCACATGGATGCCTGGAAGCGTGGTTTCCGAGCAGAACATTTCCCACAGCATCATGTTAGCTTGTCTTCTCCCATAGTGCTTCCTCGCGGTATCTCCCCCCCAGGTAAGCAGTGCACATGTACCGGCCAAAGTCCATGATATGAGTGACCCTCTTCCAGTACTCCGAAGTCCAGTGCCGACACCTGCGTGCCCATTGTAGGCACTTTTAATGGTGGACAAGGGTTAGTGTGGGCACTGTACGGCTGCAATGCCCTAAGCACAGCAGGGTGCAATATACTGTGCGTTATTTGGCACCGCACCCAACATCTTGTAGCTGGCTCATGATTTGTCTCTCCTAAGACGGCTCCAACCTAGTTGTCAGGCTACAACAGTTTCGCCCATGCCAAAGTAGTTTTTCTTCCACACCCAACAGTACAACTATAAGAACCAAATGTTCGCATGCCTCGACATTCCTCAAGTTACTGATGTGATTACCAAAATCTTGTGAGCATATTGTGTCTGAGGACTAAAATTTTAACGTGCATTCATGTGGCTGACGTTCTTTTAAAAATGCTGACGTCGGATGCTAATTTGTGATTTTTATTTGAAAAAGTATATTTTTGTTTTGTTGAGGAATTCCCCAAAAATATAATACATTAACATTATAGTATGTATGAAATAGTTTTTTCAGGTAGGGAAACCCTTAGAATACATTGTGTGGTTTACATCAGACTGATGGTTGCCATGCATGAACTATTTCACCCTTCCTAATGTTTTGTCATCTTTCATTTTTTCCAGGTATAGATATTTTTTTAACCCAAGATATACTTAATTATTGACTTGCACCCTTAATATATTTTTGATGTAGCCCCTGTGGAAGGAAATGGGGAATCTAGCCAAAGCATCCTGGTGAGATGAAAGCCTAATTATCTGCGCAAATGAAAGAATGGGTTATAATTAGGTGAGAGCCAAAGCCATGCATGGAGAATGCAGGCACGTTGTGATGGACTGAACCTGTATCTCCTTAGTGACTGCAGACTTTGCGATTGGGTAGGAGGAATCGGATCACGTCCGTGATTCGCTGGAGCGCCGGGCTCTGTGAATACGCAGCCCTAGCCAGCTGCCATCATCCGCGGCTAACAGCGCCGAACACGGCCTCTTTTTGTCACCACCCCCTCTGCTGCTTTGATCTCGACTCACTCAGTAGGGGGTCTGAGCCGACCAAGCTTTTAATGTTCCCCCGGCTACCGCCCCTATCTTTGCTCTCCAGCTTAAAGACTGTGGTACATTATAACAATTCATAATAACAGGACAGGACTAAATATTCCTCTGTTGGTTTTTTTTTTTTTTTTGGAGGTGGGGAGAAGGGTAGGGTAGGGTCTGGCTGTATTGCGATGGTGCAGGTGACATTCAGATGGCTGAGCAGGAATGAAGCCACTGTCAGTCGACCATGTTAACAGGCTTATATTCCGGGCGACACGCATGGTCTGACTAATATACACGACTGTATGGCCATCACAAATCTTTGGGGAGGCCTCCTTTCATCTCAAATTCTCACACGTAGCTGTGCCATTTGCATGTGGATCCACTGGGTTGTGGCCTTGTGGGAAGTGTAACATATCAATTAGATTTAACCCTTTCACTCCTCTTCCAATCATGCAGAAACTGCAACAAAATGGCTACAGCACTCCATTCTGTAATCTATGGGGTATTGATCTTACAGTATTTTATTGAGCATCTCTGGATACTTAATTACATTTTTATACGGTCCAGCTCTTCTTGATTATGTACTGAGTATTCGTACGTAGCTGATGTCCCTGAGGGAACTTTTGCCGAACATTCCTTCTATCACAAGCAGGGGATAAAGCTAAACCCCTCGTTACTGACCTGTGATGTTTCACTAATATATTTATATTGATGGTTCAGTGTAAAGAGAGAATAGTCCCTTCTGGTTCTGATGTCATCACTGGCAGCTAATACAGTGCAAAATGTTTTATTGGTGCATGTTAATTGTTAATTTAAAAAATAGTGTTGATGAACATAAATGCTTGTATTTCTCTAAAGACTTTTGTAAAAGTTTATTTACAACCCCATTTCCAAAAAAGTTGGAACACTGTGAAAAATGTACAACATAAATGAAAATAATGCATTTGAATCATTTGAACATTATATTTATTTTAAAAATAGTACAAAGACAATATATCAGATGTTAAAACTGAAATATTTTACAAAAAACACTAAAATATGTGCTCATTTTGAATTTGATGTCAGCAACACGTTTCAAAACAGTTGGCACAGGGGCATGTTTACTACTGTGTTGCATCACGTCTTATTCAATCAACACTATGTAAGCATTTGGGACCTAAGGAGACCAACTGCTGTTGTTTTGAAAGCAAAATGTTTTTCCATTCTTGCTGTATGTAGGATTTCAGCTGCCCAATACTTTGCTGCCTTCGTTGTCATATTTTTTGTTTCATAATGTGCCAAATACTGTCAGTGGGTGACAGGTCTCGACTGCTGGCAGACCACTTTAGCATCCTGACTCATTTACTACAGAGCCATATTATAGTAATATGTGCAGAGTATGGTGCGTGGCATGGTGTTGCTGAAATGAGCAAGGCCTTCCCTTAAAAAAAAGGCATCAGGATGTCAGTGAAAGTTGCACCAAAACCTGTATATATCATTCACCATTAATTGTGTCTTCACGGATGCGCAAGTTACCAATGCCATGTGTACTAATGCACTCCCATACTATCATGGATGCTGGCTTTTGAATTGTTTGCTGATAACAAGCTGGATGGCCCCTCTCCAGAGGACGTGGCATCCATGATTTCCTAAAACAATGTCTCATTTTGATTAGACAAATCACAGGGCAGTTTCCCACTTCGCCTCAATACATTTTAAATGAGTTCAGGCCTAGAGAAGAAGGCAGTGTTTCTGGATCTTGTTTATGTATGCTTTATCTTTACATGGTAGTGTTTTAACTTGCATTTGTGGATGCAGTGACAAACTTTGTTTCCTGACAATGGCTTGCAGAAGTGTTCCTGAGTGCATGCAGTGATTTCCACTACAGAATCTGGTCTGTTTTTAATGGAGTACCACCTGAGAACCTGAAAATCACAGTCATTCAAAACTGGATTTTGGTGTCCAGAGATTTTTCTGGATTCTCAGAATCTTTTAATGATATTATGTGCCACACTGGATAAAATCTCTAAATTCTTTGCAATTTTTAGTTGAAAATGTTATTCTTAAAGTGTTGAACTATTTCACCATGCAGTCTATCATAGAGTGGTTAAGCCCTCATCATATTTACGTATGAAAGGCTTTTCATACCCAATCAGGTTACTGACCTGTTGCGAAATAATCTTATTAGCTGTGAGATAATGAGATAGCTGCCAGTTTACATTTTTAGCATCATGCAACTTTTTCAGTCTTTTATTGTCCCGTCCCAGCTTTTTAAAAACATGTTGCTGCCATCAAATTCAAAATGACCGGATATTTTTCAAAAAACAATAAATTTTATTTATTTTTTTGGAAATGGGGTTGTACATAAGAATTAAGAAAATAAGAAGTCAGCTAATAAAGATTACTTTGTATTGACCGAGCCCTGATCGCAACATCATTGAGGCTGTCTAGGATTACCTGGGTATTACTTCGATGCGAGTGAGATTTAACCTGCATTACTGGCAAGTTCTCCAATTTGTTTGGAACAGCTAAACAGCTAATTATAAAACTTTAAAGTGCAGGGCTTTTTTTCCCCTAATTTTCTGGAGGAGGGCAGTCATACTAGATAAAGATTTGATTTAGTCTTTAACAGTGCACAGCTTTGTATAGTTTATTTTTCAACACTTAGAAACCATCATCTCTTTTGGGAGCACCTTTGCCGCTCAGAAATGTTTTAAATGTGCGTATAACCTTCTGTGTGTGTGTGTGTGTGTGTGTGTGTGTGTGTGTGTGTGTGTTCGTGTGTGTGTGCGTGTGCATGCGTGCATATATGTACATATATACGCAAATGCACACACATGTACACATGCGCGCGCGCGCACGCGCACACACACACACAAATTGTTATACTCATATTTTAAACATCATGGTTCTGAAGTTTTACACCTTAGTGTAAATACTTCACTATACTTACTTTTAGTGAAATACTTAGTTCAGATTTTTATTTTGCTTAATACACCTTTTTATTACCTGCAAACTTCAGGTCAACAGCTCGTGAAATAATAGGTTCTTTGTGACTTTTCACTCTTCACCTCTTTTCTTGTACTATTTGAGGTTACTTGCTTATTTACTTGCGTTAAAACTGCCTGCAGGCCATACACACAGGAGACCTGCTCGGCTTTGAAAAACACGAGGCGGGATAATACACACACATCTGTTAAAAGTGAGGAGAAAAGGGGAGGCATAGAACCGTTGCTACGACAGCAAGTGGGATCTCTGCTGACTACATCTAAAGGAAACCTAAGGTTACTTTGTCATGCGAGAGTCAGAAGCAGGAATTTTCAATCATTTAAGCTGTAGATGTCTTTAAAAATTCAATTTAAAAGCACAGAGATTCCCATTATTTTAAGGTGTCAAGCAATTGCGAGATCTAGCATAATTTCCCAAAGTAAGTACACTTGTTTTTCTTGACTGTTGTCCACTATGGTTTGCACAGTTGTAATTTTTTGCTGATATGCTCACCCAATTTTTAGTCTAAAAACTACATATCCCATGATCCACCTAGTTCCCTGAAGCAAAATAGAAATGAGTTTGCTTGAGTTATGCAGTGTTTCCACCGAACGCGGGACAAATTTTTCATGCAACCAGATTACATTCAAAGTTAATGCAAAGATTCAAATACACGCAAAAAGACGCTAGTTCACGCCAGCACCTTACCTTCATTGATAGTTTATCAAGCAAGGCTTTGAAAGCAAGACAGCCTACAGAGGTGGCTAATACAGTTATACAATTTTCAATATACTGTTAACTACTTTACCTTAGTTACCAAACCCAGCAAGTTAATCTAGTAATTTAGCATACACCAATTTAAGTGAATGACATCAATTTAAATTAATTTGTATCATTAGTAAATGTTAGCCTACAAAAAAAAATTGGGAGCCTGTGAACTAGTTACCTAGCTTGTTAACTAATCAATCTTGCCAATGCATCACTGACATAGCTAGTTAGCCACTTAGTTGTACAATCACAACGCACTGTTCTCCTTGAATCATTTAGCTGAATAGCAATGTAATTGCTATTCACTGTTCATTTTTCATTTCATTGCACCACATGTTTGCTTGCTAATAGTGGCCAGCTGTGAGATAAGCTAGTTCAGTAGAAAGTTGTACAGGTTTCTAAAGATGGCCAACGGCAAGAGAATGATGTATCAAGTCTGTTTTTTCCAACTTATGTCATTGATTAGCCTCTGTCAAGTTACGGTTGTAAAGTTGTTTGCCTGAACTGAGTTAATTGATCAGCCGGGATTGAATCACAAACTATCCGCACATTTTTGCAGTGGATTTATAGTTTGTAATAATGGAGTATAAACTGGAATGAGTTATAGCCTTACATTTTTTACTATAAACTACAAATTTCATGTGCCCACTTGCATCCACATACCTCATAGTTTAATCTTGAAGTGTACCGACTCATAAAATTTATTCTAATTCCAGTAATGCCAGAGAGTGTCTGAACCTTTATTATGATTTTCTGTTTTACTTCCAAGACCAATAGCTATCTCGCAATGATGTAGTCAATTCAGTACTCTAATTTTTGACATGTTCACTCAAATGATTTACGAAAGTGGATCAATAATTATACAATACCGCCCAATCACTTTTTTGATTGGTTGCTTGCTCAGAAACTGGCATTGCTGAGTGGCATGTCTCCCCAAAAGTTGAACAGATTTTAACTTTGGATGCAAGCTCTTGGCATTTAAACATGGCAGACAGAGCTGCCGGATAGCTCACTCAGTTGCGAAGCAGAAGTGACTATCACGGCGCGGGTTCAATCCTCGCCTCGTACCAGCCGGCAGTGGTTGTCAGCTCTTTTCAGAGTAGCGCGCAATTGGCCAGTGCGCTACAGGGATGCAAATTGGGAGGGGTCTGCCGGGATAGGGTGTTGTAAATAACAAAGTTCTCAGGCGTCTCCTGTTGGCCAGACGGGCTTGTTAGGAAGATTCTAAGCTCGTTCATGTTCGGGTATCCTCCGCCCTCGTTTTGAGCTTGCGAAGTTTCAGCCAATGCGTGTATAAGAAGTGGTGGCGACGGGTGCGTGCTTCGGAGGAGAGCCGCGTGCTGTCTCACTCTCCTGAGTTGGCAATAGGGGGCCACATATGCAAAAAGCCTTGTATATTGTTCCCCAAGTGGACATTCCAGATTCGGATGGGATTGGAGATGCCAAATTTATTTAAAGGGGACCTATTATGCTGATCCTTCTTTTAATACATATTAGTAATGTGTTAATGTTGGCTGTCCATGCTCAACCTCTGAAAAGTTTCTAAACATAAGATACAGGGGTTTTGCCGTAATCCAAGAACGTGATTTCGTGGAGCGTGATTTCCTCTCTGAACAGCTCCTCCCGAGATCTTCACGAGATCTGGGTAAAACCTGACGTCAGGTTGTGCCATCCAATTAGTACAGACCTAGCCAGAGCCAATCATGGCGCTGGACCTGCCCACACCGGAAACTATTCTAGCAGGCAGATCATACTATGCCTTAGTAGCATCTTCACTTTTGGAAATACAAAAGAAGAACCGCAGATCATTTGAGGTGCAATTTTGTCAGTATCTCTCCCAAAGCTGCTTGTCCGTTTACTTTTGGACGCGAAGAAAAACAACGATTTTTCTTCCAAAAGACGATGCCACCAGAAATCAGTGGGTAGCTTTTTTTGTTTGCTGGCAGCAAAAAGCCACGGCCAAAGTGAACGTTGTGCTCAGCATTTCACCAAAGACAGCTTTATCAATAAAGGATAATTCGACACAGGATAAGCGTTTCAGCTGCCTCTCAAACCTGAAGCAGTTGCATCGATCAAGCGCTCGGAGCCACATGCTGTAAGTAACGATATAACAGCAAATAATGTAAGTGAAGCTAACGTGTTACGGGTGGCTAGCAGGACCGCTAGCGATAGTTAGCACTAACAGCTGGCCTCAAACGCAGGCTTGGTAAAATATCTGAAGATAAAGCCTGTATCGGTCGCGACTGTCCGTGACTCACAGACACAGGAGCAGTAAGTTGCTTTTACTGCATAAGCCAACCTGACGTGATAGCCAGTTGATTGTGGCTGTAGCACAGCGGCTAACGTAGCCAAGTTACTGTTACTAATGTTTGTGTCCTAAATATGCAAGAGTGATATCAGGGAAAATTCTACAGGTGTGTGACCATAAACCTCATTTGAAGCTAACTTTTAATACTTGTTTGTAATTTGGATGCTTGGTACAACTGTTCACAGTAACAGAACTTGCTGTCTGTAAAACCTGTATTGCAAGGGTTTGCCTCTGTGGTCATGACCGCCGTTACCAGCTACTGCATGTTAGTTTATGTGTCGTGCCAATTAAAAATGCTCCTGGTTAACTTATATGCAGTAATTCTGATCGGTATGCTTGTGTTACTTCGGTAAGCATCAATGTGGCAGTTTCATCATAACTTTGCCCGATTGTGGGCTATACAGTTAGTGATCGCTTCACTTATCCATGACCGGGATCAGCAGGATACTTCACAAATGCCTGAGCAAGCTCTCTGGTGCTACCATGAAAGCAATGCGAAACGCAGAAGCTCTACCGGTTTACAAATGATTTCTCTGCACTACCTTGACATAATTTCATCCCCCTTTAGAAATTGTTGTGGCTAATAAAAAGCCGAAAAAGGCGGAGATTAAATAGGTAATTCTATCCTGTAGAAGTGCTCCATTCGCTGGCTCCACATAAGCAACTTGTCCGCGCTAACGGAACTTACGGTCTGCAAAACCTGTATTATGTTCCTAACATAACCGAGCTCTCTCTAGCTGTCGCGTACTATCCATAAAGCTGCTTTCACATTGGACTCGAAACAAATTTTTTGCGCGACAGATTACATTCAAACTCAATGCAAAGACGCGAATACGGGCATGTCAAGCCGCTTTCACACCGGACGCGAAACGAATTTTTCGCGCGACAGATTACATTTAAAGTCATGACCACTTATCAGCTACTGCATGTTAGTTCCCCTGCTCTGCTAACTAAAAACGCTCCTGGTTAACTTACATGCAGCGATTCTGATCGGTATGCTTGTGTTACTTTGGTAAGCATCAATGTGACAGTTTCATCATAACGTTGCCTGATTGTAGCCACTACAGTTGAAGCTAACCGGAGAGGTGCTGTATGTGTCTGCCGAATTGGGCTGCAGTTAGACCAGACGTAGATTTTGCAGAGCTTGGGGTGAGTTTTTGGGTGCTTGTGAAACGATCGCTTTACTTATCCATGACCGGGGTCAGCCTGATACATCTCCAATGTCTGAGCTAGCTCTCTGATGCTACCGGTGAAAGCAATAGGGAAAAGCACAGGCTATACCGTGTATGGTATCACAAACGATTTCTCTGCATTGCTGTCGATTGAATATTAAATCGGCGACTGAATATTAAATTATTTCCTGTAAAAGTGATCGATTCGCTATCTCCACATAAGCAACGGTTCACGCAGACGGCTTACGGACTGTAAAACCTGTATTATGCTCATAACATAACCGGAGCTCTAGCTTGCTCTCGCGCGCAATCCATAACGCGCCCATTCTCCGCGAGGAAAAGCTGGTCATTCCGACGCAGTAAGTAAACCATTACCATGGGCAATTTCCGAAAAGGCCGTTTAGCTTGGAGCTTTCGCCCCTCCGTCATATACCAGCGCGGAAGCTGTTCGTTTCTCCACGCTAACAACACACCACAGCGATGCACACAACCCAGCAGGTCCTAATACACACCGAAGCAGTCCATAAGCTGTTGGTCCACTTTTAGCTGCTCCTCACTGTCCATGTTTCCCTCTAAACTCAGACCCACCGGATTTCTACGGTCTCCGGTCTACACTTTGGCATGTCGACCTGTTCTACAAATTGTCTATATGGGGTGGATTCTAGCTTCCCCTGCATCCTAGCTAGGAGTAGAAGAACTGCGGTACTCACCAACTGTTGCCGAAGCAAACTGTAGCCGATAGCAAATTTGAGCTTGCGCTGACAGATATTCGCACGGCGTCCTCCACTTTCGCCGCTGCGTTTGTAATAAAAGATCATGTCATTAGATCTATATTCAAGTATAACCTTAGATTGCGGAATTTGCCCGCCGCTTCCTTATCAGATTGCAGAAGTGTCTCAGGTTTCACTCTGGGGAGCCGGACACGGAAAACTGCGTTCTGCAGCCTCGTCCCGCCCAACTCCGCCCTCCACAGAGCTGGCCAGTCAGAAGAAAGTGGGCACACGGGGGGAGTGGGGGCCATAGCGAAAGAGCCACCCCAGTGAGGCGTTTCAGGCAGAGACTACAATGTACTACAAATGCAGTTTTTTGAGGATGGCAGTATGAGCGAAATAAATACCCTTTTTTTTACTTTTATGCCGATCAGGAGTACTCTAGGGGAGTCAAAGACCAAAATATAAACTTGGAAAAATAGCAAAATAGGTCCCCTTTAAAAAAAAAAAAAACATGGCAGACAAGATGCTGGGTGAAAAAGACTGGACTCTGGTGCATGCTATCATTTATTAATAATTAAAAACAATATACTGAGAAATGGACGTTACCCATATGAACAAAGGTAGTTATAAATTAATGCCTTTATTTTTTGGTATGAATTAAATTCAAAATATTTTCTAAAATACCATGGATTAAAATTTACTGATTGAAAAGAAATGATTATTAGAACCAAGAAATACATAGTTTTTCTCAGAAACGTGCCACATGAAAAGAAATGATTATTAGAACCAAGAAATACATAGTTTTTCTCAGAAACGTGCCACAATTGTTGGATCCCCTTCATTTGATAGTCTGCTCAGCCCCCTTTTTTCCTAGATAACGGATGAGTTTCCTTTATTAGCATGTAATGTGGTTGTAGATGACATGGTAAGGAATCTGAAACCACTCCTGCATGCAGTTCCACTCCAGAGCCTTCAAATTCTTTGATCCACAGACTCTCCCCCTCAGCTTGTCCAGCAGATTTTCTGCTGTGTTTAAGTTGCATTACTGTGGGGGATAAGTGTGACAAAACCTTGACCCTGGTTAGGTTAACCATTTTTGATTTCAGTCCTGGAGCCAGAAACAAATAAATGGGTGCCCATTGTACTGTATTTTCTTGGGGGGTGGGGAGGGCACTAATAAAATCAGTCTTATCGTAACATCATGAATGATTTTTTCAGTAACATTTTCCTTACACATATCTTATCACACTACTTTCAGCCTTTACTTGATCATGAATCCTGTAAATTGCAGCATAGCCAGATGTCTCGTCTGAGTTCAGGAGCTCTCTAAAGAATGTTCATCAACAGAAAAACAGACTCAAATGATACCTTTTGAAGGTTTCTCCATTTAATTCACGACCCAATCAAAAAAGGGCAACATGCATTACCATGACAACCAGGCATAAGCAATCACTCACACTCGAGCTTGTGCATCAACACTCAGCCTGTCACGATGTCAGAAACAGGAACCAGCAGCAGATTACAGAAAAGTATTATTGGTGGCTTTAATTAACAGAAAGGCAGGGACCAAAGGCGTGCTCGAGGAGGAATATCAGAAGACGACTAAATGTCGGGGGGAGCGAACATGTACGTGGAAGGTCAGTTTAAATCTGGTGGTTTAACTCCGTTCAAAGGTGGCGCTATAGCAAACAAATGGCCGTAACTCTTAAACCAATTGTGCGAGCAACTTAAAATTTTGCATGCTTCATAACGGTCTAGGTTGCCGTGAAGATCTACAAGAGCAAAGTAGTGATCACACAAGATAGCCGAAATCAGCCAATTAAATTTCTTTAGCGCCTATACTCACTTTAACTGTCATCAATCATGAAACTGTATACTACTGTTAAGGATGCGTAAAAGGGCAGTCTTAATGCAAATTGCTTTAATTGGCCAGAGAGTGACACCATAGAGAGGTTCAATAAATTTGATTTCAATTGACCAATGTGTGACGCTGTAGTAAGAAAAACATTGTAAAATTGCATATTTGTTTTCAACCATTTGACTCAATGGTTCTAATTTTGCACATTGCATCTCTGTACGAGGATCAAATAGTCTTTCCAATGAGCAAAATACATCTTTAATTATCTGGCTGCTTTTTGTCAATCAGGTAGCAGCTGCTATTTCAAAGACATGGCAATGACTAATCAATGTGAAATTTGCAGGGCAAAGTATACTATGCACATTCATGAGCCATGAACTGGAAATAGTTTGAAAAACTTATACAACTTGTGTCCTCACTGCTTCAAAACCAATGGGCAATTCCGCCAATTAGTAAACCTATAGGTGGAATTTTCAAAATAGTGCTACACATCTCTGTAATAAATCATTTTAAAGGTTTATAGCCCTATTTTTCAAAACCAATGAGTAAACCAGAGTGGAAGATGTATATTTATATAAATATCAGTGTTTTTGTAAGATGGAATAAAGGAGTCTGAATATCCCTGATTGATGCGTATTTAAATCATTGTATTTTTTTCTATCTAAGATTATCATTGTTGCAAATTTTTGTTGGAGTGATTTTTACATAAGACCCTAGTATTTATTGCATTGATAAAAAAATCAGTTCGATTTAAAATAAAGAATTAATTTGCATACTAAGTATACACACTTTTCACATGTACGTCCGACACCAAAAATGATTCTTTATAACTGTCCCATCAATATGCACTGTCAAACTAACTTGATATGCTGGATTAAATGTGTATAACGTCTTTATTATAATGGACTAGTTTATTGTCATCAGGTATTTGCAACATGCTGGGAATACTGGTGTCAAATTTTGTGCGTCCGACACCAGAGTTTCCAACAGTTCAAAGCTCATGGACACTGTAATTGGTAACAAGAATGGTCATTACTTTCATACCACCAGTTCTGGAATTGGAGGAAAGCATTTCATAGGGATAGGAAGAAGTTTGATTTTGAAGTTCCACAGATTTTACGACACTGGACTTGAAAAAAGATGAGTACAAGAAAGTGAATGTGTCCAAATTGTTGGTTATAAATCATGGCCTATGAACATCTAGTAGCTATGTGGAACTCTACGTCATTCGGGGCTTTGCGGCGCGTCCTCCGATCTCGTATCGCAACTCAGCTGGATTGCGCTACGGTAGTCAAAATGGGTGTATTACTTTTTCCGGTACACATATTTTGGTAGTGTCCTTGTTGGAAAGTCTTATGTTGATGATGTAGTTCACACATGGGCACACAAGTACCATTTTGAATTTTTCAATTTGATAAACAGGAGCCAACTGAATTTTTCACGCAAACATTTTGTTGGAGTTTGTGCTCACTAAAGCAACGATAGTTTTATTGAATGCAAGTAAAATAATCATTGAAACCTGTAATATATTCATTTTTATATATTTCCCCATCAGTGTGCTGAATGTGAGCAAATTGAGAGATTGATTGATCAATTAGTGAGTGACGTTTGAGTCTCATCACAGCACTCCTTTCTATGCTTCGCTTATCCAGAAGTAAAAATGTGGTTTTGCTGACTTAGGGTGCGCATGTTAAGGCTGCTCATGTAAAAAGAAAACTCTGTCTACATTACCAAAATGCAGGTTAACACTCAACCTATTTCCAAGTGAGAATCAGGAATTGATTGAATTAATGAGCAAAGTGTTATGTATTCAATAGGGCAAACTGAATAGTTGATACCAGTTGTGTTTAATTCCCGCAGTGTTTTTAATTTGTTGAGTTACCTTACTTATCAGCCAACTTTCCAAGGTTTGAAGTTGTTTTGTTCATTATATGGGGATCGAGTTGGCTTAAAATTACATTTAGGGCCCTATCTTGCGCCAGAGTCCCTAAACCCGTTATTTGGGGATTTAGCATTGCGTAAGAGGCGTTCCCCCGCAAAAGTTGCTATCTTGCACACCTGCCTATATCCCTAAAACACCTGCGCTACCCGTTATATTATGCATAGGCGTGGTTTGGGCGTTACGCCAGTTAAACCAATCAGTGTGCTAGATGCCATTGCCTTTAGGAGCAGGCTGCGCTATCCCAAATCCTCAAACCAAAACCCGTGATGGAGAGAGGAAGGTCGCCACGCTTCTCCGAAGACGAAGTTAAATTGCTCGTGCATGAGGTCAAATCCAGACAGGGGAGGATCTGTTTTTGTTAAGTTAATCATGAATTGTATCATTATTATTATTATTTGACATTGACATATTGTTTAATGTTTGGTATGTAATAATAAAAAAAAACATCAAGCCTACCCCTTTTGTGATGGAAACTTCAAAAAAAGAAAAAAAAAGAAAAAAATGCGTTTCACCATGATTGGGTCATGCCTCCAACTGAGCTGAGTGGGTGTTGGAATGACCCACTAGCATAGAAAAATATTGCCACAGTAACCCTAACGGCAACAGGCAAGGCATACGGACAGCTGGCAGCGGTATAAACGTCATCTGCAACCAGGTGACATAATTCCGTCACTGCCTGACGGGAGAGGCGCAGTTTTGTCACGCGTTCTCGTTCTGTGGGAAATAATACTCAGGGCCGGCACTAGACCTGAAAATTTGGAAGAAAATATCCTTCCCTTTATTGACTACAATTAGTCCTGGCTAATTCTAGATGGTTTCCCTTATTAACACGTTTTCCAATTCAAGAATATTCAAATGGAAATTGAAGACACGGCTTCTCTCCCCCATGCGATCTAACAGCGACAAAATAATGGGCTACATTCAGTACAGAAAAATAATTAAATTATAAATAGGTCTATGCACTGGCATTCAGCAACAGTAATTTTTTTTTTCCAGCGAGAGCGGCATTTCAGAACTCTATTGCGAATGAAGGTAATTTCGCGACAAATGCAAGCACGCACCTGTTTTTGCAGCACGGTCACGCAACTTGCTGTAAAAAAATAATTGACAGCTGTCCGATTGGAAAATGTAAATGGACGAAACCACGTACTTGTCACCAGAATTACCTTCTTTCGCTGAAGAGTTCTGAAATGTCGCTCTCGCTGGAAAAAAAAGTTACGTCGCTGAGTGCCAGTGCATAGACCTAATTATAATTAATTATTTTTCTGAACTGAATGTAGCCCATTTGTCGCTGTTAGATCGCATAGGGGGGGAGAAGCCGTGTCTTCAATTGCCAAATGGGTAGCGGGTCGTTTGACCGCTATACGCTTTCCCTAAACTGTGTGGTCAAGATAGCAATTTTAGGGAAAGCGCATAAACACGCCCATGGGCACACCTCCAGTCGCAAATAAAGGATTCGGCATAATGTATAGCGGGTAGTGTGGCCGCAAGATACCGTTTAGGGATAGTGGAAGCTGCTAAATGCGTAATTCACGGGTAGCGGGTAGTGGCAACGGGTAGGGCAGTGTGAAAGATAGAGCCCTTTGACCCTGTATGTCCGACACCAAAAAAGGTTTTTTACATGTTATTTTTAGTCACCTACTCATGAACCCATTTGCCGAGGTTTGAATGTGGTATTTTGTTCAGTAAGATATGATAAAGTTTAAAATATGTTTGTTGGAGACGAGGATCCAGTTGATGTAAAATTACCTTCTGACCTTGTACGTCCGACACCAAAAATGGTTTGATATGTTACTTTTTTAGCAACTTTACTCATAAATGTACTTGTGGAGGTTTGAAGTTGTGGTATTTTGTTTATTTTATATGATAAAGTTTAAAATACATTTGTTAGAGCTGTAGATCCAGTTGGATTTTAAATTACATTCAGACGCCGTATGTCCGACACCAAAAAATGTACGTCTAACACCGAGTTTAATGGTACATTACATGCTCATAATAAAACGTATGGATTCCTTTATGTAATCCTGTTTTAGTGTACTGTCTTGGGAAATCAGTCATGGACTAATAATTGGAAAGGGTTTAAACACTTCACAGAGATCCTAAAACAAATCATGTACATGTCATTAAAGATATTTGTCTGAGTACGTCCGACACCAAGGTATTTTGGAGCAACATCTCCTACACTGTGATGAGGAGCTATACCCCTGCATACCAGATGATTGCCGTAACCAGGATGTGTAATCTGCCCAAATGACAGCTATTTCCTCACTTCACTGTGCTCTTAATTGACCTATGAAGTGTCTGAAATGTACGTCCGACACCACGGAAGTGCCCCAATGCTTACCTCATGTTGCCTGGACCCTGTAATTGCCGCTTGTGGTCATATTTGTTTTTTTTTTCTTCCCTACACAAATTACAAATGGTGTCTTTATTGTCCCAATGTTGGACCCAAGCATAAAAAATACTACCACTTATGAGCGTACATAATACTAAAGCCTGAAATAAATTGGCCTTGTGTCGATAATTCATGGTAAAGCAAGCTATTCTCTGCAAGGGTGTTCTCGAGTGCATTAAATGAATTCTGTACAACGTGCTATTCTAGCATTAAAGGTCAATTCATGCTTAAGCATATCTCTCCTTATTCCTCTACATAGCTTCACAAGTCAAGTGTTATTCTGATGCTGAATGTTTTTTATGTCTTTAACCAGTTTTCACTGTGTGCCTTCAATAGCTAAATCCAGTAAAAGTAAACATGGTGTCTGTAGCGGAGGAGGATGTTCAAAACTTCATACACTGATAGCTCAATGCAGCATCTGCATGAATGGAATACATTCTGAATCTGCTAACATACCCGGAGCAGCTGAACGATCTCATTTTCCTTGAGTAAAGGGATGCAGGAAGTGTTTTTCAGTATAACTTAGCAGGGCTTCTCAATGCTGACATCACCTGATACTGCCACCTTCAATGGCCATTCCTTGACGTTACGACCCCAGGTGTAACTAACATTCTTACTAGCATAGATACTGGTTTTTCAGTTTGGTTACTGGTATGGCTTGCCTCAGCCTTAGGTTGAATTTAATTTAATTCTTCATTGCTCTCGTCTGCTTAAGCTACTTTTTCTGAAGAAATGTGTCCATCATATTTTCCAGCTGGAAGTTTAGGGGCACTGCCGTATTCACTCACGTCACAAAATTATGGTTAAAACTAGTTGTGTTTGCAAACATTTTGCCCTCGACCATGTGATTACACCAATCTGCAGACTAATCAGATCCCTTTAAAATAAATTTACAAAAAAATTCTATTGTATTCATGAGTTGTGTACCATAACTTTTGGTAACAGTAGCCTATTCCTGAAATATAGTGTTTTAATGAACAGTGGACTGGTGGTTGGTGGCCTGCCGTCACAGGCTTATCCAGGGGTGTGATTCCCAAAATCACAGATGCTAACTTATTTAGTCTGAACCATTGATTATGAATGGATGAACTTTGTAAGTTGCTAACTTAGTCAGCAACCATGCTTTTGGGAAATGCACCCCAGGGCGGGCAGAAAAACTCACAGTGCAAGCTCAGCCCCCTAATGCCCGTCACGGTGCAAGCTTTGGTTGATGTCAATGCATGCTTTGGGCCATTGTCCTGTTGGAAGACCCAACTATGGCTCAGTTTGAGCTTTTAGGCGGAGGCAGCCAGGTTTTCATTTGAAGGAATTCTTTACCAATTTTCTACAGGTTTTGTATAATTACAACATGTTTATTATATGCAAATGAACAATGTTTAACTTTCCTCAATGTTGGATCTGCCGAGAATTTTATGATCATTTGCCAGAATTGTCCGCCAGATGTTTATACATACCACAGATCAAGGAATTTGCAAATCACTGCTTTCAGTTTTAATCGTAATGCAATATTCTGTTCCAGTTTTTTCTCTGATTTGAAATAGTGTTTCTGTGATAAATTTTAAGGACTAAAGGTTTCTTGCTTCATTTGAATTTATTCATTGTCAGTGCATTGTTGAAAAATGTTTGGTTTCACTCCAGGTTTGCTTCATAATTTCTAGAGGTGTACATTGTTGGGATGTATGTGAATGAAACATTAGGGATAAATTTAATTGCACTCCCCCCCTCCATTGAGTTGCTATTCAAAAAGGCAATTGACTCTGTCATTTGATGGATGATATTGTTGTTTAAATTGTAGCCTATAGATACATATTGTTCATTACATTGTTCATATATTGTCACACGGTGTATCAGCTTGAGACTGAGCATTGTGTGGTGAGCTCTTCACTGTTTCTCTAACTGAAGTGTTCTGTTATCTGTCATGCAGTGCCGTTACATTTCAGAGACAAGGGAGGGTGTGTGGAGGTGCTGTTGGACTCCACCAGCCCAGAACAGGGGCACCTTTGCTAAGAGATAGAGGTCACAGTAACCTTTTACCGCAGGGAATGCTCAGTAACGGCGGGGAGAAGGCCGGATCAACATCGCCCTCCTCACTCTCATAGCCACGTCTCGCTCGCGAATATTAAGCAAAATCCCGCCTCGTCCGCCAAGAGCGGGTGTCCAGATGCCATTCAGAGGGTATTGGAGGTTTGGGGATAAATGGGACTGTCTCTGGGCAGAAATTACAGGGCCACGAAACTCCTGCATATCTAGTGTTCTGCCGGAACTTTCCCCGGAGGCCATCTGGCTACTCTTTGTCTGGAGACAGATCTTGTTCTCCGCTTGGTGGAATGGTCCCTGATGGGTTGTTGGGTGGCAACGGGTCCTCGGCATTTGGTATTTAGACGCTGATAATGGTTGCCTTAATTCGATGCTGCGCTAAAATGCCTTGGGATATGTCTCTGAAGGCAAGGGCCTGCATCGCCTGCTTTCAGATACCATCTCCAGAGCTCTCATCCCTGGACTCTGTGTACATTTACCATCCTTGATACTGCTTGACTTCTCCATTATCTAGTTAGTAGGTGGTGTGAACACAGTCTGCGCTACATAATGTCAAAATTAGCATAGGCATTTAGATAATGATGGCGACTCAGGTACTGTCTTGTGAAGTTACCCGTAGCCTAATTGCAGGCGCCTTTTTAAAAATGTTTTGAGTGTATCCTAATTGGAGCATGCGCTCGTGCAGCATATACACTGTGGAATTATGATTGATCATATAAGTCAATTCAATGTATTCTGACCTACATTTCTTAGCTCTGAAGTCGCATCCTGATTTATTCGCTTAATCCCACCTCACCCTTGACCATTAACAGAAAACGCATGTGCTAGTTCACACTGTGAAAGCATATGGTCAAAGGATTCACAGTCTCATCACAGGAGGGTGGCTGTTAATTTTTTCGTTAGTATTCAGTAAATTTTTTTTTCCCCTCGGCCATGCACATTCATTTACTGTCTTGTTTAGTATTTATTTATTTTGCCGTTTTCATTTAATGCCATGGAGCACATGCATCTGTGTTTTCTGAGCACCAGTGGTTTTCTGTATGGCAGTTATATTCATTGCTATTCAGTTTAGCCTGCCTTTTTGAATTGGAATTCCTATTGCAAAACAAGTGGCCTTTCCTGAAAACCCGTCACCAGAATAACAATTTTTATTAGATTAAGTTTGATTATAGCACATTTATGCTCTGTGCAGAGAAGTATGCTCAATTCAAATACAGATAAGCATCTATAAAGTGACAGGAAAAAAGAAAAATTGTTATGCAATCATTCAATCGCTCTGTTTAATGAGATGGATGCAAAAAAAAAAACCCAAATGAGTCAATATATTCCCAAGTGCATTCTGCTTTGTCTATCCATGATCTCATTTGTGCAACTGCAACCAATTCTACTTATCATTAATTGTACGGCTGTAATAGTGAAGTAATGCAAGCAATTATGCTGCTTTATTTGTCTCTTTGTTCAGATGGTGCTTTGGCCATTTGTCGTTGCTGACATGACCATAGACAATTACGATTAGGATGTGAGATGAAACAGCCTCGATTTAAGTGTTTTACCAAATATAAACAACAATATTCTCTCCAAATTTAGCGGGTCTGTCATTTTAAAAAGGTAATTTAATGTACCTGTTTCTGCCCATCTTCCCTAAGTTTGTCCTTCTTAGCTAGATATTTACTATTCCGTGTCCGTGTTTCATCACAACAGATTATTAACAATCGCAATTTGCCTATCAAAGGAATAAGCCAAGACTGGCTTTTTTAATTTGGAGAGAAGCAATTTAGCTCCTTACGTCTAAACACAATAATTAATTTGTTTTTTTATGGCATTCTTATTAATGCCCCAAATTATCGATATTACTGTTACTTTGAGTAGAAATGCAACTAGCTCTTTGATGTGATTTGCTTATTGTTGACTAATGTACATGTACTTTGCATCTAAAACTTCCAAAAAGAAAACATTTTTAAAAAATAATTTTGATGATAATTTTCTTGGCACTGAAGTGGGAGCATAATTATTATGTCTTCCGGTTCATGGATTTCAAAGGGCTTAATTAGCTGCAGTGTCATAGTTCTGCAAAACTAAGTTCATTCCAGGTCCAGTACTTGACTCAGTGGACCTTGGAATGTACATTCAGTTTGGAGGAGTAATTGCACTTCGAGGGTAACTTTAAAATAATCACGTGTCTTTTTGTCTGTTTTTTCTCAAAGTAAAGTTCAGTGAAATTACAAAAAAAAATTTCTTCCAGTGTTGAGTCGCCAAGAGCAAAAAGAATGCATGTATTTGCCTGAAACAGTTTACTTGTATGTGCCAGGTGTTTATTTATTTGGTGTAAAATGGACAAAGCATGCAAATTTTTGGGGAAAAGCGCCACACTTTTGTGCTGTGAATTCTCTCCATGCTGTATTATGTGAATTTCTCCCTCACAAACTAATTTATTTTTTCACAGAACTATAAAAGCTTGTCATCTTTTTCTCAGTGCTTTACATAATCCATATATTACACTGTCTTACATATGTCAGATTGAATGCAGCAGATGTGGAAAAACAAAGTGGATATTTATTAAAATTTTTTTATTTCTGTCAGTTTGACTGTTTTTGATTCATGCTTGATTGTCACGTTTGGAATGACAGTGGCTGCTCTGTAAGCTCTACAGCAATCTATCAAAATGTAAGTGAAAGATGGAGAAGGCACAATGGAAGCAATATTCACTGCGTAGGTGGAGAATAAAGCCCATGCTCGGCAGTGTGTTGGAATCCAGACAAAGTCAGCATGCCACCTCGTTTGTACAGCGGGAATCCTTGTTATTCAGGTTAAGTACATCGCTCGAGGGTAGAGCAACGGAGGTCTAGGGATTTGAACCTGCCACCCTCTGGTTGCAAGTCATGTTCACTATTAACAGCCCCACAGCGCGAACAGTTCGCCCAATTCACAGTGCTCACTACATGCACATGACAATGTATTACTGAAGCTGTGTGCATTGTGGCACTTATATGTTCTTTTCCTTTTTGCCTGAAAAATTTCATAGCAAAAACAAAAGTTAGAAATAGTGGCAAAGCCACTGCGCCCGGTTGGCCAAACATGGCCAAAACTGAACTTGGCCTAGATTTTCATCCCATATGCACGCATATAACATATGAAAAGGATCTGTGGGAAACTTGAGGCGCTAAAGTGCTGACAAGGCAAAAAGTTTACGGACGTACGGACTCACAACAGACCACCATGAAGCCATCTATCCACAGCATGAGCCCGATTAGCCTACAGGCCAAGCGGGCTAAAAAAGAAGGGTGATTAATTTTGACCATGATTGAGCTAATTGGATCAATCAATCTAGGTGATTATGGACATGGCTGACTTGTGCATACACAGTATCTGTCCAAGGTTAAGGGGAATAAAATGTCTTGGGGTCAAGCCTGGCAAGTAGAGGCTTGTTCTGTGTATTTGTGTCCCGTGGTGACATCGCAAACCATTGGTCGTTATTACTGGACATGTGTACATGAGTTATGGCGAAAAAGCACGCAGTAGAGTAGTATCAGCTTCCTATGCTAGTGCTGCCCACTCCGAGCCACAGCTTCTTATACAGCTCTCTGTGGACTCTGCAGTTCACAAGCCCCTGCACTTAAATGAAGGCCTTTTCAAGTGAAGCAGTCCCTGTCTTCACTGAATATATTAAACAACAGAACCCCTCAAAAACACGGACACATATACACTCGCGCACACACACCTTCCTTGCCCCATCATCCGCTCTGAAGGGGTGTCACACTCCGGGAGCGGTAAGACTAAGGGAGAAATCCGAAATAAAAAACCCGGCCGCCTTCGCTGGGCGCTGTCACTCCACCTCATAATTTATCATGAGGAATGTCATCCCTCCTTCCCCAGTCCAGCGCGTCCGTCCCGCTCCGCTACGGTAGCCGCCCGCGCTCCAGAGGAATCCCAGCTGGCTCTGCGGAAACTTCCAGCACGCGGGTCGACCGTCTCGAGGGATCTCGCCCTCTCCCAGAAAGGAAAAGTAGAGGAGCTGAAAGCCGTCTGTGTTACGGCGGCTCCTCTTCCCCTCATCCTCGTCCCGCCCTTTCATGATGGGCGTTTTGCGGGTGGGTGGGGGCAGTTCGGGAGGGACTGTGGGGCGACACTCCAGTCATTACGCTGTTTCTTATTATGCGCCTCTGTGTTCGGCGTGCGAGTAATAATTGCAGCCTTTGATTAGCTGAGCTGCATGGGGCCAGTCGGACCAGTGAGCCTGCAGCTTTTCATGGCGAACTCCTGCCCAGACACTGGAGCAAAAAAAGGTAAAAAAATAAATAAAAGGTTCTGAAATAACCCTCTTTCACAGTACTCGTTCCGCACGCCCCTCAGTGAGAGGCCTTGTTAAAAGCCTGCATTTGGTTTTGTATCATTAAATCTTATTCTTTAATGCCCAGAGAGAGGGCGAAGAATTCCCTTGTTTCCAATCAGTCATAGAAAGTTTTTAATTTCTTTCCTTGAAACTCTACCCAAAAAGCCCTTTGTGGCCTCAGACTAAAATGTTGACTCTCTACTATTTCCAATTTCTTCTGTTTGAGGAGTCAGCGGTATGTGCAGTATGACAGTGAATACTTCCTCAATTTTGGGATTTGATGTTTCAGCTTAGCATATTGAAAGCATGTGCTTATCATCTTGCCAAAAAAATACTAAAACAATAACATTGCTGTGGCTAAAATTGAAAATGATTGTGGTGTCTTTGTCAGTGTGTGAGAGAGGAGGAGATAAATAGAGTACGGGTGGCAATTGCTACAACAGCCATTGAATTGTTGAAATGCCTAATCAAAACATTTTAAAGTACTTTGTGTTGTTTAAAATAACTAAACGTTTTTCAATTTTCTCATCCTCCGGAGCATCTTTCTGCCTATTGCTCTGCTCCTTTTGTTATGTTGACAAATCATTTATCCAATGGAAATTACCTCCAGTTCTAGGTCAAAGCGCATTACTTTTAGACTCTGTTTCTGCACTAAGATGGTCGCAGTGACCCCAGTTGGAGCTGCGGTGGTGCAGCACAGTGAAACAGATCCATGTCCCTCCTCTCCATGTTGATGGGCTATGGTTGTCACTGCTCAGTCTACCAAAGCAACAATCTAGGTCTGTAACCTCTAAGGCTTAGCCAGAGAGGTGATGCATGGTGTCTTTCCCCATGATAATCCTGTTAGCCCATGGCTTTCTGCTTTGGTTACTGTGTTTAGAAAGAAGTAAAAATAAAGAAAGCCCTTCAACCTGCCGCTCTGTCTTACAATTGGATATGGAGCCTCCTTGGGGCCCCGTGTTTGTGTGTGTGTGTGTGTGTGTGTGTCTGTCTGTCTGTTGGTGTGACTGTGTGTGTGCTGGCATGCATTTTTAAGGAAAAAAAACAGAAGATGCTTCCATCTCCTGAAAAGCAATTAAAAATAATTAATGCAGGTCTGAAGCCTCCCCAAGCGGTCTCAAGCTGGACTCATGCATCTGTGTGTGTGTGTGTGTGTGCGTGTGTGTGTGGGTCTGTGCGTGTGTGACTGCGCGTGCGTATGTTTATGTGCGTGTTTGTATATGTGCAAGTGTGTATGGATATGTGCATGCAGGCAGTCTTGTGTATCTGCTTGTGTGCGTTTGTGCGTGCCTGCGTCCGAGTGTTTGTGTATATGTTTGTGTGCGGGACAAAGTTTACATTGGCTGGTCTGCCGAGGGAGGAAGGAATGTAGAGAGAGGGAGAGGGAGGAAGAGAGAGACAGAGAGAGAGAGAGATGCCGAAGGCCTGAGAGCACTGAGGGTCATATAAGCTTGTCTACTTGCCATCGACACTGTCCCTGACCCTCCCACCAAAGATTAGCCCCCCACTGTCTGCCGCATTCCTTCATATCTGAAGGTCAGGATTACATTCATTCTTTGGAGCTCCCTTCCCTCAAACCCCCATTTCCTAACAAACTGGCCTGGGCCTGTCCTGACTCTGGTCACTCAACTGTGCCTGGATTATATTGCTTATTTCTGAAGCTGGAAACCAATCTTGGTTGCCCTGCTGCTTACAAAAAAGATCTGGTTTTCTCTCAGAATTTCAGTCAGGCTGAGCAAGCTCAGGCACCAAAATCAGTATTTGCCTGTACCATTGAGAATTTGTGGACCTGTTCCTCCTCAATCTCAGATGCGCCGAGGCAAGCTAACGGTTTGTTTATTCAGATGATTTATCAATCGCTGATATTACAACCCCAATTCCGAAATAGTTGGGATGAAGTGGGCTGAAAAACCAATTAATATATAAGAGAATCAGCTGAAAGAACATTTAGCAAGTAATTAAGTTAACTGGCATCAGGTGTGTAACGATTGGCTATAAAAGGGATGTCTTAGAGAGGCTGAGTCTCTCAGAAGTAAAGATGGCCAGAGGCTCTCCAACCTGTGAAGGCTTGCGTAAAAAAATTGTGGAATACTTTAAAAACAATGTTGCTCAACGTCAAATTGCAGAGGTTTTGAAGGTCTCATCATCGACAGTGCATAACATCATCAAAAGATTCAGAGAAACTGGAAAAATCTCTGTGCGTAAGGGACAAGGCTGAAGACCTTTACTGGATGCCCGTGATCTTCGGGCCCTCAGACACCACTGCATCACACACCGATATGATTCTGTCATTGACATTACTAAATGGGCCCAGGAATACTTAAAGAAACCACTGTCTGTAAACACAGTCTGCCGTGCCATCCACAGATGCCACCTAAAACTCTATCATGCAAAAAGGAAGCCACTGTTGAGCATGATCCAGAAGCACCGCCGTGTTCTGTGGGCCAAGGCTCATTTAAAATGGACTGTAGCAAAGAGGCAAAGTGTTCTGTGCTCAGACAAGTCCAAATTTGACATTCTTTTCGGAAATCATGGGCGTTGTGTCCTCCGGGCTGTAGAGGAGAAAGACCACCCCTCCTGTTATCAGCGTTCAGTTCAAAAGCCAGCATCTCTGATGGTATGGGGATGCATTAGTGCATATGGTGTGTGACACTTGCATGTTTTAAAAAGCAACATGAATGCTGAAAGGTATATAAAGGTTTTAGAGCAACATATGCTCCCCTCCAGACAACATCTATTTCAGGGAAGGCCTTGTGTATTTCAGCAGGACAATGCAAAACCACATACTGCAGCCATTACAACAGGATGGCTTCGTAGTAGCAGAGTCCGTGTGCTGAACTGGCCTGCCTTCAGTCCTGATCTTTCACCGATTGAGAACATTTAGCGCATAATTAAACGAAAAGTCCGTCAAAGGAGACCCAAAACTCTCCAGCAGCTGGAAGCCAGTATTAAACACGAGTGGGATCAAATTCCAATGGCTAAACTCAAGAAACTTGTCTCCTCAATGCCCAGATGCCTCCACTCTGTGTTAAAAAGAAGAAGGGATGCAACACCATGGTAAACAGGCCCCTGTCCTAACTTTTTTTAGACCTATAGCAGTCATCACATTTGAAATGAGCTCATTTTGTGGATAAAAGTGTAAAATTTCTGTTTCAACATTTGCTATTTTATCTCTGTTCTATTGTGAACAAAATACTGGCTGGTGTGATTTGAAAGTCGTAGCGTTTTAATTTTATTCACAATTTATACTTTGTCCCAACTATTTCGGAATTTGGGTTGTACTTGGTCGTGTGGAAATTAGACGTGGAGATACCATATGTGACCCTCCAACACCAAACCAGTCACATGGGTCAATTTTTCAAATATGAATTTTTGGGCTCATATTAAATGCCCTTTCAGATGAGCCCAAAAACTCATATTTGAAAAATTGACCCGTGTGACTGGTTTGGTGCTGGAAGGTTACATATGATAACCCCATGAAATAAGTAAGTAAGTAAGTAAATTAATAAATATGTTTATAAATCAATAAGCGCACTGTGGTTTCTGCCCGTAGCAGTTAGCTTTAAAAGCTGGCTCCAAGGAATATTGGCATTGTTCAGGGTCTGCTGTTTCATCACTCTTTATAAATGCGAAAAGAGATTCCTCTGATTCTGGGGTTTGCCTAAGGGCAAAAAAAATATAAATAAGTAAAAATTCATTTTATGCCATCTTCAAATGACAGTACATTCTTACACAGGAAGATGAGTTCAATATATTGTTTTTGAAGACTACTGTTATGTTCTTTAGTTATATTTTTTCCCATACCAGTACTAATCTACATGCCATTTCTCCACATGCCATGCCAAACCTGACGCTATGCACTCACCAAGCACTTAATTAGGAACAGCGATACATCTGCTTGTTTACTGTATTACCTTGTGAAATAATCGTGTGGCAGCAGTGCAGGAGATCGTACAGATACAGATCAGGTGCTAATGTTCCCATCCAACATCAGAATGGGGAAAAATGTAATCTGAATAAGTTTAGCCATGGTATGGTTCTTTGCATCAGCTGGGCTAACTTGAGTTCTGAAACTGCTGTACTCCTAGAATTTTAATTCAAAATAGCCACAATTTACTGAATGGTGCAAAATAAAAGAAACATCCTCTGAGCAGCAGCCTTACTAATGGAAATGCTTTGTTGATGTGGGAGGTCAGAGAATGGCCAGACTGGTTCAATCTGACAGAAAGGCTACAGTAACTCAGTGAGCAGTACTGGTGAGCAGAGAAGCATCCCAAAATGCACAACACATAATACGTTGAGGTGGTCGGGTCACAATAACAGAAAACCATGTCAGGGTCCGCCTCTGCCTGCCATGAATGGAAATCTGACACAGCAGTGGACATAGGCTCACCAGAAGGCCAGTTGAAGATTGGAAAAACTTGATCTGATGAATCTCAATTTCTGCTCCAACTTGCAGATGGTGAGGTCTGACTTTGGCATCAAAATCATGAATCCTTGGACTGAATCTGCCTTGTGGTAGTTTAGGCTGGTGGTGGAGTTTTAACAGTTTGGGGAATGTTTTTTGCACATTTTGGGTCCCTTAATACTAGTCAATGAATATTTGAATGCTACAGCCTGTATATTTTTTTCTGACCATGTGCATCCCTTAATAGCCACAATATTCCCTGCTTCCAATGACTACTTCCAATACGGTAATGTACCATGTCACATAACAAGTCTTCGCAAACTGCTTTCATGAACACGACAATGAGTTCAGTGTACTACAGTAGTCTCCCGAGTCACCAGATCTAAATTCAATAGAGCGCCTTTGGGATGTGATAGGAAGGTAGTTTTGCACCCCGACTGTGCAGCTGTAAAATGTGCTGAAATTATGTGATACAGTTATGTTAACGTGGTGTGGATCAGGATCTCAAAGGACCGTACCCAATGTCTGGTGGAACTGAGGCTGTTCTGGGAGCGAAGGAAGGCCCAACCCAGGGACGACATGGTGTTCCTTATAAAGTGCTTGAGGCAGACCCACATCCACTCATTAATGTCATGTAGCCTGACTCAAAAAAAAAAAAAAAAAAAAGAATATAGATATATATATATATCAGGGGTAATTGTTTTGAAGTGGTTGGAAAATCTGTGGGGAGGAAAAAACATAAAGAAAATGTAATCTTGTTTGTCGAGAAGGCTTGTACCTTGCGGGTACAAACTAGACTTTACTATATAGAATTAATGCTGGGTTTTGAAAAAGCTTCTTTTTGACGGTATTGCAGTCACAGTTCAAGAGTCATCCCTGTAGTTTTAAAATTTGGAGCTACATATCCCTTCTGTTGAAGCTGGAGCACTCTTCATCTACAATTGCTGCTGCAAACCAGAACCTGTGATAATACAGAAATAGAGAGGATGGAAGGTATGCAAGATCAAAAATCTGGTTACTATAGCAAACCACCAGGCCCTGGGCTCCTGGGGATAGGAATTTTACCCTGAATATTAATTTCCACTCAGCCAGTGCTCAGCAACAGTGGTCAGAACCTGGAAAATTCACCTGAGCTTCATTATATAGCAATTGTTCCTGCTTTGGTGCGTGTTCGTAATTCAGAATCACATACTACTCAGGCTTTTTCAAGTCATAATTTTGATGCAGTGGAAGGACAGTGAGCTGGTGGCATTTAGCCTGTTTGCTGGGGTTATAAGTATTGGAAATGTTTTATTATTAGCCCACCCCACCCGAAGGGTGAGGGAAGGGGTATTGTTTTCGGTTCAGTTTGTTTCTGTGTTTGTGTGTTTATGCGTTTGTTTGTTTCTGTGTTTTTGTTTGTTTACACTCTAGCGGCAAAACTAATGGCCAGATTCACCCCAAATTTGGTATAGGGATTGCCACTGACCCAGAATAGATCCCTATTGAATTTTGTACAAGTAGGTGAAAGTGTGTGCGAGGGGCGGGGTTTGTTGTGCCTGGCACCACTTGTTATTATTATTATTATTTCTATTATGAACCTGTAGGAGCCGGCAAATTCAAGGAAATGCCCTGACTGGCTGACCGTCGGTTTAATCTGGCTAAAATGTGCATGTGTGGTGAGGGATGCAGGATCATAGAAGTGGAGCCAAAGTTATGTTGTCTCAAAAGTAACAGCAGTTCTGCTGTGGTACATTTACATGTGTATATACCAGTGGTGGATAGTGAACTCATGATCGGGGAGGGTCAAACCCATCTCTTGAAAATAACGATTGGTCATGACCTGTCTTCATTCATTCATTTAAATTACCATTACAGAAACTCCAAAAACTCTCAACATTATCCGGTGTGGCCAGTTTTCATTTATAAAGGACTTC
The DNA here is from genome assembly GCA_029692085.1 of Gymnothorax javanicus. Taxonomy (NCBI): domain Eukaryota; kingdom Metazoa; phylum Chordata; class Actinopteri; order Anguilliformes; family Muraenidae; genus Gymnothorax; species Gymnothorax javanicus. Next base: position 133,208,478 of record CM056195.1, on the reverse strand, counting down.
AATTCTGCGCGAGAATCTCGTACATAGCCTGTGCGTCAATTGAATAATTGCTGACTACAGCAGAGGAACATAATTATTCATCTTAAACTCACACCGAATGCGTGAGAGTTGACAGATATGTGTTATAAATGAAAACTGGCCACACCTGATAATGTTGAGAGTTTTCAGAATTTCGGTAATGGTAATTTAAATGAATGACTGAAAACAGGTCGTGACCAATCATTAATTTTAAGGGATTGTTTTGAGCATCCCCAGTTGCCAGTTCACAAGCCGCCACTGGTATATACATATATGCATGTTTGTATATATAGATGAGGCAAGGCTTTACAATTTGAGTTTTTTTCAGCTTTCAAAGCATGCTTAGCCCCAGACAGCCAGGCCTCAGGCAAGAGTGTTGACTTGATGCTGTTGATCGGAGGCAGCCTGTAGCTAGCTGTGTGCTATCTATGGCTGGTTTGATCTATTGCTGTTATGATTATACATTTAATAAAATGAAGATAAATCAGTAACCAAGTACTACTGAAGTATTTATTTCATGTAATATTGGATCATATAGATGAAACTAAGTAAACAGATTACAACATATAGTAAACACAAAAATAATCATGAGGTTTTGAGAGAAAAAGTCAATATGTAGTGTGGCCACTGTTGGCTTTGATTACAGCATTTAATCTCTCAGGCATAGTTTTATCATTTTTTTTTTATTTCCTCTCTTGCTAAACCATTCCATATGGTTTCAAGTTCATTCCAAAAAGATTCTTTTGATGTTACGTTTGTACAGCAGATTAGCTCAATCAGATTAAGGCCTTGGTTTTGAGCTGGCCAGGTTGTTACTTTTATTTTTTATTTTTTATTTTTTTTAATATAAATTTGGCATCTCCAATCCCACCCGAATCTGGAATGCCCAATTGGTGAACTATGTACAAGACTTGCTCGTTTGCGACCCCTTGTTGCCAATTCAGGAGAGTGAAGACAGTTCACGGCTCTCCTCCGAAGCACGTGCCTGTCAGCCACTGCGTCTTATACACTCATTGGTTGAATCTTCGCAAGTTCAGAACGAGGGCGGAGGATACCCAGACATGACCAGACTTAGAATCTTCCTGACGAGCGCCCGTCTGGCCAACAGGAGGCGCTTGAGCAATGAACAAAGCTATTTTATTTATTTCCCTTTCCCGGTAGTCCCTTCCCAATTTGAAACCCTGTAGCGCAATAGCCAATTGTGCGCCACTCTGAAAAAGCTGCCGACCACTGCCGGTTGGTACGACCGGGGCTCGAACCCACGACGTGATAGTCAGTTCTGCACTGCAACGTAATGCCTTAACCGAGTGAGCTATCCGGCAGCTGCAGGTTATTACTTTCATGTCATCAGATGTTTCTTTCTAACTGAAATAATTCTTGTAGAACTCAGAGGTGTGTTTAGGGTCATTGTCTTGTTGAAAATAAAATCCCCAACCAATCAGCCTCTTTCCAGATGGCAATAAGTGCCTCACAAGGATGCTGTGATACTTCTTTTGATCCATGATTTCATTGATAATTATGAGATCATCGGCTCCTTTTGAGCAGACTGAACCCCAAACCATAATATTACCACCTCCCTGTTTTACTGAAGAGGCTTAACAGTCATTTTTGAAATGTTCTCCAACTCTACAGTTCACATAAATTCTGTGTTTGGGTGATAAAATTTCAAATTTTGTTTCTGATGAGGCTTGGTCACATTGCTACAGGGGCAAAGGAAAGCATAAAATCCTTTCCTGTCAGACAAAAACTTATATTTTCAGTGTTAATTTTGGTCGCATTCTCAGTGATTCTGACTGTTTGAGAGCAATCTACTGAGTGTCACCTTTCAAGCAAGACCTGCTTATAGTCAAAGTGCTTTATGAACAGTAAGCATTTTAGTTTGAGAGGAAATTTGCTCAAAAAGGACTGCACTTTAAAGGGTTAATTCACATTGGATGTGGTGTCATTAACTCATTCCCTCCGGAATACTTTCATGTAAAATTGTCGCATTTGTACGGAATACTTTTCCCTAAAATTACACAATATAAAGTATCGAAGTACAGGTGGCCCATCACCACGATCGTCAACTGATTTCATGTTTTCATCAGACTGCGAATGGTCATCCACGCCGCTGGCACCGGCTTACCGTAGGGAATGGTAGAATTTGCCGCACGGTTGGCAGTGGCTTGCCATAGGGAATGAGTTAAATTTGTTTCCATATTTTAACAATGGTTTATTTGCAACCAAATTGTGCAGGGGGCCTTGGTAGCATTTCACTGGTTAGGATATGTTGTTGGCTTTGGTATTTGCATTGTAATTCATTTTAATATGTAGCTAAGTTTTTAGCGTCAAAAGTAGTCTTGGCTTTACTTCTGTAATACTTTGAAATAGGGTCAGGCAATAAAACTAAAATCCTTATCTAGATAAAAAATATTTCATGTTAATCGAAGATGATTATTATTGATAGTTTTCTCCACATTTTAAGGCACCATTTGGAGAAGAAAAAAATTGATTTACTCGGGCATTAGATTTTGTGAAACTTTTGCATCCGCAGATGACATACTGAAGGTCAATCGTGTCCTAAAACCACTTAAACCCATATTTTTCAACTGCACTAAACAGGAGCATATCTTTAGCTATATGACAGACTGCTGCCTGTGTAATGTCCTTAACCTCTTAAAACCCGAGCTCCTGTTTGATATGCATTTTTTTTATTTCTCTTTGCTATTTGGGCTCATTGGAGCCTGATAAGTATAAAAACTAAGCATCATCTTTTGACATGATGTAGTTTTAGAGAAAATTATGTCCTCATACCTGTCTGTGTACATGTGTACATCGTGTTTTGCAGCATACTAGATCTTTACATTTACAAATTTTTTTCAAATTTGCATGTCATGGCAAAGTTGCAACACTTTTATGCATATCTAAACAAGAATAAGCCATGAAATATGATTTGACTTCTTACCTTGTCGATGTTTGGGTTTGAAGTGGCCACCTGAACTTTCACTTGCGCTCGCCGCCATTTTGAATTTTTTTCTGTAGTGTGTTGTACACTACCATCTAGTGGTGTCAGACGAGTAAGTGTCAACATATGTGGCCATAAGGCCCCAGTTAAAGGGACTGTGTCAGCCGGGGCGCATGTGCGTGACGAAGCGAAAAACTTGAAAACGTTAGGCTAACTATTTTAAGTTCATAGGAGATGTAAGGTGTATGCGTTTCAATCTGTTTATATCACATTCATCCTTGAGAGGTTTATTGACATTTTCACCAAAAAACTACCTTATTGATTGTAGAGCCTATTCCGGGCATCAGTTTGTCATAGTTTGGGTTTTTGTAGCGTTATTATTGCTTTTAAATCAGCCTGCATTGATTGTTATGTCGTCCTATAGCGGCCGTCGAACTGGAAGCGGTCGCAAAAGGATCAATGACAGCTGCATGTCAGACAAAATGTTGCGACAAACAGGTTCTGCGAAAATTGAAGACATTTGCTTGATGAAAAATTCCCCAAACTTCTCAAGAATGCACGCGATGCAAACAGATTGAATCTCCGCCACGAATTCACCGGTTTACCTTACCTCACACTTTCAATGTGTTTTCGCCCAAAGAAATATGGATGGATAGTATAATTTATTTTCCGTGGGTTTCGGCAAAGGTAAATGCTGTTGCTCTAGAAACTCTGCATTTGCAGGCCATCTTCTGTATTTAAAACAGCGACGAAGGTACACTTTACACACGTACTAATAAACTTGGGGTTTGTATTTCTGCTCCCTTGATATCGCACTGCATGTATTAACGTGTTTATCGACTGGACTCTACTACGCTTGTGCCCCAGCTGACATAGTCCCTTTAAGCAGAATTAACTAATGTGGTAATATAACTCAAAATGTGATGTCCACGCATGTGGACACCAGGTCTTAAGAGGTTTTAAAGGTCTAGACTGAAACCGACCATGAGGCTTCCACACGAAAGAAAAACAATTGAATCGGCCAATTTGTAAGAAAAATTTTAATTTTCGCACGTGGTACAGTTTTCTTTTAATTTAAAACTCGCGGGTCACGGCCTTCTTCAAGAAACTAAAATATTTGCCGATCTTCGGGTGATGATGTAAACCAGGAACACAGCCTCGGCTAACAAAGGAATCAACCGCTCAACGCTTTTAAAAGAGTTTATTGTGCTGCTGCTTTTGTCCTCGAAAATGGTCAACAGATGTGTCGTTTTCGGGTGCAGTGCTACTGCGCATCAGGAGAAGGGTGTATCACTGCACATATTCCCAAAAGATGTCGGAATTCGCCGACAATGGGTGAGATTTGTCAAAATGACGAGAGCGAACTTCGCGGACTCGGACACAGTTCATCCGTACTCAGGCACAGTTCATCCGTACTCGTACCGAATGTGAAAGCAACCGTACTTGAGCACGGAAGATTACTGTTATGTGTTACGACTCTCTTGTTCTAACCGCAGTGTTGAAAAGATAATCTCCATTCAAACAAAGAAATTCAATGCTTGCTCGAAATATAGGCAGACGAAAACATACAATCACAACTGGATACTACACACAAAAACTCAGAGATTTATGGAATAATTTGTGAGTAGTTATATTCGCGTGGTTATCACAGAACAATAGGACAGTGCTGTGATAAACTAAAGAAAATGCGGCTGCAATATTTCAAAGAGCGGGACGCAGTGCGAAAGTCTGGCAGCTCAAGTTACGAGAAAGATAAATTTTCGTGGTATAAGGCAGTGGACAGCATGATCGGCCAAAAACGCAAAGGCTAAAGAATTCCGTATTCAACCTCCACCAATAATGGAAGTAATCAGTGCTTTTCTTTTTAGGCTTACCTTGATGTTTGGGTACCTAGAGAAAGATACGAGTGAGTAAAAACATCAAGCATCCAGTCAAGAAAATTTTGGATTTAATTTCTCTTGCTGCTATGCGTGGTAATCCATGTTACCGATGACTCACCAGGTTACTATTGCACGCGCAGCATATGCATTCGCAATATTAATATTCAATATTAATATTCTAAACCCCCTTCTCAATAATAAAACCCCCCAAAATATATTGGTGCCTCCTTTTAAAATCGTTCCCCATTGAAAACCACCTAGATGCATACTGCATTGGCTGTATCGGTATTTTGACATATCCAAGTGTACTCGGATCCGGTTAGAGATTACTAGTGTGAAAGCTGACCAGCGAGGGGAGTGGGGTGGGGGGACAATCGTACTGTGGCACGGTACAGAACAACACGTATTCCTCTTAGATTTCTTTTAAAGAAGCTTCAAAATCTCTCCCAGAATCGCTCTTTTGTTTAATTGTTTTTCATGGTTTACAACCTTTGTTTTCCTGAGTTGACGTCACTTCCGGTGTGGCGCGCTTATTAATTTTGTTTTCGGAAAATGTCGGAAATTGGACAGTGAAACACCAATTACTTAAAAACCACGGGATATTTTTCACTTTTTTTTTTTCTTGTATTTAATCAAGATATATGAGCCTACATATTGGAACATGAAAATTGGTTTTCTGTTTTGGAGCTGCGTGAGCTGTAGCCAGGCTCAGACATGTCTGATATTGTTACGGCTTGTGTCTCGTGCACAGTGTGTGCACGGAGAACAGGAAGTTGAGGACTGGACTCAGGTGCAAGGATGGATTTGGTTAGTATTTATTTATGCCAACTGCAAAGCAGCGAGCACAGACGTTGCAAGATAAACAACTGGTACAGAGGTTTCCACAAAACACTAAAGTAATGCAATGACTGGGCTATGGCGACAGTCAGTATGAATTACAAATAGGAAAGCAAATTGAAACAATGTTTCTTCAAAATCATAGAGATATATAATAGAACCAGAGAGAACGAGGAAGTACCTTTGCTTCAGCCAGTTAGCATGTCAGCTTCCTGCTTTCGCGTTTCCTAAGGATGCAATTTTGTGGCCAAAGACGCGGCAGCTCCATAGACACCAACAGAAAAGTGCGCATTTTTTTCTTGCCAAATAAAGCGAAAACAAAAGAAAACGTATTTGGTAATCCTTCATTATTTTGCTGTGTCTGATGCAACTGTTCGATGTTTTCAAGAGGGCCTGTAAAATAAGAACTGCTACTTAGAGCTTGATGACAGTTCATGCACGAGTTTGGTTGTCCAGCTGTTGCTCTGACTGCAGCAGTTCAGCCAATGAGTGTATAGTGCGTGTGCGTTCCGGATTAACAGCGTTGCTCGTCATTTCCCCTCAAACACATTCGCCAATCCGCACAGACGACACATTTTCTTGGCGATTTTGCTGTGTAATCAGATCGGCAATCTTATGAAATGGTGCCAGAAATAAGCACCCATGGAACGCCATTTTTATAGATGGCGTCGGTCAATTCCGTACTTCCTGGGCTGAAGTAGCTAGCCTAGCATCTCCCATTGAAAGTAATAGGGGTGGTACTTCCTTGCTCTCTCCAGTTCTATTATATTACCTCCATGTTTAAAATTAGAAAGTGCTGCATTAATCAATAACACTGGGTTTAGAGTTTTAATATGTGAATACAGATAAAAGTCTACACAAGACTGACTAAAACCTGCTCAAGCATGGCAATACAATACTTCACAATAAGACTGAGTGAAGCTCAGTCTTATATACACACTGTTACCATCAAGTTGCAATAAAAAACAGGTGTGTATGGAAGCCCATAGTGGACAATATTCAAATGAAAATGTAATCCCACTATTGCATTATAATTTTCCACTTATGAATGAGTTATTTGAGACAACATTAAATTGAAAATGCATTAATCCAATTATCACTTTCATTTTCACAAATCTATGGCTATATTCTAATGATAATGAAAAGCTGTTTGACATTTCATTTTCAAAGTCATGCTCCGCAATACAGTGGACAATATTCAAATGCAATAAGCAAAACAGTACCCCCAGCCTATTGCATTTACATTTGCATGTCAACAAGCTCTTTTCGGGTCAACATGAAAATGTAAATGCTATTTTCTGACTATTTTAAAGTGATATTGAAAACGGCATTCAACATTTAATTTGCCAAGACTTAACTTGCTCTACTGAGGGCAATATTCAAATGCAATAAGATAAACAGCTCTCCCAGTCTATTGCATTTACATATAAATGTCATCACGCTCTTTTAGGGTCAACATGATAATGAAAATGCTGTTTTCTAATCACTTGTAAATAATAATGATATAATAATGATGACGACATTTGACATTTCATTTTCAAAGATTTATCCTGCAATACATGGGACAATATTTGAATGCAGTAAGGGAAACAGCGCCTCCCAGTCCATTGCCTTTTCAAATACATGTCCCCACGCTCTTTTTGGGACACAATGAAAATTAAAATGCAATCTGTTTGCGTTTCATCAAGGCGGGTCTTCCGCTAGGATGTCACTTATTAGGGGCGCGAACGGAAAGCATGTTCCTCATTTGCATACCAACCAATCAGCTTCTGGGTAGCGCTTGTACGCACAGAGGCTTACTGATAATGTCATGATGGCTAGGCTGCTATGTATTGCGTGCCATCACAAATTAGGCTACGTTGCCCTTTGGATGTAGCCATCTCGGCAGCTAGGATGCTAGCTAACGTTAACTAAGGAAAATCTTTGTAAATGATCATAACATTAAAGTGATATGATTTGATTTTTTCCCCAACTCTATTAACTGAGCTAGCTGTAATATGCATTAACTTATCCGAGGCTTCGCGGCAGTGTTGTGCAACTGCAACCCAAGTGTGCTTGCAGATTTCAGAGACATTAGCTAGCTTGCTAGTGAGTCTAAAAGCAATCGCTTAGGTACAGCTAGCTAGCTATGATACCTACTGGAGAAGCTCTTACAGCTCTGATTTGTCACTTTCAACGCCATCTCACACACACAACCTCTTCAACCATTGATTAGCAGGTTCTTTTACCTAAAGAACAAACTGACAGTTCAGCCTGAGACATGTTATTTCATAGCTAGTTAAAGCAGCATTATGCTTCGATGCGTGCTATAGCGTATTACATTACTCCAGATAAAACGTTATCCATCTTCCCACCCTGCTGACGTTAGTTAGGGGAAATGTTTGTCATCATTTTTATACTTAATCAATGCGGAGTTGCAAGTTCGCCACTCGTGAAACATGCACAATGTATGCTTCATGCAGAACGGTCCTGGTTTAATCGCGATTCCCAAGCCACGTCGCAATGGGAGAAGTTTTGATGACTCTGACTGGCTGAAAACGATGATCCTCACAGCAAGTTTGCTGTCAGTTATGCTTTGACAAGGCCGATAAGCTCGTTCGCTGACTACCGAGTTTTTAAGCAAACAAACGTTATCCAAAGATGCCTGGCTATTAAAGTAAATTGGCGCTAATTGTAAAACTTGATATCTAGCAAGGAAAACGTAACCAAGTAGAATGTAGAGTGGCTAACTAATTAAGCAAGCAAACGGCTATAGAGAGCTGCTGGAAAATTCGAGACGGGTGACTCCTAACCATTGACTGTATAAAACGCGTCCTGAACTCATTCAGCCCGGGAATCAGGAAGATCATGGGACGTGTAGTTTTTAGACTACAAAGAGGATTAGCATGGTGGCAAAAAATTAAAATGATTTGAAATATAGCTGATTCCGGTCAAGAAAAATTAAACAGTATTTGTTTTTAGTCGGAAAGATAATACAAAATCTCGAAAAAGATGGAGGCTTGAAAACAATGGGAAGTGATTCAAAACTGAACTGAAAAAACAGCCTATGTGTAAAATGAATGGGAAATTTTACTTCCGACACCAGCGTGACGTCATCACTTTAGTACTCTATAGCACCCATGGAAGGATAATGCTGCTTTAACTAGCTATGAAATAACATGTCTCAGGCAGAACTGTCAGTTTGTTCTTTAGGTAAAAGAAGCTTCTAATCAATGGTGAAAGAGGTCCTGTGTGTGAGATGGTGTTGAAAGTGACAAATCAGAGCTGTAAGAGCTTCTCCAGTAGGCATCATAGCTAGCTAGCTGTACCTAAGCGATTGCTTTTAGACTCACTAGCAAGCTAGCTAACGTCTCTGAAATCTGCGAGCACACTCGGGTTGCAGTTGCAAAACACTGCCGTGAAGCCTCGGATAAGTTCCTGCATATTACAGCTAGCTCAGTTAATAGAGTTGGGGCAAAAATCAAATCATATCGCTTTAATGTTATGATCATTTACAAAGATTTTCCTTAATTAATGTTAGCTAGCATCCTAGCTGCCGAGATGGCTACATCCAAAAGGCAGCGTAGCCTAATTTGCGATGGCACACAATACATAGCAGCCTAGCCATCATGACATTATCAGTAAGGGCGCCGGTATACTCGCTGCATGGTGAAACGTACGCGTACACGGTGTGCTGTGCCTGTGTGTATACTAGCTGCAGCAACGGTTGTTCGCTGACGCAGTCAAAACGCTGATACTGGTGGTCTCTGCTAGGCGCAGACCGCAGCACTCGGACACAGAGGTCACGAAAGCGAAGAAGGCCGTTCATGGTTCTCGTTCATGGTCACTTAGGGTCTACTTCGCACGAGCTCCTCTAGTGGTCATGTCATTATTGCACCTCGCGCACACGTCACGTTACCTCGCGTAGAAGTGAGCGGACTACGCGCCAAATGACCGCTAAGTACGCATGGCAGCCATGATGCGTACGCGAACGCGTTCTCTGCACCGAGTATAATTCGGCCCTAAGCCTACGTGCGTACAGGCGCTACCCAGAAGCTGATTGGTTGGTATGCAAATGAGGAACATGCTTTCGTTCGCGCCCCTAATGAGTGACATCCTAGCGGAAGACCCGCCTTGATGAAATGCAAACAGATTGCATTTTAATTTTCATTGTGTCCCAAAAAGAGCGTGGGGACATGTATTTGAAAATGCAATGGACTGGGAGGCGCTGTTTCCCTTACTGCATTTGAATATTGTCCCATGTATTGCAGGATAAGTCTTTGAAAATGAAATGTCAAATGTCGTCATCATTATTATATCATTATTATTTCCAAGTGATTAGAAAACAGCATTTTCATTATCATGTTGACCCTAAAAGAGTGTGATGACATTTATATGTAAATGCAATGGACTGGGAGAGCTGTTTATCTTATGGCATTTGAATATTGCCCTCAGTAGAGCAAGTTAAGTCTTTGCAATTTAAATGTTGAATGCCGTTTTCAATATCATTTTCAAATAGTCAGAAAATAGCATTTACATTTTCATGTTGACCCTAAAAGAGCATGTTGACATGTAAATGTAAATGCAATAGGCTGGGGGTGCTGTTTTGCTTATTGTATTTGAATATTGTCCACTGTATTGCGGAGCATGACTTTGAAAATGAAATGTCAAACAGCTTTTCTTTATCATTTGAATATAGTCATTGATTTCCCATATGTGTTTGTGAAAATGAAAGTGATTATTGGATTAATGCATTTTCAATTTAATGTTGTCTCAAATAACTCATTCATAAGTGGATAATTATAATGCAATAGTGGGATTACTTTTTCATTTGAATATTGTCCACTATGGGCTTCCATAGGAGTGAGTGATAATTGGATAATGAGGGAACTGCAGTCTGGGTCTTAATCAACCATTGAGGGTGAGGGCTGGAAGCGAGGCCTCACAGATATTCCATTGGGTGATGACGGCTCAGGTTCTGAAACAGATTTGTTGCCCAACTTTGTAGAAACAGTTTTCTGAATAGTTTGCACTCAACTGAGCCATATTGTTTGGCAGATTTTTTTGTGAATAATTTCTTCTAATGCAGTCATCTCACCTTCAGCCACACTGTCTATGTTTTGATGCGTAGGCCTATTTGGATGCATGCAGGGTGCAACTAACCCTTAGAACTGAATTTCAGTTTGCACTTTTACCTGCTGTTTCTTTCTGTGCTATGATCGGCGGTTTATGAGACTTAGTGGGAGTTTGTGCGAGTGGACTTCTCTGAGTTTGTGTTTGACAGCTTGACGATGCTTAGGATTTGAGTCCGCTGCATAAATTTATCAAATTCTTTTTCAAACGCTTTTTTTTGTACTGAAGAAGTGTTTATTAAAATGAACATTGCTAATGTTTTGTTGTCCAGGCCTGCTTTGGGATATGTAAGTGAGTTTTCTAATTTTAACTGAATTTGTGATTGTTAATATTTTCAAATTAAAAGATCATAAAAATAAAATGGTCCACTGCATGCCATTGCTGTAGACATCAAGTCACACAGGCCACTGGCTGGAATCAGCTAATCGGCCTGCAATGTTTTTATTTTTAAAAGCCATCGCGTCATCCCCGGCGCAGGAGTGCAACACCCTCTCTTCCTGTGAGGACTATCTGGTAAACAGGTCTGTGCTTTTTGCTTAAAAGCTCCTTTGTAAGAATGACAGCCCATTCCTTCTTCTGTTCAGAATAAACCTGGGCATTGCTCTAGGAAAATTTTCAAAAACAGAAATATCCTGCAGCACAGCCCAACAATTGTTACTTGCAGCTATTCCTTGCTCCTTTGCCTGAGCTTTTTCTTTATAATTGGGCTGCAGTGTTTGTTGTTTTCTTTGATTGCATTCCATTCTCTCTTTCTTAAAGAGGGTTCAGGGTTGTTTTATGAATGAGACAAGATCAATCAATTGGGAAAAATGTCTTTTGGCACACTCATCCAAATTGTTTTCAGAAAAGACAGAGTGAAAATATTTTCCCTGGAGTGATGGATGGCTAGACAAATTGGAGCACTTATCAGAGATAATTTCCAAATGATTGGATCATCCAGCTGCGTTCCCATAGGATGATCAAATAAAACACATTTCACAGTCATTATGAGTGAATACAATATAAGTTAGGAAACTGTTGTTCATCACGTTACAAGCTCAACAACCCCATATTAGTGTTTAAAACTTATGTAATTGTGTAGTCTGTTTTTTTTATTTTTGTGACTCTGCCAGTCTCGATTTTACTGAATAATGGCTAGTTGTGTCATTAAACAAGTGTCATAATACACTCAGTATCAAGTGCATGTTGTCTAGTTTGGTTTATCAAAAGGCAGGCTCCCCCAAAACATTTGCATTTCTTGGAAAGCCATTCTGTTGTGCACTTAACTGGTATGATGGACATGCTGAAAGTGTGGTTTAATGGCTTCTTAATTTGAAAAATACGTGAGATTCTTTGATTAGGTCAACATCAATGAGTAACAACCGACGTAGTTATTCACTACCAACTTCTTTAAAGTTAGACTGTGCATCATTAATTCATGTTAATGATTAAATTAGATAATTGCAATTAATATGTTGCAGGAATAAATAAAAAACCAGCTATGGTATTTGTTAATTGTTGCTAATGCTGAAATTAATTCAATGCTTTCCAAATTAATTATTAAGTATGAGTAATTATCAAGTTATACCATGGTCACTTGCCAAAGAAAAATAATTAAGACCATTAATTTATGTTTTCTTGTGTCTTTCAATCAAAATCTAAAGTGTTTCTTAAGCCATAATCCATTTTTCATGGTATAAACAAGTCTGTTCAGCACATGAAATCCTTTGGCTCAGCCAAGAGAAATCAAAAGTTTTGCTCGCGATGTTTAAAGTCAGTATCATTGTACACAGTTTACAAACAGTGAATGCAATTTTGATGAACAAATGATTTATGTATGATTTATTTATGATTTATGCAAATTAACATGTCAGATGTTAATTCTATTTCACAGATTGGCGCAAATGGAAATAATATAACAACTGTAAATAGAAAAAAACTAAATGAATGTTCATGTTGCACCTGACAAAGTAAAAACCCACAGCAGGGAAAATAGTCTTTTATGCTCCAGTATGCTAGCTGCTTTATTTGAAATTAAATTTGACATTTTCTTTCATTGTGAAATTTGACAGAGAGAAGCAACATACAATCTTACTGGAAAATATTCTGTCAAAAATAAGCTAAAATGAAAAATGTGGGCAATCGGGGGCTACACCCATTGTTCACAGGTGACCAACCTATCTAGTTTAGGATGATGCAACTTCACAGATTCGACCAAATTTTAATCAGCTCATCTGCTACATGGTAACTGTCACAGTGCAAAATGAGAAGGTTATGGTTGGGACTATTCTTGAGATATTGGGTTTCATGCAAGAAGCAATATACAAACAAATTTTTCTCTGATCTTTGTTTGTATCCGTGATTTCCTCTTTTTGTTTAGTACCCATTGATTTCTGGGATTCTCCAATGTTTTATTACGGGGCGGCATGGAGGAGGTAGAGCGGGTGGTCTAGGAAGCAGAAGGTTCCTGGTTCGATCCCCGGCTCCTCCAGAGAGCATGTTGAAGTGTCCTTGAGCAAGACACTGAACCCCACACTGCTCCTGATGCGCAGGTTGGCGCCTTGCATGGCAGCCTCTGCCATCAGGGTGAATGAGAGGCATAATTGTAAAGCGCTTTGTGTCATGTGACTAGAAAGGTGCTATATAAATGCAGTCCATTTACCAAGAGAAGAGAAAACTATCTTGTAACTACCTTTTTTCAGTGGCATCTCTCCAATTGTTGCGCAAAAGTCAGCTATTTGCCCACAACACAACACCTGCCCTTATACAGTGATTAGTGGGCATTGCCTCTGCTGATTACAAGCAATTGGCCACGCACCTGCAATTTACGATCAAATGGGATTCATTATTCAGCACACATGAGTAAGAGCAGACTTGGATGGTAGTGTCATGGTTCTGGATGTTTGTGCGTGTGTTTTGGACTTTTCTTTGTGGCTCTCGTCCCGGGATGATATCGAATTCCTGTTCCATCGGATTCCTTACCCAGCTGGCTGATTGAACTGGGGCGGTCGTTTGGTCTGTATTATTCTCTGTGTTTTAACTGTGTCTGTGCTACTCTCTTTCTCTCTGGCCGTTGCACCTGGCCTCCGGCTCTACCGTCCATTACAGAACACTCTAGCCAGACATGGAGTCGCCAGCAGCGGCTACGCTAGAGAGCATTGTTGCTGATCAGCAGTCTGTCCTTACTGCGTATGGTCAGGGTCTTTCTAGCTCGGACAGTTGGCAGGCAGAGCTGACTGAGAGAATTCGCCTTCAGGAGAATGCTATGGAGACACAGAAAAGTCTTTTAATAAGTCTCTCCGAGAGTATTCGAGCATTGTCTGCTCAGATTACACAAAGTGTTTCACAAGCACAATCAGTACACCTTCCCCGAGACCTTAAACTCCAGTTAGCCCCAAGATATGGAGGCGAGGCAGGAAAATGTAAAGATTTCATTGCTCAATGTGAAATATTTTTTAAAGCGCAACCCTCAGGGTTCTCAAATGAAAAATCCCGGGTTTCATTTATTTTATCACTGTTGACTGGCACAGCCCTCACTTGGGTGGGGCCACTTATTCGAGCTTGATTGGCGGTAGTAAATTCAGTGGAAACTCTCATGAGAGAAATTATTAATGTTTTTGATCAGGATGTTTGTGGTCAGAACGCAGCTACTCGTCTAATGAATTTGAAGCAGGGTTCTAATAGCGTCACAGATTTTTCTATCTCGTTTCGCTCCTTAGCCACAGAGATAGGGTGGCCAGAAGCACCTCTTATGACAGTTTTTGTTCACGCTTTGGCTGAGGAGGTTAAGGGCGCTCTGGCTACATTAGAGCCTTGCGTTTCTTTAGATTCGTTGGTTCGTACTGCGGTGCGATTTGATAATGGCATCCGCGAACGAAACAAGGAGAAACGTACTGCATTGGCTCTTGATAGCAACGGGGTTAATGTTCCAACACGCATCCAGCCACGACTCCGCCCACTGTAATGTCCAGTTTTAGTGAGCCCATGCAGGTTGATGGCTCATATGAGAGCCGGGTTCGTAAGCCTATTCACAGACAAATAATTTGTCATCATTGTAGCGAACCGGGACATATCCGTCCAAGTAGCCCCGAGCTTAAAGGGAGATGGGAAGCCCCTCTGGCGGTAGGGGGGGCGTTAGAGGGACAGACCCAATCTGCCGTTCGAACATTTATTTCAGTAAAGTTGACTATGGGGAAAAGAAGAATATGGGTTAAAGCCTTTTTGGATTTGGGGGCTGTTGATTGTTTTATGGATGCGGAGTGGGCTAGAAAACATTCCATTCCCATCCGCTCTCTCTCACATTCGCACTCGATCAAAGCTTTGGATGGTCGACCGCTGGAAGATGGGCTTATAACCGAGGTCTCTGATTTTTTGACTATGTTTATCCCTTTTGGTGGTCATTCAGAGAAAATTCGTTTTACCTTAATCAATTCCCTGGTTTGTCCTATGGTTTTAGGTTATTGGTGGTTGCTTAAGCATAGACAACAGATCTTTTGGGGCAGTCAAAATAACCCAATCGTCCAGTGGGGCTCTGACTGTAAGTCTCACTGTAAGGAGATTCTGGCAAGTCGCCCCAAACTTCTACCCATGGGGGAGGCATCGGGTTCTGAACAAGATTGGTGTGTAGGAGCCGCGCTGAACCTTGGTTTACCTCCCAACGTTTCAGATGATTATGTTGATCTCGCGGAGGATTTTGGCAAAGAACAAGCTTAGTCTTTGCCTCCGCATCGTGATTACGATTGTGAGATCAAACTATTCCCTGACAAGGTGGCAGCGGTTAGGAAATGGCCTGCCCCTCAGAATGTTAAGGAGGTTCAACGATTTTTGGGCTTTGCTCATTTTTAGAGGAGGTTTATTCGCAATTTTAGTGCTGTGGATGCCCCCATCATTGCGCTTTCTAAGAGGACTTCCTCCACGTCATTTGCTTGGTCTCCAGCAGCGGAGGCTGCTTTTCAGGAGTTGAAAAAACGACTTAGCTCTGAATCTATTGTCGTTTTGCCCGACCCCTCCCTCCCATTAGTGGTGGAGGTTGACGCTTTGGAGGTCGGGGTGGGTGCCATTTTGTCCCAGCGCCCCCTTCGGGACAATAAGTTGCACCCATGTGCCTACTTCTCCCAGTCGTTGTCACTGGTTGAATGGAATTACAGTATTGGTGACCGGGAGTTGTTAGCTGTTAAATTGGCGTTAGAAGAGTGGCGCCATTGGATGGATGGGGCTGAGCATCCATTTGTGGTTTGGATGGATCACAGGAATCTCCAGTGTGTCCGGCAGACTAGGCGACGTGATTCCCGGCAGGCGCGGTGGGCATTGTTTTTCAGTTGCTTTGACTTTGCGTTGACTTATCGCCCCGGCTCCAAAGGCATCGAGCCTGGCGCCTTGTCATGGATTTATGACCGCTCAGGCCGTGATCCCACTTCTGGGCCAGTTATACCGGCGGCTCGGATTGGCTCCCATGGGGTGGGATGCTGAGTCTGTTGTGCGAGAGACCTTACGGCCCGGCCCTGGTTCTGGTGGGCAGCCGTCTGGCTGTTTGTTTGTCCCCATGGCGGTGCATAGAGGGACGGCTGCCGCTGATGGGAGGCACTGTTTTGCATCGGCTTATCAGGTTGGCCAGAGGGTTTGGTGTCCTGAGAAGCAGGGCTGGGTCCCTTCTCGGGATATCTTGGGTCCCACCCTTGTTTCGGAGTTCCGTGCTCGGGGTTCTTTGGGAATGTCTGGGGCTGTCCCTTAGGGCGGGGTCCTGTCATGGTTTTGGAAGTTTGTGCGTGTGTTTTGGACTTTTCTTTGTGGCTCTCGTCCTGGGACGATATCAAATTCCTGTTCCATCCTTACCCAGCTGGCTGATTGAACTGGGGCGGCGCTTCTCCGGATTCTATATAAGCTGGATGTTCGCCACGCCTCTTTTCTAGAGTGTCTGTTTTGTAGCTAAGCACTATAGCCGAAGATATCTGTAGTCAAGTTTTGTATGACTTTCTATCTTCTAATTATTGGAGTTTCTTCTCCCTTTTTCTATCTCGCTTTGCTTCTGTGGTTCGGACTATTATACGTCCTTTGGAAGCGCGAGTACTTTCGTTGATCTGTATTATTCTCTGTGTACTGTGTCTGTCCTACTCTCTTTCTCTCTGGTCGTTGCACCTGGCCTCCGTACTCTATGGGCCATTACAGGTAGGAATGGTTGGTGCATCTGGAACTGACTTCTCATATTTTTTTCTCTCAAAAAAAAAAGAAAATATAGAGAATTTTAAGAGAATATTGCTGCATGAGGCCCATTGAGTATGAAAGGATCGTGACTCACTCACTCACTCTCTCACTCACTTCCAATATGGCCATATAAGCTCTCTATCACAGGGAATTTTGGCAAGTCCAGCATGGCGGCCTTTGAACAGGGCGTTGTACGGCTGGGGACTGGCCATGATGAGCACGGCTTGTCTTCGGGAGTTGGGACAGCTTGTTATCTTGTTGAAATAAATTATAAACGGTTCTGACTGCAGGTTCTGACTGCATCCCTGTTGTGATGGTTACTGGGCAACGGCTGTAGCCAGCAAACTAATTGAGAAAGGTGACAGCATTTTCGCTGTAACTACTTAGCAGGTGTTCGTATATCAGAAAATAATGTACGTCCTGTTGCGAATCAGAATCAAGTACTCACCCAGACCATCGAAATAAAGCAAGGTTTCGCAGCCTCCTTGTCCATTATTTCCTAATAATGGACTGCTTGTGGGGCATTATCCCTTATGTACGTTTACTCCTGCACTAAGTATTAAATCTGGGATGAGAGGTTATTTTCATGCTTAAATTAAGCATTTTGTAATTGTTAAGGAATGTCAACAACTATGTTATTCATTGTGCTTTTATGAATTTTACGTTTCTCAGAAAGTTTAATATTTTAAAGTTGCAGATACCCTCAGGCTGATCACTCATTCCATTTGTTCCAGCCTGTCTGAGATCTGTCAAAATCAAACAAAGCATTGACCATAATAGCAGGTGGATCCACACTGGAATAAAATGATTTTGGCAATTGATAAGAAATGCAGCTGCAGTCCAATGCATTTTTGCCTTGCAGTTGTTTTTCCATTACAATTTTTAATACCCAGGAGAGAAAGGACGAAGAGTGATCATACTTTCCTGTTGAAACTTCACAGCTGGTCTATTAACACAATGGTAGCACAGCACTATTACAGTCACAACAGAGAACCATTGTGTTATTCGCCGTTCTAATCAAATTCTCTGGGGCTCCTGTCAGTACCTGTTGACTGAAAACTACTTTGATTTGCATATTTTATTTCTCTTTTATGCAATTATGCTTCTGAAGAGCTGTGTAGGAATGTCATCTTGACCTTAGACTTAAATTGACAAGCATGTTTGTATATATGTGTTTTAATTTTGAATTAAAAGTGTTGCATAAGTGCTTCATGTTGCAGTTAAAACGCAAAATTAAAAGTAGTTCACAGAGCATTTGCAAACTACTTACCGCTGTGGACTGTGGAAAGAAGTAATTGACTGGTTGATTGCATTGGAATGTGTGTATAATTCATAAAGAACTGCATTGTACCCCCCTGATTTTATAGCTGAGTCTTGGGTGGTCATGAAATATGTTGTTCCTATACATAATTTCCCTCCTACCACATGCTAGTATCATTTGTCTTCTGTAGGAGGAGGGTTGTGTTCTTAACCTACATGAGACAGCTTTGATACTTAGTGGTGCGGAGGCTGTTTTTGATCGATTGACTTTTTTTAGGTCGTTTGGTCCAAAGCACCAAGGACGAGCTATTGCTATGGTGCAGCGTCCATCGTCTGTCCTTCTGCCATTTTTTCTTTAAAAAACTTCTGCTCAAGGTTTACGGAATAGAATTGGATCACATTTGGTCAAAGTGTGTGCTTATGGCCTTGACCAAGTTTTAATATTTTTCAGCTCAATTTGGAATCTAAAATGGCCGCCCTTCCCTTCGACTGGCTGAGGCATTTTCAACTCTTTGCCACTGGGCACATTTTGATCAAACTGCGAATTTTCACATCATGCCCGGACCAAAGTTGTTATTTATCGCATTAATTTTGAATCCAGTATTGTTGTCCTGGTATCTGATTGGCTGACATATTTTCAACTTCTTCTCAAGTTGTAGTTGGTAGATTTGGATCAAACTTTGGATCTAACTGTAGTGTTCAAAGTCTTGGTCCACATGAAGTTGAAACAGTGATATTTTTGACTGCATGGATTACATATCCATTTACAACTGAACTCTTAAGGATTGATTTGCTAACCAACATTTTATTATAAAACAGTGATTTCACACCAAGTAAATTTTCATTTACTGCCACAACTGAATGTTCACAATTTAGCATCACTTCAGTACTTGTTTAGATGGTAACATGACTATGTTAGTTTGAAGATGTTTACTTTTTAGTACTGCATAACTGAAAAGAATTGTCACAATGTCAAACCAGGTGAGCAATCCAGGCCCCGTGTGCCTCTTATTATCATTTAGCACAGAGCAGTGCCAATACTCATTTATAATGGATTTACACATTTTAAAATAGCGTTGTACTTCTTTGAATATGCTATTTATAATCTCAGGAGATTCCTTTTTTTTTTTTGCATTTTTCTTTACCACATTATGAAGGATAAGTAATTAAATCGGGTGGAATGAAATGGAAAAAATAAATCATGTTGACAAAGCACCTCATACTTTAACTCAAATTTTAGACATGGGTAAATCAAATTATCTACAATGTGTGGTTTTAATGAAAATGCATATAAAAATGCATGAAGTGCATAAACACATGTAGCTTTTGAATGAAGTGTAAATGGTATAGAATGCCACCTGATCAGTCTTCCATCGAGCCAGATATCTATCAGATTTTTTTTTTCTAATATTAAATATGTACTGGCCTACAACTCAATTCATATTTACACTTCCTGTAGTGAGTTTAATGAAATGTCAGTCAGTGAAAATTATGCCCCTCAAAAAGGAAAAAAAAAAGATTGGAACTCCAGAGAAAAGCTTAAGCCAGACTTGTTTTGAATTTTGCTGCTTTTTCTGTGGATCTTACTGGAACCCTAGAGAAACATAGTGATGTCCTGCAGGGTGCCGCTGCTGGGCAGAGGTGATATTAATTAATGAGGAGTGCATGAAAAATCAATCATGATGGAAGATTCCATTAATTTTAACTCATAAAATTGGGTCAAATTAATAAATGTGTCGGAAAATGTGCTGCATGTAAGTAATTGCTGCATTTGGTTGTTTGTAGAATCTAAAATTGAAATTTCATAATAGAAGTTTTATGTTTTGTACCACTGCGTGAATCAGATCACTGTATTCAAGTACCTCTGTTTCAGGAAGATGTCAGGGCTTTCACATCCATTGTTTGATTTTAGGACAGAACTGTACAGATGATACTTTTGATACCTCTGTATGATCAGGGTGGATTTTTTGATGAAACTGGACCTTAAAGAGAGCGTTGAACTCTTAAATCATGTCACCTAATAGTCCAGACACCAACATCCCCCCCAAAAAAATTGTAAATCATTTTAAGTTTATCCCATGGACAGTCAATGTGAGCAGAATGTTTTTTTTCTTCCCTTTGTGCCATGGAGCAAAACTACAGTGAGCAGCTGGCAAAATAAAACAGAAATGTAATATGCTGTATATCAAACAATATATTTTTTTCTTTTAATCCTGATTGCGTATCAGCATACAGACATGTGACAAATAAAAGTAAAAAACCTGAGTAAATGTGTGGACAGACTTAACAAATGCAGATGGTTCTGTTCATTTTTGCGGCATGGTTTGGGTCCTCTCGTTCCCTTAGTGCTAGAATTTCACTGTTACTCTGGGTGATTACCTTTATATTCTATGGTGAAGCATCTCTATCCTGATGGGAGTGGTCCTCTCCAGGATGACAGTGACTGAAGCCCAACAGTGCACCAGGGGTCACTGAATGCTTTTATGAATATGAAAAAGACACTATGCACACACCGCCACCTTCACAGTTATCAGACTTCAAACCAGCCAAACTCGTATTGTTAGCCTCACAGCATAATAAGGTTTGCCCATGAGGTTTTTTTAAAATTTCATTTGTTATTTTATTTATTTTTTATTTTATAATTTAAGAGAATGGTTTTTATTTATTATTTTTTTTTAAAGGTTTTGAGAAAAAGGGAAAAAACATATTTCTTCTCCAACACGAAAGAACAGACAGCAGATATCTCAATTTGGCAAAAAAATATGGCTCAGGCAGTTATGCTAGGAGGCTAACAATATGGGAGATTTTGGAACAACTTGTTAGAAAGCGCTCTCTGTCACTATTATTAAAACACCAATTTAGGGAATGTCTCTTGGAAGAAAGGCACATTCTCCCTCCAGTAAAGTTTTACACATAAATACATATAGACTCTATGCCAAGGCAGGTTAATGCTAATCTGACAGCTTTTTGAGGCCCAACACTTTACTTTTTATGCTATTTTTTCCCCATTAATTTGTCATCCATCTGTATACAATGTATCCCTTTGACACGCAGCATAAAAGAGCGAAAGTATCTTCGTTTTTTAATGCACACATCTTATATTGGCAAAGACAATCTTAAAAAAAATACATTTAATTTAAAGAATGTACTGTTTTATCTTTTTGAGAAAAATTAGAAACTCTTGGGTCCTTGGGGGAAATAAATACGTTGTCAGAGTTGAAGGCGTCTTGAAGACAATCTGTTGGGAACGAATGATCCAGAGCATTTGCAGCTGAAGGGTCAACTAAAGAGATACTTGAGCAACGATGGCCTTTAGAAAAGTGACCTAAGTCTTAAGAGTGTTGGTGAGAGCCATTCAAAGAGGTTTTTAGCATTAAGAGGCTTTTGAGAAACCTGTGGTTGTTCATTTGTTCTACACGAGTAGGGAACTCCACTAATACAAGGAAAATAAGCAAATTAATCATCATACATTTCACAGGCTATGCATTTTGCATTTTCTCTCTTTTGATCACTGGAAAAGCCCCACCCAGTCTACAAAGAGCCAATCCTCCGCTTTCTTTCACCCAGCAGTTCGGACTGACTTAACACTCCCCTGTAATTTCCTCCGGTCCCTTAGCAACAGACCTCTAACCAATCCAGTGAGCCTTCCACTGAAAACACCTGCTTGAAATCTCAACACGACATCTGGCTGGGAAAAGCAGCGTGCAGGGATGAGAAATAATAACGGTAATAAAAGTCAGGGGCAAGTATTACATATATCAAAGAACAGCAGCAGTGTTGTACAGTTCTACCTGCCACAGAGATGTACTGTATGTGTTCCGGTCTTTCCCCTGGATAAATCAGGACTGGATATATGTCAGTGGGGGCTGCTCTAGATGTTTATAAGCATAAAACAGTCTTATTCTTGGATATTCTACATGTATCAGTGAACATCACACAACCTAAACATAAACTGCTGGAACAAATGCCTGCCTCATGGAGGTGTGCTGACATAGGCAGTTCAAGCTTCACGATTAGGCTTGGCGATTGGCCACTGCAATAGTGCAACTGGTAAAAGATTGAGGGGTTCATATATATGGAATCATAAGCCCAATGTCATTGTTTCAAACCATTCTAAATCCTATGGAAACACAACTGCTCAAAAAGGGAGTCAGGCCTGAGCACCTTCTCTTAAATTGCATTTGCCGTTACCATGGCCACTTTCTGATTTTAGTATTTGACCAATATTCTCAATATGTGACTTTGAGTTGAAAAGTTCTTGCCTTCTTGGACTGGTCAGAATTAAATTGGGCTGCCTGAAATCTTGAGTCTTGTATCCTCTCACACTTGCGGATAATGAGTGCTGATCAACTACCCTATTTGGTAAATTTGCACATATAATCATGAAATTAATGGTATGATTTCTTAATTTATTTATTTTTTCCCCTTTTAGAGATTTTTTATGGCCCTTTATTCCATAGCTAGTTTCTTCCAAGATAACTGTTTGAAAAACTTGAATGTTTGTAAAACTTGAGAAGTGACGCATTTATGATGGTATTCTGCAAAAAGGACCACTTTTAAAGGGGGTATTGAACAGTAGATTGCTTTATTTCAGAAAAACTGTGATTATTTTTCAACAAGGTCAGTGGAATGGGTTTCTGTGTATTGAAACATTACTTCAGTCCCACGTGGGCACAGAATACGACCTGGAAATCAATGTTCTACAAATGTTTTGTTTGTCCAAAAATCTTTTCAATTTCCCACATACCATTAGGAGTTCAATGTTAAACTGGAAATTGTCGCACACACAATTTCTCCCTGCTACTCAGGTAGCTGTTTTACAATAAGAATCTCAGTGAAAGTATGTCATTGGTGGCTGCAGTGGTGATAATAGAAGAGGAGCAAAAAATCCATCTAATGATAAGTCTGGACCTTTTTCTATCATTATCCTTCACTCAAAAAATGAAATATTAGACTTAAAAATGTTATGTCAAGTGGTTCTACATGCCTGAGTTTTGTTACTTCCACATTCAAACAATTTTATCAGTTAAACTGGTCAAAAATCCTAGAATTTAGCTGGCAGTGCTTAAAACAATTGTGTGGAACCACTTGACAAATTGTCTAGTAATTTCAGCATTTCACTTGTAGAGTGATAACTATGCCTTTAGTCCAAAAACACTCAGTAACTAGAAAAGCACTCAGAGAGCGCAGACCTCCGCCAAGCAGCACAGTTCCCCACATATTGTGAATTACACACAAAACTACTACTTCAATAGTTACTCCCAAAAATTAATATTTCCGTAATGGTGGTTTTCTTCTGGATTTAGCTTGGCGAGTAATGAAGTGGCCAGTGTCAAAGTAACGACGTGAAAGTACACTTTTTATCTTTTAAATGTAGTAGAGTAAAAGTCCTGATTTAAAAAAAAAAAACGTAAAGTACAAATCCTCAAAAAAACTACTTAAAGTACTCTAACGAAGTACATGTACTTTGTTACTATACACCTCTGTTCATGAAATATAACTAGCTAACCCATAGGAAGCTTCATTATAACCTAGCTGGCTTCCCGTTACGTTAGCCAACAATAATAAACGGCAATCACAACACTAAGTTAGCCAGCTGGGTAACGTTACCTTAGATTTGCAATCCAGACCGTATTCTTCAGTCGCTCCCAAATTAACATGCATTTGGAGATTGGATGGCTTCGATTTTGGCAGATTTATTTCAAAAATAAAACGTCTGCGAGACATCTTCTGCCCGTACTTACTGTTGTCATTACACATAATTTAAACCCATATTTCTTGGCCATCTAACGTCAAAACGCACATAAACATACTTATTAAGATAATATACAAACGTTAAAATAATCTTACATGGATACAGAAGACGACAATATTGTTTTTACCTGAGAAATGCAGATAATGTAACTGATTTGTACATCTGCTCTCTTCTTCTTTGGGGTTCCATGGCAGTTGATAAATCTTATGGTGTATTACTGCCAACTAGCTGTGTTATAATTAGCCTAATACTTTGGATCCTGATGTAATCAAAATTGCGACTCATCAAAATATTCCCGACTGGGAGGCACATTATTAAATTCCCGGTCTTCTCCCGATTTCGCGGTTGTGTGGGAACCATGTTACATGCACATATTCCGAAAATGGGCCTATCTCGCAATGATAAAGAATCCTTCCAAAAAATCCTGGATTCAGATGGCAATCCCCAAAATCTAATCATCTGTTCCTTGTCCAAATACCCACTTTGTCTGAAAATTTCATCAAAATCCGTTCATAACTTTTTGAGTTACTTTGCAAACAAACAGACAAACAAACGCCGGTGAAATTATTACCTCCTTGGCGGAGGTAACAAACAGACAAACAAACGCCGGCGAAAACATTACCTCCTTGGCGGAGGTAATAACAGGTACTGCCCATTTTCCTCAGTAGGGTAAGACAAGAAATATAACTCTTTATTTGTGTCTAAATTGGGTGCAATACTTGCCGTTGTTCAAATTTGTGGATACTGTTATGATTCTGTCAGTTTGCCATGTCTGTTCTGTTTTGCCATGTTCTGTTTAGTTTGTTCCATGCCATGTTTTGTTTCTGCCATGTCTTGCCATTTTTGCCATTACCCATATTTCTGTATATAGTCCGGTTCATGTTTTCCACCATGCCCTTCTTTGCACTTTGTCTCCCCTGTCTGGTCTTGTTACTACAGCTCATTCCCCAGTCCTGCGTGTCACATGCTTAGGTGATTTAATGGTTTCTGGGTTTCCACCATTCCTTCTAGTCTCGTTTGCTTCCTTCACCTTACTTTGCTATTTTACTAACCCATACTAACAGTTTATTATTTTGTTAAGATACTAACCAGACTAACATTGTATATAATATTAACTTACTAACGAGCACCAGGGATTGTATAGCTGCACTTACTAATTGATTAACAAGCTCTCAGCACTCGCCCTATTCTAGTCTCCGCCTCTTGCCTTCTTAGTCTTTGCTGCAATTCAGCGGATCCTCCGCACCTGCTCCACTCTGTCCTGCCTCTCATTATCTGTGCACATTAGAACTCCCTAACCGAGCTGTATGTTTTGTCATAGGCTGTCTCGTGTTCCCTGTCCGCGTTTTGGCTTTTGCCAATTTCATGTTTTAGGAACTTCCTCATGTTCAGCCCTTTGTTCATTAGTCTGATCCAGCTCACCTGATCCTTATCATAGCATGTTACTACCCGTTTGTATATTTAAGTTGTCTTTTCACAGCCAGTCCTTTGTCAGAACGTTCTCCTTTGTCTGCTTGTGCCACGCTTCTTTCGCCTTGTTTTCATAGTGATTACCTTTCTGACTGGACCGTCCTTGATTTTCGATTTTTGCCTATTCCCTGTACTTTGCCTCATCCATCGTTACTGAATCCTTTTTTTGTCCGACTCTGTATTTTGTTATTGGTGCCCTGGTTACGATTCTGGATTTTGCCCTTTGGATTCTGATTACAGGATTGTGGACTTTGTACCGTTGCCTGCTCTGTTGGGGGTTCCCCCCCCCCTCCAGAAATAAAGCCTCCTTTTGTATTCACTGGTTCTCGCTTGTGGTTCCTGGCGTAATCCTCACAGATACATATTATTATTAATTGTTTATACTTAAACAATCAAGTGCAGATCAGGTAGCCTGCATTGCATAGTATGCCATTAGCAAATTCAGAAAAAAAATAGGAGCTGTTTATCTTTTTTTTAGAGGGAAGAAAAAAGCTACATGTTTCTTTGCCATTGGATTATTCAAAATTGAAAAACTTGTGAATAAAGGAAAATGATATAAAATGGGTCGAGACATCATCATTTAAGTGAGGTTTTTTGCTCCTCTTCAATTTTCAGCTCAGCAGCTACCACTGGAGTGTATTTTGTCGTATAAATTTTGACGTCTGATAGCAAATCATGTCCCTATTACACCGCATTAATAACACGAGCAAACTGTGTAGCTCATACTTTTTGTAGTTACTACTTTTAATTTTCTTTTTTAAGACAAAAGCACACACTCATGCTTTTTGGCAAACTTTTTACTTATCAAGGGAGCAGCATTTTGTCTCCTTCATGGTCCCTTATACAATTTGTAGGTATTGATTGATGCTATGTGTCAGTCAGTCAGCTGCGGATGGTGCAAGGTCAAGCCCTCATATACCGCTGATGCCACTGTGCAGCTGATGCAAGGAATGAGGGAAAGGAGGGCAAAAAAGACAGGAAATTAAATTTCAGAAGAGATGTGTTGCTCAGCCTACAGCTCAAGCTGTGCTAAAATCAAACATGAAGGTTGAGAAAGTTACGACAAGTAATATCACTCAGAAGGTAGAAACTTCGCAAACTATGACAGGTTTTTTTTTTTTTTTTTGTTTTCATTGTCATTGCAACACATTTTTTAAATTTTTTTTCTTTTGTTTGTCTTTTTGGACCTGTATTCTATATATTTTTAATGCTCAGTTGTAGTCATAGATCTTCCAGAAGTGTCTTTGCAGATGCTTTTTAAGATATTTGTCAATTTTATTAGATGAAATTTCAATTTGTATGTGCTCTGAAAAAATTTAGATTAATTTGTACTGACAAATTTGCAGTGGAATAAAGCAAAGGGTTTTATGGCCATTTTATGGGCCTAATTATCTATTGTTTTTCTCTTGATTGTGTGTGCACCAAGATAATCTTCTGTTTAGGGGAAGTATGTGGTAATTGCTCTATGGACTCTTTTGACACTACATTCAGGGGGAAAAAAGCAATTTTACTAAGGGGCTCCTGCTGGATAATTATATCAAAATTTAAACTTTATTAAAATGACACAGAGTAGGCTGAAATATTTTTTTTTGTCCCATTACCGTCAGGAATTAGTCAATATATAATCTTAAAATTAAAGTATGAAGGAGAGGATGTACTCTTATGCATGAATTAGGAGCAACTTCAATATAAAGAGTTTGTTTACATAGCGGATTGCAGTCAAAATTATGAAGAGGACTGATTGTCCCAAAATGTTTGCAGCGTTCTGCTGAAGAAATTCAGGAGCAAAGGGAATATTGAAGCATGCAAATTATTTTAAAAGTTGTACCTGCAAAAAATGCATGCACATTTTGTTTTTCTAAAATGTTTCAAGTTCTCACCACAAATTAAAATCTAAATTTTCTCAATAAAATGCCTGCCTCATGGAGGTGTGCTAACATAGGCAGTTCAAGCTTCACGATTAGGCTTGGCGATTAGCCACTGCAGTAGTGCAACTGGTAAAAGATTGAGGGGTTCATATATATGGAATCATAAGCCCAATGTCATTGTTTCAAACCATTCTAAATCCTATGGAAACACAACTGCTCAAAAAGGGAGTCAGGCCTGAGCACCTTCTCTTAAATTGCATTTGCCGTTACCATGGCCACTTTCTGATTTTAGTATTTGACCAATATTCTCAATATGTGACTTTGAGTTGAAAAGTTCTTGCCTTCTTGGACTGGTCAGAATTAAATTGGGCTGCCTGAAATCTTGAGTCTTGCATCCTCTCACACTTGCGGATAATGAGTGCTGATCAACTACCCTATTTGGTAAATTTGCACATATAATCATGAAATTAATGGTATGATTTCTTAATTTATTTTTTTTCCCCTTTTAGAGATTTTTTATGGCCCTTTATTCCATACCTAGTTTCTTCCAAGATAACTGTTTGAAAAACTTGAATGTTTGTAAAACTTGAGAAGTGACGCATTTATGATGGTATTCTGCGAAAAGGACCACTTTTAAAGGGGGTATTGAACAGTAGATTGCTTTATTTCAGAAAAACTGTGATTATTTTTCAACAAGGTCAGTGGAATGGGTTTCTGTGTATTGAAACATTACTTCAGTACCACGTGGGCACAGAATACGACCTGGAAATCAATGTTCTACAAATGTTTTGTTTGTCCAAAAATCTTTTCAATTTCCCACATACCGTAAGGAGTTCAATGTTAAGCTGGAAATTGTCGCACACACAATTTCTCCCTGCTACTCAGGTAGCTGTTTTACAATAAGAATCTCAGTGAAAGTATGTCATTGGTGGCTGCAGTGGTGATAATAGAAGAGGAGCAAAAAATCCATCTGATGATAAGTCTGGACCTTTTTCTATCATTACCCTTCACTCAAAAAATGAAATATTAGACTTAAAAATGTTATGTCAAGTGGTTCTACATGCCTGAGTTTTGTTACTTCCACATACAAACAATTTTATCAGATAAACTGGTCAGAAATCCTAGAATTTAGCTGGCAGTGCTTAAAACAATTGTGTGGAACCACTTGACAAATTGTCTAGTAATTTCAGCATTTCACTTGTAGAGTGATAACTATGCCTTTAGTCCAAAAAAACTCAGTAACTAGAAAAGCACTCAGAGAGCGCAGACCTCCGCCAAGCAGCACAGTTCCCCACATATTGTGAATTACACACAAAACTAATACTTCAATAGTTACTCCCAAAAATTAATATTTCCGTAATGGTGGTTTTCTTCTGGATTTAGCTTGGCGAGTAATGAAGTGGCCAGTGTCAAAGTAACGACGTGAAAGTACACTTTTTATCTTTTAAATGTAGTAGAGTAAAAGTCCTGATTTAAAAAAAAAAAAACGTAAAGTACAAATCCTCAAAAAAACTACTTAAAGTACTCTAACGAAGTACATGTACTTTGTTACTATACACCTCTGTTCATGAAATATAACTAGCTAACCCATAGGAAGCTTCATTATAACCTAGCTGGCTTCCCGTTACATTAGCCAACAATAATAAACGGCAATCACAACACTAAGTTAGCCAGCTGGGTAACGTTACCTTAGATTTGCAATCCAGACCGTATTCTTCAGTCGCTCCCAAATTAACATGCATTTGGAGATTGGATGGCTTCGATTTTGGCAGATTTATTTCAAAAATAAAACGTCTGCGAGACGTCTTCTGCCCGTACTTACTGTCGTCATTACACATAATTTAAACCCATATTTCTTGGCCATCTAACGTCAAAACGCACATAAACATACTTATTAACATAATATACAAATGTTAAAATAATCTTACATGGATACAGAAGACGACAATATTGTTTTTACCTGAGAAATGCAGATAATGTAACTGATTTGTACATCTGCCCTCTTCTTCTTTGGGGTTCCATGGCGGTTGATAAATCTTATGGTGTATTACTGCCAACTAGCTGTGTTATAATTAGCCTAATACTTTGGATCCCGATGTAATCAAAATTGCGACTCATCAAAATATTCCCGACTGGGAGGCACATTATTAAATTCCCGGTCTTTTCCCGATTTCGCGGTTGTGTAGGAACCATGTTACATGTACATATTCCGAAAATGGGCCTATTTCGCAATGATAAAGAATCCTTCCAAAAAATCCTGGATCCAGATGGTGATCCCCAAAATCTAATCATCTGTTCCTTGTCCAAATACCCACTTTGTCTGAAAATTTCATCAAAATCCATTCATAACTTTTTGAGTTACTTTGCAAACAAACAGACAAACAAATGCCGGTGAAATTATTACCTCCTTGGCGGAGGTAACAAACAGACAAACAAACGCCGGCGAAAACATTACCTCCTTGGCGGAGGTAATAACAGGTACTGCCCATTTTCCTCAGTAGGGTAAGACACGAAATATAACTCTTTATTTGTGTCTAAATTGGGTGCAATACTCGCCGTTGTTCAAATTTGTGGATACATTTCATTATTATTAATTGTTTATACTTAAACAATCAAGTGCAGATCAGGTAGCCTGCATTGCATAGTATGCCATTAGCAAATTCAGAAAAAAAATAGGAGCTGTTTATCTTTTTTTAGAGGGAAGAAAAAAGCCACATGTTTCTTTGCCATTGGATTATTCAAAATTGAAAAACTTGAGAATAAAGGAAAATGATATAAAATGGGTCGAGACATCATCATTTAAGTGAGGTTTTTTGCTCCTCTTCAATTTTCAGCTCAGCAGCTACCACTGGAGTGTATTTTGTCATGTAAATTTTGATGTCTCACGTTTGTTTTCATTGTCATTGCAACACATTTTTAAAATTTTTTTTCTTTTGTTTGTCTTTTTGGACCTGTATTCTATATATTTTTAATGCTCAGTTGTAGTCATAGATCTTCCAGAAGTGTCTTTGCAGATGCTTTTTAAGATATTTGTCAATTTTATTCGTTTAAATTTCAATTTGTATGTGCTCTGAAAAAATTTAGATTAATTTGTACTGACAAATTTGCAGTGGAATAAAGCAAAGGGTTTTATGGCCATTTTATGGGCCTAATTATCTATTGTTTTTCTCTTGATTGTGTGTGCACCAAGATAATCTTCTGTTTAGGGGAAGTATGTGGTAATTGCTCTATGGACTCTTTTGACACTACATTCAGGGGGAAAAAAGCAATTTTACTAAGGGGCTCCTGCTGGATAATTATATCAAAATTTAAACTTTATTAAAATGACACAGAGTAGGCTGAAATATTTTTTTTTGTCCCATTACCGTCAGGAATTAGTCAATATATAATCTTAAAATTAAAGTATGAAGGAGAGGATGTACTCTTATGCGTGAATTAGGAGCAACTTCAATACAAAGAGTTTGTTTACATAGCGGATTGCAGTCAAAATTATGAAGAGGACTGATTGTCCCAAAATGTTTGCAGCGTTCTGCTGAAGAAATTCAGGAGCAAAGGGAATATTGAAGCATGCAAATTATTTTAAAGGTTGTACCTGCAAAAAATGCATGCACATTTTTTTTTTCTAAAATGTTTCAAATTCTCACCACAAATTAAAATCTAAATTTTCTCAATAAAATGAAGGATTTAATGTTGCTGAAATAACAAAATGTGCCACCATTTATGAAGGACATAATTCCACTCCGTACTATTCCAATGAATTATTGAAACCAAAAAGCTGTAATTGTAAATTGCTGTAATTGTTCTTTTTCAATTAAAATGTCTTTTACTTCATCTGTTCAGAAATTAGTGCTTAAATTTTGCATTGATTGCCAACATGCTCCGTTTCCCATTGTGGTACTGTAATTTTTACATATTTGTGTCATTTTACATACTGACATCTGCACCGTAATTTGCTCCTGGCCTATTAATACTTTCCCCTCCAGTGTGTGTGTGTGTGTGTGTGTGTGTGTGTGTGTGTGTGTATATATGAGCCCCTAAGAACCATACCGGGCCATCCCGCACTTTTGGCGAAATTGAGTTGAGGTAGTCAGCATGTGCAGAAAACTGAGATCTACATTTCCTAAACGGGCCAACCCAATCTGCCCACATGAATGGCTAATACAAGCAAATGTCTTCTCTGCCACTGTACATATGCACTGCACTGCTTACGTCATAGTGAGCCCTCCCACAACCTTCCCATAATTCATTGTAAACATGGCGGCTTGGTATCTCACTGATGAGGAACTGCTTGCTATGATTGATGATGATGGTGAAGTGGAAGATAATGGAGGCCCAGAGTTTGACCCAAATGAATCAGAAGATGATGGTTCCGCTTCAGAAGGAGGTGGGTTTCACTTTAAATGAAACAGAAGGGCATCCAGAACCTGCATAAGAAGTGCATTACGTAATTGTTCATATCTTGAGTTTGAAACATAAGCAGTGTTTCTAGTTCCCAGATACTCTAGATGACACAGGAGGCTGGCAACTTTGAGTCCCATTTTCTCAAAAGTTCCCAAATATGGGTTGGCCCAGTATGGCTCTTAGGGGCTCATATATATATATATATATATATATATATATAGAGAGAGAGAGAGAGAGAGAGAGAAGTGAGAGAAGTGGAAAAAGTTTCCCTGTGCACCCATGTGTTCTGAGGTATTGAGGGTTAACATGAGTAGTGAAAGGAAAATGTGTTGAAAGCCAATCCTGGGGAGATTATTGATATTGTCATAAATCAACATAGGTTCAAGTGTTTCAAGTGTTCAGATCTGTTGGTCCTCTATTTTTTTGTCTGTAGGGCAAAGGTGTCATCAAGACCTTGGGCCTCATTGCTACCACCATTCCTCCATACTTTAGTACCTCTATTCTGAATTTCCTGCAATGGTAACATGCTACTGGGCAGAGCGGGATCTATGTAAATGAGGCGGCACCTTTGGGAGTGTCATTTAAATGAGCTTGCACCTGAGACATAAGGTCTGTGTTTAACTTGCAAACATCAAGAGCAACCTTTGTCATGATTTTGCCTGTAGGTCCTGCAAAACATGCTAAAAATGGACAGCCACTATGCCTATCTTGCATATGGAGTAATACGTTATTTAATTAAATACAACATATATTGATATATGTAATGTTTCAATTCTGGAGTTGAGTTTTGGGAAAAAGTTGCACAGTGAAAGGACAGACAAAAATGAGAAAGGCAGGGAGATGCTGAACTGCATCCATGACACACAGGACAGGATTGACAGATTCTCAGAATTTTTGGCCATGTTTGGAATTGCCTTTAACTTGACAATCAGTTAGCAGTTGCGGCCGCAATAAGAGGCAGTACACAGTATGTAACTCATCTGAGATTTAACTGTTTGTTAAAGATATTCTGATGACATCATAAAATGGCCACATTTCAATGTGCACAGTTGGAACTGCTTTCTTGGAGTGTTGTATTCTACAATGTCGCAAAATCAATGATTATGGCCCACCAAGAACCATGTGATCTTAATAGCTTGGTTATCATAAGACTGTAAATACATAATGTGCTTACTGTCATTTACTGGGTAGTACACAGCATATGACTGTGAAGAGTAATATGTTGTATCTAGTGTATAGTGGTGGAGTATGCAGTATGTAGTAGCCAAGTATGTGATTTAGCTGTGGCTGTTCTTCCCAAGCTGAAAACCCTGCGTGCATTTTCTTCTTTTATTTTTAAATGACATAAATTCAACAAAGAACCAAAGCTAATTGCCACCAGTGAAAGAAAGGAGATACTGCAGATTATTATGTAATGTGATCCTAACATGACACTCACATAACGTCTGTACAAGCAAACAATTAATAGTGGATGGATTCCTGGAGCACCCAGCCACAGGAATCTGAAAATATTCGGTTGTTATCTCGTGCCAGACTTGAAGGCCATGTCACTATAACAGTATCTGCAGAAAAAGTAGAATTATCAGCTGCGGGTATTTTTAATAAAATGGAGTGTTGGAAGTGAAATCATGTTCTGTATTTGGGCAAAATCCTTATTAATGTAATTTAATAGAAACATGCTGCCTCCGTTTGTTTTCTTGCAGCTGTGCACACGCCCATACACAATCAAATATAATGACCTCTAAAAAATCAATCTAGCGCTCTCATTTCTTGGAAGTGCTGAAGAAGTTCACTATTTGGACAAATGTTTGTGCACAGTCCTTATTCTGGGGCTGTTTTCAATTCAGGCAAGGAAACCCATAATTCCACTGAAGGAAAATATTGATGATCTGTCACACAATGACATTCCAGAAATGCTGTGCTTCTTACAGTTTAGTGGAAGCCCTTTCCTGTATCAGCATCACAGGTTTAAAGGTCCCGTATTATGTCACCGGGTGCACAGCTAATTAGTTCTTTACAAGCCACTTCAAAATCTTTCCCCTCTTGACATCACATGGGGAAGTAACCAACCAGAGGCAAGAGGAACTGACCACCTTCAGCCAAGCAGTCAATCAGATTTCATTATTCTGGGTGGTCACTCCCCCTTGTGATGTCAGGAAGGGGAGATTTTGAACTGGCTCATAATGGCTAATTAGCTGTGCACCTGGAGGCATAATAGGGGACCTTGAAAGCCTCCTCAACCCCATCTCCCCCAAGAGTTTATGCCGGCGTTACGGGATTTTAAGTGCCTTTCTGTCAGTTGAATAGAAGTCTCTCACCTTTTAATGCTTTAGCGAGCACCAGATTAAGGGCAGGCCACCAGACATATTTGCGTATTTATACCGCCAAATATTGTGCAACATTGCAGAACTATATACTTTATTGTTAAAATGTTAAAGAACTCTGCATTCTAACTTTGTAAGCCATTTTATAATTTGAATGCAATAGCAAAAATAGTGTTTGAAACTGTATCATGACAACCCTCAGCCTGACTATGCAGTCCCATAGGTTCAGTTGTATAGCATTTTTCAAAGTATGTTTAAATTGATGTTCTTGCCTTGGTGACAGTCCGCGCGTACTAAAAACATGTTATAGTTTTTAATCTGCAAAACAAGCAAGCATGGACAAACGTCACTAAATCAACTTTGACATAGAGGTACTAACTGAGAATTTCACTCCTATTAGCTTTTTTATCATGTAAAATTATGTAAAGTAACTCTTTAGGAAAAAAGAAAGTAAGTGCACCCACTGGCTACTTTGTGCTGATCTATCAGAACAGTATGTTTTTTAGCCTATCAGCCCTCACCCCAATATAACGGGAAAATCAAACTATTTCAATTTACACAGACAGCCAGTGGTCTGAAACTTTCAAAAGACAAATGTGTATGGTGGCCAATGGATTAATTTTTACAAGGAGGAATTGTTTCAATGGTTTCTGTCAAGGGGGCGATTTTGTCAATGAAGCAAAGGAGTTTTAGAGGCAGCTTTTGTACACACATACGATCCCACGCCAGTGCAGGGCATGGGAAGGGTATATTAGAGTGAAAATTTAGCTACATATCTGGAAGATGACCTAATTAAAGGAAGTTGTAAAACTGTTGTAACAGTGAATGCTACCGTGGCATTGAATGCAAGGAAATTCTCCAAAATTGTTTGTTAAAACATGCACGAACATAACCAAGAAAAAAAAACTGTAAAATAATCATTTTTGGTTATAGAATCATAATATTTGAACCTGCAGTTGTTCAAGCGTCTTGGCTGTGACTTTATTATTTTACTGGGCTGATGAGGCTTGGTCACAGCGCCATAGGGGCGGAAGAAAATATTGAATCTTTTGCTGTCAGACAAAAACTTATATTTTCAGTGTTGTTACTCAATTTGGGCAATATTCTCAGCAATTCTTACTATCTCAGAGCAATCTACTGAGTATCACCTTCCAAACGAGACCATGATTATGCCTGTAGTCAAAAATCAAGAACAGTAACCATTTTAGTTAGGGAAGAAATTTGTTCAAAAAAGGACAGCTCTTTTAAGGGTTAATGCATTATTGTGCTCCACCTGCTCTCGTCAAATATTTCCTGATTAACAGTCAAACAATTTAAGCCTGTAATTATTAATAATTATTAATGAAGAAGTGACAAAGAGATCAACCATAGGCTGTATTGGCAACGTACATATAATACAGTACTTCTGATATTGTAAGGATGTCAATAATCCAAATAATTAATGAATCAAAAACTTTCTCTGAATGCCACCACCTGTTTTATCATTTTGTTAGCAGAGTAATTTATTTTAAAGAGGCGCTCATTCACAATTTTGGTGCACATGCATTTTAGCGGACGCAAAATGCATTCTAGCCCTAGCTAGCTTTATAGCTAATTAAACCTATCCCACGCTATCTAGCAAGCTAGCTGTCGCTAAATGTGTTTCTTCATAAATTCCATCATCCACAAGCTATTACAACCCCAATTCTGAAATAGTTGGGACCAAATGTAAAATGTGAATAAAATCAAAATGCAATGATTTTCAGATCACGAGCCAATATGTTATTTACAATATAACATAGATAACATTTCTAATGTTGAAACTGAGACATTTTACCTTTTTATCCACAAATTGAGCTTATTTCAAATTTTCTGGCTGCAACAGGTCTCAAAAAAGTTGGGACACAGGCAAAAAAGGGCTGAAAAAGCAATTAATGTATAAGAGAATCAGCTGAAAGAACATCTAGCAAGTAATTAAGTTAACTGGCATCAGGTGTGTAACATGACTGGCTATAAAATGGATGTCTTAGAGAGGCTGAGTCTCTCAAAAGTAAAGATGGCCAGAGGCTCTCCAACCTGTGAAGGCTTGCGTAAAAAAATTGTGGAATACTCTAAAAACAATGTTCTTCAACGTCAAATTGCAAAGGCTTTGAAGGTCTCATCGTCGACAGTACATAACATCATCAAAAGATTCAGAGAAACTGGAAAAATCTCTGTGCGTAAGGGACAAGGCTGAAGACCTTTACTGGATGCCCATGATCTTCGGGCCCTCAGACGCCACTGCATTACTCACCGGCATGATTCTGTCATTGACATTACTAAATGGGCCCAGGAATACTTCAAGAAACTACTGTCTGTAAACACAGTCCGCCATGCCATCCACAGATGCCACCTAAAACTCTATCATGCAAAAAGGAAGCCATTGTTGAGCATGATCCAGAAGCGCTGCCAAGTTCTGTGGGTCAAGACTCATTTAAAATGGACTGTAGCAAAGTGGCAAAGTGTCCTGTGGTCAGACGAGTCCAAATTTGACATTCTTGTTGGAAATCATGGGCATCGTGTCCTCTGGGCTAAAGAGGAGAAAGACCACTCCTCCTGTTATCAGCGTTCAGTCCAAAAGCCAGCATCTCTGATGGTATGGGGATGCATTAGTGCATATGGTGTGTGACACTTGCATGTTTTAAAAAGCACCATGAATGCTGAAAGGAATATAAAGGTTTTAGAGCAACATATGCTCCCCTCCAGATGACATCTATTCCAGAGAAGGCCTTGTGTATTTCAACAGGACAATGCAAAACCACATACTGCAGCTATTATAACAGCATGGCTTCGTAGTAGAAGAGTCCGTGTGCTGAACTGGCCTGCCTGCAGTCCTGATCTTTCACCGATTGAGAACATTTGGCCAATAATTAAACGAAAAGTCCGTCAAAGGATACCCAAAGCTCTCCAGCAGTTGGAAGCCTGTATTAAATAAGAGTGGGATCAAATTCCAATGGCTAAACTCAAGAACCCTGTCTTCTCAATGCCCAGACGCCTCCACTCTGTGTTAAAAAGAAGAGGGGATGCTACACCATGGTAATTAGGCCCCTATCCCAACTTTTTTGAGACCTATAGCAGCCATCAAATTTGAAAGGAGCTCATTTTGTGGATAAAATTGCAAAATTTTTCAGTTTCAACATTTACTATGTTATCTCTGTTCTATTGTGAATAAAATACTGGCTGGTGTGATTTGAAAGTCATTGTGTTTTGATTTTATTCACAATTTACACTTTGTCCCAACTATTTTGGAATTGGGGTTGTATTATTAGTATAACAGTAGGGGCAAGGGTTGGGACTCACCTCACAACGCAAAGTCATCCAGGCTGTCATTTGCGTCTGGGCTCAGGGCACGGTTGACGTTCACTTCCACCAGAGGAAGCCGTGGCCTGACAACCTCGTCGTCCTTGCCATGAGGATTGTAGACTTGAGTAATGAGTCCTATGAAACGTTCCCAGTCGTGCTCCCGATCAAAGTGCTTCCGTCAGACACAAAATTCTTCGAAATAAGAGCCGTACAGGGACTTGACAGTTCCACTTTGTGGCAGTGAACATTTCAAAGCCCCCCAAGTTGATTCAGTCGTGTTGGAGTGAGCACCTGTAGTAGGGTCTTTGAAATGTATGCTGTGATTCACCGTGAGATGATTGAAATCTTCCTCAGATAAGCAAGAGTAGGCCCTCCAACAATCGCTTATGATTGTTGTCCCAGGTAGGATGCTGTTCTTGATAATGGGGATAAGTGTCGCCGACGTTCTCTCCTCCATACACATGAAAAAAAACACTCCTTAGATTCCCTGTCAATGCCGCCAAAAACCCACTGTCCATCCATCCACCCTCTTTCCCTTGTTGAACTTCCTCTTTCCAAATTTACTCTCGTCAATTCCCACGATCCTTCCCAGCCCCCAAATCTTCACACTTTCCCTGTCCACTGTCACTACACACACCTCACGGCAAAAATGAAACCAGTCAACGGTGGTATGGTTGGAGCTGATATCTAATTCCCGATGAATAAATTCCTGAGACAGCTTGTAAACCCAGCAGTATGTTAGCAGAAGAAGTTTTCCCTGTTCCAAGTGACTGTTAGATAGCCAAGATCCACGGTGAATGGAAAACTTCTTGCTGCAGTTCCTGTTGTTACAGCGCCAACAGTATCCATCCGTCAAGAAACTCTTATCTTTGCACAAATAAAACTTTCCAAGTCTACACTTTGCGCACAGTTTCCCCTCCCAATTGCCAATTAAACCTTGATTTCGCAGAAAATGATATAATCCCTCTTGATTTTCAGTCAATGTAAACAACTCAAACAACTTCATAATGTTAACGCTGCCTGCGTAAAGAATTTAGCGGGAACGTCACGTGACTAATTACAAAATGGCTGCAGTGCGTCCGGTAAAATGCATATGTACCAAAATTTTTTCTCACTCTCAAAAAGAATACATTTTTAATGGGAAACATTTCCTTAGGTATATGAAACCCCATCTGACGTTGGAGCAAGACAGCATCACTTATATGCTTAGCAAAAAAATATTTGCTTTTATTAGCTACAGGAATTCAGAATTTTGAAGACATATTTACGTTTTATGACATCATTAATGTGGATATAAAAATGCTTCATAACTTTGTGATGCTACAGACAATAATGCTAGCTAAAAACAAATTGTCTGGTCATTCTACTATTTAGTCTTTTCTACGGAGCGAATTTATGTTTGGTTGTTAATTAGGAAGAGGTAATGAGAACTGGTGTGGAGTAATTACTTATTATGAGGCGAGGTTACTGAAGGGCTTTTATACTGCCGATGGTACGTCAGTGCAGAGGTTAACATCACTGCAAGACCTCGCTCATGCTTTTTTGGCTGGACTAAGGGCAAATACATGGCACTGTTCTGATATCTGGTGGTAAAGCCTTCCCAAAAGGCTTTGCTATCGCAGCTAAGAAGTGACCAACATGATTTTGGAATGAGGTTTTGGGTAAGTAAATTATCATATACTTTTGTATTTGGCCTTGGGCCTGGAGAGGTGCACATTTTTGCTCTCACCCATCATTAACACTCATAATCACCAAATCATGAAACCTTGATTACTCAGATCAGGTGTCTTGGAGCTGATGTTGAACAAAATTTTGCATCCTTTGGGCCCAAAAGTTGAAAACCACTGTTCTGGATATACATTTTCGAAGTACTAAAATCAACAAGAACATTAATCACAGCATCTCAGCAGCATCATCAAAAAGGAATATGAACCCCAAAATGTTTCCTTATAGAGATGTACTCTGCGAGCTGCCGGATAGCTCACTCGGTAAAGCATTGCATTGCAAAGCAGAAGTGACTATCACGTTGCGGGTTCAATCCCCGCCTCGTACCAACTGGCAGTGGTCGGCAGCTTTTCAGTGTAGCGCACAATTTGCATATTGATTGCAAATTGGGGAGGGAAAATAATAGTTGCCTTGTTCGTTGCTCAAGCGCCTCCTGTTGGCCAGACGGGTGCTCATCAGGAAGATTCTAAGCCTGTTCATGTCCGGGTATCCTCCACCCTCGTTCTGAACTTGCGAAGATTCAACCAATGAGTGTATAAGAAGCGGTGGTTGACAGGCGCATGCTTCGGAGGAGAGCCGCAAACTATCTGCACTTTCCTGAATTGGCAGCAAGGGGTCGCATACGAGCAAGCCTTGTACATAGTTCACCAATTGGGCATTCCAGATTCGGGTGGGATTGGAGATGCCAAATTTTTCTATTAAAAAAAAAAAAAAAAAAAAGATGTGCTCTGCATCAAAAGATTGTTTTGCTAGTCAACTCTCTTGTATGTGACATGCATACCATGTGTATGCCACCATGTGTACATGGAGAGACATGTCCATGCAGATAGTGTAGTTTGTGTATTGTGCAGTCAGTCTTTTTTTGTTTCAAATATTTTGAACATATTTTTCAATAGTTTTGCTACCACAAGAGATTTTCAATCATTTATTTTATTTTATTGATATTAAGTTTTTTTTTTTTTTTTTTGTATAATTATTTTGCCGCCATTATCATTAAAAAGGTTACATTGCTTCACTGTTTTGTCTTCTTTTTTTAGTTTTTCTTTGTGTCACTTCATCCAGAGAAATGACATCTTCCCTCTCGTGAGTGATCTTAGTACTCTCACAGTCTGAAAGAGGGCCACAGATTTTGCCTGTCCAATATTAGCTAGTGGTGAGAGTTTGGAAAAGGCCAAGAGCAGTTATTGCTTTAGTTTAGACCAAGTCATTAAGTTTAGCGAGTAGCCTGAACATTAATGCTGCAGGTGTGACCTGAAATATATTCGAGCTCTGGTTTTTAGTTAGCAAAACAAAGCAGCCAGGCTAGTAGCCAAGTTTTCATGCGGGAACAATAGTGACCTAAGTTCCATGCCAGCCCTTGTACACCTACCATTACCCGTAGCTCTTTGAGATCAGATTTAGAGACTAATATTCCACATTTTTATTTCTCTGTGGGTAGTAAAATGCACTGGAATAAAAAAAAAAACCTATTGGCAGGAAAATATTTTGTTAAAAAAAAAAGGCATAGAATTTTTCTTTCTATTGGCAGCAATAAGCTTCCATAACCAAAGAACTTTCTTTAATATGGCAGATAATTAAGTTCTTTATTTATGTCCTCAAAATGAAGGCAAGTGCCTCAGCTAAAACTAAGAAAAGAAGTCAGTTATGTGTGTGCCCTCTTCATTTGCATACACAAGAGGCCCAATACAGGATGGCTGCATTGTTATTTAAGTAGAACCAACCTCTTATTATTGTTACTCTACGTATCATGACCACTTGCGTCTATCGTATAATGTGAACACGAGTGACATTTACAGAGAGGTACACGCAACAGATCATGGATGAGGTTGCGATAGTCAATGCAGGTGTAGCATGTGAAATTTGGATGCATTGTTTCTTTGATTTTACCTTATGAAATTTTTATTTTCATTTTTTATTAACTTTTTGATTGTGGCAACATTTTTCCCTTTCTGTGTGGTTGTCCTGCTTAATTTAATCATATTGTAATTCAACTAAAATGTAGAATGTTTCATAATGATTTTTTAAAAGCAGTTTTATGTGTCCACAAAAGTAAATGAAAAACAAGCAGAGCAACAGTTTTGGTCTTCTAAATAACTGTAAATAAAATATGTGTGTGTAACAAACTTGTAGAAAGAACAAAGCATAAGATGTCCAGAAAGTGTTTTACCTGGATGAATTTTATATAAGGAACAGCTTTGCTGGAATAATGCCTCAATGGAAAGTTGTAGCGAAATGGTAAAAGCATAATATATGCATCATAATTTCCTGAGTGACAGTCAGAGAAACATCAGTCCTCATAGCACTGTCCCTCCTGCACTGCTGTATCCCATTTCCTGACATTATGTGCCAGTAATCTAATATCTACATTTTTTTTCTCCCTCACAGTACGAAAAAATAGCACTCTATATAAATGTTTTTCTATATAAAAAGTAATAAAATTAACTTAAAAATTTTAAAAAAGAGAGGAAAAACTTTGTCCTGTTGAAGGCAATAGCTTGGTACAATATTGTGCATTATTTCAGTAAGGGCAGTGAATCTAAATGAGGCATTTATGCCTGGGCTACCCACCAGAGGCCCACTCGGTCACTTTTAATAATGCACTGCTCCTTTTGAAATATATTGTTTTAACATAGCATTTATTAGCATAAACAGAATAATTCAGTGCGTAAACCAAGCTCAGGAGTACCATCTGTGAGAGTCTCTGCCTGAAGTCTCCCACAACTGTCAGGCACTCATGTCTGCTGTGCTGTGCTGAGCTGAGTGCACAGTACAGATCGATGTGGGAGTGACAGATACACGGGTCGTGCTGCATGTTGGTACTGCCTGGCAAAAACAAAGTACAATGGTTCTCAGACTCGGCCTTTGGCCTCCACTATGCCTGTTGTTTTTCTTTCTGATAGCAGTTGCAATCCCATAATTTCAACAAGCCGTCATTTTTTTCATTATTATTTTGTTGATGTCTGGCGGAATAATTTATCCACTCAAGTCGCACATTTTTTTCATTATTATTTTGTTGATGTCTGGCGGAATAATTTATCCACTCAAGTCGCACATGCAAAGCATTTTGAGTGGAATTCACATATTCTCAGTGTAATGGGTGAAAATGCCAAGACATGACCAGCCAAAAATAGCCATTTGTTGATAATTAAGAATTTGAAGACAACGATAACAAGCCAAGCCTGATTGTGGCAATAATGGAGGAAAAGAATGTTAGGGTTTGAACACATATTCAGTGACCTAATTAAAGGATTAATGAATCAGTTCTCAATTTAATCAGTGAAGATAACTGTTATTCTTCTTCTACAATTGTTTACAATGCTTGCAAAATATGCACAAGACTTATTTTGTGGCATGCAAAGATATCTTGTGCACAGCCTGGCTTGAGATGGTAAATAATCCCTCTAAACTTGAAAATCACCTGAAGTTAGATAAATTGGCCTTGTAAAAGCTAACGGAATGCAATTTTGGATTGAATAATTACCATCGTATTCACTGGTACCTGAGGACTGAGTTTGAGAACTACGAGTGGAGCACTCCCTGTTCTTTTTCAGGGAGCATTCTCTTCTAATGATAATGCTTAATATTTGCAGTGACAATTGAAATTTAATGCCATTTTGTGTTAAACCTGACTAAAAAGTAAAGCCACAACATCTACGATTCGTATCACTGGATTTTTAAAACCATTACATAACACTGCTTTGCCTTGCTATATCAGCACCAGTAGATACAGCATCACTATTTTTACTGAAGCAAAACAACAAAAGGGAAGCTTAACCTCACTCCTCCTTCACTAGTCAATTCTGTGCTGCATTTCACTGTTGCAAATACAGTTCATTTTAAAGGTAAATGTGATTAAATTCAAAATTTTTCTGTGCATTGGATAGGGTGCAGAAAAAAAAGAAAAATTAAGTGGGAATTTTTAAGAATATTATGAGGAAAAATGTGTCTCTGTAGAAAACACGCGGAATTATGCAGAAATTGAAACAATTTACAGAAGTGATTATTGGGCCTTTCCAGAATATTTACATGTATATACACCTTATTGTAAAATGGTGGCCTATTCATTATTCTTTTATATCCATATTCCTGGGCTTTTTGTACTCGCTATCAAACTGAGTCCCCAATTAACCTTGCTAAAAAGTGGATTTCTAGTGGCCATGCAGCTGATTTGTCCAAATCCTACAAGTTCTTGTCACATGGAGAGTGTGGAAATGTGCTTTCACAATTTAACAGTCATGAGTTCTGCTGTCAATTTTTTATGATGCGACTTCACCAAGCGTTCTAGTGATCACCAATCTCAAACATTCATGATTTTTTCTGACGAACTGCTTCAGAGAAGTTGATGGTTCTTCATTAACCTTTCAGGTTTTAATAATAAGTTGGACAGTTCTAAACCCACTTCCTGCAATTTCAATAATCTCCTTAGTTTTCTTTGCTTGATGCAGG
Source organism: Gymnothorax javanicus (assembly GCA_029692085.1). Lineage (NCBI taxonomy): Eukaryota > Metazoa > Chordata > Actinopteri > Anguilliformes > Muraenidae > Gymnothorax > Gymnothorax javanicus. The sequence goes on along the minus strand of CM056195.1, from coordinate 133,164,937 downwards.
CCAATAATTTGCCTGTCTTGAAACACAGTGACATGTTTTCCATGACCACGGGGTTTCGACATTAGGCCCATCATGGTATTAAATCATCCCTCAATGCCCTGTGGACGACTTATGTCGAAATGTTGGTCATTTTAAAAATGAATTATTATCGTATTGTGGCTGTGAGTGTGCGACTGCCCCTCATCACATCTAATCAGCAAGCAACATTGATTCACCAATTTGCAAAGACTAATCAGAAGACCGACCAGCCGATTAGTTTTTACCTGGCATTTTTGTTCATTGCATCACACAGTCATCAGACATTTTCCTATGCACATTACAATGTGATTTCATTTAATTAAAATTACTCAAAACGTCAATATGTATTTCAAAGCTTCTGAATTCCTTTAGCTCATAAAACGGCATATATATATATATATATATATATATATATATATATATATATGGCGTATACTTATACCAGTGCGTGATACTGTTTTGCCCCAACATTCATAACTTGATACGCTGAATACATTTTCCATTTGAAATTTATACGTTTAAACACAGAAAATATCTTGAATATGTTTAAATAAATTACACTGCTGAAAAATTGCTAAAATGAGAGAGAGAATTCAGATTAATTTGGATCAATGAATTAATTTTTTGAATTATTGCCATCCTTACAATATCACAGGTATTGCATTTGCATCGTCAGTGTAGCCTATTGGTGATCTCTTTGTCATGTCTTAATCAATAATCACTTAATCATTGGCTAATATATCAGTCTTGATTATTCAGTCAATAAATTGTTTGATTGTTAATCAGGTGGTCAGAGGTGGGAACAGGTTGAGAGCAATAATGCAATTAATATGTGAGGCTTCTGTGTACCACTGATGACATGCAACAGGAAATAAGCCTGAAACTCTGGGATTGTTTGGGTTGAAGAGGTTAAATTTTGAGCCTAAAACGTTTAAATGTGTTTTATTATTCAGTCTTCACCTAAACATCATACTACTTGCTGCCATTCTGAATAAACTCTAATGTATCACAGAAGTGTATCCGTTCTAGCCAAAACGCATTTTAATCCATGGATGTGATGGAGAAAGTTGGCAACAAAAACCTAGTGTCCAGGTGTAAAAAACTAGTATTCGGCGTAACTACAAAACTAGCATCCAGGTTCATCGCCAAAAGACTCATGGAACTTGGAGGTAATAAATTGGTCGCAACCGAAGCGGCAGATTTTTGTTGATGTTCAGGAGAAAAACTGCTTCAAAATAATCAATTCCTTTGGCTTTTAATTTTGTGATGAAGGTAAGCAGCTGCATAATTGTGAATATTGGGCAAATTTATTTAGTTTTATGCAGAAAGATGCAAAGGATGCGGATGTTAGAGAATTATGCGGACCCGCATCACCACATCCTGTCAGATGCCCAAATTCTTGTATTGTTTGCAGCAATACAAACAAAAAAAAAGTCTTTCTTCTTCCTCGCTGATTTAGTTCTATAGAGTCCAGCTTTTGAAATGCTATTAACCCTTCAAAAATCTACGAAAAAACTCACGTGGAGATCGATTGATTTTTTTATTTATTTATTTTTTATTCCTCCAAGTTGCCTAGTATAGTTTGTGCAACATTTTCTATTCCGAAACCTTATGCACAGGCCATTTGCTATGACGGCCATGGGTAAGAGCCATGTTTATTTTGGTCCCACTCTTCCGGGTCGTTTGCGTGTCTCATACAAGCTCTCCAGGAGGTTGTTGGCTGTTTTTGACCCCTCCCTTGAGCAGCTATGAACACATCAGCAGAATATGGAGGCTGACTCCCCCCCACACACACAGCAGATCTCTCCCTCTCACACACATCGAATGGGACATCTGGAGTGTTTCTGCCTGGCTGCAACTATGTTCCCTGTGTGACTGACACACAAGGAGCATAGTCTAGACCTCCATTTTGTGTTTTTCTAAAGATAAAATAATACAAAAGAAAAGAAAGAAATCTGTGAATTATGGCAACAGTGTGCGCTAATCTGATATAGGAGCTCGATTAGCAGTCCCTTAATCGGAGCAGCTGATTATGAAAGCTGATGATAGCTTTTGTGTTGTGTCACCTTCAATTATGTGTGTTTGCTGAAGCGAATACTCATTTTGCTGCCAGAGATGTCTTCCTCAGATGGCAATGTCCCCGAAAAGGGGTCTGCTTATACAAAGAGCAAGGAGCACAGGCTCTCAAAGCTCTAATGGGATTTGTGGGGGTGTAAAATCCCCATTTTATGTTTTTTTCCCCCATATCCCAAACGTGCTCCGCACCTTTCACATAATGGTTTTGTTCCTTTTAGACACATTCATTTTTTGCGCAACTTGGGTATTGCAAGTAGACTGAAAATGCATGTGTCAATACCCCTTGGGATGCTTTAACCTTATTTTACTTTGTAACCTTACTGTACTTTCTTAAATGAGAAAAAAGAGAGGAATTTTTTATATTTTCTAGAGATGCCTAACCAGCTCAATACTTTAGCTGGCTTTCTAAGGCTTTGGTGATACTCATTTGAGTATACACGTATATTTTATGAAGACACAAGACTCAACACATTCCCGTACGCCATATGGAAACAGTCACAAGAAATTACCTTATTCTCCATTATTTTACAGAAGGGGTATTCTTTTGGTTTTTGATGATATTCCCAACTCGATCCTCATTTACTTTTCCTGAATTTTGAGAATATACCATCATTTTAAGCACAGTTTGTGCATATTTGATGAGAAAGGGCACACACACACAGCCCCATACCATATGGAAATATTCATTAGTAATGACCTTCCTGTGCATTCCTCAGCTCATCTTAGAGGGTATTTGGGACTTTCCTGACAGGCATATCTTGTCTAGAAGGTTCTGGAATGCTGCAGATATTTGAGCTACAGTAGCTTAGTGTTAGTAGCCTGTGTGCAGTGCACCTTGGAACAGTGAAACACCAAGCAGGGTAGTTAAGGTGCCTTTCAAAGCAATGGCATTGAAACTCGGGTTGCTATCTACTTGCCTTAAGCCACAAACTGCCTTGCAATAACACCCAGAAGTCTAAAGATAACAGTGAGGGAGTCATTGCAAATGTACTGTCCTCTATACGACTAAGGTCTCGATGGCCTTGACGGTAGCTCTGTCAAGCTGCTTACCTTCAGTTCTTGCAGTTTCTGGCATTTTGAAAGCTTTTCAAAGCACATTCCACCTTGGAAAATATGGCCTTTAAAATGACATGAAAGAAACTTGACCAAATTTGTTGTGAAATTGAAAACCAAACTGTTGGTTTATAGCTAGACAAAGTGAGGGTATTAATACTATTTGTATGAATTCTTGTGTTCAAAGTGATAATACCCTCATAGAATGTAAATGGGATCCTTTTTAAAACATCATTAAAAAGTAATTATCAGCATTCTTTGACCTTTCTTTGAATAACTGTGCTACTGTGGTTAATTTTCCATAAATTATTAATTATGCCCCATCCAAATTCCTTCTACATCTCAATTCTCAATCTCTCTCATTCAGTCATGCACTTACCAGACACAGGTTGAACATGTGACTGTGAATAATTCTTTTTCAACAATTAAACAATTACCATGGATAATTAACCCTTTCATTTAAGTAGATTAATCAGTGCACACTTTATTGAACCTCATAGGGTGTGGAATCCTCTTATTTTTATAATGACAATAGACTGGAGAATGGGCAAGTTTACCTTGTTTGAAAGCTTATACTCTTGCCAATTCAGCAATTCCAAATGATGAACAATAGGATTTATTGTAGATACTTGCTTTGGAACAGCAAAACGCTAGTAATTTAGGTGCCATCAGGTGTTGCCATGGTTATAGGGCATCACATGGGTACAAAACAGTCATCTTTTGACAAAGAAGGTTTTTTTTTTTCAAGAGCAGAATCGGCAGTGTACAGTGTACTGTACAGTGTACAGCTCGGAAATTGCGAGAGCTCATCTTTGCACATTCCTGTAAAATGGGTCTGGGCTGCTTTGTTGGCTCACTTGGTAAAGGTGTCGCTTCTGGTGCAAGAGTGACCACCATGGCATCGGACTGAATCTGGTGCTTGCTGTGGCCTGTAGCCTTGTAAGAGCAACACATCGTTGGCTTTGTGCCGCTCAGGGATATAGGAGGGATACAGTCAGCTTGGGTTACCATAGTTCATTGCTCATGTGCTCCTGCTGGCCATTTGGGCCCTTGTCGGCTGCATTCAAAGCTAGCTTGTGTTCAGTTTTCCTTCGCTCTCAGTCTGCGAATGTGAAGTTTTAAACTGTGAGTGAGAAAAGCAGTGGCTGACAGGCAGGCGTTTCAAAAGAGAACCACAAACTGGGCCCTAATTTGATTACCTAAATGCAGTCGACAAATGCAAGTGCTAAGGGTGTCGCAGATCAACATTTGGTGTGTCTAATTCCATTCTGGTAATTTTCCGACCGGAGACAACAGTGCAGCTTTGGTGCTGTTGTCAAAAGGGCTGGTCTAAGAAGAATTAATTACCTGTGCGTGAGGTTGGGGTTTGGTTCCATGAAGAACAATTAAGTAGGGCTGCTGTGATTCCTTTTAAACCAATGCGTTAATGCCATTGTGAACTGCCAATTCCGTCAGGGGTGAAGAACAAACACCAAGCTTGCATTCCTGCTGCCTCGAGTCTTCGGACAGTCATGTTTCAATGTAAGTCAGTAAGTAAGTAAGTAAAGTTTATTTATATAGCACCTTTCACAAGAATAAAATACAATAAAAATAGGGATAGAATAAAAACACAGAAACATTCAAATGCCAGTAAGACACACGTAGAAGAACAGACAACTAGACAAATGCCTGACTAAACAAATGAGTCTTTAGTTGTGCCTTAAAGTTTTCTACGGAGGCTGCAGTTCGCAGCTCTTATGGGAGAGCATTCCAAAAAATTAGGTGCCATTGTTTGGAAGGCACGATCACCTTTTGTTTTAAGCCGTGTCTGAGGAACAACCAGTAGCTTCTGATTTTAGGACCTAAGTGACCTGCTAGTGACATATGGATGAAGTAGGTCGCCAATATAATCAGGGGCCTGACCATGAAGGGCTCCATACGTAATGACCAGGGCCCGTATTCACAAAGCATCTTAGCGCTAAAAGTAGGTCCTAACTGCCGGATTTAGGAGAAACTCCTAAAAAAAATGGGCGTGTCAGTCGTAAATTTAGGACCCTAATTATTTTTACTAAGTGTTATTCACAAAGCATTTTAGGCCTAAAGGTGGCTCTTAAGTCTGGGAGAGCTTAAAAGTAGTCAAGAGGACTCCTAACTCGCTAAAACCTATTCACAAAGAATCGGAAAATGGCTGCTGCTGTTGAAAGACGGAATGACTTGGAAATTCAGAATGATGCGCAGTTGTTGAAAAGATATCAGATCGACTGTAAAGGAATTTTCTTTGTTGTTGACTTGGTGAGGGAGAGAATTACGTCTCCAACCATGAGAAATAAAGTTTTTGAGAGAAGGGAGAAGACGTGTTTCAAAAACTTTATTAGTGTCTGGGAACGAGCTGGGAGGCGGGACTTCCGTTGAATGCGCGAGCTTACTTGAAGCATAACTGTGGTATTTTATTATTTTTAGCGAAAAATAACCGCATTTCTAGAGTTCTGAGGATACGAGTGGACAAAGCAGACTTGGATTATACTGGACGATGTGCTCGACGATGGTTTGAAAGTTTGTCAACAGACGTTTTGTGGACTTTTTACCGTTGCTACTGGGTGACCCCATTTGCTTCCAGCAAAAAAGGAATTTGGATAATTTTTCAAAACTCTCCAGTGGCCATAAAGTTGCGCCAGGTGAAAAAAAACTTCGTCCGTTTGGGTGGACTATCCCTTTAAATTGTATCCTGAAAGTGATAGGGAGCCAGTGTAGGGACTTTAGGATGGGGGTAATGTGGCATGACCTCCTGGACCTAGTTAACAGCCTAGCAGCGGCATTCTGAAGATTTGCAGACAATCCAGAGATGCCTTGCTGAGGCAAGTGAACAGTGAATTGCAATAATCAAGGCAAGATGACACAAAGGCATGAGTGATCATCTCTAACTCTGCATGCGATACCATAGCTCTGAGTTTTGCTATGTTTCTAAGATGGAAAAAACAAGAGCGTGACAAAGACCTAATGCGCTTGTCTAAGAGCATCGATTGGTCAAAAATTACTCTAAGATTTCTCAAGTTTGAACGAACATTGGCACTCAGGGACCCAAGGCTATTAGTGACTTTTGCAGCAGTATCAGCAGCAGCAACAATGAGAACTTGTTTTATTTTCATTCAATTGTAGAAAATTTCTGGCCATCCATGCCTTAATTGCAGACAAGCAGTCATGCAAAACAATTAGTTCCTCTGTCTTGTCTGGACTGAAAGAAAAATAAAGTTGAATGTCATCCGCATAACAATGGTAGGAGATGCCCTTAAAATTGGCAATAATTTGTGCCAAGGGAAGCAAATATAGTGAAAATAAAATTGGGCCCAAAACAGAACCCAGGGGCACTCCACAGGATACAACGGCGGACTCTGATTTGGGTCACTCCCAAACTGTACTATTCACTGTGTTGTGTAAGAATGGTCAATAAAATTTTTTCTAAGAGAATTAAACGATTTGCATTGTTCATATTTATTCACTCCCGGATTGAAGATATACAGAAGAAAAAATCAGAGTCATCGGTCTAACAACACAGCAGAAAAAGTGGTGTCCTGATGTCAGCCAAGGCATTGTGAAAGCCATATTTTGTTTCAAAATTTGGCAGCCAACTTCATGAAATTTATTTCAATTTATTTGTATAGCGCATTTCACAGAGACTGTCACAAAGACGCTTTACAGTTAGAGATTAAATAAATGAAAGGGCAGTGCCCAGCCTATTCCCCACTAGAGCAAATGAGGCAAAAAAACTCCCAGTAGGGAGAAAAATCCTCAAACAGTGGTGAGAAAAAACTCCCCAGTGGGAAGAAATCTCAGGAGAAACCTGGCTATAATGGGAAGCCCATCCTCCGCGGGCTAGCCAATTAATAACAAGATAAAGCAAAATAGGATAAAATGGCAATAGAGTTCCATTAAAGTCCATGTAAACAGTGGCATCGGTAGCTCCAGGAAGTGGCATGCCGAAGATGGAGCAGAACTGGATCAGGACCGGATCAGGACAGCAGGACAGCAGCAGCCAGCGCTCATGGTGAGGGACAGGGCTCGGACGGTCCAGGACTCAGGGTAGTGGAGGGAAAGATCCTCGGAAAGAGACACAGAAAAAAGTGGGATGAGGCACTGGATAAAACTACTGCATATTAATAAAAATGCAGTCCAGTGTCATGTGCCAAGTAAGAATATAGGAGCTGACCGGTCAGGAAACAGTCAACACCCCTCCATCCACTACCTGCAGCACAGAGGCCCTACACTTACACCAGGCTGCAAGATCACCTTTGATTTTCTAAACACCAGTACCATATGGACCTCCCTGGTGACTAAGGCTGTAACAAGCCCCACTGGCACCGTAGATGCATGCTCAGTGCCACCGGTTCCACATGGATTTGCTTAACACTACCCCCAGTACCATATGGTCCTCCCCAGTGACTAAGGCTGTAGCAAGCCCCACTGGCACCGTTAATGCATGCTCAGTGCCACCGGTTGCACATGGATTTGCTTAACACTACCACCAGTCCCATATGGACCTCCCCTGTGACTAAGGCTGTAGCAAGCCCCACTGGCACCGTTAATGCATGCTCAGTGCCATTGGTTCCACATGGATTTACTTAACACCGGCTTCCAATATCTTGTGAACCTATCATAAAACAAGGTTGTAGTCAGTCCCACCAGAGCCAAATAAATGTTTATACATAATAATCATAGGCTTGACTAAAAAGGTAAGTTTTTAGCCTACTCTTTCCATGAAATTGGCGCTTTGTAAGAGAATGCTCATGACATGTCTGTTGATACTTCGAAACAAAGTAAAATTAAATATTGCAGAGAAATACCCATAATAACGGTTTAAATTGTCTGCACTAAATTACCGGGACTCGTCTGATCAGAAATGCAATTTGAAATGACCGTCGTGGGCGTAACCAGTCGCGTCCTCACGTGTTATGTCCAAACCTGTGGGTTAATTTGTATAATGTATGCAAATGGCAAAAAGATGACCTCGGCAAACTAAGGTACTCACTTCCTGCATCAAAATTTCACAAGGTGTCAGACAATCATATATACCATGCTTTAAAAAATAATGATTGAAAAAAGAAAAATTTTCCGTGTCCTAATATCGTGTTACGACCATAACAACATCATGAAATATGCGTAGATCGTGTCCTGTGCATAGACTGTATAAAAAGATGGACGCAGCACCCGGATCTAAAAAGTGAGACCGATGCGAAAATCTAAAAAAAATTAGCATTATATTTAATGGCCAGCAGATGGCGATGTCGGTGGTTGCAGAAAGAAGTTCAATGCTACTGAAGTCTATGAGAAAATTACCCTACTTTGCCACCTGATTTATGATTTCATTCTTATTCTTTGAAATGCCTTCTTGTGAATAAAATAATATATTCCTTTGGTGATTTAGAGCAACAGGTAACCAGCTACAAAATTTTAACAATGCTTTGCACTGAAGCCAGGTGAACGGAATACAAACATTGAGGACAATAGACATGAAAAACATTGACTGGCCTTAATTGTCCATAAATGTTACTGATAAACTGAGGCCATTTATCATACAAAAGAATTGACTTTGAAATGTTCTGATTTTCAGGAATTCAATATCTGTTTTGTGTCCTCGTTACACCCACAACACCTGCCACCTTAGTACATTATGGGGTCACTGAAATGAAGTGATCACTCGGTTTATCTTCTTGCTTGCTTCTTTGTGATGCCCATGGATGGGGTTTCACCACTGCAATGAAGAACTTTGGAAAAGGTGCATTTGAATTTTCATCACCATTGTAACACATTTGTACAGTTTAGTATGAAATGACCCATTTATAAGGGCCAACAGAGACGGAGAAATTCCTATCTGAGAGATATGAGCTAAACCATTGAAGGGCGGTCCCAGAGACACCTGCACAAACTCTCAGCCTGTCAATCAAAATGTGGTGATCCACTGTATCGAAAGCTGCGCTGAGATCAAGCAGTACCAAAACAGTGCATTTCCAGCATCACTTGACACTGAAATATCATTTGAGACTCTGAGTAGGGCGGTCTCAGGGGAGTGCTTTTCCCGGAACCCTGACTGGAATTTGTCCAGAATCTTGTGAGTGTTTAACACAGCAGTAAGGTGCCTGGCAACAATTTTCCCTAAAACCTTTGATATAAAAGGTAGCTTGGAAATAGGCCTGAAATTTTTATGCAGCGATTGGTCAAGATTAGGTTTTGTCAACAGGGGCTGAACAACTGCCTGTTTAAAGTAAAGAGGGACACAACCAGATTCGAGTGAGCAATTCAGAATGGCAAGTAGAGATGAGCCCACAGAGCTCAACACGTCTTTCACAACATAGAAGTGGGTAAAATGTCTAGAGGGCAGGAAGATGTTTTCATGGAGCCCACAAGATCAATTAGTTCTTGTAGGGAGATGGAGGAGAAAGAGCTCAGAATTGGCTGCTGGGTAGGGCAGGTGGGGAGGGGAAAGGAGGAAGGAATAAACTCGACCTAACTTGAGCAACTTTGTCAATAAAAAATGAAAGAAAACAATTACAGTCATCGTTAGAGAATATGGGAATAGTGGGGAAGCCTGACTGACAATATTATTGATTGTGTCAAACAAAATTTTGGGATTTCGCCTGCTTGAGGAAATTAACTTTGAGAAGTAAGCAGCCATGTAGTAAGCTGTTCAATCAGGTGAGGCAAAAAGGAAAGCAAAAACTAGTGTCAATGCATTTTGTATGAATGTAAGACATTTAAACGGTGCACATATGAAAGAAAACTATATGAACAATATGTGAGCAAATGGCTCCACTGCCTGAGATTCAATCCCATGAACCTACCATTTGGCGACAGGTTTTGTGTCGAAGGTTGGTCAGGGTGGGTTGGCCAACTTAAAGCAGATGATCAGCTTGAGGACGCATAAAGCTTCTTTATAAAATCACTCTTTAATATCAAGAATGATAACTTTTCCGAGCTTTTCTTGCCATTTAAATCTGGTAGATAACAGATAAAGTAACTTTCATGATCAAGTTCTGACTTTTCAAGGCTACTGTCAGACATAAGCATTGCCGCTCACAAATATCCAATGCCATCTCCGTATTGTGTTCTTTTAATTCAGGGTCCATTGTCCTCAGTCAAGAACCTTTTTGGCCATAGAAGCCTTTTCATTTTCTTTTGATGGGAGGTTGAAACAGGACTCACTGTAGGTGTTCAGGCTTTCATTGATGCAGATCTCTTAAGGCTACAGCGTAATGGCCTTTAAGGCCACTATTTGTGTCTGACAGCTGTAGCTCCAGTCCGAACCGAAGAGTTATATTCTGTTTCATTTTGGAGCAACAGGAGAATGTAAAAGCAATTGGACTAATAACTAATTCACTCTGCATGTGGTTTTGTCCATAAATACGATCCTCCTACACAAAGGGATAAAACTACCCCGTGTATCAGCATTCATTTATTTATTTGAAGACCACAATGGAAAAATGATCAGAGTCACATTTTCACGTTGTGGAGAAAAGATGAATTTAAAATTCAAAATGATCTTAGAAACAAAGCACTGAAAAAATATGCAAAAAATATAAAATATATAAAATATGATAATAATAATAATATATAATATATAAAATATACAAAAATGCTAAATTTGATAGTTTTTCCTTTGTGGTCTTCATTTATTAATTTCTTTTTTCAGATGAAAAGAACATCAAATAACATGCAGTGTATTAAATTCATGACTTTTTAAAGCAGTGTTTGATTAGATGCCTACTGAACCAATTGTTCCCCAGAAGTCAGCAGCTCATAGAGAAAGGATTATTTCAGCAGTCCTTAATGCTACCTTATATAAGTGGAATTATGAGTGAGGGAAACATTAAGCTATAGGCTGGATACCGGGCTGTGTTAATTAATACCCGTGCTGTGCTTTCTATTTGTTTTTTATGTGGCTTGAGACCGGCTCCCCTTTGACCTGTATTAAAGGAAAGGAGACTCTCAGCTTCTCTCGAGCTTTGTGGGAACATCAGCAAATGTGCTTTTATGGTCCCAGTGATGCCGACGTACACAGGCCCCTTAAAAATGAAACCACATCCTGTAATTCCAGACGAGACTCCAGAAACAGTCTCTTCAAATTAAGAGTAGTCCCTGAAGGACAGAGTTTAAAAAGCTGATATGATAATTTTGTGAAGTTATCTGCCATTTTGCGTGAGGCCTCTCTCATAAAGAGAGAGTGTTCGTTCCTCTGGTTAGTACACGTGGTCTCCTATTTTCTTCTCCTCCTAGTTGAATAAATATTGTTTGTAGCCCATTCATGGCTGATGGCTATCTAGAAGAATTTTACCAAAATGTCTGTAGTCCTGCATCAACTCAGTCCTAAAAACTCCTCGGATGTGCACATACAGTACACACATACACAGTGTTCACACACATGCTGACATGCATACATTCCCAGATACACAAACACGCACACACACGCACATGCTCGTTCACATGGACATGCACACTAAAACAAACATGCCCTGACACTCGCACAGACATATTTGCAGGCATACCTGCCAACACTCTGAAGCACACACAAGGATGAACACACACACACACACACACACACTCATATATAGTGTTTGCACATTCACTGAAATTTCACACTTCATTCAGCATGCACATTGGATGTGTTCTATTACAGGTCACAACCCCAGTGCCTTATTTTCTGAAAAGGACTGACTGCACTGGAAGACCCTGCTTGAGGCCTGTTTTTCCCTTCACAGGCTGATAAACACTAAGATGGAGAAGTTATGCTCACCAGAAACATCAGAGTAAGTGGTAGAGAGCAGAGCAAAGGGTCCTCCTCATACAACATGTGCTCAGCACTAAGCAGCTGAGGACATTTCCCCAGACAGACCAGTTATGCTGTCTGTTCCTCAGGGACCACCAAGAAGGATGTTCACCACAGCTGGCTATCCAGATGCAGTTAAGGCTCTGGGGCGTATGGCTCCCGTGCAAACTTGTCTCTGCCTCTAGTTTTGATTCAGCCTTAAGCGAAGAAAGCAGGAAGCTGAGGGCAATTTTGCCTCCACACCTACAGTCAAGAAGACATGGCTGCTTATTGTGCATCCTCCAATGAAAAGTTATACTCCTCTCAGGCAGTTTTGATTACATAATCTATTCGCATTTTAGTTAGCGAGCAATCATTCTTTTTTGAACAAAACATAATTATCGGATGCTCTATTTTGGAATAAAGGACAGTTCAGTCAGCTAACTTATGTTAATAGTTAAAGGCAGTATTGACAAATAGATACAGTGAAAGCTTGGCGTTTAGGCTCTGACAGTAATGCACCCTAGTGAGCTTGAGAAAAGAGAGTAGGGAGCTCACAAGTGGATGCTAGGGTGGAGTAGGGATTTTAAATGGCAGCAGGTAAGAGTGACACATCCGTAGGCTACGTTACCGATGGGCCGGTGGCATCAGAGAGTGATGCAGCAAGCTGAGCCATTTTTAACTCACCGCCGACAGGCAAGCAGAGTAATTTGGATCAGGCGGCGTCCTGTGTCATAATTGTGGTCATGTTTTGTTTGCAAAATCTTTCTCAATGTTGTCCTCCGAAACCGCCAGTCTGTTTCACTTCGCATAGTCATGGAGCTTCCTTGGGGCTACATCTCTAAATTTTTGGATGTTTAACATTTTTTTAAATGAAAAATTTTCACATTTACAAAATATGCCTATTTAAATTATCGCTAAAAGTGAAGCAACTATGCCCTCTTGTGGCTTGCCAGTATCATTCAGGGATTCACGTGGGTTTTGCCCAAACTGATTTTTAATGCTATTGGGTAAGTCACGCTCTTCAGTAGGTCAGGGGTAAATATTGATATTTTTGCATTGAAATGTCTTCTTTTGTCATGCAGTGTACTCATAATGATATAAGCTAACCAATTTGAGCATAGTTAATGATTATCTTGCCCTTAAAATGATGTTTTGCAAACTAGCATAGAAACACAGGCATGTCAAACTAGCATACTAATTTTCTACCACACTGCCTGCTATTTAGACTATTCCATCCCGTGACCTGAGCTGTAATCCCATCATCCAACTGTGTCCTATACTATGATGCGGGTAATATTATAATAATGTCCTTGTGCTCATTTCCTTGATGTTTCATTGGACTAACTGTATTGTTTACATCTGCGCAAACCGCTGTAATAGCTACTCATCAAAGTAGCTCACGCTGGATTCCCTAGCTCCTTGCTGACTGCAGTAGCCTGTACCTACATTAGTCATATAATGTACAAGTGCATATAATATACATGCAAACAGGAAATGTTCCTCATCCATGACAACAACAACAATTCCTATTTAAAATATATTAATAGCCAGTGAGCTACATGGCCTTTGGCCCAATGTTTTCAGCAGAGGCAGTGCAGAAGGGCAGGTGAAAGAGTCTGCGTTTCAGAGGGGCGGAGCAGTGGCAAATATGCGTGGGAGTGTCAATGACAGTGAGGGCAAGTCTCGAGTTGTCTACCTGAACTAGCTCTGCCCGCGATGCCCCATGTATTGAGTGCAATGAGCAAAATGCCATTAAAAAGCTGATAGAGATATGATCCAGCATTAATTGCCAATTTACTGAGACAGGATTCGTAGCAAGAGCTTAAGGTCAGAACACTATCATGTAATCACACTCATGCAAAAGTTCAAACTGCATGCTTGGTACAACACAACTCTTCAGACAAGACTCTCATTTTTGCGCTAATTGATATATCAATAATTTACTGGCCAATAAATCGGGGAATGAATCATGCTGAGCGAGCCTGTAAGCCCCCTTGTTCAGATCGGGGATGTATGAGTGCTTGGTTACATGTCTGATTGGGAAAAGACTGTGCTGTCAATTCAGATTTCATTAATATGAATGTATTTGTTTGCTGGTGTATACATTGGTATTTTGTGCACATTAGCTCCAACTAGCCACAGAAGATCTATACAAAAAGAACATGAAAGGCTCCAGCCCAAGTGGATGCACAGTGAGTACTGTACTCTATGTTGTGTTACGTAAAATGTGCCCATTTAATAAGGGCCACTTAGCGGCGTAATCTAGTTTTCCTGCCCATTACGGCGTTTCCAACAAGAAACAAATCTCACTCGCAAGGCAGCTGCGTTGGAGCATATTCCGCTTCAAAATTGCTTATCATTCAATATTTATTGAATTCTTTCTTTCTGCTTTCCTGCCAATGGCATCTGATCGTTACTGAAACCAGAGAGCCGTGGGATTCATTTGCATCTGATTTTAGCGGTTTGTTGATAACTTCTTTTTTATTTCAATAAAAATAGAAACAAAGAGTGTAATTCATTAAAGGAGCCAGATTGTAATCTCTGTCAGGTTGAAGGTATATCTTTCTCAGCACCTGCATGTAATAGGAAAACTGGATCTGCTTTGTGTCAGTCCCTCGCCTGCGTGTTCATTTCTCCTGTGTGACATACGCGTCTCTCCCCCCGTATTATTCTACTTGACATTAATAGAGATTATCTTCACGAGCTTCCAATTCACAATGCTGTATCCAGTGAATTTGTCTGCCTTGACCCTCTGTCATTGCTTCGAGCACAGTTTGGTTTATATGGGCTGTTATTTATTTATTCATTTTTAAATCAAGCAATGGCTCATCTGTGGAGCGCAAGCTGAATCCTTCCTATTGCGAGCTGTGAATGGCGAGCCATGCTTTTCATTTCTGATGTTTTAATTTCAGTTTTCTTCCTTTTTTACTCAGTTAATGAGACTGAAATGCAGGAAGGGAAAGTCCTGAATCTTGTGATTATTCTTAGTGGCAATCAAGAGTCATGTTTTTGGGAGAGAGGTACTCCCTTTAGGTCACCTGATCCCCAATCAGCAAAGCAATGAATTTATGCATTGCTAATGTAAATGTTCCTGTGTTAAACATAGGTTTAATCTATTGGTTGGATCAAATAATATAATATAATATAATATAATATAATATAATATGTTTTTCCTTCATTTTTCCATCTCTGTATTCTTTTTTCTATTTTTGCAAACAAACACTCATTCTAAATTTTATGCCTGCAACATGTTCAGTAAAAGGGACAGGGTTATGTTTGCCACTGTGTTACATCACCTTTCTTTTTAACAGCACTCCAAGTAATTGCTTGGGGAACTAAGGACACAATTTTTTTTCAGTTTTCAATGAATTTTTTATTGAGTTCCTCCTCATCTTTAGCAACTCAGATGCTCAGGTCTTCGCTTTCATATTTTGTGCCTCTTAAAGCCCTGCATATTTCCAGTGGAATACAGGCCTGGACAGCTGGTAGGTGAGTCTAGCAGCTGCACTTTTCGATTAGAAAGCCACACTTTTGTCACGTGCTGAATGTGGCTTGCAGTTGTCTTGTTGAAAAAAAAAGCAGGGGAGTTTCTGAAAAGACATCATGTAGAAGACAGAATATACAGCTACAAAACACATATACTATGTCTTTCAGCATTGAAAGTGATTACACAGATGTTCAGTTACCAATGCCATGGACACCAACGCACCCTCATACGGTGACTGACCCTGGCTTCTGAACACGTAACAACCGGGATGGTACTCTTCTTCTTTGGCCTGGAGAACATGATGTACATTATTACCATAAACAATTTAGAATGTTCATTGGTCTGACAACAGGACGTTTCCACTGTAATCCATCAGTTTTAAATGAGCTCAAGCCCAGAGAAGACAGCAGGGTTTTTGGAATTTTTTTTAACGATGGCGTTTTTGGTGCATTGTACAATCTTCATTTGCAACTGCACATGCACTGATAAGTGCTGTTTTTTGGGAAAGGTTTTCCAATGAAGTCCCAACCCATGTGATCATAACTATCACGATATCATGGGGGTTTTTAAAGCAGTGCCATCTGAAGGATCTATTGGCACCCAATATTGAATATCAACCTTTTCTTTATGTAAAGATTTCTCCAGAATCCTTGAATCTTTTAATGATAATATGCACTTTAGGTTATTTTTAGCTGTTTTCTGTATTGTTTTTTAAACTGTTGAATTTTTAAATTTCAGTGTTTCACAAAATTGCAAGCCTCAACCACTCATTGCTTGTAAATACCTGGGCCTTTTTTGGATATTCCTGTAATATGCGAGCATGATATTGTCATTTACTGAAACCCATAAACCTTTTTTTTTTTTTAGCATTTCAACACTTTCAAAGTCTTGTATTGCCCCTGGCCCAACTTTTCTGGAATGTGTTGCAGGCATCAAATCTAAGTGACAACTGTGAAGAAATTACTGATAAAATCCCATGTTTCTCTTGATACCAAATTAATTTACTCCGGAACTTTCCAGAGTTTCCCCTGACATGCTTTCACTTTGTGAGTGACTGTGATGTAATTTCAACGTAGAACCTTCCAAATGTCAAGTCCTTTGTCTCCTGCTGTCATGGTGACAGCACCAATTAGTCTGGTCATGCTTCATTAACACTTCGTTTTTAATCAGAATTAAAAGTACCAAGGGGTGGGTGAGGGGAGGGACTTCTATCTTGTGCACTTAAAAATATACCCCATGCTGGTTTTCAAACTTTCAGCATCTTATCGTGTCAACTTTACCTAATCATAGTTGCTGTTAACACTTTACATTTATTTATTTTTTTATAGTTGGTCAATTTGTTCTTCATTTGTCATGAGAACCATTTGCATATGCATAAACAACAACAACTTGCAGCAGGTTAATGCAGCCATTGCTTGCTGACCCGAGCAGGTTTTGTTGAACCTGTTAAAGTGGTCTGTCACTTGATGGGTTTATCTTGACCTTGGTTCAGGAAACAAAGAGCTCGAAGCAGTGCTCCGCCACAGCAAAAGGCTCACCAAGGAGACGGGATGGCAATGCTATCTGGGTTTGTCACTTTTTATTAATCACGCCACCTCCACATTTTGTCACAGGGAAATACCAATGTATACCTTGGACTAAATGCGATTTGAAACAGTGTGCACTGTGGTCTTGTATTCAGAAGAGGGTGAGGGGTTACTGAGACAAAGCCTCGGCTTCCAGGCTGTGAGTATTTGCTATTCAACAATGCATCATGCATAAACATTGATTAGACCATGGGCCAACTCCAGAAGATTCCATCCTGTAGCATCCGTGTTGAACAGAATTGCCTTAAGCAGGAAGTATACTTCATATGAAGAAGAACTTTTGGAGCAAAGTCATCTTGCTAGGCGCTTGACACTGTTTCTTGTTTTTTCAATGTCCTTTGTGCATGACATCACTGCCAGACTTTGTCTTGTGTCTTTTCAACTTCTGATACCTCCCTCTGTCTGTGATTGGTTCTGCTGTCACATGGCCAGTGGCAGCACCTCTGAGGCTAGAGGGCAGAGTTTGAGGAAGAGGACTGAAGTTCTCACTGTGTATACTGCGCGAGGTGTTCCAGGACGTATTTACCAAGGTGTTCTTACATTGTTTCATCTTTAGAAGTATACTGCTTGCTTTATGGCTACTAAGGGAAGCCACCCCTATCTGCAGTGAATGCCCAGGCACAGAACTTTCCAAGTTATGATAGGAGCTGCATTGCTGAAACATTTAAGCATCAATATTGATTGTATCGTGCCAAGAAGTATGAATGGCTGTGGGCATTCTTAGTATTATATGACAATTACAGTTCTTTACCTGCCTGAATTCTTAGCCTGTTTATTTAGTTCTATTTTATTTATGAAATATAGAAAATTAAATCACATTCTTCTCAGTCCTCCAAGTTAATAAAATCTCCTAGATCACGGCGGTATTTTAGCATTGATTGCATAGTATTGTGGAATATGTGAAGAAAGCTTTGGCTGTCAAGTGTCAAGTAGGCCTCAATGCAATTTGACCCGCGTAGTATGTCACCCAAGCATCTTTGATGTACTGGCTAATATCATGTTGGTTGCAAACATATACAACCCATGAGATACGACTTTCTTGCATAGCGATTGGTCAGATTTCGTTCACCGGCAGACATGGCAATGTTACCAATTCTCCTGCTGGTAATTCTAGTTTGCAGTTTATTCAAGTGAATGGGATGAATAATTCACTAGCTAGCATGCTAACACTTTTTGCCATTAAAATAATAAGTTATATGAGTTACTGTTATCGTAGAAACTTCAACTTACTAATGTAATGGTGAAAAGCGTTAGCATGCTGGCTAATTAATCTCATTAGCTTGAATAGACCAACTAAAAGCTAACGCTTTTCTTCAATTTTCAAAAAAATACAACGCTAACATTTAGGAGATAAATAGGATCTCAAATTCGTGAGCCCAAGAAATCAAATTTATGAGACTCCAGTGGTAATTTTCGCTTATCCCTCGCTGAAGGTTCGGACTAAACTAAAAAAAATTAATACTCTCATTTCATAAATTTCACATCATAAATTTGATATCTTGGGCTCACTCATTAGAGATCCTCTCTCTCTCTCTCTCTCTCTCTATATATATATATATATATATATAGAATTAAAAATAGAAACATAAGGCTAGAACTGCAGGAGGGAGAGAATTCAGATGTAATGGATCGCAAATGTCCCACAACCTTTAGAGAAAGATGTCTCCATCACTCTTTGACAGTTAAGAAATGGATGACTCTATGGTTGTAAATGCATCTCAGCCTCCTGGCAATTATGTATTCTGAATATGGGCTACAGTACATTTTCCATTTAGCATAAGCTAATGTTTCAAATTTAGAGAGGAGACCCAACTAACATCCGGTGAACAGGTTTCTTTTGAGTCTAAATGAATGTTGCAAATTAACATGTTTTGAATATTCTTTAATCTTGCCCTTAAATGCACTTGTGGTTGGATGAAGCTGTCTGTGAGAAATAGGTCATAGGCTGAAAAAGTTCATTATTTCATCAAAGTTTCATGAGTAACAATGCCTAATGTATGGCTTCGAGTAGTATTACTAACTTGACATTGAGGACACAATTAAACACTGTCCAGTCCTGATAAATTATGTTTATACCTTTCATTACATGATGTATTATTCTATTCGTTAGCACCTTCTGTTGAAATTAGAGAAAGGTTCCGCTTCAGTCTAGTGTGGTTTTTGCAAGTCATATCTGGATGGCCTTATATTTCGGTAAAATACCAAATATGGCCTTGCATAACCTCATATAAATGACGCTTCCACTGGTATCATCTAATTAACACGGAAAACACTCCCTGAAATAGAACTATGCCCTTGATATTAATCTCTCCACCCAGTTGTGCATTGAACACTGGAGGGAAATAGGAGTGCACATGGCGATCTGTCCTTGCGCGTATCACCAGACATTGCTCGTGCAGAAAAATCAGGCTCAAGGTGTCCAAACCTGATGCATCCGGTGTCTTTGTAACTGCATGAGTATGTAGAATATGATTAATTGCGGTATATGGAAGAAAAATCCCAGCCACAAAAAACACACTCCATATTTGATTTCAGAAACAAGCTATCATTCATGAACAAACATAAATAAATCTGACCTTGTTTACACTTATCTGCTGTTCTATAACTGTGGCAGATTGTGCTTTCCTTGCCAGATTTGGAGTTTACCTAGCAGATGTATCAGAGGTGTCTTTATTGTGTGTTGGGGAGAGAGACAGCTGAACGATAAGCGTGATTTTGCATTTAGGAAAACTGCCTATTTTTTGATTGGGTTAAAAATACATCGTTGGTCTATTGATGAGTTGGCTCATCATTCTAGACTGCAAGGACATTTTTGTACATTCTTTTTGCTTTAATGTCATTAAAGGTATGGAACAGTACAAAAAAAAATCAATTTACTTGGAAGCAAAGAAAGGCTTATGAAAGCTTTGATGTGAAATGTTTTTTATTTGTGAATATTACATATTATATCCCTGTGGAATTTATGATAGCAGTCTTAATTTTTACCCCCCCTACCCAACTGACATGAGGACAGTTTGCTGTAGCATTTCATTTTGCAGGCTTACCCTGTGACCATAGAGGTCAGCATTACCTCATATCATTCTCATGCGCTCCCACGTCTTGTATCTCAGGCATGAGTGTTGTCTCTCCGTGTTTGTGTAAAATATCCCAGGTCTATAACGCTTCTCAAGTAAAAGCAGTGTTCTGGGATTAGTAGTATCTTTTCCTTACTTTAACTGAAGAGTACCGATAGTGGGGACAAAACTGTATTTCCAAAGGCAGGGTAAGTGACGCATACCACCTATGTAATAAGTATGCCTGTTATACATACAAATAATGAGAGACATTGTGTGGGTGAGGTGAAGTCTGTCCATCCTGCATCACTGTGATCATGCAATTCCACAATACAGCGTAGTGTGCTGGCTAGGATACACAGTCACAATGGTCTGAACAGTAAACACAACACATGTCTCATTCTGCAGTCTCCTCCATCCACCTTAATCAATCTTTATTTCTTACATTGGGCTCATGCAATCAGACTGTCACACTACTCTTCATGGATGGAATTTTCTTGATGGGTTTAAAAAAAGGAACATAAAATCAATTTATTCAAGTGAGGTTGGTCATAGAATTGAAAATGATTCCCTGATCCCTAAGTATGCATCCAAGTTGTATTGGAAAGCAGTTAAGCTTCAGCAGAATGCAAAAGATTGCAAAGGAAGAATTTTAATGCATCAGTGCTTTTCATGAAAAAAAGCTGGCTGTACTTTTCCCTCCTTATTTTTCTGAGGTGAAAGTCTTCAGGCGACCTAGGCTTCACTGCTCATCCTTAAACTATGGCTTATCAAGTGCACTATATGGCAACCTCTATATATATATATATATATATATATATACAGTTGTGTGTGTGTGTGTGTGTGTGTGTGTATATATATATATATATATGGGCCAGGCTCACGAAATGTGCGCCACCCCCACCTGGGTACTGAAAAATAATGAAAGTACCCATAGAGCTTAGCTATGAGTGGTTTTTTAATCTATAGGTGTTGTGGGATCATATTCCAAAGCCATGCGACGGCGACGTTTTTCATTTTTTCGTGGTACCTGGTCAAAGTTGGGTCCCTCAACTCATTTTTTGGGCCGGGTTTCTGCCTTAGTTACAAGACATGTAAATCTTCTAAAGCCTCATACATGCATAGATATAGCTATATCTTCTCAAAATGCCCTGATGTGTATAGAGGGATAGTATAGCTGATGGAAAAATGGTCTATAGGTAATATGCTGTTGGGATTGTCAACCCTGCCATGGCCCTGAAGTCGGGGTACGTTTTGCGTGCAGCTGCGAAATTGCTGAGCGAGTGCAAACTGCTCTCTAACACAATGTGTAAAATTAATTCAGGCAACCCTATGCTCTCAGTGGTAATTGTATGTGATAAAGGTATATGTCTACTCTCTGAATACCAAATATCATGGTCATTGGTGGAATATTTGGTGAGTTATACGCATTTCCATATACCCTTGCTCGTTTAAGTCAGAAACACGAAAACCTACTGTTTGCCTATAATCCATCCAGAGGCCTATAACTAGTGATAATAAAGTTATTTAAGCCTCCAATCAGTGTTATAATTGTATATAAGTGATGTCCAGAGGTATATCACCTGAAATTAGAAACCCTACAGTGATTTTTTTCCCTCGGGATCCCGTTGCTGCTGAAAAAAAGAAATTCTGGTCTGGAAATACCTGAAAAATGTTATAAAAACCTATATCAAAACTCAAAAATCTCCTAGAAACACTCCTTATGGCTTAAAAGTATGTAGCCTAGGCAATACCAAGCCAGAACAGGTGTCTATTAGCTCAAAATATCGGTATATCGGTCAGAAACCAAATCTAAGTCAGAAACCGCGACTAAGTCAGAAACCCGTCAAAGAGTACCAAACTCAACCCGACTGACTTGCTATTGCCATACTACTTAACTAATAGATAGAATAAGAGTCTCAAGTAGGTAATTGATCACTTACCAATGGAAGATGCCACTTGTAGGCTGGTGGACAGGCTGCTTGACAGTTCTTTTTTTTTATTTTGGGTCCTAGGTTCCCCTAGCCTGAGCCCAGGGAGTTTTTTATGATGATTGCATGTTTCTGTCTTTTAGTTATTGTTATTTTGTTGTAGGTGTTGTCTGGTGTCCCCGACCACCCATGCATGTTATTTGAACAAGTTTTGACTGATTGGCCACCGATTGCAGCCACAGCGGCCACCACGCCCCGTGTCAGTTTCTGCCTGAGATCCCGGTTTCTGACTGAGAGCGTGGGCCGACGCCACCGATATTTTTTGATTAAATATTCAAAAATACAAGTGGACACGTTTAGAAAACACAATATATCATGTCCCTGACCACCCATGCATGTTATTTGACCAAGTTTATGACTGATTGGCCACCGATTACGGCCACAGCGGCCGCCCACGCCCCGCGTCAGTTTCTGCCTGAGATCCCGGTATCTGACTGAGAGCGTGGGCCGATCGGTCCGATGTCGGGCCTCCGACCGACGCCATAGTTATACAACCCCAATTCCGAAATAGTTGGGACGAAGTGTAAATTGTGAATAAAATCAAAATGCAATGACTTATAAATCACATGAGCCAATATGTTATTTACAATAGAACATAGTTAACATTTCAAAAGTTGAAACTGAGACATTTTACATTTTTATGCACAAATGAGCTCATTTTGTGGATAAAATTGTAAAATTTATCAGTTTCAACATTTGCTATGTTATCTCTGTTCTATTGTGAATAAAATACTGGCTGGTGTGATTTGAAAGTCATTGCGTTTTGATTTTATTCACAATTTATACAACAATTGTTGTCCCAACAATTTTGGAATTGGGGTTGTATTTTCGATCAAATCGGCTAAAATACATGTTAACATGTCAAACCAACATGGAATATCATGTCCCTGACCACCTGTGTAACGACTGGGGCCACATTTGGCCGAATACGCCTGGTTTCTGCCTGAGATGCCCGGGTTTCTGACTTAGAAATCTAAGGCAGAAACCCTAAGTCAGAAACCAACCAAAATGCTTCACGCGCTGTAGCTATGTCATTATTCAATAAATAATTGATCTAAACAGTGATTTTCACTTTGATTTAGGCCAACAACAATACCTGAATTGCATTTGGCTATATCTTTTACAGTTTTTTAAAAATACATCTAAGTCAGAAACTTTTCTTAAAAAGGTCATTTTTTTGGGGACACAAAAATCCCACTCAATCCCTGTAGGTTGGAGTTTTTTTTTTTTGCCCTAATGCACCATATATTTGCTTCATCCTGAAGGCTTATTAGGGTGTAGGGACCTTTTTTTATTTTTCTAGAGTGATAAATGTAAAATCTGAGTCAGAAACCAGTACCTTGTGGACAATTTATTAAATGTCACCACAATACACAAAACGACGATAGGGTCGTATGCCGACTGTCAGACATAGCCTACACATGTCTATTATGCACAGAAAAAAAATAAGTAAAATAGAACACACTTAAATATAAAAAAACAAAAAGTGAACTATTTCACTTTTTACATGGACATCAAAAAGTGCCATTTTTGGCCACTTTTCCAACTTTGAGGGCAAAAAAGACAGGGAAATATTTATCACAGACAGACAAAAGTGGGGTGTTCCAAGTTGCTCTTGGTGAGCTCTATCCATTCATGGTGGTTCTGGAATGATCTAAGCAAAATATAAGATTTGCTAGCCTGTGGACACATTTGGGGGGGGTTGCGCACATTTCGTGAGCCTGGCCCATATATATATATGATCTCCAAGGAGAGTGTCATGGTTCTGGATGTTTGTGCGTGTGTCTTGGACTTTTCTTTGTGGCTTTCGTCCCGGAACGATATCGTGTTCCTTTTTAATCGGATTCTTTACCCAGCTGGCTGATTGAACTGGGGCTGCGCTTCCCCGGACTCTATATAAGCCGGATGTTTGCAGCGCCTCTTTGCTAGAGTGTCTGTTTGTAGCTACGCACTATAGCCGAAGATATCTGTGGTCAGGATTTTTTTGACTTTCTATCTTCTCGTCATTATTGGAGTTTCTTCTCCCTTTTTCCTATCTCGTTTTGCTTCCGTGTTTCAGACTATTGTACATCCTTTGGAAGCGCAAGCACTTTCCGGTGGTCTGTATTATTCTCTGTGTTTGTTTTGTGTCCGTGCTGCTCATTTCCCTCTTTGTCGCTGCCATTGGCCTCCTTCCTCTACCGACCATTACAGAGAGAGCCTGAGATATCAAATTTATGAAGCGAGAGCAATTTTTGTTTAAATGAAAGTAACTGCTCGAGTTTCATAAACTTGATATCTCAGGCTCACAAATTTGAGATCCTATTTATCCCATAAATATCCATGTCGTATTATTTGAAAAATTAAAGAAAAGCGTTAGCTTCTATTTTGCGGCCTATTCAAGTCAATGGGATGAATAATTAGCTAGCTAGCATGCTAACGCTTTTTGCCATTAAATATATAAATAAATTCAAGTTTCTACAATAACATTTCCTCAAATAACTTATTACTTAAATGACAAAAAGCCATGGCATGCTCGCCAGCAAATTATTCATCCCACTGACTTGAATGAACTGCAAATTAGAAACTAATGCAAGCAATGGTTACCCAAGGATGGAAATTGGATTTTGTCGGTAAAATTATGCAGGTAAAAAAGGCATGCTCCCCACATTTCCCTACTCTCTGTAATTAAAAAAAAAATGCCGCAGGTTTGCTTGTAACCCATATGCTGTAGGGACCTTGAATAGTGACCACGCATTTGCAGAAACTGGATTTTGAATTCAATGATCATGTCCTTGTCTGAATTGTGCTGTATCTGTACTTTATTTGAATTGATGTGAACATCCTGATGGACATTTTATTCCTCCATCCTTTAGATTCTCCGGAGGCTATAAACTGCTCATCAGGATGAGTGATTGACTGAATGGTGTGTGATCCCTGCAACGGCTTGGCAGACTGTCTAGGGTGTTTCTGTAGCTCAACATATGGGATTGGCATCAGTTACCATATGACATATGACCAGGAATGAATGGGTTAGATAATGGACTTGGAGAGTCAGATCCACCTCCGTTCTGCCATATTTACAGTGTATATTTACAAAAGGGACATGACATTGTCTTATTCCATTTGTCCCCATACATGCCATCCTGTTGGCACAGCCTCTCCATGTTATCTTTATGATAAATTTTATCGCCTAAAATCGCCCAACTGCTTCACTGAGAAGTTGACCAAGTCTTGTGGCCTGGTCACTGCATCAGTCTGTTATCTGCGCGGAAACTGTGGCCACACTTCAAATAAATAAATAAAATAAACTAACATACAGTACTTGAAGTTTTCCTTCACAGCATGTGAAAAGTCAGCAGTAACAGTTTGACCTGGGACCGAACACGTGGCACAAGGATTATAAGCATACCGTCAACCGGAAATGGTCTTTGTTGCCAGCAAGGGGGCCAAATCATGGATGACAGGCAAAAATATGGCCACCGTATCGTGATAAGCTTAAAAACTTTAATTTGATCGTAGTATGTAGTATTGCTTTCGTGGTCTGAAGACAACGAAAGGGCCTTCATTTGAGATCTGAATGAGTCTGCTTCTAAATTGCTCCAGAAGAGAAAAATAGTATAGGTCACATTTTCTTCTGTTGTTTTGTCATTTAGTCCTTTAGAATGACATCACAACCCACATTCACTGTTCTATGAATGCCTGAGTGCACAATAAATGATTATTATTATCAGAAATTTGCAAAGTAAACTGGGGATTGTCAATCAGCTTGAGGCGTGTAACTAAAGAAAAAACGACCGCGATGGTGAAATGCATCAGCAGATGCTTTGTTTTCAGCTCAGTTGGCTCTGCAGTAGATCATTGTTTTCATCTTTTGAGTCATCGTAGAGTCATTTTTATACTGACATGGATAAAAAAGAAAAAGGCTTATGATAACCTTGTGACCCAATGATAAAATTGTGCAAAAGCCAAATTTACATTATTGCCCAACTTTGACAAAAGGAAGCAAGTTACATAGACATGTATGTCACTTACTTGCTTTTGTCAAAGTTGAGCAATTTTACTGTAAGTTCAGTAAAATGCCCACTTTGTATAAAGGAGAATCTTAACAAATGCTGTTGAGCCTACTTTTCTGGAAAACCTTGGGCCATTTTATCTGGGTAGGCATAAATGGAAGCTTATCTGCTTAGTACATTGATGAAATTCAGATGAGGTTCAGATCAAATTTCTTGGTAGGCTCTTGTCTCCTCATTTTCCTAATAGTTTGACCACTGTGGCAAAACAAGAAGCAAAATATACCTGCAGACAGCAGTAGTGGGTGCCAAACTGAACAGAACCATCACAAAAGCAAATGAGGTATGTAATTGTCCGTGGGTGGAGTGATAGTTAATGACTTAGTGCTCTTAGAATCAGAAATGAGTTTGAGCCAGCTGTAATTTTGAAAGTGTTATTGATATGAAGTTTGGGCACATAAAGGGTTTAAGACAGGTTTTGATACAGATACACTTTGAAGTTGTTTGGAGTGCAGTGCTGTGTAGCAAGACCCTGGTTAGAGGACGAAATGAGGTGGTGGGACATTTGTGAGGCCTTATCAAACAGCGTGCTGATTGGTCAGAGAGAAAGCTGTACTGTTACTTGTCAACAATTTCCATTCTGATGATGTCTGGCTGATAGCACATTTGTTTGGCAATGTAGTTTCACATGTATTGTTGTTGGACAGCCAGCAACAGTGGAATTCTACCTTTGAGGAACAACAGTTAATATTGCAGAAGTATACCGATCAGCCACAAGATTAAAACCACCTGCCTGATATAGTGAATGTCCCCCTGTGCTGCCAAAACAGCTCCATCAAACTGATGTCAGTTGAATTCCCAAACTCAGGGTTTCCCAGCAAAACATTTCTTCGAGTGTCACGCTCTCTCTTCCAGCTTGTCTTCTTGGCACAGTGCATCTTGATGCCATCTCTTCCCAGGTGAATGGTGCATACATACCAAGATGAAGCACATGATATAAATGAAAATGGGACTCACTGGACCGGGCAACCTTCTTTCACTGCTCCAAGGTCCAGTTCTTAAGCTCAGGTGCCCATTGTGGGCACGTTTGGAGGTGGAGTGGGGTTAGGGTGAGCACTTTGGTTTGCGAGCTAAAAACGGCAAAACACAGCAGGTTATGATGTATTGTGTGTGGTGACACATTTTTTATGAAAATATTATTGGAATTCTCAGTGACTTGTGCCCCAGTCGCCCCTCTGTCGGCTTGGACCAGACGGGCTGGCCTTCATAGCCCTTATTCATCAACTAAAACCTAAAACTCTGCTGCCGGCTCATGGTTTGTCCTTCCTTGGGCCACTGTCAGTAGGTACTCACATGTGCTGACGGGGAGCATCCCAGATGTCTTGCCACTTCAGAGATGCTCTAACCCATTTGTCAGGCCATTACGATTCGACCCCTGTCAAAATCACTCAGTTCACATTTCTACCACATCCAATACATTGAATACGAGAACCGACTGTTCGCGTACCACAAAGATCTTTCTGCAAACCTTCACATGTGCTGTTGCTCTGAGACAATCAACATTATTTGCTGTAGCTATGAGTGGTTTTAATTTTTTGGCTCATTGGTTTATTTTTGTACATTTAAAAGTGCAAGATGTCATGGTAATGTAATGAATTTTGTATGAGTGAAAAGCATGCAATATTTCACGCATTTTCTGTGCATCTGTGCTTTTGCCAAAACACTTGTGATTACTATCTGGTGATGGAAGGTTAGCATAGTTTTCAAGCACCCCTATGCATCTTTCATGTATTAATTCTTAGTGTTTATTTAATCTATTTATCTTCAAATACAAGAGCATAAGACCTTCATTATAAAACTTTAATGAAATGTAACAAGAGCTGTGGTCATCAAACTGAAAAAAGCCTGAAAATGAAAAAAAAGAAAAGAAAACATGCTAAGAAAAAAACAACCTGGTGGTTTGGCCTGTATAGGGAAAATAAAAAAAAAAACAGCAGGAGAATAACAACAACAACAACAGAAACAACAATGATAATAGGAATAATAATAACAAAAGCCAACACTAACTATAGGGTGCTGCTGCAGCACCCTCATTTCAATTGTGCTTGCATCTCAGAAATATCAGTTTTAGCTGAGGGCTCGTTTCGCGGAAATACGCTAAGCAGAGCAACACCCCCACAGAGATTGGAAAAAAAAATAGAAAAAAAGGTCACGCCATGTCAACATGAAACAAAATACATGAAAGCTTCCTTTCATTATTTTGACTTTGATTGTTTATTGCACTTTAACACAACAGTTGCAGTATCAAGCGGATGACTATCACATTTTTGTAACAGTAGGTGCATCAGTACATTTTGTTTTGATGTTGGCCACGGAACACTGCAACTGAAAGGTATCAAGCTGTGCATTTCTACTACTTTAAACCTGTACCCACTTCATCAGATGAGTAGGTGGGTGCTTGAAAGTGGACCACATAAAGTGATGATTGCATTTGGACGAATTTCCCAAATAATAATAATCATAATAATTACAACTATTATTATTATTACAATGTATTATTATTATTATTATTATGAATGCAATATGATTGCTGATGGAATTCCACCAATCTTAAACTAATCTGCATACTCTAAAGGCTTTTTGAAGGACACTGATGTAAGATGTCTGGGACATCAGCCCAGACCAGGACAGGGCAGTCTTTACTGTATATGAACTATATATATGAAATTCATTAATTAACTAAATAAATTTTAAAATATTTTAAATATTTTCATTAAACAATTGCCATCTTTGTGTAACTATTTCAAAATATTCTTATATTTAAATACTTATCTATGCATGTTAGAAATATGCAAAAGCAGATTTCATTATCAAAACAAAGAAAGTCATTGGATTGTCAGATGAGGAATATAATTTGATGAAATAAACACAAAATAAAATCTGTTGTCTTAAAAAAGTGCTGAGTCTAATATTTGGTTAGGGGTAATTAGTTACAATTAAATTTCTTTTTTTTTGCCTAATATTAAAAGATAAGAGTCAATCTTTGAACCCAATTTAAAAATCAATCCTGTTACAGTCAGTTTTTTATTTTTTAATTCCAACACTGAGGGAAGGCTGCTTGTGACACTGAGTGTGGATGTAATGTGTCTGTCCAGAATGATCCCAATTATTAAATAGCTAATATTTCTTGAATAACAGAACAGGCTTATCCGGCTAGCTGTCTGCACTCTTTTGGGAAAACTGGTAATTAAATACTCTGTCTGAGCGAAGCACAGAATATTGAACGTTGTGTAGTTATAAGTCAGCATAGTTTTAGTTTTGTTTTCTTCTTTTTTCCCTCTCGACTGGGCGTTGTGAAACAAAAAGCAGTGCCAATATGAGGAGATACACACAGTTTATAGAAACCACAAGCAGGTTGTCCTGTTTTCTGCCAGCTGGGTTCCAGCTGTTGCGCCTCAATCCACTATATGTGATCCATTTTTCTCTCTCTAAAATGTTTCAATTTGCAGAAAAAAAAATCCAACTAATACGCCTATCTCCTCCACCATCACCTCGACTAACAATGGCAGCGTGTTATAAAAGTGCAGTAAAATTATTTAATGCATTATATAGCATATTCATTATAATGTAATAATGAAATAAAATAATAATGTGAATGTCACCAATTTTTGGGGAATGTCGACCTCATTATCGAAGGAAGTCTTTCTGTTCATATAAATGTGACTGAATGTGTGCTTAATGTGTGTGTGAATGGCAGGCATCGAGCAAGCAACTCCAGCAAAGAATTACAGAAAATTTATTAACAGAAAATCAATCATTTTCAGCTCTTGTATTAACGAATCTTGCTTACTTGTCGGAAGGTGCTGACATTCAACTGCGCTTTGTATTGTTTCTCATAACAACAATTTGTTGAGAGAATAGAATACAATGCTCCTTTGATTATCAATTTCATGACAAACACCTTTGTTGTCTTGTGCAAATTATCCAACATTTGTTTTCTTGTTCCTGTTTGTGTTGAGTG
Source organism: Gymnothorax javanicus (assembly GCA_029692085.1). Lineage (NCBI taxonomy): Eukaryota > Metazoa > Chordata > Actinopteri > Anguilliformes > Muraenidae > Gymnothorax > Gymnothorax javanicus. Next base: position 133,134,884 of record CM056195.1, on the reverse strand, counting down.
AATTAACATGATTTCTACTCCACCTTATTACTCTAACTAACCTACAGCACTGTTGGCTGTCTGTCATCTAGGGGATGAAATAGTTTCTAAGCAACACTGGTATTATTTCCTTTCTCTTTGGCCTCTTATCTTTGACTTTCAGTTTGTGGAAGCTTTGGGGATATTGTCGCGGTACATTCTCTCAAAGAAGTGCTGAGTGCCAAAAAGCTTGTAAACCATTACAATGTACAATAGTGTGCAGTGATGATTATACTTAACAAAATAAAGATAAATCAGAAACCAAGAACTATCCAAGTATTTATTTTGTATAATATTGGATGATATAGATGAAAATACTGTAAGTGAAAAGATAACAATATATAGTAAAAACAAAAATTGTCATGTCTTTGAAAAAGTCAATATCAAGTGTGGCCAGCCTTTGCTTTGATTACAGCATTTAATCTTTCAGGCATAGTTTTCACATATTTTTTTATTTCCTCACATGCCAAACCATTGCATATGGTATGAAGTTCTTGCCAATGAGATTTTTTCGATGTTACAACAGGTTTTCATGTGCATGCATGAACAGGTGACAGTATCATGCTTGGATATAAAAAGGAGCGTTCCACAAAAGGCTGGATTAAACGCCATTCATCATTGCATCCACAAATGCAAGAGAAGACTTTACAATGTATTGAAGAGGCCATATGACTTCTCTGGCCTTGCACTCATCTGAAACAGATTGATGCACAGTCATACTAGTCAAGCTTTTAAAGGGATAGTTCACTTTTTTTGAAGTGGGGTTGTATGAGCTACAAATTGCCACTACTTACATTAGATGCAGTAGAAAACTCTCTGATCTCCTCCAGGTAGCCGCACCAGCGCATAGTGCTGGGTGGAAATTTAGGCGATACACTGTTGTGACCGGACCAGGTAAACAGCGTATTTTTTGCGCCTAAAAGGGTCCTACTTGAAAATAATACACCATTTCAGTTGGACGCTACATTAAAAAGAATTACAGCGCTTTACCTGCTCGGAAAAAAACACAGTTGCTCTTGAACTAACCAACTGACGTATTCCTCCGCGCGGCGCGTCGTAGTTAATAGCGTGCTGTAGCGATCAGCTGTTTGGGTTCCAGTAAAGCTGCTTGCACACTGGACGCGAAACGAATTTTTCGCATAACAGAATACGTTCAAAGTCAATGCAAAGACGCGAATACACTTGAAATGTGTGTATTCACGTCTTCGCATTGACTTTGAATGTAATCTGTCTTGCAAAAAATTCGTTTCGCGTCTAGTGTGCAAGCGGCTTAACTGTGGTTGCAAGGTCGGATGGTCGTTAAACTTGTGCAAATATTTCGAAAATGGTCCGTGTGTGTTGCTTTCCTGGATGTGAAAGCAAAGCTGTATCCCGGTGCACTTACAGCTTCCACCGCATTCCTCTGCGGGATGGACTTCGGCAGCTGTGGCTAGCTGCGCTCATCATGGATATTGATACGCCATCCGTGTCCCTAAAAGAGCTCCGTGTTTGCAGTATTAATTTTTCCAAAGAGGATTTTGTGAGGCTACATTCAGGGAAATCTCAACGGTGCACGCTGAAGAGCACTGCTGTACCCATACATCAGGTAAGAGAGTGAAACACCTGTGAAAAAGTCTAATGTGACATTGCAGCACCAATTGACATCGCATGGGGTCTACGCAGCCACATACTGTGTAGGCCTATCTGCTGTGCTGGTTATTATAGGGATTTTTATTTTTAATTTGAGACGTAATTCTATGTCATTGAAATGCCGTCTCTGCCTCAAACCGCTCAGTCTGACCCAAACAGCTGATCGCTACAGCACGCAGTTTACTCCGATGGAATACGTCAGTTGGTTAGTTCAAGAGCAACTGTGTTTTTTTCCGAGCAGGTAAAGCGCTGTAATTCTTTTTAATGTAGCGTTCAACTGAAATGGTGTATTATTTTCAAGTAGGACCTCTTTTAGGCCGCAAAAATACGCTGTTGCCCTGGTCCCGGTCACAACAGTGTATCGCCTAAATTTCCACCCAGCACTATGCGCTGGTGCGGCTACCTGGAGGAGATCAGAGAGTTTTCTCCTGCATCTAATGTAAGTAGTGGAAATTTTTAGCTCATACAACCCCACTTCAAAAAAAGTGAACTATCCCTTTAAATTGTTTATTGCAACAATGGACCTGTGTTCTCTCAGCCAAAGAAGAAAAGAACCACCCTGTTTGTAACCAACATAAGGTTAAAAAGCCAGTATCTTTCATGGTTCGTTAAAGGGGACCTATTATGCATTTTGGAAGATACAAAGAAGTGGTGGCTTCAGTATATTTTCTAGAAGTATTTGTAGCTAGTTAGCTCAGTAAGAGTTTTTAATTGAAGACCCTCCAGTGCTAGAAATAGTCAGAAAATGTCCACTGTGAGAAATCTGGGCTGTGGACTTCTGTAAGTGTAAAAGACGTTTTCCCGTCTTTACTTCACTGTGCAAGAAAATTTTAATTTTAAGTAATTTTAGCAATAGGCTCCTCAATTTCTGTAAATACCTAAATTGAATTCCAAGTGTAGTTTTAGCTAAGGTAGATTACTGCTATAAAAATACCATTACCATTTTCACATTTTTCACTCGCCATTTCTCAAAAACCGCTAGTCCAATTTTAATGAAGTTTGGAACATAAATAATTTACAGCATGATGGTTGTCCTGAACCTAAAAAATATGGCCCTTTTGGTACTTTTTTAATTTCAGGGGGTGCTGAATATATAATGAGGTAGAGAATTTTCAAGTCAAGAGCAAAATTTCAAAAAACCTTTGCATTTTGTCAAAGTATCCAACTTTAAGAGGTTTAGCCTATTGATGCCGGATCAGGCAACCTGCGTGCAAAATAAGAAGTTGATATGTCTATTAGTTACTGAGGTATGGTGTTTTGGAATTGTCATGATATGCCCCTTTGCGGCGGCCATCTTGGACACCTAATTTGCATAATTTATGCAAATCACCTCCATCCCTGCTAATTTGAATGTTCGCTTCTCATATAAATAAAGCAATTTGATGTAAGTGATGAAATAAAGATTTTCATGCTCAATAGCAGTATTCTACCTTAAGTTTGTATGGCTTGGTTGTTGATGTTGCTATCTAAGTGCCACTACACAACAAAACAACTTAGCTTACATGCATGCAATACTTTTCCAGAATCTTTGTGCAGTTTATTAGCCAGCTAGCTACTAAACTGACTTTGAATTTAGAAACCATTACTAGTTTAGCCAGAGGCAATGTATGTAATACATTGATAGGAAGAGATAGAATGGGTGACCGTTTTTAATGAATTCAGTCCAGTGCAGTAGAAGGAATGTTAGCTAACGGGTGCTACAATGCGGATGATAGCTATGGACCATTCTTTAGGTTTGAGATTAAATTCAAAGTGTAGTTAAACTTTTATGGTAACTTCATTTCACACTTATTGTGAATGTGACATCCAATCTAGCTTAGCTTGCAGATGTTACCTTTCCATATTCATTGTGTAGTTCAGTAGCTAGCTGGCTAGCCACTTAATCATTCATCTGTATTCAGAGATTTGCCAGTAGTCGTGGGATTTTGACATTGTCAATCTCTGTTGACACCGTGGCCCTGTTCACTGGTCAATTAAAATACAGCTTATTCCATAAAGGGAACGCACACTCAGAACTGCCTGAAGAACACTGTAGAAAGAATAAATCTCTATAAAAGCTGGCATGAAATGTTCCTTTTTTATTTTAATGTGCCTTATTATTATTTGTTACTTTTATCCAAAGTGGCTTACAATTAAGTAGATTATCCAGGGCCCAAAGTCTGAAAAAAGCCATGTTGAAAGGCCTAGTGGCCATAATATTTTTGTGGGGCGTGATCCGCCAATCTTCTAGGTCCTAGTCACGCCACTATGCCACCCCCACATGGCCATGTTGCATGAGTATGGCGAGTTTTATTTTCAAGGGCTATCAGATCACAATACCACTTTGCCTTTGAACATATCAACATCACTGCCATTATGTCTTTTATTAGCAATGAAATACAGCTATCAGAGCACGTATAATGTGGCTCACTCATGTCATAAGTGGCTGTTATGGAGATGCAGTAAAGACAAATATCTATGCTTTATGTGACATGGTCCTCATGTATGCGATCTTATACAAATCTAAACAATTTGCATGATTATGATTTAGCGAGGAAAACAAATTTAATTGACAGCAGATTGTTCTTTCCAGCTTCCTTTTGCTGGCATGTCAAATGGTTAGAACATTGAAATATAAAAACTTAAATTCAGGTTTCATTGTGGCGCTGTAAGGTCATAAATGTTCAATAATAGAATACAGCAATATTTCATTGTACGAGCTAAGGTAGGGTTCTGTGCCTAAGAATATTAATATTCTCTCAAGGTGAGCGTTATTATGAATTCATAAAATACTTTTTCAGTGCCCATTCAAAACAAACATATTATGAGCCACGGCCCGTAAAAGCTAGCTGCGGACGACAGCGATGACATGCTCGACTCCGCCGAGCCCTGAAGACCCACCCCTGCTGCTGTACAGAGCGCTGCTCGCTTCTTCATTCAAAGTTTGTTATTATTGATTATGTAGCTTGACCGAATTGCACCAAATTCGACGCTGTGCGTCCTTGAGTCCCCTGCAATACACCCACCAAGCATGAGGTACTGTAGATGGGATGAACAACTGTCGAGATATGCGAAGGTCACATACAGACACAGATAGAGGTTCCTTGCTTTATAGTTAGATGCTTAAATACATTCCCTGTTCTTTGTGCTGTCTGCATGGGAGAGCGGTCAGAGCACTGCCTGTATTGTGCATGTGCGCACTTCCTTGTGATATGCCAGTTTCAAACTGCTGGTAACAACTGAAAATGCAAATATAGAGCTTGTATCTGCAAAACACTCACCATGCCTAAGGCCTAGGCATGGAGCACTGCCTGTTGACTAAAGCATTTATTGACTACAATGAAATGCTAAAGACCTTTTGCATATTTCCTTGAACTTCTTACTCCTCATTGAATTGAACGCTGTAAAGCATTCAAACATGAAGACCCAAGATCTGTTCCAGAAAATTGATTAATTTCTCAGATGTGTCTGGCAATGTGAATATTAGTCTGGATTTATGTCTTTCAAACATTAAAACATGAAACAAACAAAATTATTTTTGTCGCACACAACAATCAGCAGCTTCATTAATATTGCACTGCCAATGCACTTCAGATCCTCTTATTCAGAATTACCTTTTTGTGGACATCGTGTTTTTTTCTGTTAAGTTTTAGGTCTGTTAAGTTTCTTTGGCTACTGCCCGACAGAAGTTTTGTGTGGTCTTGTATGTAAATGATATGCTACAATCTGTGTCCCAGTGTCACAACAGGAGGGGGGTGAGTCTGGCGTAATGGAGGTCTTATGGCACCTTGGAGAATGAGACCTCTGCCTTGATGGCACTTAGTTGTGTGATCTCCCGTAAGTGGGAGACGTACAAAGAGGGGATCAGTGTAGCAACAGCGACACGGGTCTCCGCAGGGCCTAGACATTCTGCCTAAGTCACACACTTAGAGATATTATTCATGATAAAATCCTCCTCAGCTGGTTATAGCAGTATATGAGGAGTTAACCATGTATAGTTCATATACTCTAATACCTTCAACAATAATGTAGGAAAAAAGACACCTTTGAATGTCAGCATGGGTTCTGTCTCATTTCAGTTCAAGATTCATAAACTGGTTAAAAATATAATGAAAAAAATAGTACAATGGTGCCACAATGTGCTTTATGTAACACTATAAGGTTCACTGAAAACTTTGCAGAGTGAAGATTGAACCCCCACCTTTTGACATTATAAAAGGGGTGTCCATCCTTGGGGATTGTTCGATCTGATTCTGTCATTGTAATTTTCTTTTTAATATATTTTAACGGTTGAATAGGGAAAACAGCCATGTGCTTATATTTTCCCTAATGAAAAGAACATAGAACATTCATCGATATTCAGGAGGCAGCTGTACAGCCTTAAGTATTGATGTTTCATTCTTGTTATTTCAGGCTTTTGTGTTTTAGTTCAGCTTACTTTTATTCTGAGAATTTAAATTGGTTTAAAATCTGACAATATTTTATGGAGTCTCTTCTTTCAACCTTCATAATAATTTGGTCCTCTTTGGCATTTATTTTTGCATTGTATTTTAAATTTCAGTTCGACCAGAGTTTTATGAGAGGCTTCACATATTTATTCATTATAGGGATAATGGTAGCCAGAAATTTGGCATATTTTAGTCCATTTGAAAGAGAGCGCAGCTGAGCATTTATTGATCATTGTGGAGAGGCAATTGATATGCGATTCCCTGAGTAAATGTTTGCAGAAATATGGAGCTGCATTAATTTTGAAGAATCCACAAAGACCAAGAGCAATAATGTCATGCTGAGAAGAACCACCTCTTAATTAAATGAGTATGCAGTACTTACAGTTCTGTCAGCTTCCTCTGGTGCAAGCTCATATTTCAGTTTCCTGTAAATGCATAATCATTGCACTCCTTTTTGACAGAGTGAGACTGATTTTTCCCTTCCCAAGCAATACTTTGTGTAACTTGTAACTATGATCATTTCATGCTTTGACAGTGATAACTAAAACTTCATTGCTCTGATGCAAATGCGATTTTGAGACTGTAGTTGAATTAATCAGCCCTGAGTTCCTTGTCAGGTTTTGTCAAAATATTATTTAAAAATTATTTTTAATATTATTAAATTGCATATTGGTCCAATTATTCAACAGCTGTTTATGGTAAAAAGTTAAATGATGCAAAGCATTTATTATTCTGTCCCTCCCTCTGAATTATGCTTAATTTTCTACCTTTTGGAAATTATTATCGGTTCTCAACAGCACTAAGTTAAAGTAACATAAAACATGTTGCTCTCGTGAAATTGTGCTTTACATGTGTTATTTTTATGCCTCGTCAGATTTTTTTTAAAGAAATGTGATTATTTGAGCTTTACCTGGAAATTGTCATGAGCCACACTCTAGCCTGTAAGCAATGCCATACTTGTCTTTTACACAGCAAAACAATTTACTTTAATGTTTTTGAATTCCTTTGTTGTAGTTTTCAGTTTGCCCTATAAAAATATTTCTGGGTTGTGTTTCTGATGCCATAGTCTATACCTCTGGTGGAAACAAAGGCAATAAAAAACGAGAGTTAATTAGTTCATTGTGGATGCCTGACGTGGCTTTTTCTTCCTTTAATTCTTATTCTGATGAAACACCTGCAGAATTCAAAGTGCATTTGGAGGTCAAACTTGCTCCCAGTCAAAAATTTCTAGAGGTTATTGCACAAAATGTTGAATTGTTTTTGTTTGCCAGCTGCGTGGTGTCCTCAATCACCATGAAATCACTGATTCCCAATGTTATTACACAACCACAAATTTGCATTGATCCTCCGCCATACTTGATTGATGGTTAGAGACATGATTCCGAGTCTTGCACTGCTTTGTTGGCGTGCGTACCATCTTCTATTACGTGTAAAGATCACGTGTATCATCTCATCAGTCCAGGAAACCTTACTCCACACTCACTCTGTGTCAATGTTGGTGCACTGGGGTTAATTGTGTTCTGTTTTACTCTCTATCTTTCCACACTGGCTGCTGATGTGATTTTATTACCATAGCATTGCTATCTTTTCACAGAACTATTGACAGAAACACAAGTAAATCTCATTATTCTTTAAAGTATAATTTTGTTATCGTTTTTGTGGTGTTGATAATGATATAAAAGTATAAAAATTCCAGTAATTGTCGCGTGATAAAATTCTACATTCAATCGTAAAGTTGAAAATTACAACGATCTATTCAAACTATGTCGATCCCCACTACCAAATGGCTGAACATATTTTTTCATAATAATCCAGTTTTGAGATGTTGTGTACTTGATTCATAAATCTTAAGCGCAGATCTTAATTATGTTGACAGTGAGTTTGATTGGATAGTTGTTTATATGAGCCTGTAATTATTATAGCCCACAATTTAAAATTGGCCATATTTGGAATTGCATAATCACTGCATAATCTGCAGTGATAAGTTCTTATAAAACAGCCTGAAATCAATCTTTCGAGCATTAAAGTGTTAATACCGTATGAGGATAATTATCTGTAATGTATCCTGAAAATGAGATTTTTTTCTGTGAATGGAGCATAATACCTGTTTTTAATGTCAAATGTTTTGAACCCCACCTACAACATTTTTCTGATATATCACCCTGTTATCAGGCCCTCATGTGTAAAGTTGGGTAACAAGGACAATCCACAAGTTCAGTCTCCAGGCACCGCCAACATGTAAGTGTCACGGATTCGGTAGACCGAGAAGAGTAGAAGAAGAACATGAAATGAAAGACACCCTGAGGACTATGTACCTCGAAAGTTGGCAATTACTTTGGGGTAAAAAAATCTAATCTGCATGCACAGGTGTGTGTGTGTGTGTGTGTGTGTGCTTGTGATTTTATATTTTATATATATATATATATATATATATATATATAAGAAAAAGGTTCAGCATAGAAGGAAGAGGCCGTTAATGAGGGCTCCAGCCAGGCGCCATTAAGACACCACTGGGGCTAATGCGGTCACATACTTTATTTCCTCTCATGCTGTGCATTGCACACTTAGAGTCTGATTGTATTTCAGTCATTCACATAGTTATTTATTTATTTACAACTGCATTTATTCAGAACTTTATTTGCCAAGTTATTTTCCATGTTCGCTTGCTTCTATTCAGTTATTTTCAGGTATAAGATGAGAAAAAAATCATTGTGATCCCTCCAGTATAACACAACAATGGGGAACAGTCATTTAGAAAATGGAAAGCTTTGCGTCATGTATTGGGAAATAACTTATCACAGATGTAGGAGAGAAGAATTTAGTGCAACGCTGCTGTTGATTTGGTGTCAAGCAACACAATAAATTGATAATATGAAAATAAGGGCTTATTATTATTATTATTATTGTTATTGTTACTGTTACTATTATTACTGTTGTAGTTGCTGCAGTTGTTGCTATTTTCTTTTCCCCTGAAATAATAACAAGAAAAGCAATGAAACAAATCATCACCTTAATTGTGCAAAAGTAACCTGTCTGAACTGACTGCAACGCAAAATGAAACAATTATGTACAGAGAGATACTTCATCCCTCCCACAAATTATTTACATTTGAGTTTTGAATAGACATACAATTGAAGTCACTCTATACACTTTTATAAAATGGCACCTTTTTTGCCAATTATTTAAACTGATGCCTTTTTTGCCAGTTATTTCAACTGTAATTTTACAATCAGTTTATAACAGAGGTTCTGTGTATGTTAACTGTAAACCACAGTTAAATTTGCGCAGGTCTCTACTTCTACAGTTAAAATAACAAGGAGACAATGCGTCTATTTAGCTGTTAAATTCAGTCAATTTATAATAGTGTAGGGCTCAGGGTTGATTGTAACTGACAGTACATGCCATGATGGGGATGGTGCACTTGGTCCTGCCGGTGTGCTGCCTCTTGCTTTACTCTGAGTCTGTAATATCCAGTGTTTTCTGTGATCATAATAAGAGCAGTGTAGTATCCCACTAATATATTTATCAACTAACATTGCTGTGTTGACACAGCATTTAGTCAAAATTCCCAGAGTTTTAATAGTTAAGTTGGCTTCCCATGAGGATGTCTGTTGTATAAATGGGTGTGCCGGCCTGTGGTTTTGCATTATTGGATTCATCTCTCTTTCTAGCAATTTTCCATAATTCGCAGGCTTACTGTGCTGTATCACTTCCTTCCAAAATGGCATATGATGTGTGCTTTAACAGTGTTGCCTTATTGCCATATTATGGCTTGAAAAGCAGATGCCAAATATGTATTTAATAATTAATTTGAAAACAAAAGTCTGATGCCAGATTTAAATATTTCATGAAGTGACTGCACACAGCAACAGAGTGCTTTGTTTAAAAAGAGAGACTCTGGAACTGGTGGCAGACCAGTAAGTGTGGAGGTTAGTCCCAGCCAAGATGATTCCATTGTGCACATGACATACAATCCATTGTGTAATAAATGCAATATACACAATAATACATGCATTTTTGAAAATATTAGAATGATAAACAAATTACTCACTATACTTTGACTTTCCGCATACGTTTTTTATAAAGCTTTTGTTCAGCCATAATGAATTTATGAAATATGCTCAGTTTTATGTTTGGTTGGTTCTATGCAGTATGCATCTCGCCATCTGCAGATAAAGTGTGTACATTGTTTATGCTATTCTTTGACCCCTCTTCGTCTTTCCCTTTTAAAATCAACCACAAGACTCTCTGTCATTCTTCAGACTACTTTATATCAATTTTCTGGTGTCAAAATGACTAAATTATAGTAAGTAATTATTGATTTAATGCTTTTTCCTCAAAAGTATTTTCATGTCGGCTGTAGATTTTATGGGTTTGTTATTGTTAATACTGTGCCCTGAAAATTGAACAAGCAATATCATTTTAATGTGCTTCTCAGTAATGGTCTCTAGAAGCCGAAGGTAAATACAGTCGAAACTTTTGCAGAAACTCTCATGCTTTTAAGAGTCAAGAAAAGGACTACTTAGAAATCTCATCTCGCTCTGTGTATATTGAAATATTTTGAAATTAAAGTTGTATCAATACATATTAATGAACGTATTTTAGCTTTTTGAGATTGTTTCAAATGACATCAAAAGCCCATTCTTGTAGTGATTGTTATATACAGAATGTTCTTGAATCAAACTGTACTGTGTTAATTGACAAACTGACATTCACAACATTGTCAATTTATTTGTGGTTTCCAAACTTATCTCCTGCATCTGTTGCTATTTACAGCATAACAAGTATAAATCATTTTCTCTTGCTGACAAAAGTTGACAACAGTGATATAATTAAATTGTATCATGTGCACCTAAACATATCCTTCTACAACGCTGATTGTAATTACACAGGCAGAAAGGACACTTGCAGGTTAAGAAAAAGAACTTTGCTCCTTACTCTCTGCTGGAACAATGAGCAGAAACAGAAAATGCCTCAAGTGTCCTTCGGTTATCTTATGAAGTTATTTGCTGTTACCTCTAATGCATTAATCATTTACATTTTCAACATACTTGAACAGTTCTCTTTTCTGAAAGAAAAATCATTGATGTCAAATTATAATGTTAAAATTCAAAGAAGCAATACATGACATATCAAATTGATCAAATTTTTTCAATGATGCATTGAACCCACCCCACATGCAGGATTTAAATGCTAAGTAATTATTTCGGCTATTTCAGCATCCATCAAGAAGTTTTTTTTTTTTTTTTTACAGGATTTGAACTGTGACATACAAGGAAGTGGATATCACCAGATCGTTGTTATTATTAGTAGCTAATTACCAGTTGGTAAAATTGGTTTAAAAAACAATGCTATGTAGTCTACATCTTATACCAAATGGAGGAGTAAAAGTTCGGGTCTGAAGATTGATATGTCTAAAAGCTATGTTTACCAACAAAATTATGTTTTGATGATACTGTATAACTTAACTGGAGCATATTTTGTTCGCAATAATATCATTGAGAATAAAAGCATTTTAGGTCATGTTATGACAGGCCGTGTAACTTTATTTTTATCCATTGACTTTATTATTTGATGCCAACAGAGCATTTCTATCTGAATAAATATCATCAAAAAAAAAAACAAACTGATAAAGTACATCACCACAATTTTTAGAAGCCTGGTAGCATAATATAAGCTAACAAAAATATGCCGGGCTTGCTTCAAGTTTGTGTGGGAGGCGCCATGTTGGAGAGGCTTATGACATCAGCGAGTGGCACTGGAACAATATTCTACTATCTTTCGAGCATTTCTCAGTAATGTCCTTCAGCAATCAACATGCTACACAAAATTGTTGCGTCTTATAGGTTATTTTCAGCTGGACATTGCCAATTGCTGGAGGAACCCTTGAAGTAGGTGAGGGTGACAGTGTAATTGAAGGCGTGATTTATCATCTGTAGCATGTATTTTTATGATGAGCCAATTTTTCCCGGTGTCAAAAAAAAGACCACCCTTTTACCAAACAGTCTTTATTGAATGTATCATTCTGCTCTTTACTCACTCTGGAGGGTATTGCACTCGGTACAGTTTGACAGTTTGAAACACGATGAAGAAAGACCGCATGAGGAGGGTTACATGCAGTCAGACAGCGGAGTTTAGACTGGTAGCCACACCATTGTGTGTTACACACACCCCTCAGGACTCCACCACTGAACCCATCCCCGTATAAATATAGAGTGCGCTTTGCCTACAGGCTAAGTACCAAAACATGTCTCCTCTGTTGTCCCTTAGCTACCATTCTGTCTTGCTTGCTGGCTGTAATGGATGACAATTTATGTTAATAATTACAAAAAGTCCCAGCATTGGGCTGATCCATTCCCTCACATAATATTTGGCCTATTTGTACTACATGTGCAGAGCATGGTAAAACTGAGTCTGTACTAAGTATATCTACAAATATAGATAAAATGATGTTAATCTATTATTATTAGGCGATTGCGTTTTATTGAGGCTTTTATGCACTGTAATAGTGTGCCTGGTGGAATGTATTGCAATTTTCACTAGCCAATAAAGTAAATTAGAATTTTATTAGAGCGTTATATTAAATAACATCACGTTAGCTGGATAACTATGCATTGTAATTGTTTTACGAGGTAAGTCATGCTTACAGTATAACCACATCCGTTTGCGTTCTGTCCTCATAAAGTCCTCTTAAATAGTTATTAGCTCCTGTGGTTTTTTTTTTTTTGCTTGAGCCACTCTTGCAAGTTCCACCTCCTGTCAGGAAAAATGGTCTGGAGTAACATTGCATTACGCCCATCCTCTTAAATGTATCCCTTAATATCAGAAAGCAGAGAGCCAGATTGGATTTCAGCTGGGTTTTTTTTTCAGCTTTTTGGGTCTAATATGACAGTCTGTTCTGTGCGATTGCATCGCGTGTGACAGTCAAAGCAGAAAAAAGTTGTGCGGAGTAAATTAGATTGCCCGTCTTTCTTCCCCCCCTCTCTTTCCCGTTATCTTTCAGCTAAATAACTTATTATCCCACACTTAGAGTGGAGCAGAAAGCAGCTGGTGTGTAATCAATCCTTTTAAAAATCACAGCGTGCGGCCCAGCTCTGCTCCAACAAGAGAAATGTGACATCGGGGCCACGGATATTGTTACCTTGATAAATGACTGAAGGCCTAATGATTATGGGAATTGTCAGCAACTGATCATCAGTCTCAATTTATTCCGGATCAATGTTGCAAGTCTGTAGCCCGGGACAAGCATCCTAGCCCCAGACAAGCGCTGGTGTATTGCGTCTCTTCATTGCGGCGCGCATCGGTTTTCTTTCAAACGGGCATTGCTGGGCTTGTCATGTTGAGCATCTTCTGCCGTGCACTCGAGCACTGCCACTCGTTGCCTCCCGGGCCGCTTGCAGGTCGTGTCAGCAGCAGGCGAGCGTTTGGGGCGCTTCGCGTCCACGTCTTTTCCTGCACGCGCGCCAGAGTATCCAATTTCCATCGCCGAGCGCATTTTAATGACAGGCTTGGGACAAGTCCGCGTCTCGCCAGGTAAGAAAAGGGGCCTTTCGCCAGCCTCCCCAGCCTCTCGAATTGGAATATGAGCCTTAATTATTCTGCGCCTGCAGTTTCCCTCTCCGCACACATTTCTTAGCCGCACCCTGCATCATATTACAGTTTTTTTCTTTCCTTTTTTTTCTCCGGCTTTCTGTTTTTTAATATTCAGCCCCCGAGTTCACAGAGCTGACATTAAGGAAACCTCCTGTGTGCAATGGCAGGGCGAAATAGATTAAAGCCGGGCTGCATAGGGCGGTTGGGGGCGGGGGTGGGGGGTTGCTTGCACTGCAGTCAAAGCCGTGGGCTTGCTTGTTAGACAGCCGACCTCTCTCCGCCCGGGTCTCGGGTCAAACAAAGCTCGGAGGAGGTCCTTTAAATCTGTGTTGTCAGGCAGGTGGTTATGATTGTGAGAGGGCCAGTAGGCTAAGCATCTCTTGTACAGTGTAAACTCCCATTAGGCAGCAGATTGGGAATCTCAGGCCTATGAGCTATGGAGGCTGTAGAAATTTGCCATGTTTGCCCTAGCCTGTTAGGATGTCTATCTGACTGGTGCCATCTTGCCTCAGTGTTCAGACTCCCCCCACACACACAGCAGTGGCTAAACAATACAAAACCCAGGGTCCAGAGTCCAAACAACCTCGGCTCTGAGATTCTTAACTTGGCTTCCTCAAATACCCAGACCATCCGTCCAGCACTCAGACCCCAAACACCAAACTTGACCTTTGACCTCCCCCCATACCAACACTCCCCCAGTAATCAGACCTCAAACCCCAACTCTCCAATGCCCTAATCCCCCCCCCCCCAATATCATACTCAAAGGCAAAGACCTGAGCCCCCCCCCCCCCCCACCTCCTGAAACCCAACACCAAACCCCAGAACCCAGCACCACTTAACCCTACTTTTTATTGCAAAACTGAACATGGCATAAAGCCGAGGGAGTGGAACTCAGCCATGTTTATTGAGCTGTTTAGGAATGAGGGAGCACAGCGTTCATTTCCACACGCTGGCATATGCTGCTATAGCCTCTGGCTATGGCCCTGCTGGCTCACATCAGCCACTAATAAACATCTCGGCAAAGAAGTGCCTCTCTTATGTTAATTTAAAAAGATTGAAAAAAAAATGCATTTTAAGTGAAATTTTTGGCTTGGACCGAATTCCCAAGACTAGAAAGACTAGTAATTTATTTAACCTACCCCAATGTGAACAGGAGTCAGCTCTGTTTCAAGTTGTATGATGTAATGATGTGACAATTTAAAATGAGAACTATATTAATATCCTTAATGCTTACTTCTGTTTTGGGTCCCACCAGTTTTAATTTTGACAGCAAATTTTGGTTTATTTTTAGTCTTAATCATTTGACGAAATTGCCGTTTAGTTTTTGTCATATTTTACTTATCTGATTCTGTTTAGTGTTATCATGGACTGTATATATTATCTTTTTTCAGCAATGCTTAAAATTTGGGTTTTGCAAAATTTTCATTGCTGAGTGTACTAGTCAAAACAAAATATGCATGACTTTTTGCAGTAGACCACTGAAAGCAACAAAAATAAAACATATGAGCATTAACCCTACTTAATTACCTTTGCCAAGGAGGTTATGTTTTCACTCGTGTTTGTCTGTTTGTCTGTCTGTTAAGGGGTCTTCAGGGTAAAGTGTAGAAATAATCATAATAATGTAAAAACTAAGAAATAAACATACTAAACATTATTTTTACCTCATAAAATGTAGTATTTTGATAAAAATTTCCATGGTTGCCATGGAAATGGCGCTTTAATGACAAAATCTGAAAATATTTTGTGGCACTGATATTTCAATAACCCATGGTCAGATTTTACGTAAATTGGTCTCATATGAAAGGTTTAAGATAGTTCTATAAAATGACAGGATTTTTTTACTATTTGGAACATTTATGAATATTTAATGAGCTCTGTTGCGTAACCATGAATGAAAATCGCTATCATCAACTTGTTTCATTTTGAAAATTAACCCCCTAGGGATGCACCTATCTAGAAAATCCTATGTCATTTCATAGATTTCCAAATAGAATGCCTAATGTTTGGTTTTTGCTGGTTTAAAATGCGAACAGGCCTGCTACGTTCATTACACGTTCATTGCACAAATTCGTTCAATCTAGAGTGGCACATTGCCTGTTTCTTCTGCTTGCACAATGTCTGTTTTGTTAAAATTTGGTATATTTTAGATGTTATTGTGTTGGTGAGTCATACTTGCTCCTTATAGGGTGTGAAAAGCTTTTATACATGCTTGCATTTCGCTTGGATGATCGGAATTGTTAATAGCAAGCTTTCCATTGCAGAGTGAACATTCTGACCATAAAATAAGAGTTCCTTTAATGAGTACGTGTGCTGGCTGTTGTGGCCTTGTAGGAAAATAGACAAATCTCTAAACTTTGTCGTGGAGAAACTGTTTTTGGTTTGGAGAGGTTAATTGATGTCCATCAGCACCTATATTGATAAACTCATGCTAAATTTTTCTAGAAAATCATTGATTCATATTGAACTTCATGAGTCAAAAGCTGATTTGAGTTAAACCTATGATTATTTTATGATTTGGCAGTGCGTAATTTTGAGGGCTCTGACAGCATGGCGAGCCACTTGGAGAGCTATCTCACTTGGCTCATAAACTGTAGATCATTTTGAAAATCACTGTCAGATGAGGTACACTAGTGGTCAAGGAGATTATGATCCCAGAAATTAATTGTTTTAACTCTCAGCTAATTTTCAATTCTGCAAAGCAGCACTGCACAGTCCTGACTCCCTCACAGTTCTTGTTGCGAGGGCGTAAAAAACAATTGAGAATAAAGCTAGCTAGTTCACATGCCTCCCCATTAAGCATCTTTGTGCGTGTTTTTTTAATATAAAAATGTAAGTTACGCAACTACAGCCAAGATCAACACGAAACAATTGAGTGGACTGATAAACTGATTACAGCTGAACAGAGGAATTCTGATTTGACAGCATCCCACATTGTCTCTCTCTGTGATTTCTGTTTCATTTTTATTTGTTCATTAAAATGTCAAGTCATGTTGTCACAGTTTTGGTCTTCATAGATCACATGTAATAATTATCTTGTTATTGT
The DNA here is from genome assembly GCA_029692085.1 of Gymnothorax javanicus. NCBI lineage: Eukaryota > Metazoa > Chordata > Actinopteri > Anguilliformes > Muraenidae > Gymnothorax > Gymnothorax javanicus. The sequence continues at coordinate 133,118,174 of CM056195.1, read as the reverse complement.
TGATGAAAAAGGGTTTTTGTCAATGACATTAAGACTTGGTCCCTAAGACCCCAGATCCTCTTTAACAGCTCAGAAAAATATAGTTTAAGTGACAATCTGGAAGATATTTGTTTCTTTCTGTTTATAAGCACAAATGGCAATAAGCGGTAATGGCAGATGTGTTTTTGGACCCACCCAGCGATCCCAGCTGTATTGCCTGTGTAAGGTCAATCAGTTGGCATCTGCTCCACACCGACTCAACAATTTGAGTTCACTAGGTTGTATACATATAGTAGCGAGAAAGGAATGATGTTATCTGCGACGGCAACTATAAAACATAGTACTTACTGCATAGAATGTGGTTATTATAAAAGTAGCGGTATGTCCTGTACATACTCATCAGTTGTCTAACATTAGGCCAACTTATTCTGATCGTAAAGATATATTCATGAATTTGATGGAAGTGTAAAAACCATTGTAACATTACAAGTGCCATTCCCAAACCACAGCAGTGAATTCAAGAGACAGTTTGTAAGGTAAGTAGAGTTTTGTGGTGTTTCCTACAAATTTTTAACCACTAAGTGACATTAGATTGTTAGTCACATTAGCTGGCTTGCTAATGTAATATTACTTGATGTGAGAGATGGCTTACTGTGTGCAGAATTGGCTGTGTTTCAAAACCTTGTGTGCTATCTGGCTGTCTAATGCCGTCAAAGGTAGCTATCTACATAGCCAGTGTTTTAACCAGGATAGAACATTATTTGACTGGATTATTGTGAGGATCCAGTTTGATAGCGTTTACGTCCGGAATCAGTCCTGCCCCCTACACGACCAGAGTTTGCTCAACCTGACAGGAACGTTATTGAGTTCATAAAAACTTCCTCCTTCAAGTTGATATGGCAGAATTTTCTTTCGCTGCAATTAGTCTTTATCTTACATACAAGCTTTCAAAAGCCTCAAATGCAGCTTTAGTCCTTGATAAATGGTCTAAGCAGTTTCACTTTGAGGAACTGAGCTAGTTTGACTTTGTGGAGCCCAACTCATAACTACCCTTAGACTAGTAGTTACATTAGCTGACTGTTTGAAACGATAGTATATGTCAATGGAGCTAGCATGCTAATGAACGCTGCTGATGAATGAAAACATGAATGAAAACGGCAGTGTGGTACACCACCTTTGTTTTTGACTGTTGGCAGGATGTTCTTTTTGTTGAGTGCCATGTTGGTTTTAAGTCACATGCAATGGGGACCCATGTTTTCCAAAATTTCCACTTTTGAGTCATCAGTCTACAGAATATTATCCCAAAAGTCTTGCTGGTCATCAAGATGTTTTTTGGCAAATGTGAGATGAGCCTTTTTTCTATTTGGTCAACACTGATTTTTTGTCATGCAACTCTCTTATGGATGCAATTTTTCCCCAGTCTCTTTTTCATTGTGGACTTGTGAACACTGACCTTAACTTAGGCAAGTGAGAGCTGCAGTTCCTTGGATGTCTGTACTCTTTTGTGACCTCCTGGATGAGACGTTGATGCACTCTTGGAGGAATTTTGGCAGTCCAGCCAAAGGTACCACTGTTCCTAGTTTTCTGTGTTTGTAGATTATGCCTCTCCTCTTAGTTTGCTGGAGTCCCAGAGCCTGAGAGATGGCTTTGCATTTGTATTAATATCGTGCATGTTCCTATCTAGATAACTATATGGTAACAATATATTGTTCAACCCTTTTACAAATATTAAATTTATGCAAACAGTTGTGCTTTGAAGTATCCCAATGTTGAAATTCCCCGTTAAAACTCTGGAGGACACAGAATCAGGGGATGGGATTACCAGAAACAAACTATTCCGATAGGCTCCAAGTCTTGTGTCGAACTATGTTTACTGAAGTAATTTCATCATACCTTGCTTGCTCAATCTTGCTGGGCCAAGTAGCTTAGATCTGTAGTCACAGATGCTGGCCATCTCTAACAGTAGTATGACTTCTAACTATAGCTGTTTTCTGAGGTGATTTGATCATGGCCGGCTAGCTCGCTAACAGGGTAAATAATTTACTCCTGATTCAGTCCTGTTCCTTGTTTTCAAACCTAATGACCAAAAAAAAAAAAAAAAAAAAACCGGAAAATCTGCAATTCCACTCCAATACAATGGGCCACAATTTAGGTAGGGCAGATTTTATATTTATAAACGCTGACAGTACCGGACCAAGAGAAAGTGAGCCAAGTCTGTATCTCTCCTTAGGCCCTTCTCCATTTTCAATGCTTTCCAGAGTGCAACACGGATGGTAACTCTGGTTTTTACTGGCTGACAGTTAGTTTCCTTTATTGGCTGTTTGCCCTCCTCTGAATGAAGAATTTGAAGAGTTTGTTTCCAAATCTCAGTAAGTGCCAAAATTACAAAAAATTGAGATAAAACCATAGAGCGATAGCCCTGTGCTTCTTACACATGGTGCAAAAATCCATTTTTAGAAATTCATACTTTAAGGTGTATTCTTTCATGGTCAAAGTTTGTGTTTTTCTATAAAATGCACTTAGCACCAGCATAGAAAAAGCTGATTTACTCAAAATGAGTAAAATGGATGTATTGCATTTTGGAGACAAACTCCTTTTCTTTTTCTTTCGATTTGCACTTTTTTGAAGTTTCCTTGTCTGTTGTCATCGACGTTTTCTTTGTTTCTTCGGCCATTGTTTGCTTGCAAACCTTACAGCGGCCAGAAAAAAAAAAAAAAAAAAAAACAGAAGAGCAAGTCTATTGTGCGAACAAACCACTGCTGGGTGATGGAAAATGCATACAAACTGTGCTTTGCTTGTGATTTTTCCCAGGAATGCTGCCACAGACTCCCAGTTGTTAAATAATGCAAAGGCAATGGCTTTCATCTGAGGGCGACTGGTTGAATTGTCATTATGTTATTTCATTTAGTGATAGATAGTGGCTTGGTAGATATTTATTTAATTTAAATCTTCAAGATGAGTACTTTATCAATTTGATATTTTCTGAGTGTCCCTAACTTAATGAAAACTACTCATAAAAACCCATTAATTTTGCTTTAATCATTATGTCTATATTACTTGCCCGTCATGCATCTATCTATCTATCTATCTATCTATCTATCTATCTATCTATCTATCTATCTATCTATCTATTCAGGCTATAGCAAGTATAGCCAATGACAATGCTTTGACGATGCAGTTGGGGGAGATGACATAGAAAAGTATGTGTGAAAAACAAGTAGTTTTCTGGTTTTTATTACGTTTCAATCCAATTGCTCATTTGAAGACTTAAACGGGGAAGCATGTGGATTTTCTATTTTTTTAATTCACACAAACATTACGATTTTAATTGACTTTAATTGAGGAAGACTTTGGAAACCTGATCATTATAATCTCCAAAATTGTGAATAAAGAATGGAGCAGGTGTTTTCTGCTCCCACCTAAAGTATATAAGAACATTGTACTATTTTTAAAATGAGCCCTTAAAATAACAGTAAACTACTGACAATTGACTTCCGACCAGGTTTTTGTCGGTCAATTATGCTATCAATTTCAGCTGCCTCAAGATACTGTTGCAATGAGCCAGCAATATGCCTGACCACACCTCATTTTAAGAACAACAAGCCCGTAAGCACTCATATTGTCACAAGTACATTTGCAATTTAAACTTCATGGGTGTCAGGTGGGAAAATAAGAAACACGTCGGTCTTAAACTGACAAGGACACTTGCTTCATGCTTGGTGTTGCTTTGCGCTGGGTGTGAGATGGACCCCCCTAAGTCTGGTAGCTCTCAAGTCAAGGGGGACTGAAAACAATCAATGCTGCTATAATGTGCTATCAGGGATGTGATAATTGTTGGACTGCAATCCAGTGACCTTCATTCAATCAAAAATTGTCCTTTACTTACTTACAAATGAATGCAAGTCACTTCGCTATATAGGAATGTATTTTGTCAATGCAAAAATTTAATCAACACTCTAATGTTTTTGGAAAGTAAAAATTTATCAATTTCATATTTAATGTAAAATTACAATGTAAAGCTGATGTACAGTGTACTTTCACGGCAAACAAAGATTATTTCATTTCTAATGACAAAATGCTAATTTATTGATTTAACTAATTGTCTGTAATGAAACCCTTGCATTTCTGTGGAAAGATGATCTGAGCATGTCAAATTGAATTGCTGTCATATTACTATGGTATTGTTCTCACGGATTCTAAATTCATTTTATTATTACCCTGTGAGTACCTTGTAGTCTTTTGTTAAGGCAAAGGTTAAGCATCTGAATTTTTTCAACAAAGGTTAAACACTTGAAGCTTTTCACTTGATTGTATTATATTCATACATAAGAAACAAGGAACTTGAATCAAAACAGAATAAAATTTCATGTCTTTGCAAGCATAGATGTTAATGATGAATGGTGCAATGGCATTTTTGCTCCTTCAGTGTCCATGAATTGCATATGCACATAGACTACAATGGTTTCTTTTAATTATTAATTTCTGGATACTGGATACATGCTGGAATGCGTGATTGCATATAGCAGGAGTGGGTGAGAGTTTAGGTACTGACATGGTAAGTTTTTCAAAGAAGACAATGACCATGAGCAAACTAGAGTTTAAAGAATTACCAATGACTACAGATAGAAACGAGGTCAGATACAGTGGAGAGGAGTAAACAGTTTGGGTTTGTTCAGGTTGAGTATTTTGAGCTATCTTTCTGCTCAGTATCGGGTTGGGAAAATTACTTATATGTACACTTCTTTATTTGAAGGCCTGTGAAACTGTGTTTTAATGATAGTTCTTGGATACTATATACAAGATGACTTTCAAAGACTTAAATATTTCCCTAGAAAAATATTATTGCTTATCTTGAGGAGACATTCTTTTGATGCTTTTTAAATCTTAATTTCCCTAAAATTATACATGCAGAAAAGATACTCAGCTAGCTGCAGCTGTTTTAACATGAGCACAGTTTTTGTCACTGTGACATTATTTAAATTAAAGAGCTTAGGACATGCACTGAGCAAGTTTATGAATATAAAGGGGTACAATTAAAAGAATTCCCATCATCTGCCTAAAAAAAATGTGGAAAATGATTTTTCACAAAAATCGCAATTTTTTGTTACTTTCCCCGCCCCCCTCATTAACAAACATTCTGAGCAACACAGAAAAGCGATTCTGGCACTACCCTGTGTGGTCACGTCATAAGTAGCACACGGTGGGCGATTGTGCGTCCAACAACATTGGCATCCAAGTCAGATTCCGATAGTTCCTCAGAATTTTCAATTGAATCTGTCCAGTACTTTTTTATGGAAGATGAGGAAACTCAACATAAAACTGCTTTCACACCGGACACGAAATGAATTTTTTTGCACGACAGATTACATTCAAAGTCATTGCAAAGACGCAAATACGTTTCGCGTGTATTCGCGTCTTTGCATTGACTTTGAATGTAATCTGTCGTGCCAAAAAATGCATTTTGCATCCGGTGTGAAAGCAGTGGTGTCACCAGACCTTTTATTCTGGGGGTGCACAAGGGAGGCACAACAGTTTGGAGAGGGGGCACGAACCAAAATTTGTGTCTCGTTAATTTTGTTGAGCTGGTGGGGGGGGGGGGGGGAGGCATTTGTTTATTTTGTTGACCGGGGGAGGGGGAGGGGGGTTGTCCTCATTTTGTTGAGTGGGGGGCGCAAATATCTTAAATGGGGGGCACAAGATGTTGGTGACGCCAATGTGTGAAAGCAGCTTTACACGAGATTCAGAACCATAAAACCATGCAGATCCCAGCCTGAGTATTCGAGCAATGAAGACAGATAATTGTCAGTGTTTCCGCCTGTCCCAAACTGTACAACGCTTACCAGCCAAGTAGCGGAATGATTATTATTCCGGTTCCACAATTGTTTCTGTGCACTGCGTGTTGGATAACCAGCCTACTCACTTTTCAACCTTAAGTGAGTTCAATAGACCTGACATTTGGTTACCTTACCTAACAAGACCATAATATATTAGGCTAAGTGGTGGTTGAATTCACGCCTGATCTAGCCAGTAGTGAAATGATAATGTTCGCGGCTCTACTCATTTCTGTGCACTGTGTTTCATGAGCTCTCGAAACAATGCCTGTAAGCTGTATGTACCTCGCAGCTGGCTGTTATTTGCTAGTTAGCGAGCGAACACCCAGTGCGCAGAAATATAGAGCCGTGAATGATATCACAACATGTGTAAACGATATCTTGCAGCTTGCTATTATTAGGTAGTAAGCTAGCAAGCACACAGTGCTCAGAAATAAATAGAGCGCCGTGAATAGTATCATTTCACTACTTAGCTGGCAAGATCACACTGAACAGCGAGTTGGCTGGCTATTGAACAGGCAGTGCAGAGAAACGATTTGGGTTCCGCAAATAATAATAATAACGATATGTAAAAACATGAGTACTCGAATTGTTGGCTGCATATCGTAGGTTTCAGTGACCCGGGCTTGCCTGGACCAGCAAAGTCGACATCAGTACGTTGCACTTGTTTTGTCCATATTCTCGATACTTCTGCACCTTTCGGCCACAGAAACATTCCATGACCATATGCATGCGTTGCACTGCATCCCCACACTACACATCGTTTTCCGTTCACTCTCAGTGATTTTTGTTGGTCCATTCTTCAAGATATTCTCCGTCCAGACCAGAGTCGTGAACTACGGCTAACCACCTAGACACAATCCGTGTACAACTTATGACGTCACGTGGCTGAGCAGGCCCAGCGCAAATGTTCTCGATTGAGGCAAAGGGAGCGTTCCCTCAAGTGGATAATTTAGGAGATAAAATGCTTTTTTTTAAACATTGCGTAAAGTACGTGATATTAAAACCGTCACTAATTGTTCAATATAGGTACTTTGTAGCATTTTATCACACAAAAAAACAGAGCTGAATTTCATGTCCTAAGCTCTTTAAAATAAGCCTGCTGGCCCCATTAATGTCTTCCTATGTGATTATCCAGTGTGATGGGGGCGTTTGCATGAGGTGTCACAACATTAAAACATAATTAGGTGCAAATCAGCTGTTCAACAGACTCAGTGAGACCTGATTTAATTCAAACGGTTTCAGCACATTTGAAAATCAGGGGCGAAGGTGGTAAAGTTAACCTGTGCGCAGTGTGTCTTAAATATAAAAAATAAGTGAAGTATTTCCTCAGCTCTGCCCAGAAGAACCTGAAAACTGAAATCATAACTGAAAACTGAATCCTGGTTCTCCTCAGTCATTTTTATGCTCTACAGCAGGGGTCACCAACCTAGTTTGTGGAGATCTACTGTCCTGTTGGTTCTGACTCCGACCGAAATTTGTTACACCTGACTCAAATAATGGGCAACTCAATGATGTTGTGAAAAAACTAGACTGCGCAAAGCCCCCCTTTCTTGTGATAAGTTGGCTTTAACATCCGGTCATGGCAAAACAAAGTATGTAGTGCTTTACCCATTTTGGATCCGTATGATTTTTGAGTCCAAATGGTTAGTCCCTGTTGCACTGTTGGCTGTGAAAACCGTGCAGACCGTGCAGAAATATGTTATTTTATTGTCTATAAAACGTAGTTTTACAGATATTTATAGATTAATATTTGGGTTTTTTAATTATGAGTTTACCTTATTTTGATCATATTGGTTATATCCTGAAAGCTTCCACTTATAAATATGTCCTTATTTGAAAAAGTGCCTTTTCGCAACCAAATTTTTTTTTAGATTATTTACTTTTGAACAGAGATGTTTACGATGTTTACCATGCGTTTTGCCATGACCCGAAACTGGTGCCTATACAGTATTTGACCATGGTGGAATGCACCAAGAATTGAGAGCACACAGTCAGTTTTTTCTCTACGTCATTGGAGCAGCTGAATGCAGCTCTTTAGCTGTAGACTGAGGAGAGCTTTATTATAGTTGCAGGGGTGGATCTCTAGGAACATGGTCTGGTACCACTGCTCTAGAAAGCATAGCGCTGCAGCATTTTTAGGGCGTCCCAAAAAGGTCATTAATTTATGCCGTCAGTGCATAGGACTAAGTGTACATTAGCTGTTTTTGCTTTCTTTAATATTTAAACAACAGCTTCTTAAAAGTATGGAATGGCAGGAGGTATTTCGTATTAGATTACCAATAATAAAGACTCCCAGAACGATCCTCCATTCATTCTTTGCAAACCAATGGATTTCTTATTTTAAGAAAAAGAAAGAAAAATATTAATTAAGTACAGCAATAAGGAGGCTGCTGGGACTGCAAGAGCTAGCATGCTTTTTAGTAAACAAAAACTTTAAATTCCTTTGCTGCAGTTTTGTCTTTCATTCATGGAATAGCAGCATAGTGAAATGGTAGTTTTATTCAGTGTAAAACTCTTGAGTGCAGAGACACATGGCTTTGTGAGCTTGGCACAGATTCCTCACAGGCCTCGCACTCCCCAGCTTTGAAACTCCACCAGGTCCCCTGGAGATTTACCTCATTCACTGAGACCTTCAGAGTGGGGAGCAGTTGGGTGTTTCAGTTTGTGCACAGCTTGATACTACAGTGGGTCTTTCCCCCACACTGCTGTCTCATTCAAATGGTTTATAGGTTTTTTGGGAGTAAACATGTTATTGATCATCATTGATTTATTTTCTTGACATACCGAATGAAATGCAAACCAGATGGATACACTCTGGATATACTGTGTAACGACGATCAATGTCAGGTTACTATATTGTTTCCCTTTTCAGTATTTCATGGTAGGTAAAGGATTGAATACTGAATTATTGCTTTGGCATGGTAAAATGAATCTACTGCATTTATGTTTTCTGACTGTATCTTGGTCTCAGGTCGGCATGGAAACTTAAGTTGATGTGTTATCACTCAGAAAAGTATTCTTTTTTTGTGCTTTTACGTGATGAAGTATTGAGTTTTGTTATGTGTCCAGAACAAAATGGTATGTCACTGAGTCAAAGAATATGAAATACATTTTTGTACTACTACACACATTTTGTATACAACGTTCTAGAATTTATTTCTATGAAGATTTTATCCCTATCAAAATATTTCCTACAATTATTAAATATATTTTTAACATACTCATTAATAATATAATTAAAAATGTACATTAAACATTCTACAACTAATACGTTTTCTAGCAACGGGAAACATCGACAAAAAATAAATAGATCCCATGTATGGAATAAGGCTCCCCTGAAAGAAAACCTGCCTTCTATTACAAAGATGTTACATCACTGCTCTGCTCAAAGGTCTGCTCTATTGCTGTATTCGAAAAGAAGCAAGGAAGGTTCAGTAAAATCCATAAAACAGGCGTGAAAGACGCTTGGGATAAATGCACAGGCGAGGCTAAAAGCAGGCTGCGGACGGAAAGAATCAGCTCAAAATTGTATTCCAATTGTGTACCCCGCAGTACCGTCTGCACCGCCCTGCACAGCATTATGTGACACTTGGGTGGTGTATATTTGCTTACTCATAAAACACTTAGAAACTCAATTACCCAAGAAGGTTTTTGATGTTTGAATGGGCTGGCTCCCGCTGAAAATTTTTAAAGCAGGAAAGATGCGTTCACTCCGCCCTCCCCATCTTATTGCACATCTAAGCCACACTTTAAGAATGAGAGCAGTTATTAAGACAAGTCGCCTCCGTGGCGCCATGTGATTTGCATTATCGTGGCACCACAGACGTTCTTATTAGGTCTAGACCGCCTCGGCGTGCTTGCAAGCATATTTGTTTCTCTTTTTTTTAATTTTGGAAAACCTTTCAACTCAAAAGTACGAGCATCTTATTTGCTGTCCTAATGCAGCTGCGCTTCATTTAAAATGACTATAGGAAACCCACCTCAATCAAGTAGCCTATTCATTATTCAGGAGAAGAGAGATCTCAGCACCAGGTCAGAAACTATCCTGCATAATTGAAAAGGAGATAAAGCAGTAACGGCTCCACGGTGGCACTTTGCGGCTATAAAACTGCTTTAGATGTCTCCCAGGGATGTTAGCAACTTGTGCATGTCTGTTTCCTGATGTTCGCCCATCTCACAATGCACGCGTCCGCAGCGGCGGCACAGCCATAATTATAGAATTACCCAGGCAAAAAAAAAAAAAAAAAACCCATTAAATTTGCTAGCTACAACCACAACCAATGCCATGCATCCTGTTTTGAGGGGACCCATAAAAGTTGCAAATAATCATAAAAAATAGTCCAATCAGTTCAATGCAGCAAATGTATTAATTTCAATTAAGGTGGCAGTAGGAGTATTATATTGAAAATTCTGACAAAAATAAGAGTTTTTTTTTTTTTAAAATGCAAGTGTTTGTAAAACCTGTCCTAGGCAAATATACCTTTATACCTTTATAATTTATTTATTATGATCATTTGTGGTATAACTTCTTTTGGAAAATAAGGCTTCATTGCAATGAATGTTTGAATTTGGGTGATTATTGGACTCAGTCGACCAATAAAAATGAAACTTAGCTAAGGGAAAGGTGGAGGTGAGTGGTGCTTCTTTGTGCGCCGAGTCCTCTGTGTATGTGAAGGCGGGGGGTGCATGCTTGCATGTATGTGTGTGTGTTGTGTGTGTGTATGTATATGCTGAAAACAGATCTTCCGAGACCAGGGGTATTTATAAATGGTGTGTAGGCACAGAATGCTAATTCCTTTGCAGATTTATTAAAACAAACCTGACATCAGAAAACAGGCAAAATTATGGCATATGGTGCGGCATTAATCAAGTTCATGTACATATAAACAAATTCAAGTTACTCCTGAAAAAGTGAGTAAAAATTGCATTCAGTTTGACTTACCCATTAATTAGGATGTCATTACTATAAGCCTTTTTTTAAATCTATGCAATATCTAGGATTAAAGTTCAGACAGTTTTTTATAGGTATGACCGCTGAACCCATGGACATTTTGACACTTAGTCATGTCTGATATTGGCTTTTCAATTCACTTTTCTGGTAGATACGTTACAAACTTAGGTCATGTAACGTCTGCAGTGCTTTAATCAAATAGACCTCATGGCTCAATGAACTTAATACGTTCAAATATTTTCTTCGGAAATTTACCTGTGACCAGAAAGAAAACAGTTTAATTTTGCATGGTATGCTTTGTATTGAAAGAGACAATTCACCGCAGTTTTTATACCTATTTTTTTTTTTTGCGTACGAAATAAGGTAGTCACAGTCTGTGACTATGCAGTTGTAAAATGCAATTGTAATGAAGGTAATTGCCAACTGCTTGTTCGCTATGTGTCTGTTGTATTGTTAAATAGGGAGTTAGAACCTGAAAATCTGGGTATATGTATTTTTTAACAAATCTTACAACACAGAGAATGAAAGATATGCCAGTATTTCTCTCAGCACCTATGACAAAAGTATTAATAGGTTGAAATGAATACATTGTGACAATAATGGGGGGAGGGGTAAATTGTGTTCAACTTCTAATGGCCGAGAGGGTCCTGTGAATATTTGATATATCATTGTTTAGTATTCAGTTATGACAGGGATGAGCATCTCCACACATTTATTAGTCTGTGTTGTCTCAGAATGAGAGAGAGAATTGTGGCAAATGAGGGGAAAGAATCAACAATTATTAATGGACATTCCAAATCAGGAGGCAGGAATTTATACAATGACAGTAACCAGAAAAGTTTGCAAAACATACAGAAGGGCCCATAAAGTGGCTGCCTGAACATGTTTTTGGCTTGTGCAGTGCTGTAAAAAAAAGTATTTTGCCCCATCCAGATTTCTTATATTTTTGTTTAGTTTTCATATTTAAATGTGTCATATCGTAATAATTTCAATATATTAATAAGACACCAGAAGTAAACAGAACACACAGCTTTAAAACCATGATTTCATTTATTGAAGCCAAAGATTTATTCTAAACCCATATCACCTGTGCGAAAAAAAAAATGCCCCCTTAACCTAAAAACTGTTTGTTCTACCCTTGGTGGAAATCATATGTTGGTGATGACTGGTGAAGAGTCTTTTACCGTGCTGTGGAGGAATTCTGGCCCACTCCTATGTGGAGAATTGTTAAAAATCAGCCACACGGATTTTTTTTTTTTTTTTTTTTTTTTTTTGAGCATGAATTGCCTTTTTAAGGTCATGCCACAGTATCTCAGTCAGATTCAAGTCAGAACTTTGACTTGGCCACTCCAAAACCTTTCTTTTGTTTCTTTTGAACCATGGACTTGCTTGTGAGCATCAAATCCTTTACCTGCTATGTTAGCAAACTGCATTTGAGCTTTAGGTCATGAACTGATGGCCTGACATTCTCTTTAAATATTTTCAGATGGAAGGCAGAATTCTTGGTTCCATCAATTACAACATGTTGCCCAGGTTCTGAAGCAGCAAAGCAGCTCCAGACCATCACACTATGGCCACCATGTTTGACTGTTGTGATGACGTTATTATTGCTTAATTCGGCTTTAACTTCACGCCAGATGTAACAGGACCCATGTGTTCCAAAACATTCCACTCTTCACTCATCAGGATAATATCATGAAAGTCTTGGGGGTTATCACGGTGTTTTTTGGCAAATGTGAGATGAGTCTTTGTCTTCTTTTTGTTCAGCAGTGGCTTTTGCCTAGCAGTTATTCCATGGATACCTTTTTTGCCAGTCTCTATTATTGTTGAATCGTGAACTGTAGTAGGTTTGGTAGGCTTAACACTCCTGGAAAGGTTCACCACTGTTCCAAATTTTTTTCCATTTTTCAATAATGGCTCTAACCATGGTTCGCTGGAGTCTCAAGCCTTTACAAATGTGTAACTTTTTCCAGACTGACAGATGTCAGCAACTTAGCTTCTCATCTAACTTGAATTTCATTAGATAGCAGCATTATTTGATACTCCATACCAACCTCACATTACCAGACAGGTTCTATTTATATGATTTTTAGATTCAGCAAGACTGGCAGTAATCATATCTGTGTTTGTCCACTGAAATCAAACACATTTAACATTTAAGTTTGTTTAATTGGTTGATTTAATAACGTAGGGAGCAATTACTTTTTCACATGGGGCCAGGTAGGGTTGGATACCTTTTTCGTTCAATAAATAGAGAATATCATATAAGCATTTTCATATCACACGCTGTATCAACCCGAGACCCCAGTATCAGCCCGAAAGCTTTTGCTCGAGGGCTGATACTGGTCGAGGTGTTGATACATGGTGTGATATGAAAATGCGCATATGATGTTCTATTTATCATATACTGATTTTGACCATAATTAACGATGCATTTTTATCCAAAGCATTTATTTCAGGTCATTATTGTCATCATTACAGGCCAGCAGCGCTAGCATTTGCTTTTAGTCAGCGGTGTTTTCAAGTCAATTAAATGGCTAATTAGCTAGCTAGCATGGAAACGCGATTTTCTCCATTAAGGTAATAAATTTGCGTTTCTATGATACCTTACGCATGAAACGCTTTACTACAGTCCTTCGCATGAATATTGCTACAAAACGCGGCATTACGCATGCTGTTTACAAATAATTCTGCATCAAGTTCCTTTTCTATAACATAGTCCAGTTCAGAAATTTCTGCCGCTGAGGAATTCATGAGTCTCTCCGCCATGACGGCGTCTTATCAGCACCTGAAGGAATGCGTTGCCAATGACGCTTGTGACTGTTGTTATGGCAATGGTTGCTCCCACTGATACGGGATTTTGCCTGGCAGGCAGATACGGGTGATACAGGAATTTTGCCCAGCGGGCTGATACAGCCTCGTGCTTCGCGCTCGTATCACATGGGCAGATTACCCATATTTATTAGGAAGTACATGATAAATGAAATCATCTTTTAAAAACTGCTTTATTTGTTTACTTGGATTATCTATGCCTCATATTAAAATTAGTTTGATGATGTGAAACATGGAAGTCTGATAAATTTCCAAAAATAAAAGAAATCTAGGAGAGGGCAAATACTTTTTTTTTTACTGCTTTGTACTAATATGACTACTACTACTGCAATTACTACTACTACTACTACTACTATTAATAATAATAATAATAATATGAAGAAGAAGAAGAAGAAGAAGAAGAAACTAATATAAGAAGGACTGACAGCTGCATTTCATACAGTATTGAGCATGTTCACAAATAGCAGGGTTCAAATCATAAATGTATTTATGTTATTTAACATATATTTTTCATAGAGGTTCTTCTTGCCCTCCATTCTGTTAAATCAGAATTGTGCTAATTTGTATTGAGCGAGATTTACAGGATTAAACATTTATTTTATCTTGAAACAGTAACTCAGTCATGTTTGTTTATGTTCAAACAATAATAAATCTCTCTTTGAAATGCATTTGGATCTATCAAAAGGACTTGGAAACATAATATACAAATTCAGTTTTAGTAATAATTAAGATCTTTCCTTCTCAGTTATGACTGAATCATCATTTCCTTTATCAAAGGAGAAGAAGTTGGAGGGTGCAATTTTTTGATTAAGAAATTAATCAACGGGCTGCTGATTAATACTACTGGGGAGGCAAACACACACACACACACACACACACACACATACAATTAAACACAGAAAAGTAACTTTTGCCCAGCACTCTACTTTCTTGTTTTCAGATATAGTATGGCATGAACAACAGTGCCAGGCTGATATGTAGAGAGTGAATAAAACTTTGTTAACACATTTCAGAAAATCCCCACAGGATTGAAGCAGTCTGTCAGGCTGATTTCTGGAAACGCATAAAAAAAAAGGAAGCAGAAAGGACGTTCCTCAAAGCCCTTTGGGAAGCTGGAGGTTGGAGGAGAAATATTAACCCTCCAAAGTGTTTGGCTGATTTTAATACATGTATAAATATGAGGGGGAGTTGGGGGTTCGATGGAAGTGTCTGTCAGTGTGTGTGAGAATGTGTTGGACTCATGCCCCACTGCACTTGTACTGCTGCCTCTGTATTGATATCTCCCAGTAGCAACACACCCTTGTGCCTCCCTGTCATAAACTTTAGACATGGCTATCTGCATATTCCAGTGCGACGAGGCAAAGTAAGCTAGTAAATAAATAAGTAAACAAACAAATAAATAAATAAAGGGTGTTGAAAAAATAACTGTTTTGAATCCGTAGCATTGATTACATTTAAAGTAATGGGACACGGATGCTGCTCGATCAAATTGTGGACGGAATATACGAGCAATTGAGACATTAGTAACAGTTTAATACATTTATTGCTAATTTATTGCTAAAAGGACATTACATCCCAAAGTGGTGCGAGTCTTTGATTGCTTTAAACGTTAATTTTCTCAACAGTGCTCGGTGACTCCCTCACAGCCATTTTCTGAGGGAATAGTTGTTGAGGATTTCTGCAATTGCTTTTTTCATACTCTGGTTTTCAGTTCCCTTCACAGAAAATAATGCACTCAGTGCCTTGTACCAAAGCATTTGAGAAAACTGCCCCAAAAGATAGATTCTGACTGATTGATTTATTCATTTATTAATAAAATGCCGAATGTTCCATCTAGTTGCTACAGTTACATAGAAAGAGCTTGTGGAATCCTGCAATTACAACCACCTTGATACAAAATCATAGGCAATCCCTGACTTTTTTCAAGTCCTTGTCCTATGTTATAATGATAACAGATATAAAGGTAACACTCCGTGAGTGATAGAAGACCTGACAAGACAAAACTGGAACACTTGGAAACCTAGTGACAGCTGCCAGTGACAGTGTACATTGAGAGCTTTGAGCACTCTCATTGCCAGTGCGCCACTGGCAGCAAAGCTTGCATTGTTTAGCTGTGGCTGAACAGTCGGTAAAAGCCATTCCGGCGATGTCTCCATTTTTATGAGTCCATTGGGCCCGGCACTGTCTGCTTCATAAGTTCTCAGAAAAAGCAGTATGATAAGCGTTCGGTGTTCATCCTAGTAAGGCCAATGCCTTTTTAAATGTTGGAAAACCCTGAATCGCTTTATCAAAGTTCACTTAAATGAAATAGATACTTTGCAAAAAAGAGAACTGAGGATGCTATAACTGAGGAAGTAAGAACAAACACAAAGCTTACAGACCCTCTTAAACCTTTTTTTATTATGAGTTTATGGTTTGTAATCACTGTGCTGAAGTAAAAAACCAAAGAGCACAAAGGTAATTTTCCCCACACACAAAGTGGTCTGTAGTTTTCTTTTTTTGGCTCACCTGAAGTCATTGTTTAGATTATATATATATATATATATATATATAAAACAATGGATAAAGAGCGATTCTAAAGCTTGCCTAAATGAATGACTTGCATAGTGCTGATCGGGTAATTGAACAGTGAGATTTGAAATATGCAGCAGTTCAGGCGAGAGGTAATTTCATAACAGTTTTACTAAATTATTGCGTATACTTGTATGTGTTGATGTTTGTGACGGTCTCTCTATGAAAAGCGCAACACAAATAAATGTTTAGCTAAGATTGAATGTTTGGAGGCAGGATTTAATTCCCTGGACACAAAATATGTATTTGTATCACTCAAGATGGATGCAGAAATGAAACGAGACTAAATGCTAGGCCGTTGCAAATTGCTCTTTAGAGAGAGCCTATTATGGAGTTTGACAGACATTTGACTCCTCACCACACGTTTGTTCCTCAGTGGTAAACAATCGCATATACAGTTCTGCAATACTTCTACAAAGCACTGAAAGGTCCTGAGAGAACATAATTTAACCAATCTCTGCCAATATTCAAACTGCACTTGACTTCCTACAACTTATTTTCCCTTAATGTTTTTTTAATATATATTTAATTGATAATGTCCTGCTGCGTCTGGAATCAGAACAATGCAGCCCTGATTTGTGAACATTCCAACTGTCGTAAGCTTGCTGATGAAATCTTCAGGTTGTGATGGATTTCAGTACCTCCAAGCGTTTTATGTATTTTTAATCACCCACTACAGGACATGTAAAAGCAAAACAGACAGAACAAAAATTTTGCTGATGAAGAAAGTTCAGTCTTATGCTTAAAACTGAAGATATTGTATGCTTTATTTACCATACACTGAAAAAAATGATAATGGGTTGCCATTTATGTGAAAAAAAAATTCTATTTAATCTAACCTAATGAAATTAGAAAATTAGGTTTCTGTGCTTTCAAAAAAAAAAGTTGATTTGTTCAAAACAAAAAAATCAGCTGAGAAAACCTAAAACAATTACATACAACAAATTGACACAATATTTTCACTTTGATCTTTTTTTTCATTTTAATGTTGTTTTATGCTTTCTCAACCTACTGCAAACATGTATTTCATATGCTTGATTTAAATCTTAAAAGGTAAATCTCTCTGTGGATGGCAAAATTAAAATACTACACTTATTTTTTAAAAGCACTCATCAAATATACAGCACAAGCAGATATTTTTTTTCAAATAATGATGATTCCCTGTTAATTACTCTCAAGCAATGCTATTTTTGAGTATAATAATTCATCTTAAATTTGAAGTAATAATGCATGCAGCATATTTCAGATTTATTTTACTGACTCCTCATGACTAACATTAATTACTTTAGTGAATATTCAGAGATTGCAAAACAGATAATTGAACAGTGCTATAGGTGAACAAAAAACAAAAAAACATTGGAATCTTAAGGAGAAAAAAATAGTCAAAACCAAACAGCAATCTGACCAGAATTTGGTAGCTGAAATTTATCCTTCCACCCAATCTAATTACTTAGGTTGGGATGATTTGTGTTACATTATAATTTTTTAGTTTTGGAAACCTTTCCGCTCTGAAGGTAGGGCTAATGCGGGTGGGGCTCATTTAAAAAGAAAAGATCGGTTGGAAAACCCACCTCAATCAAGTGCCTTCTTTCATTATTCAGCAGAGGAGAGATTGCGGCGCCAAGTGCTGCCCCTGCATAATTTAAGGTGAACTTCCACAGTTGCTGAGGTGAGGGGAAGTCTTGAACTGTGCGCACGGTCAAAAATAAGGCATCCTCCAACGTGCCGCAGTTGGGCTGAGTAATGGCATCTTTAAAGTCCTGCAGAGCCCCTCGACTGGCCCAGAACACTCATTTTCACAGGCTTTTTCTGGTGATCCCTACAGGATACATTTGCACTCTGGATGACTTTGCCAGAAAAAAAAAAAAAAATTTCACCTTAGCAACCCCAGAATTACAAACCCACTTTCAGAAAAGTTAGGTCGTTGTGTAAAATGTAAATAAAAAACTGAATGCAATCATTTACACATTATTTAAACTCTATGTTTAATCGAAAATGGTTCAAAGATAATATATCAAATGTTTCAACTAAGAAATTTTTTGTTTTTAGAAAAAATATTTGCTCAATCTGAATTTGATGCCAGTAATGTCTTTCAAAAAAGTTTGGACAGGGGCAATAAAATAAATGTTTTATAATGGTAAAAATATGCACCTGGTGGAACATCTCACAGCTAATTAGATTAATTGGTGACAGGTCATGAATGTGTATGAAAACAGCATCTCAGAGAGGCTGAGTCTTTCAGAAGATGGTGAAGGCTTCACCACTCTGTGACAGACTGCATGGGAAAATTGTTCAACAATTTAAGAATGAAATTGCAAAGAAACTGGGGATTTAACCATCTATGATATGTCATGTCATAAAATTGTTCCGAGAATCCAAAGAACTCTCTATATGCAAGGGACAAGGTCAAAAACCGATATTGATATTCAGGCCCTCTGGTGGCACTGCATTAAAAACAAACAGGATTCTGTGGTGGAAATCAATGCATGGGCTCAGGAACACTTACAAATGCCATTTTCATTGAGCATAATTTGTTACTGCATCCACAAATGCAAGTTATAACTTTACTATGTAAAGAAAAAACCATTAATAAACAAGATCCAGAAACGCTGTCACCTTCTCTGGACCTAAGCTCATTTATGATGGCCTGAGACGAAGTGGAAAACTATTCTGTGGTCTGACCAATCAAAATCTGAATTTTTTTTGGAAATCAAGAATGCAACATCCTGTAAGCTAAGAAGGAGAGGAAACGTGGCTTTTTATCAGAGCAAAGTTCAAAAGCCAGGATCCATGATAGTATGTGGGTGCATTAGTGCAGGTGGCATGGGTAACTTGCACATCTGTGAAGACAGCATTAATGCTGAATAATATATGCAGGTTTTGGAGCAATATATGCAGCCATATAGACAACTCTTTCTGGTAAGGCTTTGCTTATTTCAGCAAGAGAATGCCAAACCACATTGTGCGCATGTTACAAAATCATGGATCTGCAGTAAAAAATAAAGTCTGGGTGCTAAATTGGCCTGCCTGCAGTCCAGACAGGTCACCCATTGAAAAATCTGGGGCATTATGAAGCAATAAATGTGACACAAGAGTCTGCAAAAGTGTTGAGAAGCAGAAATCTAAATTAGGCAAGAATGAAAAAACATTTTGCCTTCAGAACTACAGTGATTGGTCTCCTCAATTCCAAAACACTTGCAGGGTGTTTTTAAAAGAAAAGATGATTTAACACAGTGGTAAAAATGGCCCAGTCCCAACTTTTTTGAGACAAGTTGCTGGTATCAAATTCAAAATTAGCAGATATTTTTCAAAAACAATAAAATTTCAACATTTGATGTGTTGTCTTTGTACTATCTTCAATTTAGAGTTTAAATGATTTGCCAATCATTGCAGTCTGTTTTTCTTTACATTTTACATGACGTCCCAAATTTTTTGGAAACAAGGTTGTACAGCGCTGTGAAAATGTATTTCCCCCTTCCTGATTTTTTTTTTCTACTTATGAATATTTGTCACATGTAAATGTTTCAGATCATTAAACTAATTTTAATGTTGAAAATAACCCAAGTAGATGCAAAATGCAGTTTTGGAATGATGATTTTACTTTTTGAAGGAAAAAGCAATCCAGCCCTACCTGACCCTATGTGTAAAAGTGTTTGCCCACTTGATTACTAACTGAACCAATAAAACAAACGTAATTGATAATTGGGTTCAATGTCACTTGATACACCCAGGCATGATTACTGGCAGTCCTGTTAAATCTAAAAATCATAAATTGGACCTGACTGTTAAGCAGGTAAAAAGCTGCAGATGATGCCACAGTTAAAACAAATTCAAGAACAGATGAGAAACAAAGTTTTTGACATTTCTGAGTCCGCTATCAGAGTGACAAAGCCATTTCTGAGGATCTGGGACTCCAGCAAGCCACAGTGAGAGCCATTATCTACAAATGGAGAAAAATTGGATCAGTCATGAAGCTTCCGGGTGCGGCCTGTCCACCAAATTTCCTCCAATAGCGCATTTAAAACTCGTCCAGGGGGTCAGAAAAGTACCCAGACTAACATCTAAAGAACTGCAGACCTGACTTGCCTCAGTTAAAGTCAGTGTTCACGATACCGCGTTATGAAAAAGACCGGGAAAAAATAGAATCTATGGAATAACTGCAAGGTGAAAACCACTGCTCACCAAAAAGAACACGAAGGCTTGTGTCACACTTAATAAAAACATCTTGAACACCTGCAAGACTTTCGAGATAATATTCTGTGGACAGATGAGTCAAAAGTGGAACATTTTGAAGACATGGGTCCCATGAAATTTGCCGTGAAGCTTAAACAGTATTCTACAATAAGAACATGATATCAAGAGTGAAACACTGTGGTGGTACTGTAATGGTCTGAGGCTTTTTTACTGCTTCATTTCCCTGGCAACATGCCATAATTTATGGAACCATGATACCTGCTCTGCACCAGAAAATCCTGGGGGAGAATGTCTGGCCATCAGTTTGTAAACCTAAAGCTGAAACGCAGTATTTTTAAGCAGCAGGAAAATGATCCGATGTTCACAAGCAAGTCCACCTGTGAAAGAAACAAAATAAAGATTTCGGAGTGGTCTAGTCAAAGTCCTGACTTGAATCTGATTGAGATGCTATGACATGACCTTAAACCGGCAGTTCATGCTCAAAAACATCCAATATGACTGAATTAAAACTATTCTGCAAAGAGGAGTTGGCCAAAATTCCTCCACAGCAATGTAGAAACTCATTACCTGTTATAGCCAATGTATGATTGTAGTTGTTGCTGCCAACGGTAATACAACCAGTTATTAAGTTTAGGGGGGAAATTAATTTTTCACATGAGTGATAGGTCTTGAAGAACTCTTCACCTTCAATAAATGAAATGAGAATTTAAAAGCTGCATTTTGTGTTAACTCACATTGTATTTTTATTATACTGAAATTAGTTGAATGATCTGAAACACTTAAATGTGGCACATAAGCAAAAATAGAAGAAGTCAGGGAGGGTACAAATACTTTTTCACAGCACTATAGTATTCATATTTGTATAAGAACAAGTCATATTTATTATTATTAGTAGTAGTAGTAGTAGTAGTGGCAGTAGTGGTATTAGAGGCAGTAGTAGTAGTAGTAGTAGTGGTACGGGCAGTAGTCGTGGCATTAGCAGTAGTAGCGGATTTACCGGCATCACGATTTGGAAAAACTCTGTTTCCACAGTAGCGTACTTCTGGGCTTGTAATACCGGATTACAACATGGGTGAGCTGTTATTTACATTTATGAATGCCTAAGACTACTTAACCCGCACCAGAGAGGGAGAACAAGAACTGTCATCATCGTTCAAATCTGTTTTCTTCATGCAAACCCCAAGAACCTTCTTAGAAGCGTCTAATGCTTAAATGGGGTCAGAGGAAGGTTAAAAACCGCCACTTGAATACGTTCATAAATATTTGAATTGCACACATCAAAGGACTGGCTATATTCAAGCAGGGATTTCCTTTGTACATTTGAGTGTGCTTCTGTCTTAACTGAATAGTTAGTCTCTCCTGAGTGCATCAAGGTGCCCATTCATATATTGATGTTTATTCTTTTGATAAAAATAAAAACGTCTCATCCTTTTTTACCAAGAATAAACAGTAAACAGTCCTTGCATTTTGTTTAACTTGTGGTGTAAAGTCATCATTATTCTATTTTAATGCTGGTCTTTTTGATTAAAACATAAAAAAAATGGCGACAACCTGCATTTTATGGTTCAGAATTGGTAATCACACTATTAAGCAAAGAAATTATTACCAGGTAGTTCCATTAAACAAACTGGAATATCTTTCTATTGGCATTATTCACAATATAATTGTGGTCACAGTAGACTACAATATCAAAAAAGTTAAGCACTGATTTACCTGTCTATAAGAAAAGTTGTGTCAAGGTTAAATGTCCATCTCAAAAGTATTTCAAGGTGAATTTAAGGAAGAATTGTTCCACAGTCATTGTTCACCTCGCCCCTCCAAAAAAAGGAAAAAGAAATCACTTCCAGCCTTTCGTGGCTGCTGGAAGAGGAGGCGAATGTGCTTAAATCAACAGCAACCGAGACGTGTTTTAGAAAACGATTGGTCATGGATTTACAGACAATATGCTCTGTCCACCTCAGTGTTTTCATCATTTAGTCAATTGTTTGCTCTATCCTGCAGCCCCAGAGCATTGGTCTATACTGTCAGATCAACAGCCAACCTCACATAATGTCCATTTAACCGCTAGCATTTCAGACAGCAAATTTTAATCCCCTTACAAAATTCAAATCAGAAAGCATTTTGACGATTGATGTAAAATCACCACCCCTCCCACCCCTGTCCCTTTTTCTCCTTACTCACTCAAAAGAAAATCAATTATCCAAGTTAAGCATTAGGAAGCACAATTCAGGAAGATTATCCATTGTTTCCATTGACTGGATGAGCATGCCTGACTGACCAATCATGTCATTGTCCTCCTGATTTTCTCCTCTTCAGTTCCCTGCCTGACCAATCAGTTCATTGTCCTCGGGGTTTTCTCTCTTTCCATTCTGTGTCAAATATTTAAATTCTCAAAAGTCAATCAGGGTCCTCTGATTGAAAGAAGATACCACAAAGTCTAATAGTTTAATGAGGCGGACATAATTAAAATTAGAAAAGTACTGGCCCATGCTCTAATAATTAAATATGTTTTCAAATGTTATAAGCTAAGAAATGCGTGAATGGTCTGGTATAATATGCAGAAAATATGTCACTGGAGATTGAATTCAGACTGTAGGATATTGCCTCCAATGCTTTGCAAATGCTTGAGGCACTACTTTTTGCCAAATAAATTTCAGCAAGCCATCATATTTTTAATGGGTTTCCATAGGTTTGCCGTTGATGTCACTCCCTGGGGCAGCGCGTTCTGCTGAAGTGGGCTGATGGCCATCTATCTTTAATCTCTTTCTTCAGCATGTCAAATTAATAAAGGCACAAAACATTTAAATCATGGTCATTTTCAAAAGACATGTCAATTTTTATTTATTTTTTTTTTGTAAATGTAATAAATGTGCCGTGCTTGACAGCATCATATTCACGTAGCAGTAAACATCAGGCTGAAAGTATTAGAAGGACGTAGGGAGCTGTGATTACAAATAAATGTCACACCTCCACTTCCCCCTCTTTGGCTCTCTTTCTCACCTTTGTTTGCATTCCCAGAAAGGGGGGATCACTAAAATGTAAACTTGTCGATTTAAGCATCACCCTCATGAGCTCATGGCACGGTGTAT
Organism: Gymnothorax javanicus; assembly: GCA_029692085.1. Taxonomy (NCBI): domain Eukaryota; kingdom Metazoa; phylum Chordata; class Actinopteri; order Anguilliformes; family Muraenidae; genus Gymnothorax; species Gymnothorax javanicus. The sequence goes on along the minus strand of CM056195.1, from coordinate 133,094,724 downwards.
ACTGAGCAAAGAAACTGATTTAACAAACAATTATAATCACGTCAAGAAATAAAACTGCCAAAATAAATAGCATGTCACAGTTGAAGTCAAATTCCTGTTGCCGACAGGAAAATCTGACATGCCATGCGTTGGAGAATTCTTGGACTTTAATTTCAATGACAATTTATTGCTTTTGGCTTAGAATATGGTGAAACTGCCCTATTATACTGTTGAATAAGGATCTTCTTTGTTTAAGTATGTATGCAAATTAAAGAAGTGTATATTTTAGAATGATATCTCCAGAAAATTGTCAGTAGTCAAGAAAGTCATTAAATGCGTGGCTCTCTCATGTGTTTCTGATAACATCTGCTGATGTTTGGATTAATCATTTATAATGGAGTAGATAGTGAAGCACAGACTATTAATTAGAAAAGGAGAAGGATACGGAGTATTTGGGCTATGTTTTCACAAACTTAGCGCTCGGTCTAAAGTGCATGGTGCAAGCGTGTTTACGACCATTCCAAATTCTCTTTGGCTTGTTTAATGGCAGACAATCTGAGGGCAATAAAAGGTACATGACTCAAAGGGGTTAATTAACTATTGATGTGTTTTTGGGTGTAACCTGAAATAAACCAATCAGACTGTCACCTCCCATTCCCGTTAAAAGCCAGAAGCACTTTTGCCTCGGCGGATTGCTATTATAATGGCGGATTTGCTAAATAGTTGGAAAAGTGCCTCTCTGCAGGGGAAATGGGTATGCAAAAGATCCATGTACCCTCCTCTAAAACTGTTGAATTAGTTTGATAACAGGACAAACAACAATGGAAAAAGATAATCAAAATAAACACAAAATGCAGTTCTTAAATTATGATCTCATTTTTTGAAAGGAAAATGGTATACAACCCTACCTGGCCTTATTTGAAAAAAATAATCGCCCCAATATTTACTAAATCAACCCATTAAACTAATTGTATCCCTGGATGATGAGTCGGGGATACCATGGATCAGCGATTGTTACACCGTGTTCTCCACCGTGTCTGATGCATCCGCCACATCCATAGAGATTTGCTCGTGAGCGCTCTATAGGCCACAAATTTCAACTGATTCATTTCATATTTTGCGTGGGCCTTGTGTGTGGTAAGGTCACTAAGCCCATCAATTTTGGGAGCAATTACTGAAGGGAGTTTGGGGATACACATCAACCAGCAGGCAACCGACTGTTTATTTTAATTGATAATTGTGTTCAGTTTTAGTAGACACATCCAGGCATGATTGCTGTCATCCTTGTTGAACCTAAACTTCACAAATGGATCCTGTCTGGCAATGTATCATTGCTCATAATGCCGCAATCTAAAGAAATTCAGAAACAGATGCACTGTAAACCCAGATAGTGTGGCGAGCTCAAATAATTTATGGAAACCTTTCACCTCAAAAAAATGTGTAAGCCAACCTACTTGCATTGTGTGGACATTATGTAAAAAAAAAAAAATGAAATAAGGTAAAAATTTTGAGAGGTTATTTTTACCATCTTTTTAAGTGCGGTGAACACAAGATAGTAAAGTTGGCTTTCACACTTTTTTGAGGTAATTGGTCTCCACACAACAATTGAGTGTACCAAACTATCTGGGTTTTCAGAGTGAGAAAAGGCTCCAGGACTCCAGTCAACCAGTGTGAGAGCCATAACCTACTAATAGAGAAAACGTGGAACAGTGGCGAATCTTCCTAGGAGTGGCCAGCACACCAAAATTCCACCAGGGCGATGGAGAGCCTTCTCTACCTGGCTAGCTCAATTTTTTTAAGGCTTTGTCTTTGATGTAGAATATGGTAATGGTTCGCATACGTTTTGATAGTTTGTTTTCGGGTTAAATTCGAAGTCACAGAAACAATAAAATTTGTATTCCCATTATCTGATTTTCTTAACAAGACACAAAAAGAAATTCTCCCCCTCTTGTTGATAGGCACAAAGCCAAAATAGACAGTGGCAGAGACAACCTGAGAAAACAGTTCCTTTTTTTGTTTCCTCAGTCTTGACTGCAAAACTGTTCCACCCGTGGGCATTCATGCTCCTGCACCTTGCTGCACTCTGCCTGCGCGTCCTCACCTTTTTGCACTCATTCCCACCCAACGAAGTAGGTTTATTCCCTCAAACTGACGGTAAATATATCAAATGCGCAATATAGAGGAAAAATATCTAAAAAAAATAAATTATAAAATAAATCCTCCTAATAATTATTTGTGCAGAGATACCACGGTATAACCTCACTCCAGTCCCCAGAATTTTAATATTTTACGTGCCATGCAGAGAGAAACTGTTGTGTTGCTTGCACAATATTGTAAAATTTTGTATGCACAGTTATTTAATGTTGCAGTATTCATATCAAAATTCATATTATCCTCATCATCATTTTCATTGTAAGCATGACTGGCATTACAGGCTGCCTGGCATATTGCACACTCTAATTTTCTGTTGGACCACCTTTAGTCCTGATTACGCTACATATTTATCATGGGACTGTTTCAACAATCCTAGACAATGTCACAATTATTCCCGACCATAGTTGCATTAATTTTTGGCCATAATATTTTATTGATGACGTGAGAGTCAAACCACTTCAGAAAGCCTTCTTCAGAACATCCCAAAGACTTTCAATGGGTTATAGTCAGGAGTCTGCGGTGGCCAATTCATGCGTGAAAATGATTCCTCATGCTCGTTGAACCACTCTTTCACAATTTCAGCCCAAGGAATTTTGGCATTGTCATCCTGGAATATATCTGTGCCATTAGGGATTACAAAATCCATTAATAGTACAACCTGGTCTTTCAGTATATTCAGATAGTCTGCTGATTTCATCTTATTGTTGCATAACATTGCTGAGCCTAGATCTGACCAACTGAAGCAACCCCAGATCATAACTGCCTCCAGAGGCTTGTACAGTGGGCACCATGCATGATGGCTGCATCACTTCATGGACTTCCTTTCTCACCCCAATGCGCCCATCACTCTGGACTAGGGCAAGTCTGGACACATCAGACCACGTGACCGCTTTCCGTTGCTCCACATTCTAGTCTTTATGCTAGCAAGCAAATTCAAGTTTTCCCAATAAGCCTCACTAACAAGAGGCTTTCTGGTGGCCATGCAGCTCTTTAGTTCCAGTCCTGCAGTTCCTTGTAGCATTGTGCTTATGAGTTCTGCTGTCAATGTTTTTTCTTACAATGAGACTTCACCAAGCGTCTAATGATGTCTGATCATGATCATTTATGATTTTTTTCCGAGCCATATCTTCTGTGAAGTTAACGGTTCACCACTAACTTTGTTGGTTTAAATGTGATGGACAGCTCTTAAACCAATTTCAGTGATTTCAGCCTTAGTTGTTTTCTTTGCATGATGCAGGCCAATAATTTGCCCCTCTTGAAAATGTGTCATATCTATTCCACAGCCATGGGTTACGTCTTCCAACATGGTTGTGTGGGAAATGAGAAGCCGCACACTGCATCAGTCAGGGTTAAAAGTTTTGTTTCCAGCTGAAACATATTAATTGCTGCAATAATGATTCAATTATGATCAAATAAGCATTTGCTTATTTAAATTCACTTTTTTTAACTTCAGTGAAATTCATTATATAATCTGCGGTCATATTTAGTATTATTTTCCTAATAATAATATTAATAATTCTCTAAATTATGTTGCCTTTTAGCCATAATCAGTGTGTTTTTTGTAGTATACAGCTGTCGCTGAAAATCACTGTGTGCATTAGTGCCAAGCACAGTAAACTTTATCATCGGTTCAGTAATAATATCACATTATTTTTACTGTCTCACTAAGAGCTCATAGTCCCATTACAAATGCTCAGGTTCCTTTGCGAATTGAATTGTTTTTCTGTTCTCTCACAATGTGTCATCCTCATCTTGGACCTCAGTTTTTTTATTATGCTCATCACAATCACAATCATCATCATCATTATCATCACTGTGCTTTTGCATCATGTCAACCGTTTCTAATGGTAACTTACATCCATACTGTGTAGCAATTATGAAATATGCAAGACTATTTGAGTGCAAATTCTCTTTTTCTTGCTTTTTTCATTTGATAACAATGACCAACACAATTTATCTGTGCTGTTCATTGACAATACTGCCAAGGCTAGAATTGATGATACAGATAATGATGAAAAATTATTTATTTGTATTTTATTGCGACTTCTGTGCTGATGATGCGTATATTTTCAGAAACGTAATGCTTGTGGTCATTGCTCATTGTGTAACAACAGAACACATGGTGAATTAAGCTGAAACCTCACTAACTTTGGTCAGCCATTACACAGCACAAAATTCTCCGAGATGTCGGTCTTGGCAGCATGTTGTCATGCAACGTGGATATTTTTTGGACCATTATCAACCAAGAACTGTGCTGACACATTCATATATATTATTATAAAATCTAATATAGTACAACCCCATTTCCAAAAAAGTTGGTAAGCTGTGTAAAATGTAAATAAAACAGAATGCAATGATTGGCAAATCAAATAAGACCCTATATTTAATTGAAAATAGGACAAAGACAACATATAAAGTGTTGAAACTGATAAATTTTATTGTTTTTTGAAAAGTATCTGCTCCTTTTGAATTTGATGACAGCAACGTGTTAAAAACGTTGGGCCAGGACAATGAAAGACTGGAAAAAGTTACATGATGCTAAAAAAAAAACAACTGTAAGAATATCTTGCAGCTAATTAGATTATTCAGCAACAGGTCAGTAACAAGATTGGGTATAAGAAATCTTTCATTAGTGAATATGGTGAGGGCTTCACCCTTCAATGAAAGACTGCATGGGGAATAGTTCAACAATTTAAGGATTACGTTTTCGACTAAAAATGGTAAATAATTAGGTGATTTAATCCTCTACGGAATATAATATCATTAAAAGATTCCAAGAATCCCGAAAAATCTTGGTACGCATGGGACAAGGCCAGAATACAAATTTGAAAGGCTGTGATTTTCAGGTCCTCAGGCGGTACTCCATGAAAAACAGACAGGATTCTGTGTTTTACCACTGTCAGGAAACATAGTTTGTCACTGCATCCACAAATGCAAATTAAAACTCTGCCATGAAGAGATTAAACAATATATAAACAAGATCCAGAAAAACTGCCTTCTTCTCTGGGCCCAAGCTCATTTATAATGTACTGAGGCAAAGTGGAAAACTGCCCTATGGTTTTACTAATCAAATTTTACAGTGTCCCAACTTTTTTTGGAAATGGGGTATTTAAAATATTATTTATTTATTTTTTTACTATAAACAGTAAATACAGGTATTAAATTAAAATTGGTGCCCTTCTTCCAAAGTGGTCATGAGTTAATACCTTTACTGTTTTTCCTCTTGATTCTCATTTGGAATTATTAAGCAGCTTTTGAATGAAGGACAATGATTAAAAGAAAAAAACACTATAAAACAAATATTTATTTTCTCAAAGGCATGAGTGTAACAATTATTTGATCCCCTTCATTTAAAACTTAGTGCACCCTCCTTTGCCAAGATCCTTTTCTGAGTTGATTGTGATGCATAATTTTCGATACATCATTGTCCTGTTGGCAGGTTCTCTGCCCGGCCAAAAAAAAAAAAGTCACTTGCTCTAATATTTTGTGGGACCGACTTTAGCTTTGATTAGAGCACACATTTGCTATGGCATCATTTCGATAAACTTATGCAGCGTCACAACATTTTTTTCTATCTAGAACAGCATTAATTTTTCGAAAAGATTTTGTGTTGATGATGGGAGAGTCGGACTGCTGCGTAAAGTCTTCTCCAGCACATTCTAAAGATTCTCTTTGGTGGCCAATCCATGTGTGAAAATGATGTCTCATGCTTCCTGAACCATTGTTTCACAGTTTCATCTCAATGAATCCTGGCATTGTCATCTTGGAAATGTCCATACCATCAGGAAAGAAAAAACTATCCACCATCCTCATCACGATAATATTGCTATCATAAGTGTTGCTGTATTGAAAGAATTCAGTTTTACTGCATTTGAGAGACAAAATGTTATCATCCGTTACTAGAAAGCTGAAATGCCTGCCATGTTGCAGCCATTTACCACAGAGACACATGACCCACTCTTCATACCGTTTCCTCAAGCTTGCGGAGGTGAAATTGTATTCATCCCTTTCTTGTTTATAATCAGGGTGATGCGAAAGCATCTTTCATTATGTCCGGATAATAACATTACTCACCGGATGAGAATCCCTCTGAGAGCTCGGCTTGATTGATTCTGCAACATGTTTAAACAGACGATACCTAAGGGAGGAGAATAAATTGCACGCGGGCTATTATTTTGGCTAGAGAATCAATAAAATTGAAAATGAGTTTTGGTCATGTGCGTTTTCCGTCGAGATGTTCGTCGCATAACCTGCATTTTGCCCTAATGGATATGCATGCTTACCATGGCATTATGGAAGTACCGGGATGTGAGATCCCAGTCGTGTAAAGTACCCTGTACAAAGTGTTAGATTGAGTGAGGAGGTGTTTATTGGGCTGTTAAATGAGGACTGATTCCTGTAGCTGTGAGGTCTGTGTTTGGTTTGTCGCTTCATCGTGACAGGGAAGCTGCTGGTGTGTGGATGTGCTCAGTTTGGCCGCGGGGATCTTGGGGAAGCTGGCAGTGTTCTTTACCGTTCTTTACGAGCTTTATGTGGGGTCAGCACAATGGCTTTCAAATGGGCAGGCATTCCTGGCACTGAGAACCCATCTGAATATTTGAATAAAGTTTTGTACATTAACAGGCATTGGCAAAGTTCAGAGTAAAAAAACAACAAAAAAAAAAACTGAAAACCACAAGCGTTAAGCTTCTGAAGATTTACACTCAACCAGAAATATTTACTGACTTTGAACTATTACACAAACTAACAACAGCAAGTTACAGTGAAGTTGTTATTTATGATGTACAGGATAATATAACGCCATTTTAGGGCTCCCAAAATCTGACCCTAAAATCCAAACCCAGCCCTGATTTATTTTCCTTCCTGGTGATTAGGTGAACAGTTATTGCCACTGATTGGCCAGACTGTTGTCACACCTGAATCCCAGGTAAAGAAAGGGTCTAAAACCAGCATCTCTTGGCACTCGAAGACTGTTATTTTGGGGAGCTTTGATTCCTGATATAAGATGTACCTGATTGAGTGTGTAACATTATTGTGCGGATGACAAAATATTTGTCTACCTTTCAATCGGTCAGAAGAAATGGGTTTGACTGTGGAAGTCCTCATAGCTGAACTGATACTATTATTGCATTTGGTCACTGCTGTGATCCAAAGTAGGCAAGAATTTGCTGGCTGGTCTTTTTCCCAAAAGAGCGCACCTGTGCTGCTCCATGCATTCTTTTTCTTGGGATTATTTGAGAGCCCTGACTCTCCATGGACACTGGCTCCTACGCGGTCCGGTATAGTTGCCAAACCCATCAAACTGTGCCTTGTGGGCTAACGGTGTCCTCTGTGCTGAACTCGCCAAATTCACTAATTTATCCCGTTGTGCTAAAAATCTGTTTAATTTTGTAAGACTCTATTGAAATGAAAAACAAAACAAGGCAATTATATACACGCAGGAGAGGTTGCTAGGTTGGTTTTACTGTAATGTGCCTTACCCGCCTGCCTTCACTCCCTTTGTGTGTACAGGAACTGGTCCAAACAGTGCAGAAATTCAGGGACCCATCCTTGCTGGGACCTCCGAGGACTTCATAAAATGAGCAGCAGCAAGCAGAGGGGAAACCCCAGAAGGTAAGAGATGTTTATAGCACCAATGAAACGAGTCCCACATTGCTCGTGGAACTAAAATATTCTGCCGGTTATTTCTTTTGTTGTCTCTCCAGACCCTATTACCACGGCCCAAACACAAAGCGTTGTACATATTTAACCCTTCCACACCTTGCTTGGCAACCGCTATAAATATGTATATGTATGTATGTCTCAGTGCTTCAGTTGTCAATTACAGGCACCAATTTTTACTGTGTGCATGGTATTGTTACAGCATTACAATACATTCGGAGCAAAATTTTGCTTGGGCAATCCAAATGTGCAATTTATCAGGGGGCTTGCTGTCAAGAGGGAGATGTGTATGCTGGAAAATAGCAGTTAATCAGACATGCTGTTCCCATCCATAGCAGTTAAGCCTGCTCGAAAATCCCTGTGTGATACCTTTGGTGTGTGCGCGTGTTTTAATTTCCCGTAAATCAATTGGATGTTTTGTAATAACGACAGGAAAATTGGACACATAACCTGCTATAAAAGATATAACAGCTTCAAGATCACTATATTGCCGTTTTCATTGTGGTGGTTACTTCTGATATCGATGTATTACTGGACCATTTACTGTTTTAAGATCTTGTAGTGGACAATATTCGCTATAAATAAACATCCGGTAGCGCAGACATGTTTTATTACCAACGCTGACGTTCGGGGGCGTGCGTTTGCATAAACAGGTTTTCAGAAGATGCATCACATGACTTTTAGACAGAGGCTGTTCCTGATAGCCCTACTTTACAATTCTCATTCTCTTTGCCTTCTGAGTCCTTTAATTCATTGAGAAAGCAGTATATCTCTCATCGCACATATGTTTGAGTACACAGTCGGCGCATCGTTCAGCTCACTGTGGGGTAATGGGTTGTTTGCTCTGCACTCGAGATAGGCTGCGTGTCTTTTGCTTCAGCAAAGGGAACACTGTTTGAACATGGACGATTATGCTGAGAAAAAGTCAACCAACATGGCAAATGGCTTATGGAATAGGTGTGTGCTCACAGGCAGGTCGTGCTTCTATATGGAGCCGCATGGGATTTGCATTAGGGATGCAGTGATGAGGGCGGGATCACATCTCTGCAGTTATCTCCAGTCCCCTGTTTCCCAAGGACTGGCCTGAATCATGACCCTGGCTCTCATATCGGGCTGTATGTACAGTATATTCCCCTCAGCGTAGAAAGGCACCCTCTCCTCCTTTTGATACATTGATACACATTAAACATTTTTATTTGCTGCGTTTGCAAGAAATCGCAGCGTCAGAGGAGACATGTACTCGAGAAATTAAAGGAGGAACACGCACGTCTCAGTCGATCTCCTTGCAGCTGAAGTCGAATGATGCCTGTAATGTGTTAAGACTGGGATTTCACAGAACATCTTCAGGGCCTGTGCTTGAAGGTATGTATGTGTATATGAGAGTGAGACAAAAAGATATGGATTATTTTCATCCAGTATTATTCAGTTAAACAATTATTGGTATTGCTACTTTTACAGCACCAGTAATTAACAGTCGCACTTCAGGATCACCTCAAGGGCAAGAAAAAGTTACTGTCTCTGTCTGGCTCATGACATGAGAATTTCTTTGGTGTGCACTGCACAGCATGGCAACATTTTACCACGTTGTTGAGTGTGTTTAAATAGCATATAAGCATCCATGAGCATGGATTTTTTTTCTACCAGGTCTTTAAAACCCCCTATGAGGTCTGTACATTCCCAGTTTTCTACTTCTGGGGTTTAATTGCTGGGTGTAAATCACACACAATGACAGAAGTGGCATTAGACATGCGGAACCAGTCATCCGTGCACAGTTAATGGCGATTTAAGTTATTTTTTCATGGGACCTGCTGCTTGCTTTTCAAAGACATAATTGCGTTCAGGGCTTTTAAGTCCCTGGTTTCTGGTTTCTTATGGTCGCCCAGCAGTGATGAGGGATACTAAAAAAAAAAAACATGTTTCTGACAAAAGTGCATTACTTTTATAACTTCATCACCACCAGCAACGGCCTCCTTTGGAGCTACAGATTTCCGTGTTCATCATTTCTCAACACCAAATAAACAAGGTGTGGTCCAAAAGTTTGAGGGCTTCGCTTATTTCAAAGAATAATTTACATACATCCAAAATATACGCTGTCCCATTCAAAGTCACCTCCCTCAGCTGATACACACATTCCAATGTTCCTGCAATTTTGAAAAACAGAGATGGAAGGCTTCAACTGTCTTGCTTATTCAGATTAGTTCTACTTTCACATAGTGTTGGATTGGAAGTTTTTGAACTCTCTTGCCTTTCAACATAAAATGCTCTAACTTCTGGCCCAAGTCACAGAACTCTTGTAACTTTTTCATCACATCATATACGTATTCTAACCACACAAGGTACAGTAACTATACATCAGTCTGTCGCAAGATTAAAACCACCTGCATAATATGGTAAAGGTCTCCCTTGTGCTGCCAAAACAGCTCCATCAAACTGACGTCACTTGAATTCCCAAACTCAGGGTTTCCCATCAGCACATTTCCTGGAGTATCACATTCCCTCCACCGGCTTGTCCTCTACCCACAGTGCATCCTAATGCCATCACTTTCCAGGTCAATGCTGCATACGTACACAGCCGAAGCACGTGATTGAAAGGAAAATGGAACACACTGGACCAGCCAACTTCAACTGCTGACTTTCTATAGCTCCCACACTGTTATAAACTGACTGAATTTGACAGTTAAATTAACACATTGTCTCCTGGTTATTTTAACTGTAAGTGGAGTCCTGCATGCGTTTAACTGTGGTTTACACTTAATATAAATGGAACTCTGTTGTAAACTTATTGTAAAATTACCGTTAAAATAACTGGCAAAAAAGGTGCCAGTTTATAACAGTGTACAATTAGGGCCTGATGAGAGATGATGGGGACTGAGGAGACAGAGATAAAGAAAAAGAGAGTGAGTGAGAGAGAGAGAGAGAGAGGAAGGGATGACTGAGGTATCCACCAAGGGATCCTTTGTGCATTGGTAGCTATACAGTGTGGTGAAAGGCTAGTGTCTCAAAATCAGCTTTCAGGCCTCCGCATCGCCTCTGCCCTGTGTGTATTGAGTATGTGTGTATGTGTGTGCATGTGTGCGCTCGTGCTTACCACTAACAACAACCCCCTTTTCGCCCCCCCTCCCCAAAAAAAGTGCATAGCCTCCTGCCTTTCTTCAACCAGCATCGCTCATGACAACCCGCACCCCCCCCCCAATTGCACGAAGACGTGCCTGGGGGGGCTCTCTCACTCTTCCTCTCCCACGGCGACGGGGACATTTCCAATCACACAAAACTGCAGGCTGCGGCGGAGGGGGGGGGTGAGCTGTGGATGGTGGGCACCGGGGTTGCCATGGCTCAGGGTTTGTTAACGGAGGGCGGCCGTGGTGCAGTGTGTGCATTCTGAAGGCACAGTTCAGCCTGTCTTCCTGGTGCGCTCTATAAATGAAACCCCGTCGCACAAAAGCACACTAGCCTCCCCGAGAGGTACCCTGATGCGTCTTATTGCAGTTTTAGTGGGTCTCTCTGGGGAGCATCAAGCCATTTAGACCTTTGCCAGCGATTTAGCCACAAGAGGAGGCTTTTGTAGTTCTCGTCTCCCCTGAAATGTTAATGTTTCTCTTTTTTTTGTTTAAGCTTCTCTGACTGGAAGTTAACATCCATCCCCTTACCAAGTTAAATCGTTTTGAATTAACATTTTAATTCTTTTAGTAACTTAATGTGGCCATTAAATGCACAGTAACTGGTATCTCTTCTTAAAAGTTAAAAGATGTTGAATTATGCTTTGAATAATTCTTGGATGAAATGTGCAATTTGTTTCTTTACGAGAGGGACAAAAATATGCTGTGGTTTTATTTTTATGAGGGAAGCATTTGACGCATTGATTATGTCTATTGAAACATTAATTTTTATTTATCATCAATTTCTTGAGATTCAGGTGGCAGCCACAGCCATCCAGGGCACAATATTTTCACAAAATGAGTTTTTCCAACCATTGAACTTAAGAGTTTTAGAGTGCAGGTGTTTCTTTTTAAATCAATATTTGTGTCTCTCAGCCTAAGAGGATAGGAAAAACACCGTTAGTAACAGTTTAGTAATTTAAGGCTGGCAAGGTTACCACATATTTGGTTTCCACCTTAAAAGCACCTTTCGACAACGGCACACATTAAAATAATGTTGCCCCATTAGGTAAAAAGGCATTGCATTTATTCAATTTCGACATCGGAAGAAAAACAGCCGACATGTCCATTCAGCTGCTTTAGCGCTAAGCTAAATTTAGCCGTCGCCATCAGCCGTTCGGCAGGGCAGCATTTTTCAGTTTGTCTATTAGGCGCGGCACATTTTCCCTTCTCTGCGTTTCACGAGGGCTGTCTCGGCGAAAGAGGCCCCTCGGCTACACAAATTATTGCCACTGGCAGTGGCTTTTCATCCTTTGAGTTTTCAGCCAGTCCGCATTTGTTCGTGTTTTGGCTTTGTCCCCTGGGCATGCCGCATCTTGGAGTGAAGTTTTGCACCAGACATGACTTAGCGATCCCCTAATGTGCATTACCTGAGTTCACTGGTAATATAAACCAGAGCACAGCGGAGGTGAGGAAAATATCTGATGGCAAGAGAGGCAAAACAGCTGCAAATAATAATATTTTTGGGTCGACAGTCTGACACCATAGAGCTGGCATCCCAGATGTTTGTGCCTGCCAAAAACTGAGAAGGGGATGAATATAAGAGAAGGTGTAACTTTTGTGCTCGCTATTGTTTACTACGGGTAAACAGTTTGGATGTATCTACATTTCTCAACACGTAGTAGATAGTTTTTCTGAATCTGTATTTCTGCATTGCTCAAATTCTGTAACCGGTCAATATTTTCATAAACTACAAAACAATCATTTAGAAGAAGTTATGCTGTCTTTTAACATGTTGAGACCTTAGAATTCCAGGATTCCAACTAACATTTTACATGGTTTTGAGGAATTTGCTTGCCAAGTTTGACCCCTTAGTGTACGCTTAGGGAACTGGAACTTTGTTTTTCTGATCTGAATACAATTTAACAAATGAATTGAATACCCATGCTTAATCATCAGATAGAACTCTTTATTACCAGTTATGTGCGGTAGTTAACTCAATTTAGACCAAAATATCAGTTAGAACCCTGTAATTCTAAGGTTACGATGTGTAAGTATGCAGTGTATTTGAATACAAGACTAAAGGTTTTAAATTTTCACTCATAATGACAAATAGTCATGAAGCAGTGAAATTATTTTCAAAAATATGTTTTTTTTTTTTTTGGTTCATTTGTGGAGTTTAATTCAACATATTGGAATGAATTGAGATTAAGACCATTGATACTCTCATATGGAGGACAAAGATGAATGCCAGGTAAGAAGTTATGAAGAAAAAGACAAAAACTGGGGAGAAAAAAAAGTTAACGTGTGATGAATTGTTGAAGTGTGTGAGGGAGGGAGAGAAAATGGAGGAGACGTGGAAAGAGAGAGAGAGAGAGAGGTGGGAGGGTTGGGAGATACAGCAGGTGAAGGATGGTGTGAGAGGGAGATGGAGAGAGTTGAAAGATAGGCTGGGAGAGATGGAGAGAACAGAGTGTATGGGGAGGCAGCAGATGGATTTAGAGAGGCAGCAGTGGCAGTCGAGAGGGTGAGGCACATGAAGACGTCCCTGTAGGAACTGCACATGCTCCACAGCGAGAGAGAGAGAGAGAGAGAGAGAGAGAGAGAGCATTTTATCCAACTGCCTTTCCCTTCCAAACACACATACAGTACATCAATCAGCCACAGCATTAACACCTTCTGCCTAATATCACATAGGTCCCCCCCCTCGAGCCGCGAAAACAGCTCAATTAAACGGACGACCACTTGAATTCCCGAACTCAGGGTTAACATTTCCCAGAGCATCACACTCCCTCCACCAGCTTGACCTCTTGCCTCAGTGCATCCTGGTGCCATCTCTTCCCCCAGTAAACGATGCACACGTACCTGGCCGATGCACAGTAGGTAAAAGAAAACAGGACTCACAGGACCAAGCTTCCATCTTCAATTAATCCGGAGTCCGGTTCTGATGCTCAGGTGCCCATTATGGCACTTTTGATGGTAAACTGCTGTTATAATGGGCTCTCCAAATAGTCTGCAGCTACAAAGTGCTGTACTCTGCAGGTTGCCTCTGCGCGAGACATTGTGTTGTGATGTGTTCCTCTCGTAAGCATCATTAAAGTTCTCTATGACTTGTACCACAGTGGCCCCTTTGTTAGTTCAGACCAAACGAGATACCCTTTGTTGCCCTTGTGCTTTGACGAGCTTTGGGCACCCAACACCTTCTCTCCGGGTCATAGGTTGTCCCTCCTTGGAGCACTATCTGTGAGTACTCTCAACTGCTGTCGGGGAGCACTCTAGAAGTCTTGCTGCTTCGAGGATACTCTGACCTACTCTTCAGGTCTTAACAATTTGGCCGCAGTCACTCAGGTCCCATTTCTCCCACATCTTGAACGTTGACAGTGAAAACTGACTGTTAGCTTACCATTTAAGGTCTGTCTGCAGACCTTGACAGGCACCACTGTTACAGGATTATCAAGGTTATCAGCTTCATCTTTGAGTGCTCACACGTTTAGGCTTATCGGTCAACATAGAGCCTTACATACACATTCATGCACCTGTGTGACCACGCACATACAAATCTGCACAGACAAACTTATTGTAGGAATGCAGGCGCAAGTACGTGCATGGACACTTGTGCTCAAACACCTGCACAAACTCGCCAAAACTTCGACATGCGAACACCTATTCTTGCCCACAAACAGGACAAAGACACATAGATACTCGCTCATACAAACGCAAGCACACATACTCTCGCACATACACACACTCACACTCTCGCTCCTCTCATCTCAATTTTGTCACCCCCCGACTCCATCGCCTGTACCATATGTAGGTTTGTTGTGTTTCTTTCTTTTTTTTTTTTTTTTGCACCTGCCGCCCTGCCGTAGGCGAACAGCCCTAATTCCTCCTGGTGTGCGGCTCCGTATGTTCCTCAAATTGACTGCACTTACCGCACAGCCCAAGGGCCGGGGGAGAGAGAGAGGGAGAGAGCCTACACCAGGTCTGTCTGCGCCATTAACTCGGTAAAGTGAATCACCACATGTACCAGCAGACTTTAGTTTACAGCACAGGGATGGGGATCGAGGCGCCCGTCCATTCATCTGAATCAGGAGACGGCCTCGGCGAGCAAGGGAGCGACACACGGAGACACCCGTGTCCGCGTCTGTATCGAACAGCCCCTCTATTCCAGACCCACTCTGCCCGTAAGGGCTCCAGTTGGAGATTTTGGCGCAAGGAGAGAGTGGAACAGGCTTTCCTCTAAGTCTCCAGCTGGGTTTATCATTGAGGCCGTTAGACAATGTACGCAGTCAGCAAAATATCCATTTTTATATCACGCTTATGAAGTCTCGGGGAGTCAAAAGTTGTCGCGGGGCAGTTTTGAGCCGCCGACAAAATTATCGGTCCACCACGTGTGTTTCTCTGCATGTGTGAGCGCTCGACCGCGCCTCGCCTCCGCCGGCCTTCCTCTTGTGCCAGCTCTTATGGCGACGACCTCCGACGTTACCCAGTTGCGTGTACGCTGCCGTACAGTCGCTTGCGGTGTTCCGCTTTTCTACATTACATTTCCCGTGCACTTGTCGTGATTGTGCCCAGTGCTAAATGATAATGGTTTCTTTCTATCTCTCTAATTTCCCAAGGGAGCATAAGGTAACATGTTTGGTTGAAAATTGCTGTTAAATGGGCAACTGAATGTGTTCAACTCAGCCTGAACCCCCTCATATCCCCCCCAAAAGCGTGGCCCCCCCTCAATATATGCAGATTAATGGCAACATTTGTAGATGCATTATAAGCAACTGTTTTTAAATTAATGGTTAATATGGTTGATAATCTGAAGAGCAGGTTTTAATTGGGCTAAAAATGTGTAACGATTTTGAATAATTTTCAAATGGAACTTGACTTTGCCTATACTTATTGTGTACTCTATATTAATTTTTTTCTTACAAACTATATGTCAAGCAACAATAAAAATAGACAAAATAAAATCTGTTTTAGTTGTACATTATGCAAATTTTTATTCTTTATGCAGTTTAAATTGACAGAAATCCTGAATCAAGATGTCTTGTGAGTACCGGAGGACAAATTAAAAAAAAAAAAAAATAGAAATAAAAGGTTTAAATCTAAATGTAGTGACTTGTGTTATTTTTGTTTTAGCTGCCGGCTTGCTGAGAAGAGCCAGTGTAGAGTTGATCCACCATTATTTTCTGCCACAGTGAATTAATTAGCTATGGTGCAGCTTCAAGGGACTGTTGTTTTGTTATCAGTCATCGAGGTCAGAGAGCGTAGTCCTCATCCTTGACACTTCGTGGAGATATAGGCGTGTGAACAGCTGAAAAAAAGGAGTCTCATTTTCACAGGTGCCCTTTCCTGTTCCACTAATGCTGCTTACCTGATCACTCGTATCGATACAGTTACATGCGAGAGCCTGAACATGCTGCTTCACCACCGAACAGCGAAGTGAAAGCACCGCAGGTGGTCAGACTTTCAAGTGAATCATGTCTCTGTCCACTGTGAGTTAGTAATAAGAAGCGAAAATTGTCCATTCCCACTTGACCTGTTCTGAAAAGAAGAGATGGTTTAGTAACGGCCATTACATTAGTCCTTGTGCTATAAATGCATAGCCAAACCATTTTCAATAATATCAAACCACTTTCACATGAGTGTTGTGCACTTGGATTACAAGTGGATTACTGCTTTATGAATAAATGAATACCCAAACACAAACCAAAAATGTAAAATAATCGAGGTCGACTAGTAGTTGACCAGATAGTGTTGAAATTACCAGTATATCCATTTTGCTCCATAAAATTTTTGGGCTTTCCTCCCCTATATTTCTTTTCATTGATTTCCTCTTTATTTTAACAAGACACTCAGGAATACCGCTCGTGATACATACAGCGAGCGCTGTGTGGGGTGACGCACAGGGGTTTTTTTTAGCATACAGTACCTAACAAGACAACCGCCACCACAACCATACAATTGACTTTCATTTATTTTCTACGCCTCACCTATATCCCTTTGCGGCGTGTTTGAAAAGACGAGGTTTCACAAATGACTTTTTTCTCCACCCCCACACTTTGTTTGATTAATAATGTGCGGGTAAGCGCAACTGTCAGGCGGGCATTTAAATTTAGCGTGATAACAAATGAGCTGGTATTTAAGACGTTCAGAGTTTTCCGCACAGTGGATCACCAAAAAAGCGGCCATATTTCTTTTGGAGTGATGGATACTGGTTGTCAGAAGCAGGGATGGCTGGACGTATTTTTGGCTCCCGGCGTGTTTTTTTTTTTTTTTTTCTTTACTGCTGCCCTGATCCCTGTCACATTCTGTGTAACGGCGAAGGCTATAATGTTTATATCCTAAAAAAAAAAGCCACTCTCAATGTCTAGTAAAGTTGTTACAATGCTCAGGAAGATTTCTCATCACCAGGGTAAAGAAGCATGCATCTCTTGCTTATGCTGCATGGAAATCTACTTTGTATGCACTCAAAAAAAAAAAAAAAAAAAAAAAAAAAGGAAAAAACTGTGACATCTGGTGAATTTGCAAACAGAGGAGTTTGAACTCTTTTTTCTATGTTTATTTTTTTACTTTTGATGCGTAGGGATTTGAGGTTTCTATCTTACCTCTGCCTTCATTTATGCCTACAGGTGCAACTTCATCAGTTATTCTTTAATTTATTTAGTCTTCTGATGATTGCTTCCTATTACCGTTTCTGAAAATTGGCGGAACTTTCCTTCGCTACACATATGGGTATCGAGTAATTCTCCACAGGAGGAAAAAACCTACTGTTTGTTTAAATGCATTAGTTCTAAGATTTTCTCAAGACATTATGGTTACTGCTCATTAAATTAGATATCCAGACCTAATTTCCATACAAAGACTGCAACTGTTAAAGTAATACTTTCAGAGCACGTGTTGTAGCAGAGCCTTTATTAATTTTATGATAATTACTGCACTTTATGGCCATTTAAAGGGAAAATAGTGGCTCATCCCCACTGTAGCACTACTGTACTAATAATTAGTTTACTTATTTGTTTTTTTTTTTTCTACAGACCTTCAAGTGATTTCCATGTAAAGAGCTTGTTTCCCCTTCCCAGTGTGAGGAAGACCCTTTCTAATCAAACTTGCATTTTTCTTTTATTTTCTACAGAGAACTTTCTCTTGCACAGTTGAATCTGCATTTGTTGCATTCTCTCTTAATCTCTCATTATTCGAGATTCATGCTGCGGGAAGAGTTTCATTTTATCTGTCTGGAAACACGATAGCTTAAATTAACTGAAAAATCTTCTGAAGCATTATTTACCCAGTCTGAATATTATGACAGGAGGACTAAAGAGAAACTATGCTTGCGTTTGATAATGGGAATGAGGACATCTGCTTTCAGTTCTCCATCTGATCCACTGCAACTCTGGGGAACTGTATTTGAATCAGTACGCTTTTTTCCTGAGAATAAATGTATTATTTTATACATATATTTTGTATTGGAATATTGCTTATTTTATGAGGCATTCATGAAAATCTTTGCCAAATGAGTTGTCATTATGCACAGTAAAATTGCTGAGAGAAGATGGAAAATATGCAATCGTAAAGTGCATTTGAATATAAATTGGAACAAATTCTTTTAAAGGAAAAATTTGTAATTAGTTTGTTAAAGCTAATTTTTCACCAGGTTTGGACTTTTGGGACTTTATCAACAAATACCAAATCCCTGAAATGGGAAAAAAAAATGTGTGCACTCCCAATGCAAGTTGTTTTGAACTGAATCATGCATTTCAACAATGCAATGAATTATCTGAGAATTGTCCTTGGAATGCAATTACATGAGCAAACTACCACTCTCTCTGCAGCCTAGTTTCAAAATGTTATCTCCTCTCACTGTCACAATTTCACTGAGCCATTAAGTAGAAAATTGAAAGGAGAAAAAAAAATCTACAGTGATTTTTGCGAAGATTGACTGTGTGTAACTGATCCCTGTTATCATTTTGCTTACAATTTGAACTTTTGCCATGAAATTGAACAAGTGTTGTTTTTTTTTAATGAAAAATCCATGATAATCTGCTGGACTGCCGAGCCCTTGCTGTATCACTGTTGAATTAAAAAGGATATTTGCTGAGAATAAATAAAAAATCCCTCAAAGCATTTTTAGCAGGCAGGCTGGGCACTAAACATATTAATTAAAGAAGAGTTTTCACAAGTAAAGCCCTGGATTACCTTTTTAAAATTAAAAATTAAAAATGTTCTCCGCTGGTGGTGGAGATTCAGCAGCTTGCGGGTTTACGATTCTGCGCCTAAGTAAATAAATAACAGACAAGAACCTGGCGAGAGCAGCCTCTCATCGTGGCCTCCGCGGGCCCCCACCGCCTCTGCACGCGCTCAGTTTGAAACCTGGCCGGAGCCTTATTAGAGCCAAACGCCGGGCTTCTATTCCGACCAGACATGTTTATGGAAGCGCCGAGATGGATGGCCGAAACAACCGACAGAAGTGCGTACGCTTCACAGACTGCTGGTGCAGGTTCAACCTTTTTACGGTGTGAGATGGCGTATGTGATTAGACTGTTCAAATGCTGATGTAACAGTGCTACTCCAGTCTTACAATGGTATCTGAAACTTATGGCTGAATGCCACAGACAGTTCTGGAACAGTGACTCTGAATCTTTAGAAAATACACAAATAATTATTTGAGACAGGGATCGTCAAATCTGTACCCATGAACTCAAATTCTGCCCTGTTCTTGGGCCATTAACTGAAGTCCCAGGTAAAGGGAAGGTGGATAACCCCCCACACTTGGCCCTAAGGATCACGATTTGCCGATCCCTGATTTAAGAAGTACTGCCGTCCCGTTTGGTCTCCGTTCAGGGTCTGAACTCGTTTCATCTATTTTTGCGGTGCTGTAAACGTAATCTGGCTTTGAGACCAAAAGGCTTCAGGTTCAGCAATAAAGTGGGATTCTGAACAGATCACGCGGCGCAGTCACTGCTGGTGTACGGTTGCAGTATTTTGATGGATGCTCTTCTGTCTAGAGTCATATTTGTTTCCCACCCACCTGCCCTTCCTTTAGAGCCTATTACAGCACAGTAAAACCTAGGCCATAGATGCATTTACAAGTGAATTTATGCTTATTGAATATGTTGGAATTGAAATATAGCCAACCAGCCAATTATCCGCTGCCTATCGTTAAACTAACGCCTTGGTTATCTACCCTTAATTGTCGGTACATCCATCCGTCCCAATTGCGATGATGAGATTGTTTATGTACAGGGAATCAAATGTGTAATCAAGTATACAATGTTTGCAGAGATTTAAATTTTGAATTTTGTTAGCCTATCAAAACATTAGGCACGGCCTCAACACAATCATTTGAAACTTTTTAAAATTAGATTATAAGCTTTCAATCACTGAATTTCAAACTTTCAAAGCTTTTTTTTTTCTTTTTTAATGACAGTCATCCTATAAAAGTTCATTTCCAGTAGGTAGCCTATAGTGTCCCACCAACAGAGAGTGACTGACGTCCTAAATGAAGACCTGCCTTCATGAGAGGACTGACTAATTGCATTTAAATTTTTGTGTGGATACCAAGAAAGAGAGGTGACATACAAATTTAAATGCAATTGACTGTGGGTGCTGCCTTGCTTATTGCATTTGAATACTGTCCACTGTACAGCAGGTTAGGTCTTTAAAAATTAAATGTCAATTGAAATGTTTTCCTTTTCATATCAACAGAAAATTGCATTTTTAATTGTGACTTAAATATTGCTTGCATACATTGAAAAGCATGTTAAATTATTTATACAGCAATTTTTTGCTCAAATTTAAATCAACATAATTTAAATATTCCCCACTGTACAGTAGAGTATGACTATGAAAATTAAATTTAAGATTAAAAGTCTAACGGCTTTTCCATTCTTATTTTAGTATGGTCATAGAACATACGAGTAAATAAAAATGCTCATTTTTACTCAGCACAAGCACAATGTTTGTGGAAAATTATAGTACT
Source organism: Gymnothorax javanicus (assembly GCA_029692085.1). Classification (NCBI taxonomy): domain Eukaryota; kingdom Metazoa; phylum Chordata; class Actinopteri; order Anguilliformes; family Muraenidae; genus Gymnothorax; species Gymnothorax javanicus. The sequence goes on along the minus strand of CM056195.1, from coordinate 133,073,862 downwards.
ATTGTGGAGATTCATTTTCATTTTTAAATACACATTAATTATTATTTTACACAGCTAGCTTGCCCCAACAGGAGTACATTTGTGATTTGGTTGAAGAATACTCATAACATGTCAGTTGTGGCATAAAGAGAGGCTAAAAATAATTTGTTTACTGGATTTCATGTGATTTTACCTGGTCAGTTTAGAGTCATAAGTTTTTGGCATACGGAATGTGTACTGTAACCTAAAGACATTGTTTATAGAACACTCCTACCAGTGCCCTGGAACAAGGCTCTAGCTTTAAAACTGTCAGGTGGGTGTTTAAATTAGTCCATGGGTGCTGCATTGTGGCTGCCTGCTGCTTCTAAGTAACTAAGAAGGATCAAATGCAGAGGTCGAATTACCCCTCTGTGTTCAATAAAGTATATCTCTTTTCTATCTCATTTGCGTTGATTGACAGAGTATAGATTAGATAATTGCCTGGAGGCAGAGATGCATATACTGTACGGTCAAAGAGTGTTTTAAACTTAACTGACAAGGAGTGCTGGAGACATTCTTCTCTGAAAGTTGTGGACATCCGTGATTCAAGCGATTCAAGTTCCCTCCCCGTTGAGGTCAAAATATCAGTTGCCCTGGAGTTAAATGCTCATTGTTAATTAATTCAGTTATTACAAAGTAATATATTTTGAGTCTGGAATTTCTTTTTGGTTGCAAGCAATCGTGGCCTCAGTAGCAACATGTAAACTCTACAGTATGTGACCAACATGCAATTTACCAGTGATGCCCGGATGGCACATTCTACTGCAGTGGACAAATTGCACCTATGTATCCTGGGCTTTCTCTATAGGGTAGCCTACTGTATCCAACAATGCAGTGCAACCACTGATGCACCGCTCAGACTCAGGTGATTTAACTTGGTAGACGGTGTAAAATACTGTTTTGTTCTTTTTCCCTCGGCCCATAAATGCGCCCAATATTTTTAAAATAATAAATAAGGACAAAATAAATACATGCTTTAGCTTATTAGTCTAATTTCCATAGAGTAAAGGTAAGTGCTTTGATTAAAATTAGAAAAATGTATATTACACATGCAAACCATTTTCCTGTGTGAATGGCAGCGGTCCTGTCTTAGGGTGGGCAGTATTGGTATTGTAGTTTACTCAAACCTCTAAGGCTGATCGCCCCCATTTTAATCACGCCCACTTGGGGCTATTTCATAACTCTTGTAAGTATTTAAATTGATACAGGAGAACCACGCCCACCGACCAAATTACACCTGTCAATCATATCACTGCGCTGAAGGATGCATGCATCCGCTCATGAATGTGCAGTGAAATGTCCAGGAGTAGAGAACACTTCTTTCTGCGCAGTGATAAGGTTGATGGCTGTAGTTCAATATTAAGAAATGCATTTTCATTATGAAACTGCTCACAACAAGCGCTGAAGATTATGTTGAATAACTGGTGTATGATTTTTAATTACTGGTGTATGAACTGGTGTATATTTTTTTCAGCGTTATGAGCACCAGAAGCTGAGTGCCACCTTGTTCCATTAGGTTTGAGAGAGGGCAGATATCTTCGACTGATTTCTCTAGAACTTGACGACTCACACCAATACAATATAGATTGATAAATCACACTAAGTGTTGAGGAAAATATGTGGTTTTTATTTTGGGGTGCGCTGTCCCTTTAAGTAACTTCCAAAATGAACTTACTTGAGGGTGACTCCATGCCAAATCAACAGATTTTAGAAAACTTTCCTGACTAATAATCTTGGATTTGCTTCATACTTCATGTAAATGATGTCCTTGTACCCAAATACTGGTGTGCTGAATTTTTGGCTTGCGTCTTCTTTAATTTCTGAGATATGGGGGCTTTAAAAGGGGTCATTGGTCCTAATAAATGAGTGCTGTTAAAAAATGGCAAAGTTCCACAAGTCATTTCATCTGAACTATTCATGTTACATGCTTGGAATTTTCAAGGATTGGTCTACAGCAGGGGTTCCCAAACTCGGTCCGGGGGCCTCCCTGTGTATGCTGCTTTTCGTTCCCACCATAATCGCCATCATAGGATTTTAATAAGCTGTTAATTTTTCCTAATTAGGTGCATTTGGTGTTTAAAAAAGGTTATTTGCTGTCTTAAGCCAAATTTTAATGGAAATATCCATGTTTGCCCTGAGGAATAAAAGACCCTTGAAAATTCTGTCTTTTTTTTTTCTATGTTGCAAGCAATTTCAGGTAATAACATCTGTAAACAGATCAAGTCAGGCACTGTGAAAATCAGTAACCTCCAAATCAGGTTGTTGAACACTGGTGATTTCAGAATTATTTTCTTGCACTCAATAACAAATACATAACATAAAACAGGTTTGACTCTGTCATTTGCTTGTCTCGTAAATTGTCTCATAAAGTTTTTGCAACCATGTGCCCACAGTTTCACCAGTTAGAAGCCCATTAATTTTTTCCTTTGATTGGGTACATTTTTTTCCCTCTTCTTATGCAGTTGTTACTCATATATCGCAATGTGGATGTGGAATTTATTCCGCACTGAATGTATGCATATCTGTCAAAATACTGTATGTCAAGAGAGGATAAATTGCTGCTTTAAACATAAATGCACTTAATTAAGACAAATTGACAGCCTGTTAAAATCCTATAATGGCAATCAAGGGTGGAACAAAACCAGCTTACGCAGGGAGGCCTCAGGACCAAGTTTGGAAACACTGCTCTCCAGTATTAGATGTCTGTAACTTCTACAAATGGGCCTTCTGTTGTATATTTGCCTGGTTCTGATTGGCTGAAAATTGTATTTAAAGAAAACTTTTGTGCTTTGGAGCCCACTATATCTTCTCTCTGAACCACATCTGATCTTTAAAATTTCGATATATGTACTTTGTGATAGTCAAGTCATAGCACATGTGTGAATGGAATCAAAATTTCGGATTTACATGGTTTTAAAAATATGAAAATCAGTAAATTAATAAAAAAGATTTCACCCTAGTATTGCTCATGCATATTGCCCAAGTATGACAGGGTCTTCCCAAAAAACAAAACCACTGAAAAAAGCATGTTTTTATTAGTAAATGCAGTAAACATGGAGTTGATACTTTGAACCAAACTATGTTCATTAAAGTATCAAACACATCATGCTGAACAACAAATTGAAATTCTGCAAAAAAAAAAAAAAAAAAAAGTTCAGCAATTTTACTTACACATACTGCCTGTTCTCTACTTTTGGCAATACATTAATAGAACCTGGAAAATATGCTGCATGTGCTTATGACCAAAAGTGGTCAACATTCTTGCCTCATTGGGGAGCAGTAAGATGTGCAAGTAACACTCATGCATCATTGTGGTCCCTGTAAGAATTACAGTTGGCCCAGGAGAGCAAATGAAGGGCTGAGAACCTGAGTGGTTAACCACAAAAAAAAAAAAGAAAAATTAGAGTTTGGATCATATTGTGACAGATATTGATATGATTCATGACGCAAAATTGGTGTCATGATTTGTATTATACCTGTGAACAACAATGTGAGTATTTTTAAAATATATTTTAAAAACATTGAGATCTATTACAACCCCAATTCTGAAATAGTTGGGACGAAGTGTAAATTGTGAATAAAATCAAATGCAATGACTTTCAGATCACAAGCCAATATGTTATTTACAATAGAACATAGATAACATTTCAAATGTTGAAACTGAGACATTTTACATTTTTATCCACAAAATGAGCTTATTTCAAAATTTCTGGCTGCAACAGGTCTCAAAAAACTTGGGACACAGGCAAAAAAGGGCTGAAAAAGCAATTAATATATTAGAGAATCAGCTGAAAGAACATCTAGCAAGTAATTAAGTTAACTGGCATCAGGTGTGTAACATGATTGGATGTAAAAGGGATGTCTTAGAGAGGCTGAGTCTCTCAGAAGTAAAGATGGCCAGAGGCCAACCTGTGAAGGCTTGCGTAAAAAAAATTGTGGAATACTTTAAAAACAATGTTCGTCAACGTCAAATTGCAAAGGCTTTGAAGGTCTCATCATCGACAGTGCATAACATCATCAGAAGATTCAGAGAAACTGGAAAAATCTCTGTGCGTAAGGGACAAGGCCAAAGACTATTACTGGATGCCCGTGATCTTCAGGCCCTCAGACACCACTGCATCACTCACCGGCACGATTCTGTCGTTGACATTACTAAATGGGCCCAGGAATACTTCAAGAAACCACTGTCTGTAAACACAGTCCGTCATGCCATCCACAGATGCCACCTGAAACTCTATCATGCAAAAAGGAAGCCACTGTTGAGCATGATCCAGAAGCGCCGCTGTGTTCTGTGGGCCAAGGCTCCTTTAAAATGGACTGTAGCAAAGTGGCAAAGTGTTCTGTGATCAGACGAGTCCAAATTTGACATTCTTGTTGGAAATCATGGGTGTTGTGTCCTCCGGGCTAAAAAGGAGAAAGACCACTACTCCTTTTATCAGCATTCAGTTCAAAAGCCAGCATCTCTGATGGCATAGGGATGCATTAGTGCATATGGTGTGGGATACTTGCATGTTTTAAAAAGCACCATGAATGCTGAAAGGTATATAAAGGTTTTAGAGCAACATATGCTCCCCTCCAGATGACATCTATTCTAGGAAGGCCTTGTGTATTTCAACAGGACAATGCAAAACCACATACTGCAGCTATTACAACAGCATGGCTTCATAGTAGAAGAGTCCATGTGCTGAACTGGCCTGCCTGCAGTCCTGATCTTTCACCAATTGAGAACATTTGGCGCATAATTAAACAAAAAGTCTGTCAAAGGAGACTCAAAACTCTCCAGCAGCTTGAAGCCTGTATTAAACAAGAGTGGGATCTAATTCCAATGGCTAAACTCAAGAATCTTGTCTCCTCAATGCCCAGACGCCTCCACTCTGTGTTAAAAAGAAAAGGGGATGCTTCACCATGGTAAACAGCCCCCTGTCCCAACTTTTTTGAGACCTGCAGCAGCCATCAAATTTGAAATGAGCTCATTTTGTGGATAAAATTGTAAAATTTCTCAGTTTCAACATTTGCTATGTTATCTCTGTTCTACTGTGAATAAAATACTGGCTGGTGTGATTTGAAAGTCATTGCGTTTTGATTTTATTCAGAATTTACACTTTGTCCCAACTATTTTGGAATTGGGGTTGTATATCAAAAACAATGTTCTGTGGGTTAAACTGCTCTGGTTCTAAGCCCTTCAAATATGTGCTGGGTTTATCCTGTGCATATCCTGAAAATCATAGATACCCCATCAAGAAGCAGGCAGTATACACTATCACTGAATTTGGAAAAGAACCTCAATGCATTGCTTTATCTCTTTAAAGTAGTTCTTCACAGCTATTAATTTCCTGACATTCCCTTAGTTAAGTTTAGCACTGTTTTTTGTAGAATGTCCAGTTGTAGTGAAACATGATATGTTTGATGGCATAATAAATATGGTTTGAGATGCCAGCATCACATTGTGTGCAATTACTAGTCAAAGAAGCTCTTTCCTGTGATATGATTGTTTTTAGAGTAGGTATAAGTATATTCAATGCCTAATCAAATTTTGTGATTTCTTTCAGACGTGCACCTAGTTCTAAGAACTTTCTATAACATTAGTATTGCATATGAAAATTTAAAAGATCTGATATGGTTCAATATGAAGACTCAGAGGGCTCCAAAGCACAAAATAATTTAATGCAATTCTTAGCAAGCCATAACTTGGCAAATACAGTATGTAACTGCAGGCCAGCTGTTTTAGAAGTTAGAGATATCTTATACTGTGCTGTCAAAAGTATTTGCCTCCTTCTCAATGTCTGATTTAATTGCATATTTGTCACATTTCAGATCATCAAACGAATTTAAATACTAGATAAATCTAACTAGAGTAAACACAAAATGCAATTTTTACAGTATAATTTTATTTATCCAGCCATACCTGGCCTGATGAATTTGCCCCCATAATTGCTAACTTAATAAATTTAATTAAAAATTGGGTGCAATTTCATTAGGCACACCCATGCATTTACAGCCAGCCCTGCTGAATCTTAACATCACTTAAACAAACCTGTCTGGCAATGTGAAGAAGGCAAAAAGAAGCACTCGATGCCGTATTCAAGAACAGATGAGATACGATGTTGTTGACATCTATCAATTTGGAAAGGGGTACAAAGCCATTTCTAAGGCTTTGAGATTCCAGAGAACCACAATGAGAGCCATTATCAAAAAAAAAAGGAGAAAATTTAAAACAGTGGTCGACCCTCCCAAAACTCATTTTGGCGCGCACTTACAACTCATCCAGGAGGTCATAAAAGAGCCCAGGGTGCAGTTTGCCATATTACCCTACCCCTAAGCCTAATCCAGCCCGTAAAGTTGATGGCATTTTTGGCCGAATCAATGGAATTTGAGCTGGCAAACAAATAGTGAAATTAACCGAAACCCAGGCTAACATCTAAAGAACTGTGGGCCTCACTTACCTCAGTTCAGGCACTTGTCCTCAATTCCTCACTAAGGAAGAGGCTGGGCAAAAATAGTATCCATAGGAGAGCTGCAAGGCAAAAACCACTGCTGACGAAAAAGAACTGAAAGGCTTGTCTCATACTTGCTAAAATACATCTTGATAGCCTGCAAGACTTTTGGGTGACATATTATGGACTGATCAGTCAAACGTGGAACTTCTTGGAAGCTATGAGTCCTGCTATATCTAACATAAAGCAACACTTGTTTATTTGGTCACAACCCTTTTTTAAAAGCCTCCATACTGCAGGAACTAAAGAAAATAAGCCAAAAATTATGCACACTAGTTTTTAGTTATAATAACATTATGTACATAAAGTATGAAGCAAATCCAAGACGGTCAGTCTGAAGCTCTCTGTTGATTTGACACGGAATGACCCTTAAAAATTAACAAAGTTGCAGCGGTTTCGAGCGCACTGTAAACGTGAACTGTGTAACTTATTAGAATAGCATACATCATTAGTAATGTACACAAAGTAGTTGGACCAATATGAAGTCGTGTGTTGTCCAAACTAATTGGTGTATACTTACAATTAAATAAAAATTACCCACACTGACCTCTGGGAGTTTTTATTTTGAGTATCGTTCAGACCGCGTATTGTGATTGGCTCATATGTGACCCCAATTCTGGAAAACTTGGCTCATAATGGAAAATGCAAATAAAATCAAAAAGGAGTTAATTTTACATGGGTTTGTTAAACAATCAGGCACATATTTTCAAAACTATTTTCACATAGATATATAATTAGTTGAATGCACTTCATAAAATTAACTTTATAGGGAGATGTGGGACACTATTGGACTGAAACTAGTATACAACAAACAGAGTGACGTCATCAAACTTTACAAGAAGTGGACAATCCAGGTTCAGAAAGTAAAAGTCCTCACTAGTATTTCGTTCCAAGCACCAGGATAGGCTAATTAGAAAAAGCCTTCATCTTGGCCATTGAACTAAATAGTGAAATTTGCTGGCTGAGTTTATGTATGGAAGTAAAGCAAGAGAGGGCTTTCACTTCTTGAGCCCTGGAATGACCATTTCTGAGCTTTACCTAGATTTTTCCCCCCTCCAGTTTAAACCCAAGTAAGCACCAATGCCTACTTGCATTGCATCCATTAGGAAAAATCAGGACCTTGTGTGTGTGTGTGTGTGTATGTGTGTGTTTGTATGTCCATTTATGCGCATGTTCATGTATATGTGTCTCTATATGTGTGTGTGTATGTGTGTGTTTCAGTAGTTTTAGTTCTCGTAATACAACACGGCAAGCCTGTGGGTGTGGAAAGGTGTCCTGAAACGGGCTGCGAAAATGCTCTCGTTCTCTCGGCAGATGTTGTTACAGGAAATGACAGGATGTGAGAGGTAGTGTTTGTTTTAGTGCGAGTCAAAGATGATCCTTGTCTAATTTGCCACAGGAGCTCTCTGCACTACATAACATTAGTATTTAAAGCAGCTGGCAGCAGATGACAGTTGATGCAGGGTTTTTTTTTTTTTTTTCTTTGACAGGACGGCGTTATGTCTGTCTCGTCCCGCCACGTCGAATGAGAGAATCTGGAGGGCGAAATCACAGCTCCGCTACTGATATTTATCCGCCGGCAAGACATTTGAATTGCACCTTGTCTTTGGCACTCCACTCAGTAGTAATTTATGATGAATAGATTTGCTAAGTGAGCCATTTCATGAATTAAGAAGTTTGCGGAGACCAATAACCCCCGTTTGAATTATTCATGAGGCTTGGTGTCTTCCTGGAGTTTCTGAATTTCAATACTTGCGCGAAAGGCTCTTGAGTTGCTGAAATGTTCTCAGAGGCAAAGCATTGGAATCTGGGGCCTTACCTGCTCTACCCTGATAGTGAGGTGAACTCAGATGTTTTGTGGAAACCGATTACCTCAAAAACATTGTGTAGGCCAACTTTATTGCATTGTGTGGAAGGAACTTAAACAAAATAAAGTTATTTTTTACGTTTTCTAAAAGCTTGCTGTGAACGCAAGATCATTGAGCTGACATACTCGGGTTTTTTGAGGTAATTGGTTTCCACAAAACATTTGAGTTCACCACACTTGTCAGGGTTTACAGTGCTGTACAGAGCACACACGGCAAGGTGATGGCAGACAACTGACTGAGATGTTTGAGGTTGCTATCGTTAGGCTCAGTCCTCTTCATTCTCTGAATAGTTATAGACTAATATTCTAGAAATGAAAACCAGTTGACATCCACAGTATCCAGATGTTGACCTTGCACAGGTGAGATGCATTGTGCTGATGTTTGAACTTAAGACTTTCTATGCAGCCAGTGTAGACCTGCTGCAGGCAGCATGTAGCCATCCCGTTGACTACTTCTCTTGTATGCATCGTTGGGGGAAAAAATCCTCCTGAGGGGAACACTTCCTCCCTTTGAAATTCAACTGTAAAGGCATCTATGCAATACCCTGCTGAACTACTGAACAACCTCACCTAGAGCTGACAACTGTCAATATTTAGAGACCCATGACCATTCTGAATCCCGGTAGACCCACTCAAACCACTATATTACCCCCTTCATTGTATTTGCGAATGAAATAAAACATTACTAATACTTATAGGCATTTGTTTCTTTTCGTATATTGTCAGAATTTTTGTTGTTTTGACGGCAAATGTCAGTCCTGCTGATTTATTCAACTAGGTCTGGTAGGATACGTTGCCACCAAATCAATGTGTCCATGAACTTCTCTGGTTGCTACTATTAGCTGCATGTGTTCAAGCCAGATTAGCATTAAAAACTATGCCAGGGCGTAATCCCAGTCGCCTGCAGTAGCGCTTACACCTGTATTTTGGCAGGGATGAGTCATCCATTTCAATTTCTTTCAGTGTTCCTCTGCCTCCTCTTTATGATGGTGCTGTGCAGACATGACATTACACAGTATTGCCAAAGAAAAGGTGAAAAATAACAGCAACAGACGACCGTCTGTTCTCTCTCAGCTTTCTCTCTCTCTCTTCTATCTTTCGCTATGCGCTTTCTTTTCCTGTGATCCGTCCAGGGATGTTATTAGCCTTTGGATTTGCCTCCAGGCACACTGTATGCATGGGACTGTGGACCATTGGTAGAGACAAATGTCCAGCACATTTCCCACTGTACTGGCTTTAAATATTTAATCTCACCTCGTCTGCAGGGGTGAAGCTGTGCCGGTGAGTGTGCGGTTGTGACAAACAGTCACCAAAGGACAGAAGGGCCATTTTCTAAGAAGGCTGCAGCTCTTGTATTGGGCTCTTGCACTGGTTCAATGGGCCCCAGGGTTCTGCCCTCTGAATAAAAAGGACTAAAAAGGTCAGTCGTGTACCTTACAATTATCATGTGTATATATACAGTGGAGCTTGTCCATGTAAAGGCAATTTGCTTCCCTGTGGAGGGAATTGATTTATCTGAACTCACTCACAAGTTGAGAGACAAGTTAGCCTGACAAGTGGGTTCGATCGTTTGTCAGCCTAGCCTTGGTATTCTAATTATTTATTTTATATAATTATTTTGTCTAATGTGACTGCTGATAAAATATAGAAAAATGAGGAAATAAATGCAGGCCTTTTATTGAAAAGTTTCTGCTTTTAGTCTGGTTATTTCACTTACTTGTAGGCTAGGTTAGTGCATTTTCTTTGCTACAGTTCTCGAATGGAGTGCTATGGCATTAATGTAAACAGGTAGCGAACATACCTGATTTTTCTTGTGGCTCCACGGAAATTTTTGGTAGTGACAAGTAATAATGCAAATTTATGGGAGTTTTGCAAATCTTAGGTTACCATCTAGACGTGACCTTCAACGAGGCCACGCTTGTACATGAGTTGCTATACTCTCATGCACAAGTGCTGTACTGTCAGCCACATTCGGCTCAAGTAATTATTACTGACTCTGACTCCTGTACATATGCAATCATATGCAGTCTAATGTAAACTGTCATTGAGCTGATTTTAAATTTCACTTTGCGAACCTGTCTAGAAGTCAACAATTTTTAGGCTATAATTGTCATAATCCAACAAATTAACAGCAACCCCCATGAATGTTAATGTTTGAGAAATACTTGCCCCACAAAGAACCAAAGCTGAGAGCAGTTTCCGTCCTTCCCAACAAGCTTTAATTGCCCACATTTTTCTTCCTCTGGATCCACAGGGAACCTGTTCATTTTGTATCTTTTCTCCGACCTGTTGCTATACCCAGCAAAGCAACCCATCATAATGACACATTTTGAAGATGTATCTGAGAAACAGTTCAATGGATATGAACTCACTCACATTTCAACATCGTCCGATAATCCGATGGAAAAAGCATTGCTCCCTATGTCACACGATGAGAAATTTCTGGGGCCTTTAAGATTCTACTGTCTTTATTAGAGGACTAAAATTTTGGCCTAACAAATGTGAACTTTGCTAAGCTTAAGTTTTCACCACCATTGTTAATTTGGAAGTCCGCATTTTTACTAGCCTTAGCTGTGGTTGTATGTTATTTGTGTGTAGAGAGATGGTCGGGAAAATTAACTCAGAACTTTTTTTTTTTTTTTTTTGGGGGGGTGAAAATAATTATACCTTGATTCCGAAAAAGGAGGTTCAATAGAAGATACATTCAGGTACTCCAACTGTCTAATGGAGTGAATCTAAAGGCAAGGCACCGAAAAAGAATCACATGACAGTGAGAAACCGTGAGGCTTGTCAGGCTCGAAAAAACTCTGAACTGTGGTAACAGCCATAAAGTGTGTGAAGAGACTTGTTTTTCTAAAACTGACTGCTTCGTTTTTCAAGGTAACTATAAAGCTATCAAGGGCTATTCTTCTGCAAATATGTGCTAAAATCACGATTAAGTGTTCAGTTATAATGACAAAACTGTCTATAATGTGGAAGCATGGTGATACCCCATAAGTAATAATAATGCCAATATTGCCATTAATCCTAAAATTGCCTAATATGTAGGCTCTGTGTAACTAATACAAATGCGGGCTTATAGTAACTTTGCTTATGCTGTTGAAATAAAATCCATGAATGTTATTTCTTTTCAAGTAAACTGTAATTATAGACTGATCAAAATATTTGAATGGCACCCCCAAAAGTGTACATTTAATATGTATGTACATGTTACTCAAATTTTTTTTTCTGTAAGAATAAATGAAGTAAAAATAAATAAATAAACAGTTGAATGTACATTAAAAATGGAAACTTTTTCCCTGCCTCCAATAAGCCCTCTGTACCGCCAATTCAGCTGCTCCAGGTTGTGGTGCAGAACACACAGTTGGTTGATGTGTGACGGCTTCTGTTTTTCCCAGAGTGCTGTGATTTGACTAAAGGCACACTCGCTTGGTACAGAGGACGGTGGCAAGCAGAGATATTTTTTCGGGCTTGTGAAGCAAAGGAGGCAAATTACTACCGTTTAAGTGATTCATTAAAATTATTGTTTGCCTTTGATTCGTAATAAGCAGTATCAGTTTTGGCGATGAAAAAAAAAATATTAGTCAGTCCCTACTTAAAAGCCTTGGTTTATGTATTCATAAATGCTTGCTTGGGTACATCTGACCATAAACGCTTGGCACTGCTTGCTCATAACCACCGTGGGGTGTCTTTTAATTTTTACAAACGATATTACATGAAGTTCAATGGGCGAGTAAGCCCGTAAGGAGGTCATAAAGACATATGCGAAGATGGGGTTAATTCATATTAAAAATGCGCATTAAAAATGCGTGTTAATTAGTTTGTGTGTAAGCAAAATGCCAATCCAGGCTGATGTCTCTGCAAGCGACTGTTGCGAAATGGTGTCAGAGTGGGATTAGCTCCATCTTCTGTCCTCGCAGCACGTCTCTCCCCCCCTCTCTCCCGCTCAGAGTCACCGGCAGCCTGGCGACTTGGCACAATCTGGCTTCTCTCTTCCCCACGCTTCTGCCGAGAAACTCTTAACTTCAGACGTGGCTTCTGAGTCACTTTTTAAACTGCGAGAGAGAGAGGAGGAGAGTGTGTGTGTGAGAAAGAGAGAGAGAGAGAGCAAATGAAGGACAATAGGTGAATAAAGTAAGTGAGAGAAAAAGTAAGGGGTGAAAAGAGGGGAGAGAGGGAGGGTGTTAAGAATGCAGAGGTTCTCTCTGTAGTGATGTCTGTGGGACTTTGAATGCATGACTTCTTTCAACCCATTGGATCATTGGAGTGAAGGGTTTTTTTAAAGATTTTTTTTAATGCATGAGTTGAACCCATCAAGTCAAAATTGGCATTTTGGAGACTTTGTGATTTTGAGAAAAAGGCTAGTAGTGTAGGGCACTTTTTACTTGATCCGTGATCGCAGTTTACCTCTTACATGATTCCACTGAAACAAATAGGTCAATCGCTCTAATTTTTTTTTACATCAAATACTTCATTGGTGCGAACAACGAACTATACCAAAAAGTCAAAAAAGTCCAAGTGTCATGAAATGCCAGTTTTTACTTGATGGACTCACTTGTTTTAGCATTCTAGTAGCATGATTTGCTAAGACCTTTATCACATGCTAACATTTTAAGCACATGCAAAACCAATAACTTGGCCAATGATGTTGTGCCAAATGCACATCACTGGTTTTGTGTGAGCTAAATGGCTTTGGACCTGCTGAAAGCCTTATAAAATCAGGCGCGAGTGCTTTCCATTTCCAGTTGTGATTGTTTCATCAGCATTTGAATGTTCGGTTAGGAGATTTCAATCGCAATGAGTATTTGTGACCTTATACCTTTAAGACTTAATGCAGCAGTGATTAGGACAGTCTTGTCATTTACTTTGCATCAGACTCCTGTGTGGTTCCCTATAATGAGCTTTAATCTTTTAAAAACCCTCTGAAGATATCTGGGGTGTGAAAGCCCAGTGCGGGAAAATCCCTAAAGAGAAAAAAAAAGCGAGATAGTTTGGCTTGGATAAATTTAGTGCTCCTTTTTTCATTCTTGTACGACCTCAATTCCAGAAGAATTGGGACAATGTGCGAAATAAAAACATCAAGCAGTAATTTGCAAATCCCTTTAAATTTACTGTGTCCATCTAAAACGTGTGGCAGATCATGAAACACGACGTATGACCATCGAGACCCCGTGCTGTTGACCAACAGAAATTCTATATTAGGTAAGAATGGGAACAAAGTCCACTTTTGAAACTTCAAAAATTTTTGTCCTCAATTTCAAAACGATGACTCAATTTTGTGAAAAGGAGTGTTGATATTACGTTGTACACAGTGGTTGAACATCCCCCGATCCCAAATTCATTGGAACATGTTGCTGGCATCATATTTCAAAATAGGTATTATCTTCAAAAAAAAAAAAAAAAACCCAATAATTTGGATTACATCACTTTACATCACTTTCTTTGTCTTTCTGTTTTTTTTGTTTGTTTTTTGTCAGTTGAATATAGGCTAAAAGGGAAATTGCTTATTGAAGAACCCAGTTCTAAAAGCACTTAACCCTTTCAGACCCGATGCACATTGCAATGTACACCGCTACCCCCCTTTTAATGCTTTGTGACATTTTTCATCACAAGGGCATTAGTCCATTTGATTGGATGTTCAACGGCCAATTAGGCAACAGCTTGCTCCCTCCCCTGTCTTTTGAAAGAAAATAATGTACATGAAAATTTAATAAAATAAATAATTTTTTTGACTGAGTCTTATTTTTGAATGCATTTGGGATGGGGAAAATGCATAGTTGTATTTTTCCCATCTTTGGAACATAATTGTGGTCTGAAGGGGTTAAGTGACAAAATTAAAACGGGGGCAGTGGACTCACAGTGTATGAAAATGTAACGTAAGTCCTTCTAGCAATAGGCTCTTCAATTACAGCTAATTTTTTTTTTTTTTTTTTTTTTTTTGCATTTTGCACATTTTCCCAATTCTGGAATTGCAGATGCAGCTTTTCTTTGTTTATTTTTATTTATTTATTTATTTATTTATTTATTTTTCCTGCAGGTTAACAGATTGTCATCAAGTTCAGACTGGAGTATGGAGATGCTCTATTATGAAGTTGCACTGAGAGGCCCAGTTTTGATAAAGCAATAATGCGCCCAAAATGCATTGTACCCTTTAGAAGGTGAATGTTGTGCTCCTGTCAAACCTTGGCTATTGACTTTATATTGTTTGAGCGAGAGCAGCCTGGAACACAAGCTGATGTGGACAGGGGGAAAAAGCCATTGGGGTTTAAGGTTAGCAGATGCTGAAAAGTGTGTCCTCCTGATATAGGAAATACTTAATAATACTTTGGCCAAGTCCAAACCTTGTCCCAGCCTAATCTCAGTAAAATACTTTGAAGTAAAAAACACATTTCATTCAATTTTGTCATTTCAATTGTTTTTCCCACCTCTAGTCTGAGAAGTAAGAAGTAAGTCTGAAAATGCTGTCAACACAAAATTGTCTTGAGCGAATAATGTATTTTGGTTTTACTTAGATATTTCACTGGCCATGACCATGTGTAAGATCTGAAAGAAACATTAATAAATGCAATAGCACTGTCACCGAAAATGTAAGAGTCTGAGTCTAAAGTAGATGCTGCAAATGCTTTTTTGTTTTTTTACAACTATGGTGCATTATGCATTTCACCCATCTCTGTGGTAGGACCACACTTTGTAGCTGTTTCCACAGATGTGCCTTATCTTTTGTTTTAAATTGTGATGACCCAAAATGTTTCCCCATGTTCACATTTGTTGAAAATTTACTGACAAATTCAGATGAATTCAAGCATGGTAAACTTGACTACCACTATCTTTGTTTACCATTAACGATACTGGTACATTTTTTTCGATTTTCATATTAGATAAACAACTGTACACATGGGTCCACTATGGGGCCTTTACAGGTAAACACTTGGAGCCAAAGACAATTCTGACTGACCATAATTCAGATGGAGAGGTCAATATGAATGACAAGGCAACAGTAATTGTTTATTCAAAGAATGTATAATGAAATTACAATGAACTTATTATGACTTTCATATTAATTTTCTCGGGTAATATTAGTCCATATATATGGTGGAATATTATACAACTGCAATAAACAGAGCAGGGATCGAGGAACCGAATAAATAAAATGTAGGAAATGGGTACCGGAGTGTGGAATGGGCATATTTTACTTCTGCAATTACAGTAGCATGACATCTAATCAATGGGAATTTGAATGCATTGCCCTTAGTAGCCATAGAAACAGTGCACATTATAATGTCCAATCCAGAGGCAACAAATTGACACAACATCAGGAAACAAATGATAATTATTTTTTTTAAGATTGCTTATGTAATTTCACTTGCCAGTGTTGTGAAAGTCAATTGTCCTTCCATCCTGATATTAGACTTGATATTTGTCAAAAATATCTAAACACTTGCTTTTTGTTATATGTCCTCTTTCACTCAGTGGGAATAATAATAATAAGAAGAAGAAAAAGAAGAATGGTAGAATTAAGCTTCTGTGATGAGGACGTTATGAGGACAAAGGGTAGTGTCTCTTCAATGGTCAATTAAATGGTAGCTTGATCCAACTGTGATACATCTGTCAAAAATGCTCTCGCTGTTTTATTTTCTCGCAGAATCACAGCTGGTGGATTTGAAAGCCTTATTTTTTTTTTTACTTTATAGTTATCTCCAAGAGCACAAAGCCCACATAGGAGTTTGGTGTCAGTCCAGTTCGTATTGGGCACGGCGGGAGTATATGAATCAAATGCGAAGCAAAGACTCCAGCATGCTGAAATCAGCCTGTTATTGCTTGGTCAGGTGAAATGCAATGATCAGTTTAGATTGTTCCATTTCCTTTTTTATGCCTGTTAATGTAAAGGATTATGTATGAGGACTTCCCACTGTTATCTACTGCACAAAATGCTCTGCCATCACAAAGCTGTGTGAAGCTGTGAAACATTTGGTTGTGCATCTGCGGTAGCACAATAGTGTTACTGTTGAGTGTCCTGCGTTACATACTGTGCTCGATAACTCTGGTGCATTCTTAAGGTATGCATCACACTGAGGTATGGGTTTGTTGCATATTGCTGATTCTTTGTGAAAATAGTTACTCCCTGCCAGTATGACCGGAGGTGAAATTTAGTTTACTCTCGCTATGTGTGAGTGTTCATGTGTTTGTTTGTGTGTGTGTGTGTGTGTGTGTGTGTGCAAGCCTGACACAAGCCATGTGTCTTGAAACCTTCGTGTGCAGCGTATGTTTGTACACTGTTATAAATTGACTAAATTCAACAGTTAAATTAACACATTGTTTTCTTGTTATTTTGATTGTAAGTAGAGTCCTGCGCAACATATACGGAACCACAAAATTGGCATGTGTCACTGCAGTGGTCCAGGCTTTGCACGCAGCCCAGGTTGATGTGGTGCAGCTGCACCATGCTGGCTTGCAGAGTATTTATGCAGTTTTGACCCTATCAAATTACACAAGTGATATGCAGGAGCACGAGGATTTGAGATGCCATTTGCACTCTGTTATAAACTGATTGTAAAATTACAGTTAGAATAACTGGCAAAAGAGGTGCCAGTTAAAATAACTAGCAAAAAGGTGCCAGTTTATAACTGAGTGTATACAGAAAAATTATAAATTAAAGGAAGAAAAACCTAAATAAATGCATGGACTACCATAGCAAACACAGATGCCCCAGTTCATTATTCGTGCATGTTCACTCCTCCCCATAAATTTATAACAGTGCATCATCAAAACATCAGTTGCACATTCAAATATTTTGTTAGCCTGCATTCAGCTTCGATCACAGTGCAAGTTGCGTTTATTTTTGGCCAAAATCTTATATTGATAATGAATGAGAGAGTCAAACTTTGTTCCGGCACATCCCAAAACCTTTCATTTGATTATGGTCAGGGGTCTGGTGGCCAATTCATGCATGAAAAATATAGCCGCAAGCGGCAATTCCAGGGTTCAAGCCAAGAAAGACCATTAGTAGTTGAAATCTTTAACAGCTTAATTAACAAGTGTTGCCACTAAACGTGGCTATGTCTCCCGCCAGGTGACGGAAATCAACTGGGGTCGGCCGATCACACAAATACAAATTGAAGCCAAAGATGAATAAAATCAGTCAAAGCAGTCTTGAGATTTCGCGTTCACAACAAACGGGATGTGACGGACGGACGGCCGGACGGATAGACTGACGGAGCTGAATACTATGTCCCCCGGCCCTACTACACCTTGACTCCAAAGATGAATGGAATCGGTCAAACTGTTCTTGAGATATCATGTTGACAAGGTATACTGGACAAAGAAAGTTAGGGATCACCCCAAATTTTGAATTTGAAATATTTGATAGTTTGTATTTTTTTCCATATCATATTTTAATATTGAAAAGTTGGGTGATCCCTAACTTTCTTTGTCCAGTATATTTGTAAGTGGTAAAATGGTTTTAATGACCTTGAGAATAATGCCAAGGTTACGTAAATCGAGTGGGCTGTGAGCACCCCCCTGATATACCTTGACACCAAAGATGAATGGAATCGGTCAAACCGGGCTTGAGATATCGTGTTCACAACAAACGGGACATGATGGACGGATGGACAGAGCCATATACTATGTCCCCTGCCCCTAATACACCTTGAGACCAAAGATGAATGGAATCAGTCAAACCCTTCTTGGGATATCGCGTTCACAACAAACGGGACGGGTCAGACGGACAGCCAGACGAATGGAGCTGAATACTATGTCCTCTGCCCATTAATACACCTTGACACCAAAGATGAATGGAATCGGTCAAACCGTTCTTGAGATATCATGTTGACAAGGAATTTGTAAGTAGTCAAATGGTCGTAATGACCTTGAGAATAATGCCAAGGTCACAGAAATCTACTGGGGTCGACGTATCACACCAATATACCTTAACACCAAAGATGAATGGAATCAGTGAAACTGTTCTTAAGATATTGCGTTCAGAACAAATGGGACATGATGGACGGCCGTATGGAGCTGAAGACTATGTCCCCCGCTCCGCTCACTACCGCAGCGGCGGGGGACAAAAACCACTTTAAGAGTATGTTGCAGGTATTTATGTGGACCTATTTCGCCAGTGTAATGATTGGACCAACAACTTATGATGTGTATTCTGATTTGTATTATGTTGGACAATTTTGTGCCTTTGTGGCGCCCCCTACTAGTCGATTTGATTGAAACTTTCAGGCTATGTTTCAGGTTCGTACGTGGACATATCTTGTGAGTTTTGTAATGATTGGGAGAACTGTTTATGATTTATAGTCTGATTTGTGTTATACCACGCTGCTTTGTTTTGCATTTTTAGCGCCCCCTATCAGTCAATTTGAATGAAATTTTCAAGGTATGTTTCAAGTACTTATATAAATATATCCTGTGAGTTTTATGGCTATAGGACAAACAATTGCTGATTTATAGTCTGATTTGTGTCATGCCATGCCTATTTTTTGCATTTATAGCGCCCCCTATACGCCGATTTGCTTGAAAATGTCAAGGTATGTTTCTGGTACTTATATGGACATATCCTGTGAGTACTGTGATAATTGGCCCAATGGTTGTTCAATTTGGTCCATTTATGTGTTAAGCCACGCCCCTGCTGAAGTTCATTGGTCAATATCTTGGAAACGAAATGAGATTTCAACAAGCCTTATGCAACCTTAGATGAGCTTGGTCCATTGATGATCCACAGCAAATTTCAGAGAAATCGGACCTATGACCTAGGAGGAGATGTCAAAAATATGTTTTTCAAAAAATTCAAAATTCCAGAAAATCTTACAGGCAGACCTTAAAGTTCTGTATGGGAAAGTTGTAGAGTTTGGACCAACAAATGTCTATACCAAGTTTCTTGTAAATCAGACTTACAGCATAGGAGTTATGACCTTTAAAGTGAAAAACTGTTTTTCTTGAATTATAGCGCCCCCATCAGGCCGATTGAGTTAAAAATGCCTTGGCCAGCATTTACACACAACTTCCAACCAATGTGCAAAATTTCAGGTCTCTATCAGTTACCATCTCACGGGAATCTGCAAAAACATTTCTGAAGAAGAAAAGAAATAATAAATATAGCCGCAAGCGGCAATTCCGGGTTCAAGCCAAGAAAGACCACTAGTAGTTGAAAGCTTTAACAGCATAATTAACAAGTGTTGCCACTAAACGTGGCCATGTCCCCCGCCAGGTGACGGAAATCGACTGGGGTCGGCGTATCACAAAATTACATATTGAAGCCAAAGATGAATAAAATCGGTCAAAGCGTTCTCGAGATTTCGTGTTCACAACAAACGGGACGTCACGGAAGGAGGGTCGGACGGATGGACTGATGGAGCTCAATACTATGTCCCCTGGCCCTAATACACCTTGACCCCAAAGATGAATGGAATAGGTTAAACCGTTCTTTAGATATCGCGTTCACAACAAACGGGATGGGACAGACGGACAGCCGGATGGATGGAGCTGAATTCTATATCCCCCGCCCCTAATACACCTTGTCACCAAAGATGAATGGAATCGGTCAGACAGTTCTTGAGATATCACGTTCACAACAAACAGGACATGACAGACGGACGAATTGACAGACGGATGGAGCTGAATACTATGTCCCCTGCCCCTAACACACCTTGACACCAAAGATGCATGGAATCGGTCGAACCGCTCTTGAGATATCATGTTGACAAGGAATTTGTAAGTGGTCAAATGGTCGTAATGACCTTGAGAATAATGGCAAGGTCACGTCAATCGAGTGGGCTGTGAGCACTCCCCTAATACACCTTGACATCAAAGATGAATGAAATCGGTCAAACCGTTCTTAAGATATCGCGTTCACAACAAATGGGACATGACGGACGGATGGACGGACAGACAGAGCTGAATACGATGTCCCCCGCCCCTAGTACACCTTGACACCAAAGATAAATGGAATTGGTCAAACCGTTCTTGAGATATCACGTTCACAACAAAAGTGATAGGACGGACGGACAGCCGGGCGGACAGATGGAGCTGAATACTATGTCCCCTGCCCCTAATACACCTTGACACCAAAGATGAATGGAATCGGTCGAACCGTTCTTGAGATGTCATGTTGACAAGGAATTTGTAAGTGGTCAAATGATCATAATGACCTTGAGAATAATGCCAAGGTCATGGAAATCTACTGGGGTTGGCGTATCACACCAATATACCTTAACACCAAAGATGAATGGAATCGGTCAAACCGTTCTTGAGATATCGCGTTCAGAACAAACGGGACATGACGGACGGCCGGACGGAGCTGAATATTATGTCCCCCGCTCCGCCCGCTATCGTGGTGGCGGGAGACAAAAACCACTTTAAGAGTATGTTGCAGGTATTTATGAGGACCTATTTTGCCAGTGTAATGATTGGACCAACAACTTATGATGTATAGTCTGATTTGTGTTATGTTAGGCTATTTTGTGCATTTATGGCGGCCCCTACTGGTCGATTTGATTGAAAGTTTCAGGCTATGGTTCAGGTTCTTATGTGGACATATCCTGTGAGTTTTGTCATGATTTGGAAAACTATTCATGATTTAGAGTCTGATTTGTGTTATACCACGTTGCTTTGTTTTGCATTTTTAGCGCCCCCTATCGGATAATTTGAATAAAATTTTCAGGCTATGTTTCAAATACTTAGATGAATATATCCTGTGAGTTTTATGGCTACAGGACAAACAGTTGCTGATTTATAGTCTGATTTGTGTTATACCATGCTGCTTTGTTTTGCATTTATAGCGCCCCCTATCAGTCAATTTGGAAGAAATTTTCTGGGTATGTTTCAGGTACTTATAAGAATATATCCTGTGAGTTTTATGGCTATAGGACAAACAATTGCTGATTTATAGTCTGATTTATGTTATACCACGCAGCTTTGTTTTGCATTTACAGTGCCCCCTATCAGTCAATTTGGATGAAATTTTCAGGGTATGTTTCTGGTATTTATATAAATATATCCTGTGAGTTTTATGGCTATAGGACAAACAATTGCTGATTTATAGTCTGATTTGTGTCATGCCATGCCCATTTTTTGCATTTTAGCGCCCCCTATGTGCTGATTTGCATGAAACTGTCAAGGTATGTTCCTGGTACTTATATGGACATATTCTGCAAGTTCTGTGCTGATTGGCCCAATGGTTGTTGAATTTTGTCCATTTATGTGCTAAGCCACGCCCTTGCTGAAGTTCATTGGTCAATATCTTGGAAATGAAATGAGATTTCAACAAGTTTTAAGCAGTCTTTGATAAGCTTGGTCCAAGGATGATCCATAGCAAATTTCAGAGGAATCAGACCTATGGCCTAGGAGGAGATGTCAAAAATATGTTTTTCAAAAAATTCAAAATTCCAGAAAATCTTACATGGTGGACCTTAAAGTTCCATAAAAGTAAGTTGTAGAGTTTGGACCAAGAAATGTCTATACCAAGTTTCTTGTAAATCAGACTTACAGCGTAGGAGTTATGACCTTTAAAGTGAAAAACTGTTTTTCTTGAATTATAGCGCCCCCATCAGGCCGATTGAGTTAAAAATGCCTTGGCCAGCATTTACACACAACTTCCAAACAATGCACAAAATTTCAGGTCTCTATCAGTTACCATCTCACGGGAATCTGCAAAAACATTTCTGAAGAAGTAAAGAAATAATAAATATAGCCGCAAGCGGCAATTCCGGGGTTCCAGCCAAGAAAGACCATTAGTAGTTGAAAGCTTTAACAGCATAATTAACAAGTGTTGCCACTAAACGTGGCCATGTCCCCCGCCAGGTGACGGAAATCGACTGGGGTCGGCGTATCACAAAATTACACATTGAAGCCAAAGATGAATAAAATCGGTCAAAGCGTTCTCGAGATTTCGCGTTCACATCAAACGGGACGTGACGGAAGGAGGGCCGGACGGATGGACTGATGGAGCTCAATACTATGTCCCCTGGCCCTAATACACCTTGACCCCAAAGATGAATGGAATAGGTTAAACCGTTCTTGAGATATCGCGTTCACAACAAACGGGATGGGACAGACGGACAGCCGGATGGATGGAGCTGAATTCTATATCCCCCGCCCCTAAGACACCTTGTCACCAAAGATGTTTACCATCTCACGGGAATTTGCAAAAACATTTCTGAAGAAGAAAAGAAATAATAATAATAATAGTAAACCAGCACAAAAACTATAGGGTTTCAGCCCTACGGGCTTGAACCCCTAATAATAAACCAGCACAAAAACAATAGGGTTTCAGCCCTACGGGCTTGAACCCCTAATAATAAATAATATACCAGCACAAAAACAATAGGGTTTCAGCCCTACGGGCTTGAACCCCTAATAATAATAATAATAAATCAGCACAAAAACAATAGGGTTTCTGCCCTACAGGCTTGAACCCCTGAAGATTCCGCATAGTCACTGAACCTCACTTTTTTGAGCGGGTTGAATCTTGGCAGTGTCATCCTTGAATATGCGTGTGCCGTCAGGGATTAAAAAATCCATTGATGGGATAACCTGGTCATCCAGTACATTCAAGTGGTCTACTGACTTTATTTTATTGCTGCATCATACTGCTGAGTCCAGACCTGACCAATTAAAACAATCCTAGGTGTAACCCTGCCTCCAGAGGCTTGTAGAGTGGGCATTATGCAGGACAGGTGCATTGCTCCATGGGCTTGCTTTCGTACCGTGAAGCTCCTATAATTTTGGAACAAGGTGAGTCTGGACTCATCAGACCACATAACCTTTACCATTGCTTCAGAGGACAATCTTTATGATCTCCAGATCTCCAAATTGAAGTAATTTTTCCCAATTAGCCTCACTAACAAGAGGCTTTCTTCTGGCCATGCAGCTCCTTAGCATCAATGGTGTATGTTCTTGTGGCATTGTGCTTGGGAAATGCCCTTACCTTCACAATTAAACGTAGCCATGAGTTGTACTGTTGAATGTTTATGATGAGACTTCACTAAGCATTTTAGTGAGCTCCAATCATGATCATTGCTCATTTTTTCCAACCCATTACCTACGCACGATTAAAACGCATGATTAAAACCTGGAAAAATAGTGGTGGACCATGGGCTGCATAACCTAATTGCGCTTGAGTTTTTGGTCACTGTAATGATCCAGATGCATAATCTGAGTATAATCAAATGAGAGTGTTTATTAATAGGAATATGGTAACAACAGGTGAAGAGCCAAAGCCCAGAATGGAATAAGCATAGTCTAGCTAAGGTAGTATAGAGAAATAAGCATAATGGGCGTGTCTGAACCTGGCCCTTGGCGTCTCGGGGCAGAAGCCTGTTGGTGTTCATTCTCGCCGAAGCAGGACTGTCAGACAGCTGGTATGAAGGGTCTAACAGGAACGGAATCTCAATCCTGGAGAGTGCTGAAGGATTGGGAGGTGTACCTAATAAACTGGGCAGGAGAACAAAATGAAAGGCAGGTGAGCAGGAACGCTGTCCCAATCCTGGAGACTGATAGTAACACTTAGAGTTTATCCTATTAATAAAGTCATGAAGACTAGTAATGTATTTCACTATTTCTGAATATGGTAATGCAATCCTAAACTAGAGGACATAAACTGACCGGTAGCGTAAGGGCTTAAACATGACAATCCAAGTGTATTGTATTGCAACTCTGCAATACAAAAATAAGGCTTATATACACCACAGAAACTAGGGAATGGGGCATACAAATAGATTTTACATGAATAAGGGGAGGCTCGCAAGATGCCAAACTGATTAAAAGAGACAACACATACATAAAAGACACAAAGGTTGCTGGTTGGGAGGATGAACAATTGGAATTCATACAAGGGTTGTGACACTTTGTTTCTGATCTGTTCTTGAATTTCATTAGATAGCAGCATCATGCTTTTGAACTTCACATTGCCAAAAAGCTTCTATTCAAGTTATGTTTAGAATCAGCAGGGCTGGTGGTAATCATACTTGGGTGCGTCTGGCGAAATTGAACCAAAATATCAATTAAATTTGTTTAATGGCTTGATTTAGGGACTGAGGGAGCAATTAATAAATGAAATTATTATTTAAATGTTGCATTTTGTGTTTACTGAAGTTATCTTTGTCTGAAATTAAAATTAGTTTGATGATCTTGAACATTTTTGTGCGACAGATTTGCAAAAATAGAAGAAAGGGGAAATGGGGGAAAATACTTTTTCTATTGCACTGTAGATAGATTTAATCTTTAGATTCCTTTGACGACCTTTCATTTTTCATTCTTAAAAAAGATTTATTTACAGCCTTCCACCCCCAGGGAATTCTTAAGTGTTCGTAACAGCAAGGTTTACTACTTGAGTCAAGTGAATAGAATGTTTTCAGGTGGCCATGAGACGTGGATGCAGTTTTTTTGTGAATTTGAACTAGAACTGAAAAGAGTAATATTCTATTGTATAAATGTGTAGTTAAAAGTTTATTGAATTTCATGCTTTGAGGTCCAATCACACTCATGCTCATACCAATAATTAAAACTCTGAAGCCGTGAGTAGTGTTCTTGCGCCACACTGTTATCTCTCTGTGTGGCTGGGGACCTCATCAGGACCTGCAAGATGACTTTCACCTTACAGCACCTGTTTGTGACATCTTCAGACCCCTGTGGCGGAAGAGTGTCACATATGCCAGCTAATCCACTCATGCCAGTTAATCAAAAAAGAGTGCAACAATATAGTCAAAATTCACAAAAACTGGACATTTTTTGAATATTTTATTGAGCAAAAGAATTATCAATAAACTAGATATATTTCAAATCAGTGAATGGACTGTAATGGGATGTGCAATGCTTCAGTCCTAGAACTAGTAAACTGGAAGATGCTGACAAAGTGTAGCCAGAAATGCTGAAAATAGCAGAAGATGAGGACATACCTTTAAATCTTCTATCATTCATTTACAACTCCAATTCCGAAATAGTTGGAACAAAGTGTAAATTTTGAATAAAATCAAAACGCAATGTCTTTCAAATCACACCAGCCAGTATTTTATTCACAATAGAACAGAGATAACATAGCAAATGTTGAAACTGAGAAATTTTACAATTTTATCCACAAAATGAGCTCGCTTCAAATTTGATGGCTGCTACAGGTCTCAAAAAAGTCGGGATAGGGGCCTGTTTACCATGGTGTAGCATCCCCTCTTCTTTTTAACACAGAGTGGAGGCGTCTGGGCATTGAGGAGACAAGGTTCTTGAGTTTAGCCATTGGAATTTGATCCCACTCTTTTTTAATACAGGCTTCAAGCTGCTGGAGAGTTTTGAATCTCCTTTGACAGACTTTTTGTTTAATTATGCGCCAAATGTTCTCAATTGGTGAAAGATCAGGACTGCAGGCAGGCCAGTTCAGCACACAGACTCTTCTACTACGAAGCCATGCTGTTGTAATAGCTGCTGTATATGGTTTTGCATTGTCCTGCTGAAATACACAAGGCCTTGCCTGGAACAGATGTCAGTTTTACTGCATAAGCCAACCTGACGTGATAGCCAGTTGATTGTGGCTGTAGCACTGCGGCTAACATAGCCAAGTTACTGTTGCTAATTTTT
The DNA here is from genome assembly GCA_029692085.1 of Gymnothorax javanicus. Classification (NCBI taxonomy): domain Eukaryota; kingdom Metazoa; phylum Chordata; class Actinopteri; order Anguilliformes; family Muraenidae; genus Gymnothorax; species Gymnothorax javanicus. The sequence goes on along the minus strand of CM056195.1, from coordinate 133,047,915 downwards.
GTGTCCTAAATATGCAAGAGTGATATCAGGGGAAATTCTACAGAAGGTGTGTGAACATAAACCTCATTTGAAGCTAACTTTTAATACTTGTTTGTAATTTGGATGCTTGGTACAACTGTCCACGGTAACGGAACTTGCTGTCTGTGAAACCTGTGTTGCAAGGGTTTGTCTCTGTGGTTGTTATGACCGCTTGGTTACCAGCTACTGCATGTTCGTTCGCGTGCCGTGCTAATTAAAAATGCTCCTGGTTAACTTATATGCAATAATTCTGATCGGTATGCTTGTGTTACTTCGGTAAGCATCAATGTGGCAGTTTCATCATAACGTGGCCCGATTGTAGCCACTACAGTTGAAGCTAACCGGAGAGGTGCAGTTAGACCAGACGTTGGTTTTGCAGAGCTTGGGATACGTGTTTGGGTTTGTTTACAGCTGCTTGTGATCGCTTCATGACCGGGATCAGCCAGATACTTCACAAATGTCTGGGCAAGCTCTCTGGTGCTACCGAGAAAGCAATGCGAAACGCAGAAGCTCTACCGTGTCTGGTATAACAAATGATTTTTCTGCACTACTGTGACATAATTTCATCCCCCTTTAGAAGTTGTTGTGGCTAATAAAAAGCTGAAAAAGGCAGAGATTAAATAGGAAATTCTTTCCTGTAGAAGTGATCGATTCGCTAGCTCCACATAAGCAACTTGTCCGCGCTAACGAACTTACGGTCTGTAAAACCTGTATTATGTCCATAACATAACCGAGCTCTCTCTAGCTGTCGCATACTATCCATAAAGCTGCTTTCACATCGGACGCGAAACGAATTTTTTGCGGGATAGATTAGCCTACATTCAAAGTCAATGCAAAGAGGCGAAAACACGCGTTATGGGCGCGTTAAGCAGCTTTCACACCGGACGCGAAACTAATTTTTCGCGCAACAGGTTACATTCAAAGTCAATGCAAAGACGCAAATACGGGCACGTCAAGCCGCTTTCACGCCGGACGCGAAACGAGTTTTTGCGCGACAGATTACATTCAAAGTCATGACCGCTTATCAGCTACTGGATGTTAGTTCCCGTGCTCTGCTAATTAAAAATGCTCCTGGTTAACTTATATGCAATAATTCTGTTTCGGTATGCTTGTGTTACTTCGGTCAGCATTTTTGGGTGCTTGTGAAAAGATTGCTTTACTTATCCATGACGGGGGTCTGCCTGATACTTCTCCAATATCTGGGCAAGCTCTCTGGTGCTACCGGTGAAAGCAATAGGGAAGCACACAGGCTATAACGTGTCCAGTATAACAAACGATTTCTCTGCATTGCCATCGATTGAATACTTAATTCTTTCCTGTAGAAGTGATCGATTCGCTAGCTCCACATAAGCAACGGTTCACGCAAATGGAACTTACGGTCTGTAAAACCTGTATTATGTTCATAACATAACCAGAGCTCTATCTCGCTCTCGCGCACTATCCATAACTCAACCATTCTCCGCGAGGAAACCATTCCGACGCAATAAGTAAACCATTACCACGGGCAATTTCCGAATAGGTCGTTTAGCCTGGAGCTTTCGCCCCTCCGTCATATACTAGCGCAGAAGCTGTTCGTTTCTCCACGCTAACAACATACCACAGTTATGCACACGGACCAGCAGGTCCTTATAGTACACACCTAAGCAGTACATAAGCTGTTGGTCCACTTTTAGCTGTTCCTCACTGTCTATGTTTCCCTCTAAACTCAGAACCACCGGATTTCTACGGTCTCCGGTCTACACGTGGGTATGTCGACCCGTTCTACAAATGTGACTATATGGGGTGGATTCTAGCTTTCCCTCAATCCTAGCTATAGAATAGAAAAACTGCTGTACTCACCACTGTTGCCGTGGCAAAATGTAGCCGATAGCAAATTTGAGCTTGAGCTGCCAGATTTTCGCACTGCGTCCTCCACTTTTGCCGCTGCGTTTATTAGAACAAGTTCATCTCATTAGATCTATATTCAAGTATAACGTTAGATTGCGGAATTTGCCGGCCGCTTCCTTCTCAGATGGCAACCGTGTCTCACGTTTCACTCTGGGAAGACTGACCCGGAAAACTGCGTTCTGCAGCCTCGTCTCGCCCAACTCCGCCCTCCACAGAGCTGGCCAGTCAGAAGAAAGTGGGCACACGGGGAGTGGGGGCCATAGCGGAAGAGCCACCCCAGTGAGGTGTTTCAGGCAGAGACTACAATGGACTACAAATGGGGTTTTTTGAGGATGGCAGAATGAGCTAAATAAGGACCCTGTTTTGGTCTTTGAACGATCAGGAGTACTCTAGGGGAGTCAAAGATCAAAATATAACCTTGGAAATATAGCAAAATAGGTTCCCTGTAAAGTAAAAATTATTCAGCTGCGGATACTTGTTGCAAACTTTGTTTTTGTTGTAATTTAAACAATCACAAAGTGCAGTGTCTAGTTATTCCATGGCCAATTTTGTGTTATTGCCTCAGTATGGCGTTTAGAAATAAGCAGATATAATACATAACTTTGCTTTAAAATTTTGCATTTGTATTCAGAATCTGGCCTTTGGTAGTTTTTGACCCTCAATGTAAATTTCAAAGAGCTGTCATCGCCAGGGGCAATTGGTTGCACTGTCGCCTCGCTGGAGGGTCTAGGTTTAAATCCAGCTCAGGGCCCTTCTGTGTGGCGTCTGCATGTTCTCTGTGTGCTCACGTGGGTTTCCTCTAGGTGCTATCATTTTCTCACACAGTCCAAAAACATTCACGTTAGCCTAATTGAAGGCTCTAAGTTGCCCATAGGTATGAGTGGGTGAGTGCGTTGTTTGCTAATGGTGTATCCGCCCTGAGATGATTTGGCGAGCTGTCGAAGAAGTGTCGCTGCCTTTCGTCCATAGTCAACTGGGATAGGCTCCAGCTGCACCGCCACCCTATAACAAGGAAAAATTGGAGTAAATGATGGATGGATGGATGGATGGATGTCATTGCCAGTGTAGCAAGCCATGATTAATCTAAAAAATCACAACAAAAGCTCCAGTTAAATACCAAAAAGATTGCTCCTGTGATCTCTGGAACAAAGACCCAAAAGACAATGGATAACTACTGTGGTGGATGATTATTTTCCTTGTGAAAAAAACTGCTTCACAACAGTTGGCAAGATCAAGAACACTTTCTCGCAGGAAAGTGTATCTGTTTTAATCTAACAATCAAGAGAAGACTTCATCAGAGTAAATACAGAAGGTTTACTGCAAGATGTAAAACATTTATAAGTCTCAAAATGAGGAAGTTTGCAAAAAAAAAATCCAAAAAAGCCAGTCCAGTTCTGGAGCAACCCTCTATGTGCAGTTGAGATGAAGATCAACTTGTGCCAGAGAAGAGATTAGCGTGGAGAAGGAAAACTTCTCATGAACTGCTCATGATTCAACGAGTACCACTTATGTTATGTGTGGGAATGTGTGGCTTCCACTGCAGCCAGTTCCATTGTGTTCACTGATGACTTGACTGCTGACATGAACAGCAGGATGAATTCTGAATTGTGTTGGACTTTGTTAGTTGTTCAGATTCTTCCAATTGTTTCACTGGACAGCACTTTACAGTGCAGATGGGCAATGACTTGAAACACTCTGCAAAACCAACCAAATATCTGTTGAAGACTAAAATGTGGAATGTTCCACAACGGCTAAATGAATCACCTGTCCTGAACTAGAGGCACTCGTAGAGTGCAAACCTCCGCCAAGGCAGCACAATCTAAATGTGCATGAGTGGGAGCAAAGTTGAGTTATCGCGTGTGATAGGATTTCAAGATGGCTGCCGTGGCGGCCATACTGTTTCACTGATCGCGGTCAAAATCAATAGGGTCCATTCTTGATGTAATAGCAATCCCGTCACAAAATTTCAGACAAATCCATGCATTACTTTTTGAGTTATCGCGTGTGATAGGATTTTAACATGGCTGCCGTGGCGGCCATATTGTTTCAGTGATCGCGTTGGAAATCAATAGGGTCCATTCTTGATGTAATAGCAATCCACCCACAAAATTTCAGACAAATCCGTGCATTACTTTTTGAGTTATGTTGTTCACAAACAGACAAACAAATAAACAGGGGCGAAAACATAACCTCTGCCCCAACTTCGTTGGTGGAGGTAAAAATGGTTGTAATTCTTACACGGTACATGCAGTATTTCTGGAAAAACCCTGAAATTAAACATGAAAGTCTACCCTTCAATCACATCATGTTTGTTAAGTCTTTTGTGGTGGTAGACAGAAGCAAAATGATGAAAATTGTCCCACAGTCCAAACACATATGGACTTTACTGTATAAACATATTTTTTCTGTGATTATGGGCATGCACCATCCACTGCTGATGCTGTGTGGTAGAAGTTCAGGGTTTGCTTGTTAAATTGAATATCCATTTTTACTGATAAAGATGGTCACATTGAAAAAAATCTGTCAATCTAAAACTGGTTTTTACGTGAATGGAGTTTTCTCACAAAGTAAATTATTGAAAACAACATGAAATTATTGCAGAACAAAGGCAACTTTAAGCCATGCATTACGATACTCCTGCTTCATTTCAGCCCCTGAGGTGATTAGAATTGGGTTCAGTATTGAGGGAAAGCCATTACTGTTAAAAATGTGGCAATGAGACATTTTTAAAGATTCATTTACAGACACAAAAGACAGCCTTCAGCAATTACTATGGCTGCACAGCATCAAAGATTAGATTTTTTCTTCTCACAATAAATTTACAGGCTGCACTCATGTGGAATCCTTGAAAACTATTGCTATTTATTCGCACAGCTTCAAAACTTGGGGCGACGTGTCTCTGTTGGAATTAAATTCAATTCAAATGTCCCTTGAACAGTGTTTATCTGGTTCCGACATTGCCTCACTCAGAATTGTGCAGCTTTTTTATGTCGCAGAATGAAAAAAAAAATGTTAATATTAAGTACTAAAATATCCTGCATACGCATACAGATTAATATATACATATGTTTTTGGGGTTGAAAGCAATGATGTATACTTACTAGAAATTATTAGCAGCATGTCTTGCTTTTTGTGCTTTTGGCTGCTTACGGTGCAGAACACTAAATGGGAGCTTCAAAGACTTTATTATTCTACGTGCTATCTACAATTTTGTGTTTATTTTAAGCTCAGCCATCACTTAGATGACTCACAGTGCTGTTTCTTGCACTAGACATTCTCTTTGCCGAAAATGGGTTGTGAAGTTGTTAAACTACTGACTAAAGCATTTCTGCCCTGGGATGCAGGTATCTGGTGAGCCATTCCAGCTCATTTATCATACCTAGATTTAAGCGTGGCCTTGGGCACCTCCTTGAAGCATTTTTGGCAGTTTGATCCTGAAGTGATGGCTTTCTCCCTGGTGTGCTCTGTGGACAAAACCAGAGCACTTAAGAAGAGCGATGTGATTAAATGTCACAAAGCTAGTGGACCCAATGACCAGCAGGCAGAAAGTTCTTCTACGGCTCCCAAGAATGCTGCACTCCCTTCCTTCCTATTATTTATGCATGCGGGCGTGCACTTTTTTTAGCTGCTGATGCTGTGTTCTGGAGATGCCTGGTGGTACTGTTGACACCATTCCAGACTGAGATAGTATAAAAGGTAACTATAGTCATTACCCTCCTCGTTCACACCTTAGTGACGCTGTTTTTTTTTTTTTTTTTCCACGATATAGTGCTGTTAGCAGAAAGATAATTAGTGTTCTCATATTTTACTTATTGTTTATTTATTTTCCGGAGCGTTTGCATATTTTACATGCCATTTGAGATCAAAATCGATAGAGTGGAATTGCCTATCAATCTGAGCTCATTTGTTCTCCAATGAATGTGGATACCATTAAATAGTATGTGGAAGTCCTGCTTGATGAGTGTCAATTTTAAGTGGTGGTAATGCACACTTTTTCCTTGTGTGGCATGAGTCCTCTCTGTTTCTCCAACATGACGCCAGGGAGGGGTAAAGTGTATTAGAGAAGCAGCTTAGCTCATGATTTTAGTCAATCACACTTTGTGCGGCTATTGCACTCGTTCCTGAAGAAGTGAGTCTTGGCACAAGACTGTTTGCTTGGGGTTGTAAGAGCTCATGAATTGTAGGGTGGTGGACACTGGCTCCTGGGTTTAGTTTTCGTCGCCAGCCGCCAAGATTAAGGCCACTTACTCATCTCAGCAGGCTCTGTGAGCTCTCTCAGAGAAGCCATTTTAAAATATAATGACTGCAAGTCTATGATTTGGAGGACTGCCTTGAATTTTTATCCTTTTTCTCATAGGAAATGCTTCTCTCTGTAGACCTCATTACCAACACAATGGTGAACGGCTGCTTGCACGGAGTCTATAAAGCCCGTAAACCACTGCATTTATACAGCCGTTCCATCAATTCCAAATGTGGAAAAAAAAAATATGTGAATGCTTTCAAAATAAACTCTGAGGCTTCACAGGAAGTATTTGGGTGTACGTAAAGGAGTCACTTGGACCAAGAAAGCATTTTCTTTTCACTGCCACTGGTGTGCAGCTACGGTTTTCTATGGGGACGAAGGTCAAGACTGATGAGTGCTGACATGTGGCGTTTGCTAACAGATGAGAGGAGAGATCGAGTTCTCTTAGACAGATGCTCATAACTTAAACTCCCCACCCCGCTCCAAAAGCATCAGTCTTAAGGAGTATTTTAGCCTTGTAATGGGACAGATTATCTGACTTATTCCATCATAAGTATAGAATATACTAATAGTACAAGAATATACTAATATATTAAGCCACTATTGTGAAATTTTCTAACCCCACAGGCAAATCTCAAAATTAGTGAAATGTCTTTCCTAATTAGCTTTATGTGACCCTGCCTGTGATAACCCAGCTAAAGTCATTTTCTGGTGATGTACAGTTTTTTACACAGTCTTTCTACATCATTTAAGGAATATTCTGTGAAAAAATCTAACTGATATCAATAGGGAACTCCGGCTGTCTTCGCCTCCACTTCAACGAGCCACACCTGTTGCTCGTTGAAGTGGAGGTGAAGTTAGAGTATTTAAGAGCTGCAATTGCCTGTTGGCAATAGCAGCTGCATTCTGGGTTTTAGCCTTGCAATGTGGTGCTGCTGCTTCCCTGTCGTGTTTGTTGTGAGTATTGTTATTAAGTGTTTTCTATTTTTATATCAGCCTGTGCGTTTGGGTCCTGCTTTTTGTTTTAGGCCCATGGTCCTAGCTCCTGCCGGATTGCTATATTCATCCGGCGGGAGCAATCCACGACAAACATAGTGTCAATAAATTCATTAATTTCAATATTTATGATATTAGAAATTAATTTTGAACACTATATTTCGAAACCCCAATAAATAACCTATCATTTACACCAATAAACTCACATCTCATATTTCTGACATTTTTTATCATAGGGACTACTGGACGGCCTTTATCTCAAAATTAGATCAGGCGAGTTTAGACTGGTTTCCACGGGCGGGGTCACGTATGTTTTACTCGTTTATCTGAGAGGTAAACAAAATTAAGAGTTACTTCAAAATATGAGACAAAAGTTTTTGTTACGATTGACTTCTTTGACCCTTCCAGTAGAGCTGGAGCACAACAGTCTCGTTATGAAATCCCAAGTTGTCCTACCTAAGCAATTTTACAGTGACGTGGAAAAATATTTGCCCTCTTCCCAGTTTCTTCTATTTTTGCTTTTTTTTTCCAATTTGAATGTTTCAGTCCATCAGACTTATTTTAATACAAAGACAACATCAGTAAACACAAAATGCAGCTTTTAAATGATCACTTATTTAAGGTAAAGATTTATTCAAAATCTATATCACCCATGTGAAAAAAATTACTTCCTCCCAAAACCTAACAGCTGGTTGTGCCTTCCTTGGCGGCAACAAATTCAATCAAACATTTGCGTTAACTGACAGAGTTTTTTACATCACTGTGGAGGACTTTTGGCCCAGTCCTCTGTGCAGAATTCTTTTAATTCAGCCACATTGGGGGGTTTTCCAGCATGAACTGCCTGTTTAAGGACACGCCACCACATCTCAATTGGACTCAAGTCAGGACATAGACTGACCACTCAAAGACATTAATTTTGTTTCTTTTGAGCATTTAAAAGTTTAATTGCTTCTGTGCATCAGGCCATTTTTCAGAGACCATGGCAAGTTGCTCCGGCTATGAAACAGCAAAGCAGCCCCAGACTGCCAAACTACCACAACTGTGTTTAACTGTTGGTGTAATGTTCGTATTGTAAAATGCTGTGTTACCTTTATGTCAGATGTAACATGACTCATGTCTTCAAAGTAGTTTCCATTTTGGCTCATCAGTCCACAGAATATTATCCCATTAGTCTCAGGGATCGTCAATATGTTATTTGGCAAAAGCAAGAAGATCCTTTGTGTTCTTTTTGATCAGCAGTCGTTTTTGCCTTGCAGCACTCCCATTTTGGAATTGTGAACACTGACCCTGACATATGCAAGTGAGGCTTGCAGCTCTTTAGATGTTAGTGCGGGTTTTCTTGTGACCTCCTGGATGAGTTGCTGATGCACTCTTGGAGGAATTTTGGTTGGCCGGCCACTCCTGGGAGGGTTCATCAATGCTCCAAGTTTTCTTCATTTGTAAACTAAGGCTTTCAATCATGGTTCACTGGAGTCCCAGAAACTTATGAAGGGCTTTGTAAAACCCTAGTCACACTAGAGGCGGAATGAGCCGAAATGTCGTCGGAATGAAAATTCTTTGTATATTCCTGGATATTTGAATTGCGTTCTTAAAATTCTGACTGCATTCTGAGTGCATTCCAAATATTCGGGCCTGTTCTTGTGGCCGGCTCGAATGTTTTGTTCATGCTCAAAACTTTCGAGGTGCATTTGAAGTGGAAAAATATCGAACGGCATTTGAAGTGTATTCTAACTGCGCTCTGACTGCATTATAAATATTCTTACGGCATTCCAACAGTATTCAAAACATTCTGTTTGCATTCCAGGGAGAATCGAAACGGCAAGCCACGTCAAATCCTGCCAGAATGTTCTGAATGCGCCTCGAATGAGCCAGAATGCATCTCGATTGCTGCCGAAATCTATTTCGATATTAAAACAATTCAGCTGGAATGCACTTCGAATGCCGTGGGAATCTTTCGATTGCCGCTGGAATCAGTGGCTGGTCAACTGGCGATAGGGGAGGCTGAAACCCATCCCTTAAAAATAATGATTGGTCATGGCATATTTACGTTCCCCTGCAGTAGTCAGCAATTACTCAATCAACGCATATGCAAGAGATTCTCGCGTGGAAAATAAGTCATTGTGCATGGATGTTTATCATTTTCACCTGCATTATAACTCCCGACTTCTCACGCTTTTTTTACTGGGGGGTTGGAAGCAATGCATGTGTTTCATGATCGTTTAAATTGTTTAAATGAAATAAGATCACTGGGAGGAAGACGTTTCAAATTAATTTATTTCATTTAAACTATTTAAACGATAATGAAACACATGTATTGCTTCCAACCCCTGAGTAAAGAAAAGCGTGAGAAGTTGGGAGTCATAACGCAGGTGAAACTGATAAACCTCCATGCACAAGGACTCCAGTTCCGCGCGAGAATCTTTCACATATGCGTTGAATAATTGCTGACTACAGCAGAGGAACGTAAATATGCTGCTTAAACTCACACCGAATCCGTGAGAGTTGACAGGTATGCGTTATAAATGAAAATACGGGACCCTCATGTTACATTCTAAGTACATTCTGAGTATTCGAGCTGCATTCTGTTTGAATTCTTGGACGTTCCAACCATATTCGGCGGCCATTCTGGGAACGTTCAGACTGCATTCGAGGTGAATTCATACAGCAATCGAGGCACCTTCCAACCAGCCTTCGGGTGGTGTTCAGGCAGCAATTGAACCGCACTGGTATGGGATTCGAAGTGCACTCTAAATATTCTGACTGCATTCTAACAGCATTCTAAATATTCCTACTGTGTTCCAACTACATTCAAGCTGCATTCGAGAGCTAATACACCCAGAATGTGCAAGAATCATTTGAGGCAGGTTCGAAGCGCATTCTAAGTATTCGGACGGCATTCTTTCAAAGCTGTAAGAATTTTGGTCAATTTGAAATTCCCGCCTGAATGTTGCGCGAATTCTTCATTCTGGCTGGTTCTGCTTGAGTCCTGCTGATTTTGAATAAGTGTGATGGGGGCTTAAGCCTTTCCAGACTCATAAATGTCAACTTCTTTTTTTCCTCATCTTTTCTTGAGTTTCTGTAGATCATGGCATCATGTGCTAATTTTTGCATACTTAACATTGCCAGACAGGATCTATTTAAGTGGTGTTTAGATTCCGCAGGGCTGGCAGTAATCATGCCTGCTGGATCCCCCCAAATTGAACCCATTTCCCTGTTAAATTTGTTTCAATGATTGATTTTGTTACTAAAGGGGGCATTACTTTTCCCACATAGGGTCAAGTGGGGTTGGATTGCTTTTTTCCATCAATAAATGAAATCATTGTTTGAAAACTGTATTTTGGATCAACTCGGATTATCTTTGTCTAATATGAAAATAAGTTTGGTGATCTGAAATGATTAAGTGTGACAAATATGCAAAAACAGAAGAAATCGGGAAGGGGCAGATACTGTTTCACTGCACTATATGCTCTTGAAAATGCATCTGGGGTTCAAATCAAGTTTTTTTTTTTTTAATTCAGACACTTTTTCCTCTGTCTGTTTTGAGCAGTGCTAAAAAAACAACCAGCCAAGATTAATTATCAGTGTCACTGGAAAAGCAGAAACACTAGCCAATACCCCAGCAGATAATGGATATCATTACTGCAGGCGCCTGTCTTAGGAAGCCTGGCTGGCCTGCAAGAGCTTACATTACCTTAGACTTTACATTATATTAACGTTCACATTAATATTTATGAACATTTGATGTCACAGTAATGTTTTATATATTTTATAAAGATTTATGGCAGTTTACTCATCCTATTAGTGGATGGTCTTCAGAAACTCAGACTTGATTTTGAGGGAAGAGTTCGTTAGCAATTAGACTTCAGCTCTTGGTTCTTCTCCTTGCAATACTCTCATCACTTTGGACATGAATACAAAGTAATTGAAAAAATTGTTTTTAGTTCCAATTGTTGAATTAGTCATTATCATAATAGTCATGACAGCAACACTGATGAAATTACACTGGTTTGGTGACATTTTTGATCAGACATTATTTGAGCAGATATTTTTCAGAAAACTATGACATTGCTCAGTGTCAAAATTTGATATGTTGTGCTATTTCCAATTTAATATAGGGTTTAAATGATTTGCAAATCATTACATTCTGTTTTCATTTGCATTTTACACCGTGTCCCATCTTTGTTGGACACAGGGTTGTATAATGTGAAATGTTAAACTCCTTGGCCTATCGAGCATTCATCCTGGATCATTATATGCAAATCTATAATATTATTGTACTCAATTTACATACACTGCTAATACAGAAAATGGTGGTGCATCATGGAAAATGCATTAAAAAAAACATCAGAAAGGGCTGACTTGAAAAGTCCATTCACTGCCCACAATATTGAAAACAATGCAACAACACATTATTAGATGTTCTAACGTGAATTTAATTGCTTATTTAAAATAGACAATGTTTTCAGTGCAATCTGCAACAGAGTCCAAAAAAGTTGGCAATGTTGAATGTTTACCTCAGTGTAACATCATCATGTCTTGTAATCACACTCATTCCGCTTTTGGGCACTGAAGACACCAGTTGGTCCTGCCTGGCAAGTGGAATTTCTCCCCACTCCACCATTATGCAGGTGTTCAGCTGCACAATTGGATGAGGAGGCCGTTATTGTCATATATTTTGCTTCATAATGTGTCTCACATTCTCAGTCAGGAATGTAGTCTCGCTCTCGCACTCTCTCAGCCATGCACTTGTAATGCATGAAGAATGTGGTTTGGCATTGTCTTGCTGGAAAATGCTGGGATGGCCCTTGAACAGATGATGTCTTGATGGAAGCATGTGTTCAAGCATATCTATCTGCATTTATGGTGCCCTTGGAAAAAAAAGTCCAAGTCATCCATGCAGTGTTCACTGGCAATGTTCACTGGTTCACTCATAGTAATAATAATAATAATAATAATGAATTAAATTTATATAGCACACATATATCTCAAAGTTCATGGGGATAAACAATAAAAATCACTGAAACAATAAAGATTATCAAGTCTTGTTGAGGCTATTCAAAATATCATGATTGACGCTAGCTTTTGGACCTGACATTGATAACAGCTTGGGTTATCCTTGTCATCTTTGGTCTGTTGAAAATGGCAGCTGTTGTTTTTTCCAAAAACCAGTTGAAATTTTGGCTCATTGGATCACAAAACACTGTTTTACTGTGCTAGTGTTTGAGTGTTAGAACAACCTAGCAAGTAACAAAAAGCAGATTTTTAGAAAAAGACAGAAAATAGTATTCCTCTGGGGTTGAGCTCTTGTCCGACAATGAAAATGACTTAGCAGTTATTTGTTCGTAGCATAATAAGTAATATTTAGGAGGACATGTTTTTCTTTTTTTGTCATTATCCATGGCAATATGACTTACCAGGTTTTTCCATCCAAAATGTAAAATATCAATTTTCAAAATGATGGACAAAAACCTAGTAATTATGTTGTTTCAGTGGGGTTTTTCTCTGCTAAATCCACTGTCTGCTTCCATCTTGAAGCTATTTTTCAGTACTTACTAGTGTGTGAATTACGTGAATAATGAATTCTGACCATGAATGTCATGCACATCCAATGGTGAGCTAGGGAACTGACCTGACAGATCATGTAATAGGTATGCTGCTTCATAACCGGTTAATTCAACTTGCTAGGTTTTTCATAACAAAAATAGAAAATGTAATGTGGAAAAACCCAGGGTAATCAGGGATTATTTTTTATGTATCTTACTGTATGTGATGAGGCAAAGCCCAGTAAGTACAAAAATGTTCTTTACTCACTTTGACCAAAATTGGACTTACTGGGTTTTTCCGTTATACACAGGTACTTTCCATATGACACCAAGGCCAAGAAAATGGCAGTGCTTTTGTTGATGTAGGGCATCGGTTTTGTATTGTGAAACTTTAACTTGGTGAAAAGTGTCGACTGATGAAGGTTTACTGAAGTGTTTCCAAGCCCATGTCTTGGTATCCATTACAGTTGTATAACAGTTCTTCAGATAATGACGTCTAATTAATAGGAGATCACACTCATGCAGAAATGGTTTACAGCCTTGCCTTTTATGCACCAAGATTTGACTGCATTCCTTACATTTTTTGATAATGTAACGCACTGTTGAGGGTAAAATTCCCAAAGTGCTTCCGATTTGTCTTTGGGGAATGTCCTTCTGAAAGTGATCGATTATAAGCCTACACATCTGTAGGAGCCTCAACCCGTTTGTGCTCTTGAGGAATTGAGTTCTTTATGCAAACGCCTTTCATATTATAACACGATCAGCTCATCTGTTATCCATCACCTGTCTTGCAAAACACTATTGCAACTCGTTGCATCATTGTTTTTCCTAAAATTTTTAGGGTCTGTTGCAGTCATCAGACTTGAGATAGGTGTACATTTGCACTAAACAATTGAATTACCATGTTAAAGCATTAAATAATGCAACTTTATATTGTTTTCCATGCATTAAACGTGAATTGACTTTTCAAGTCACTCCGTTTTGATTTTACTGGCACTTCCTATAATGTGCTAACTTTTCCAGAATTGGGGTTGTAAACTCAAAAAAAAAACCCCAAAAAAAACAAAAACTGGGAACTGGGAAAAAGGAAACTGAAAAAAAAAAAAAAAACAATTTTGAGAAATCAATGGAATCTACTGTGTATATAATATTGTTCATTAAAAAACTGTGATTGTTCGCAAAAATGTAACTAATTTTTAACTTCATTAATATAGGGCGTAGGTGGACTGTTTGCACTCCTCCAAAAAAAGCATGATTCATCTTGTACTTTGTTGATTCCAGCAGACAGCCTGTTGGGTTGTGCCTGAACAGGGTGATTCACGTGTAGCTTCCACTGACAGAATTTAGGTACCAGATTGACTGAAACATGTCACTCATGAATCATGACCATCTTGCTCACGGAGACTCTCCAACCGATGCTTTGTGGCGTTTGACTTTTTAGGTAATGCTATGGACTCTGGGGATGCAACTGAGAGTCTTTTATTTCTGGTGGTATAGTACCTGAGGTGTATACAGCAGTGCCAGTTGGTAGCAGCTTGTAACCAGTCACTTGTGTATGTTGGCTTTGCTTTCATTCGCTCAGTGAACAAGCATGAGAATTTACTGCATCGTCTGTGCCTGCAGGTAATTGTGTTGATAGTCTTGTCTTTCTTAACCTTGTAAATGCCAAAGAAGAAAAAAAAACACATCTGTTTCATAAACTCTATTCAATCATGATCAAGAATACCCTATTCATGTCATTTTCAAGAGCATTTGCAGTTTTCACAAAATTTCTTTTGTATATGAACCCCAGACTGGCCAAGTTGCGTACAGCAAGAACAAAGAGGAGATAGATCCACGCATTATGTTTCAATGTCAAAGTTGCATTATGCTGGCATATAACTTACAAAAATGCCGTTGGACAATTAAATAGTGAAGCATTTCCTACCAAGAGAATCCAGTGAGACATGCTTTTGCTTCAAAAGGAGTGCAGGAATTTAAAGCTGTAGTATTTTTCTCCCTTTTCTCTTTTTTTTTTGCTGACATGCTGCCCCTGGTGTGGTGCGTAATGGTGTGTATTCTAAACTATTGTGAGGCATTCAAGCCTAATTTTGATTAGTTGTTTCTTTTTTTCTCCATTTTTTCATCTCTGCTTATAGGTTACATTTGTTATTTTATTTGAGCTGATAACAAAGCGTTTGGTTTAATTACATAATGGACGGAATGCCTTGTAGGCTGCATTTTTGGTAAAAAGGAAGTTAAGATAATTGAGGTGTTTTATGGAATATTTTTCTTTTTACGATCCATCCCTCTGTCTCAATTTAGTTCCACTTTTTGTGTAATTAGGCCTAATTGTGCTCAGGCTCAACTGCACAGCTAATTACTCTTTTAATCAGTGTCGCTGGGTTCCTGTGTATTCCGTTCCTGTGAATAGAAGCAGATGCGAATAGGAAAAAAGGTAAATAGAATAAATAACCTCCACATAAATATTTTGTTACTTGCTTTTTGCGCAGACCAACTCGCTTTGCCCCTGCCTATAACAGGGAACACACACCATGGGAGGTATGCAAATAGAAAAAAAAGTGAATAGAATATTGTGAATTTAATCAATTACCTTCAATAAAAAATGTTATGTCTTAGAGTACACTGACAGGCTTGTTGTAGCTTTTGATTTAGCATAACTCTGTCTCCCACCATGGGTAAGTGCTAAGTCCAGTTAGCATTGTTCTCTATTCAGTAGATCTGAATTTATAGAGAGTGCTGTTTAAAGGAATTCTAGCTTTCACTAATACTTCAGAGCAGAGACACAATGTAGTGGGATTTTAACAGCACTGGAGATGCTGTGCCGCAGGGTGAGACAAGTTTTCTCCGCCAGTGCCTGAGTGGTACGAGATTCCTTCATCCGCCTGACAATAAAATTGCACAACTGAATTTACACCAACTGTTTCACTGAACAATTTCAAACTGGAAATTTCACCACTGTCATCTGAGGCTCAATTCTGATTCAAATTTTTTGTTGGCAATATTATGCAGTAAAATCAAAGATTCGAATGAAAAGTCAAGATCATAACCCAGGTAATATCTTACTCTACTGGACCAGCATTACCTCCAGTGGTATGAAATATGTCATGTAACAGAGTGGCATTTTACTTCTGGAAGTACTACGTCTATGGTTTTGTAATATCTCGATAAAACAACCAGGCATTTTATGTAGATCCATTGACTGCACTTGACCCTAAAGTATATCTTATCTTACCTTGACAACAGCAGTTTTCTACCCAGTCTTAAGAATAGATCTTGGCTCTGTGCACTAGCTGGATACTTGACAGCAAATTTACACATTCTACTTCCTTACGATGGTAATAAATGCATGCTCTGTAGAAAGATTTAAAAAATCATTGGTCAAACTTACTAGACTTACTCAGTCTCTATTTAATTTTCGTCAGGACCTTAAGACCCAGTTATTTAGATTGTACCTGACTTAGGTGCACCGCCCTCCCTTGCCCAGTTTAGAAGGGAAAAAAACCCCTGTCCTGTAATGTTTCTTTTTGCCAACCGTTTAGTTTACGCTCTACTTGTTCATTACTTCAAGGCGACTAATGCTCTAATTGGAAAGTACCTTGTCTGGTCTGTTGTTTTGGAGTGTCAGTGACCTAATTTTATGCACTTAATGTCAGTCGCTTTGGATAAATGCATCTGCTAAGTAAATGCAATGTAATTTTATGTAATGTAACCAGAAATATTGAAACTTGATAAATAAAAAAAAAGAGAATAGTAATTTGAGAATTATAAATTACTCCACTATAAGATGAATGTAATTTTGAATTGGAATATTCACAAATTGAATATAATTTCATTTTGAAACAGATTAGTCTTCAAGGTTCCATATGCAACCATCTGAAAATCCTTGTCATTACTGACACCGGTGGCCATTAAGTGAACTGCAGCCAGCATCCTATAGCTCGCGCCCGCACTCAGTGAGCAATAGTGAGCATTCCTATGCATTAGCCAGCAAAAATACGAGACTCTGAAAGTTATTAACCAGCAACATCATAATGAGAGATAATGTGAGTGAAGTTAATCTTTTTTAATAAATTGACTAATGTTGTTTTTTTTATTAATAAGGCTTAATATTGTTATCTGCTTGCTAGATAGCATAAAATATGCTGGTGACATTGAACTAATCCACTCTCATTGAATTATACATGGACTGTATTTATATGATACGTGAGTGTTAGCTAGCTAACTTAGCCAGCTTCATCAATCACTGCTTGTCTAGTTTTCACTGGGAGGCTCTGCAATGTTAGCATAGCTTAATTGACTGGATGTTAGCATTAACAGTTTGTGAACTAGATGGAATCTCATAAATAAGATGTTTTGCCACACTTTATTATTGACATGACAGTTGCAGAGTTTGTCTTGCCATTATGAGACATAGGCAAATAGGCTCAGCACCCAAGTTGATTGAGTGAGAAATATAGAAAACAAACTATTTCAATATGCAGCCCTCACACCAAAAGATTTGCCTAATAAGTTTTTGCAAAAAAATAAGTTTTGTGTGTGTGCACAGTCTCTGTGTTGAACCCTTGCCTGACAGCGACCGAGTCAAATATGAACTTTGCTACGTGACCATTTTGATTGGAGTCCAGTCGGTCTGCCTATGCTAAAGTTCCTGAAAACCTCTGTTTTGACTTTCGGTAGACTTTGTGCTTGTCTGTCTTTTGCAGTGGATGCCGTTGGTTACATCGGCTGACTCAGTTATCCAGAAACATAAGTGAGAGGAGTGTGAAAAGTCAATAGCTTTGTAGCTTTCTGTGAGAGAGGCAAGGCACATGGTAGCACGCATAACGTCACTTCCTTTTGATTCTGGCAGAAAATCTGACCAGATACCTCCACATATAAATCAGTCCGCAGGATGCTCAAGGCAACTTAGAAAGTTGGGAAAGTTATGTAACACTTTGTTCACGTTTGGCAATAGAAAGACATTAATAGTAAGTACATGTAAAAAGTTGCACGCATCACCTTTAATGCTGTACGTATGTATTCAACATGCTGTGGAGTGCTCTGTGATTACAGTAATAAATGGTTATTAAAATTGGCCTGCTCGTGCATAGGGTGTCCAGTGCTTGGCACAAGATTAGATTAGACATAATGTACTGATTTAAATGTGACGGTCAAGTCATCAAAAACACTGCCATATCTACCAGCTTTGGGAGCCTCACAACAAGCAGTTTCTGTTGAGATTGGCTCAGATTTGGATTGATTCAGTTCTAAAGGCAAGTTTTAGATCTATAGCTCCGTAGTTATTATCAACCATCCTACTAGGTGTCTGATCCTGACTGAGCTGTTAGACTCGCAGCCACCTTTCTTTTTTTAATGTTTGGTGCACGATACTGTCAAAAAAGTCTCAGGCACATTTTGAACAGTTCCGTAAAACAAGGATGCTTCCAAAAGTAATGAAAAAAGTTTGAAAAATGTACTTAAAACAGCCATACATTGTTGAGAACTAAATCAACATTTCTTGTGACTACCTATTGCTTAAAAATTAAGTACAGTGCCCTACAGTTTTATAAATTTATGATAACGTGATAATTGAGCATTTGGTTCCAAGCATGCAGACAGAATGTGCCAAACCGTCAAACTGACAAAGAGGCAAACTGTCACACTCGCTTCTGTCTCTCTGTGAAATCCTAGCCAGCCTTGATGATGTTCAGATCAGGGTTCTGTGACAACTTTCTAGAATGAATTAAAAACATTTGCTGGATATGTTACTTTGTAATGTAAAACTTGGTATCTCAAATGTGTTTCTCATCAACAGCAATATTAATGAGAAGAACAGATAATAAATGTAGAGGGCTAGATTTCAATGTTAAAATCTAAGATGCTGAAGATTTTTGTGCAATTAAGTATGTTGTCATATTTTTTTTTTGTCCATTTCCTTTTCTCTCTTTGAGACAAATGCATCTACAATTCGGGCACCGAAAATTCAGCTTCTTCAGAACTCCTCTAGCTTTGAGAACTTGCCTGGCTGACTGCCGCTAGTTAGACCTCTTCTACGTGAACATACGCTGCTAATTAGCATTTTAAATAATGGGAATTACAACAGGAGATATAGTAGTGGTTTAGGGACTTCAAGTTTTAGGTGCGAATTTTTCACGTGCGATTCGGGTGTTTTGTCCAGCCTCGTGTGTTTGTGCGTTAGGAGAAGGCTCTTTGAGGATTCTAACAGAGTTAGGTAACATTCTTGGCATTCTGCTGCTCGCAGTGTGTCCTCATGCAGTCAGTTTCTCTCCACACTCTCTCTGAATACTTGCTCCGGAGGTGGCTATATTTCTTCAGCTCGACTTCGGTTTGCATGGTTTCTGGCAAATCTTTTTTTATGCGTGCGCTCGACTGCAGTTCTGTGTACTGAACTATGGGGGACAGGGGTAAATGTGGCATCTTGGCATTTAGCTGGATGCTGGTTGTTTTTTATGGACGTGCTGTTATTTGTGCTCATGAACTGCACCAGGGGCTTATATGCAGTAAAAAAAAAAAAAAAAAAAAAATCATAAGAAAAGGGAGTCAGAAAGCGGGAACCCAGAGTCTTTTGTAACCTCAGGAACTAACACACCCGTACCTTCCACCCCAACACAAACACAGACAAAGTAAAGGTTGCGTTTGAAAAAGGTTACAAACAACTTTGAAGTGTGACAGGTTGTCTCAGGGAGGAATGGTGGGGGGCCGCGGATATCTCTGGGCATTGAATCGACGTGATTGGCCGTGCCCAGCCTGCCACACCCTCCTCCTCTGGACAGTGGATGGGGACAGTGTGTTTGTGAGCAAACCAATAGAGGGCAGCAGCAACAAAAGCACAGATTTAGGGGTGGCCAGCCTTTCAATAAAGAGTGACTTGCACTGTATGTTCAATGCCAAAACACACTCTCCCTCTAAAACTTTCTCAATTTTAGCGTGGTATTTCACCTCCACAGTCTGTGAAAAAACAATAACTTAAAATAAAGATAATGCTACCTAACCTCAATATTGTTATCAGTCCCTCATTGTAAATTGTTCTCTTTGTGCAACTTTCATCTTAAAGCAAATATATATATGTTATCAATATTCAGTTCAAGGCCACTTCCACATGCGTTCACAGGGGAATTTATACTTGGAATTACTGACTGACTCATTGCGAAAAACCCCAAAATTCAGTATTCTTATTGGTCAAAATAAAAGAGGTATATTTGTCATTTTTGTATACGGTGATATACTATATTAAAAAATACTAATTTCCTCTGAATGGTGAGGATAAGATATAGGTAATTATTTATGTGTACCTGGTAGGAAAGACACATTCTTGCATTTTTTATGTTTGTTTTTTTTTTTTTTGAAGCACAAAGTGGTCAGGTGAAACACACGTTAGTGACAGGAAGCACTTCAGGAGAGCTGAATTTGTGAAACTGGGGTGAATCATTCTTGTGTGTTAAACCTGTGCTTTCAGAAATGTTTTTACTTTGAAGGTTAAGGTACGTCCCGGCAATTGTCTGTATAAGAGGCACAGATTGTGCTCAAATCCTGCTTGTGCATTTCTCTGAAGAATACGCTCGGGTTTGAAATTGGGACTCTTTTCAGTAGTACCTTCAGTCAGATTTTCATTGTTGAAATGCAGCCATTAGAGGGCACAGTTGACTTTCCTGCTCCAAACCTTGCTTTTTCTGCATGGATTTTTTTAGTGTTTATTTGTTTTGTTTTGTGTGTGTGTGCGTGTGTGTATGCGTGTGTGTGTGTGTGTGTGTGTGTGTGTGTGAGGACTTCTGTGCTTGTGTGTGCACATGCGTACGTTTGCATTGGCACTAGCGTGTTTCTGCGTAAGTATACCTTTATGCATGTGTATGAGAATGCGTGAGAGCAGAATTGCGCATGCTCGCATGTGCAGCACTCAATGCAGTATAAAAAGCTTGCCATTTAAAATCTGATTTAAAAGTTTCTCCACCCTACTAGTGCCTCTCGCATAGTACAAGCACTGCCCCTGGTCTGCACATCATGAAAATGAAAAGTCTGGGTTATGGCTGCAGAGAGAACTGAAAGAACTGGACATGGGGTGCGGCTCGTGAGGCTGCTGTATCCTGGAGCCGCTCGGACAGAAGTACACAGAACCCATCGCTATTATCCTCAGCCCACCTCTCACTCTTCTGTGTTTACAGGACCTGACAATCAGAAGGCTGTCATGACTCCTCAAATTTGAAAGGCATGTTATCACACCTGTGTGTGTGTGTGTGTGTGTGTGTGTGTGTGCGTGCGTGTGTGTATGTGAATCATTCTACGTGCATGTCAGAAGTAGCCGTTATTTGATCCGGATGAACTCATACGTATTGGCATTTACACATTCAGTACACTCTCGGGAAAAAAAAATGGGCCAAGAAGTGGCAAAATATGAAGCTTTTAATGGTCAATGTTTCAAAAATTATGAGCCGGTAAATTTAATTAATATTCTTTCATATTCTTAAATCATTTTTTAAGCACATTTTTACATGATATTTTAAATCCTTTTTTGAATGTTATCAATGAACACACACACACACACACACACACACACATCCCCGCACATTTCACGCAGTGCAGCGGTCTCGAACGCACAAACTGCAAACAAATTTGTGGCTTTCGTTTTTGGCCGCACATGAAAGGCAGTGTGGCGGGGGGGGGTTTGTGCGGGTGGTCAGGGGGTGGAATGGGGGGGCTGATGGTGTGCTTTCTTTCTTCTTCTTCTTTTTCTTGAAAGCTTTGTGGCTGTGCCTACCTTCGGTCCCTTCTCCAGGAGGGTCGCCGTGGCCCCCGCCAAAATATCTGTCAGCGAAAGAGCTTCTCCTCTCCCCTGCCCTTTTCTCTGAGCGTGATGAGAACGCCCCGCGTCCAGGCAGAACCTTGTCTCTCTGTCACTCAGCGCCGAGGGCTTTTATCTGGGAGAACGTCCCTGAAGCCGCACGCCACCCATTTTATTCTGCTCTTTAACCATTATTTTACCGCTCTTATTTTCCACTCACATATTGGCTGAACACCGGACTTTGTAAATTTACAGACTTTAGTATGAAAGGTAATAGAAAAACTCCCAGTCTTCAATGCGCTCTTGGGTATTATCATCAAAACAACAACAATCTAGGCTAGAGGAGTAAATTCCTTTCCAATGCTTTGGGGGAAAATTGATCGAATTAACTTGATTTGGTCTTAATATACACATTTTTTTCTTGTTTTTCTGTAGTAGACTTGTAATGTGGATTTATTGTAGAAATTACATTCAGTTTATATCCTTGGTGGCTCTATCGAACAAAAAGTTATCCCGCCATACCCTTGATGAGGTTATTGGACCACAAAAAAAAGAAAATATTTTTTTTCTCTCGATATTTCTCTCAAGGTCTAAAGAAGGCAAACTGATTTGTCATTTGAAATGTCGGAATTGTCTGAAGGATAAAGAATTTTTGTCAAGCTATATTTTCTGATAGACATATAGACAGATAGACACACAGACGGGGGTGGATTCTTTTTTCGTTTTTTTCCTTCCCCAAATGCATTTCATGTGAACATAAGTTCATGATTAAACTGAATTTCATACTAGATGTTCTATTCTAGGCATTTAGCTCATACTTTTCTAAGGGTAATAGCAGATCAATTTACAATAAATCCAAATCATATTTAGATATCTGTATACTGCTGAAGGCAATGCAGAATACTGGAGGACAGCAATTAAATTGCAAGATAATCACTTTATGTGATTAAAAATTTCTTAGAAGTTACAGATGGGGCATTATAACACAATTTTATTACGTCATAGATGGAAGAGAAGATAATTTGCCTTTAATGGGGATATAATATCAGGATACTATTGATTAAATTGGATCTAAATAGAAGTTAGCATTTCACTTCAGTCTCATGCTGTGCAAAGTTTAGTAGCAACCGATGGAAATGTTCTGGGTTGTTCATTTGTACTCTCATTAATTATAATAAATGGTCAAACAGACGCCATGCCAGTCAGCAAATTTTCTTCTCTCAAACTGACCATTAGCGCCTTTCATATGAGGCTGTATGCTAGTTTCCACACTTTACTATTATGGCGCTAACTCATTGCGTTTTTCCTATCCATTCAGCCGAATAACTGTTGGCGCTTCCTCCGTTATTGTGACTGCAAACTGCTGTCAGTGCAATTCTCGGCCTCCCACCCACTCATTTTGGGGCTGATCGGACTCATGGGATCAAATGCATGTGAGGTCTTTCATTTGCTGCTAGTTGAGTCAAGTGTTGTTGAATACAAGGGGTGGGGGGATGGAGGGGGGGGCGATGGAGTGGCCGTCTAAAACCAGTTATAGCCCGACATGAAAGGGTTCAGGTGACTGATTCAAGCACAGGAGCGCTGAAAAATGGGCTTTCTCTGTACTGTACCACAGTCCACAGTCATTTTTCTCCATACCTCCCTTTGAAATGCATATCTTTGCTTTGATTGTATCATTTACAATAGCCATTGTTTCCATCCTGATGGACCTTCTGGATTGCTCTGTTCAGCTCCCTCTTTTTTAAGAAAAGGCCTTTAATTTCAGTTGGGAAAAAGCCAGTGTGGCTAATGTCTCCTGGGTAGGTTGAATTTAAAACAAAAATAAATTGTTGAAATGAAATTTGAAGTGTGTTCTCGTCCAAAAACAGTATTTCTAAATAAACACCGAGCCTTCACGTGTCCGCAGCGACACTATCAAAATAAAACAAATGGGTCCTTGGGAATTTGAGTGCACTCCAGAGGTTTCCCCAAATGGAACCAAAAGCATGTGTTGAACGTAAGATTCACAGAAAAATAAAGGTTTTTTTTCTCTACAGTGGCTGTTTTTGATCTTGCTTGTGGTTGTTTTTTTACATTTTTTATTATGGTTAATTACTTCCTAATGAGTTTTTTTGTTTTCCTTTTTTTTTTTTTTGCTGCTTTTTTGCAAAGAAAGCATAAGCCATTTTTGAAGCGCGCGAGGAAGAAAAGCGATTAGTTATGTTGGGCGCATGGATATGAGAAGCAGAGTGCCTTGCAGATGGATATCTTTAAAGGGTGAAATATCTCTGTGTGGTTGATAATAACACAGGAGAGTCCCTGATGGGAGAGGCTTCCAGACAGAGCGTCTCCAGCCCTGGCGCAGCGTGGCAGGGTTATTAATGGAAAACTACCCAAGGAAACGTGATTGACCGATCTAGGTCTGGAGTCGTAAACTTTAGCATCAAAAGTTTGTTTTGGGATCACGCCTCTCACTCTGGCACTTTTTTTTTGTTTCTATGTTTTCCTCTATTCTTGAATTTATTTCTTTTTCTTTTTTTTTTTACAATTTTTGAGTGCCATCAATTACCAGTTCTCACGTATTGAGCTGACAGCAGCAGTTCACACAGTCTCTTACTCGGGCCGCGCTCTGAGCAGGTACCCCATGATTTGCCGAGCCAGGTCAGCAACACCTTTTTATGAGTTGCGGAGAAGTGACATAAGTAATTTGCAGCATCATGGCAGTGATGCTCGAAGTAAAGTAGGTGCGATCATTGGTATAAATAGCTCTTGTTATTGTGTGTAATAGAGTTACTCACAATTGCTTCCAGGTGGAAGGGGCAACAGGCAATAATTGCCTGAAACTGAGATGTTCAGTATTTTTCTCCGGTATTTTTTTTTTATTATTATTCTGCTGAGACAACCAGATTGCCGTTTCCTGTTTTAACATTGGTAAAAATTAACCTCCTGTGCCTCTCTTCACAGCTTAGTGAGTATTGCGTTTCACCTGCAATTTGTATACGTTACACTTATGCATAATGCATTGAACCGCTGGAATTTAAGTTGATTTGTTAACATGGGAAACGGAGATGATGATAATTGAAATTGTTGTTTTTTTCCCTCCCATGAATTCCTGCTGAAGTGAAAAGCTATAGCTTCCCCGAGACGAGCTGTCTGGTGCCTGCGCCCAGTTTGAAAAGGCTGACTTGACTTGAGTGTGCGCTTCTAATAATGCGTACGCTCCCCACCTCCATAGCTCACTATCCACCAAAAATACATCTGAATTTCTAGAAAATGAGCACAGCCTGCTCACTGAAAATAAACCTGCCCCAAAATGAGATGTAAAACTGAATTCAGAGTAAAAAAAATTCAAATATTAAGTTGTATAGTATACACTTCATATTAAATATGTCATATGCAGTAACTATGCACTATATATTGTATAATGATATATTTCATAATATATTTTTACTTGACATATTGTGCTGGAAATGACAAAATGCCCATGCAGTGTCTGCTGCACACTTTGTCCTTAGCAGAGGACCAACATTTCACTGAATTCAGCAGCCATATCATTATATTTCAATTAAAACACTAAAATTATGGGCAGAATGTCAGAGATTAAATTCCTCGATGAGAAAGGAATTTATATTTGATTAATAGAAACATTACAAAATAAATTTTTTGCGCACAAAGGTGGCTATTGAGCTGCATGTATGGGAGGCACTGAGTGAACTGTTTTTGATGATTACCTCAAAGTTGGATTTTTATTGTTTTGCAATAATGAGCAAATATGCTTATTCAAATTAGAATCGCCCATTAGCTGTGGATGCTTTGTTTCGGATGATTGCATCTAATTTGGTAATTCTACCTCCTCGCAGTTCACAATGGAAAGAATGCTCATAATATGAGGCTTAAGACCAATTTATGTTCTCTATCACCCACTATAATCAAAATGGCTTAATTTCACTTTAGGTTAAATTCTACGTGTGACAATAGAACTCTCTAGAAGTGTGCAGTAGTGGCTCTGGAGCACTGTGGATAAATTGTCTAAAAACAATTCAGTTGCTGTTGAATGATCCCAAATGAAATTGGCAGACTTGGCACTCAGGGATAACGGGTCTCAGATCATAAGTTAAATTATTATTTGCCTCTATACATAGTTGTGTGAGTTTGTTTGGGCAAGATAAGCATCGCAATAGTGCCTTAATTGCTTGAGTAATTGAGCAGCCAAATAATAACAGAATGAATACATAATGTAGTAAATAATATAATTAAGTTATACCGCTATCAGGTTATGAGACAGAGGTTCCCCTGGTTAAATGGGAATTTTTTTAATTAATGCAATTTCCATGTAATGCCGAGAGTAAAGTGATCAGATTTAAAATCTTATTTTCACTCAGCTGTTTGCGTTTGTGCATGCATGCATGAGTCTCTTGATTTTGGAACCGGTGCCGTTTTCGGTCATCTTTAAGATAAGAATATTACATGTAATAATATTTAAACTGTGCAGTTTGCAAAGGGCATTGCATTTAAATAAAGTGATTGAACAGTGTTACTGTAATCCACAATTTGGTTTGACGTGGTTATAGAAAATACTTCTGTATGTGTGAGTCGAAGAGGAGATACCTGTGACAATAAGAACATATTAAACCTCCCACACTGTGCAGAATAGTAACTCTAAATATATCCGGGCTGCATATTTCAGTGGATGTTTTATAACGGAACTGACATATTTTTATTTGCCGAATGATGTCATGTTAGACAGTTGCACTGGAACGCGGCAGTCTTTTATGTGATATATTGCCGTCCAGGCAAAAACCACGCAATGGACACTAATGCACCTATTCCCCCCTGATCCATCTGTTCCGCGCAGAAATAATCAAACATCCCCGGAATGAATAACGTTAGAAAACATGTAACGGATGTTTGACCCGCTTGTAATGGGCAAAGACTAGTCTATCAGCTGAGTAAAAGAACTGCAAAGCATACCCTTTTCCTTGTCACTGGTATTATAATAATAATAATAATAATAATAATAATAATAATTCTATGATTATTATTATTATTATTATTGATAATCATAGCAGTAGTTGTGGAAGTAGCTGTATTAATAGTTGCATTTGGAAGATTAGAATAATTATTTGTTGTACATAGCACAACTACTACTACTACTACTACTATTATTATTATTAGCATTTATTATTATTATTATTATTATTATTATTTTTCAAGTCTAATTTATGTTGCCAGTTAAACAATATAATATGCTAAAAATGTGTTCTTTTCGCAGTAGTTGTATACATGGTATCTGAATTATTACCAGGAGCAGATATCTCATTAGCTTTACTGGCAACATGTCCAAAGCTGCACTTTAAATACATGCTGTTTGGGCAAATTCCAGCATAAAGAAACAGAAAAGAATAAAGAAGCTAACATCCTTTGGAAAATCTTAAATAGAAAAGAAACATCTAACATGCAGATTTCAGGAGATACGGGACAGGCTTGCAGCAGGAAATATATCGAGTAGCACGTGCGTGGCTGGATCGTATTGCAGCAGAGTGGGCTTGAAACTGGGGCAGCACTGCAGGTGTCAATCCTGCATCGCTGTGTCTTTGTGCAAGATGCTGCACTCAAGCTGAATCCCACCGCTGAATATGCACCTATACAAGCAGTTTTTATGTTCACTAAAGCCTATTTTGTCCAAATCAAACATAGGTTAATGCTAATACTTTAATACTAATACTAATCCTTACACTAATAATAATAATAATAATTTGATTTATGTATAAATGTCAAATATAAAAAAGAGATTTTATTTGGTTATTCATTGGTAATTTCTCTCACCTGTCTTTTGTTCATTGACTCAGAGGGCAGCCGACAGCTGGGGAGGCTAAAAGCCCCTTGTGGCCCTATGAGTCATTACTTTCATTCACTGATTCCGTGTTTCCATTCACACACACACACACACACACACACACAGTTACGGCTCCCCTTCCTCTGACAGGGATGCACATAAATTACTCATTTTACTGCAATATCTGACTGTAATGTTGTTCAGTATGTTCTTTTATCAGGTTCATATTGTGCTCATATTCCCACACCATACATCTTTTTCAAAAACCATTTCCGCGTACATTTTTAGTAGAGATTCAATAATATTCAACTTGAAGATTATTAAAAATGTATTCTGGGTTTCCAGTTTCGACTGGAGTCTCAGTTTATTATTACATGCTTTTAAGGTGGTCCCGTCTAACTGGAGAGCGCATGTCTGCTCTTCTTTAGTACAGGCTCTTTTTTTGCAGCTGCAGTGGAGGGGCACCACTGAGATAGTCATGGCTGTCCCTTATCTGCTGAAACACTATCTGCTCTGTCTACCTCTCCGTCGCAGGAGGTCTCTTTTCTAAACTTCAAATCCTCTACCTGCTCTCCTAAGGAGTCGTAATCTGATTGCCGTCCAAAGCTGTTTGTTTGGCCTCGAGCGGCACATAACCTCGACCGCCCCTCCAAAACAGAGCCCCCCCAACCCACTGAAATAAATAACAGTATGTGTCTGCTCTGTTAGTGAATATTTGAGCGAGGCTAAACAAGATTGCCACAGAAGCACTTCGGTCGCCATTTGAAGAGCAACACTGACATAATGCTTGCATGCGCGCCTTTGAAAAATGAATGAATGACTGAATGAATGAATGAGTTAATGAACTGAATACACTGTATCTGGATTCGCAATCGAGTTTCGCAATGGCCAGGTCTGTTGAATAAAATGAACTACTGAAAGAAATCGCATACGCAAGCACTGTTGCCCTCAGGGGTTGCATCTTGGGTTAGGCGCGAGTAAATTAATTACACTCGACGAAATGACTCGAGAAACCCATGTTAATTAGCTCTTATTGACATAAAGTAGGATAAAATAATGACAGGTCTCCTTTTTCTCTCTTCTTGTTTGCTCTGCTCTGTTTGCTCAGACAACAAAGAAGTGGGGTTACTCTCTGAGAGACAGGAAGAGAAAGAGACAGAATAAAGTAATACAATGCTGACTGTTATCCTAATTTTTCAATTGACCCAGTTTTTTAAATTTCTTTTTTTCTTTATCTTCCAGCATTTAGGCCTCCTCATTGGATATTGAAAGACGGATGCTGTAGAAGAAAATCTGCTCGGCAATGGATTAGCTACTTTCATTGCTAAGATATTTTTAACGTTTTTGGCTACAATTGAAGACGGACCATATTAGCATACCCCCTTCCTCTTCTTCAGGTGAGCATCAGCTTGTAATGCAGATTTTAGACCAATGTGCACATGGCAATTATGACTGATACATGAACTGTTTTTACCTCCGCCATGGAGATTGTGTGATTACGCGTGTTTATTGGTGGGTTAGTTTTCAGGGTTATGCAAAAACGAATTGACAAATTTTCATGAGAATTTCAGCAGAGGTGCATCTTGCCTGGACTTAGAGGTAATTAGATTTTGGGAGCGATCCTGACCTGTATCTGATCCAGGATTTTTTTTGGAAGATTCTTTATCATGGACAGATTGGGCAAAATTTGACATTTTGAGTAACAATTTCACAAATGTGTAATGATTTGAAATGAGAAAAATTGGGAGCATTATCTCAGTGATGTCAAGAAAATATCACCTGCTGATCTGGATTTCTCTCTGGATCTAGGGACTCAAATTTATGCAAAATTGGGGTGCATTCACATATGCCTCTATTTTAAAGTAACTAATATGGGAAAAGATTTCCAACCATCTAAAATTATGGCTGAGATAATGTAGATTTCCTGCTTCATAATAAGGACAAAAGATATGGAGAATCTTTTGTTGGGGTCAGTGGCGGAGCTAGTGGGGGGGGGCAAAGACACGTCCCTTTTTGACAACAATGAGTCCTGGCTAGTTCTCAATCATTTCCTTTATTGACGCGCTTTCCAATTATCGTAATTGGCAACTGAAGACACAGTTTCTCTCCATATGCGATCTAACAGCGATTAAATCGTGGGTTAAATTCACTACAGTTGCGGAACCAGAACAGAGAATTGGGTTGCACAAAACATCCGTTTAAAACAATTATAAATCCTGACCTGTTTTCAGTCATCTTCATGATTAACAAAAGGGTCACTCCGAGAGCGCTCCACACTTAACAGGTGCTGCTTGTTCTCCCTGATTAGGTAAGATGACAATCATTCATTTGGATGCATATTTGCTGTATTTAAATCAACGTTATTCAAAATTACATAGCCTACCTGTCGACTCTCACGCAAATGGCTTGAGCCGCACACTTTTTATAACCTATTTAACTGCCGAGTGCCACTTTTTTTTTTTTAAATCAACCCACGAAATACCGAGAGTGAAAGTCTGCGTTTCATTGGAATACGGACCAGTTCAATCAACGCGAAGCATTGGCCAATTAATAAGTAAATTATTTTTCTGCACTGAATTTAGCCCATGATTTCATCGCTGTTAGATCGCATATGGAGAGAAACTGTGTCTACAGTTGCCAATTACGATAATTGGAAAACGCGTCAATAAAGGAAAATGATTGAGAACTAGCCAGGACTAAAAGGGACGTGTCTTTGCCCCCCCACTAGCTCCGCCACTGGTTGGGGTGTTTAATAATGGGGCATTTTTCAGCCTTGGTGGAGATGTGCAATATTGGATTGCTCTTTTCGAGACTTTTTCTCCTATTATAGAAAAATATACACTCACAAACTTACAGTCAGATCCATAAATAATATGTTATTGTTATTTTAGCCGTCTACCACACCATATTCGAGATTGAACTAAATAATGAATACAAGCTCAAGTGCAAACTTTCTTTTTTAATTTGAGGCGATTTACCTCCAAAATTGGCAAGTGGTATAAGAATTACAGCACTTTTTAAAAAGAACCCCCCCCCCCCATTAAGGGCCTAAAAGTAATTGGACATGTGGCTGCATAGCTGTTCCATGGCCAAGTATGTGTTACTCTCTCATTATTTAATTTGCAAGCAAGCGGACAAAATGTATTCAGTTGA
Organism: Gymnothorax javanicus; assembly: GCA_029692085.1. Taxonomy (NCBI): domain Eukaryota; kingdom Metazoa; phylum Chordata; class Actinopteri; order Anguilliformes; family Muraenidae; genus Gymnothorax; species Gymnothorax javanicus. Next base: position 133,017,481 of record CM056195.1, on the reverse strand, counting down.
TTTAAAGTTTTGCATTTACATTTAGAATCTGTAGCTGTTAACTATCTGTATGAATTCCAAAGAGCTGCCACTGCCAGTGAAGCAAATCATTATTAGGCTGAATAATCAAAACAAAAGCTTCAGAGAAATAGCGAAAGCATGAGATGTTACCAAATCAACTACTTGGTTTGTTCTTAAAGATGAAGAGCCCTCCAGTTTCAGCTTAGAAACACCAAAAAGCGCAGAAGACCACAGATATCATCTGTGGTAAGTGACAAAGAAATTGTTTCCCTGGGGGAGAAAAATTCTTTCACAACAGTAAGCTAGATCAAGAACTCTTTCCAGGAGGTAAACATGTTTGTGTCAGAATCGACAATCAAGAGAAGACTTCACCAGAGTAAATACAGGGGGTCGACCACAATATGTGTAACACTTGTATTTTTCAAAATCGCGATGTTTGCCAAAAAACCAATAAAATAGCCTGTAGAAATTTGGAACAGTCAAAGATCAAGATCAATTACCAGAATTATGGCAGAATAAGTGGAAAGGTAGAGGAAAGAAACCTTTAAAGATTTGCAGCATGTTTTCTCATTTGAGAAGCAAGGTCATGTTGCCATGTACGGCAGCCAGTGGATACTGTTCCATTGTATTTATTGATGACTTGACTGCAAACAAAAGCAGCTGGATGAATTCTATATTCTATGGGTCTATATTATCCACTCTGATTGACTTAAATGCTTCCAAAACTCAGTCCATGGTGCTTCACAATGCAGATAGACAGTGATTCAAGGCACTCTGCAAAGCCAAATGAACAATATTTAAATAAATGGAATGCCCTGAAGTCAATTACTTGTCCTGCATGCTTTTCACTTGCTGAAGGCAAAAATTAAGGAAAAATGCCCAAGAACAAGCAGGACCTGATTACAGCTGCAGTGAAGGCCCGGTAATGCCTTTTCACGGATCAAACCCAGTATTTGGTGGTTTCTATTGCTTCTGGACTTTAGGTAGTCATTGACCACGAAGTATGTGCTTGCACCAAGTATTAAAATCTAATTCAATTTATGATTATGTTTGTTTGTCCACAGTCTTTTGAGCCCCCAAAATTGTGGGGACTATGTATAAAAAGCAGTATAATTCCTTTGAGGTACATTCAATATATTGGAAAAACCATTAGAATAATCCTGAAAAATTTCCCTTCAAGCACATTTTGATAGATTCACTTCAAATCCATTGTGGTGGTGTACATATGATGGGAATTATTTTACTGTCCAAATACTTGTGGCCCATACTATGTGTGTGTGTGCATCTGTGTGTGTATTTTTTTTTTTTTTTTTTTTATGTGCCCTCTCGCATATCCTGAGATATATTCACTGTTACACTGTAAGAACAAAGCAAATCTGTTGCAGAACAATACTGATTTGTTTGTGATGCAACTGGATCCCAAGACCCATGGTGGCTCTGATATCGATACATGTAATCATTTGCATGAGTTGTCTCCATAGATTGAGCGGAAACCCAAATCGTGCCCCGCAAACACACACCCACAGACGTCCTACAGCGTCACACACAAACCCAGCTGATGACATCAAATAAAGGCCAATCAGCGTCTCTCCCAAACGCCCGGCCTCCACAATCAAAGCATTTACATCGTTATGATATTAAAATTTGCTCCGTCGCTCGGTCTTTGTACCCACCAGGCTGGGAATGAGAGGGAGATAAAAAGTTGCAGAGCTCCCCGAGTTACTCCACGGGTGGGCTCCAGAAACGCCGCCATCCCACAGTTCTCTTTGAAAGGATCGCCCCTCTGCTCCTTTCCATCTCCTGAAAGCTACTGCTCCTCCAAAGTGGGACAATGGAGTGAACTGCACTCTTCTCTTCGGTGGAATCCACATGCACTGTATTCCCCCCCACTTTCTTCATCTTTATTTTCTGCATCATATCTACCAATTTAGGCCATTCGGTTGCTTTGGGTTTACTGAATAAAATGCATCGCCTTTGATGAATATTTGCATGCGATTTTTTTTGTCCCCTCAGTGTCCGCTGGTTGTTTTCCAATAGCTATTTTATTTATTTACTTACTATTTATCATTCATTGTGCGGCTTTGACACAGAAACTTTTGTTGTGCGCTAGCATTGTCGTTGTCGAACTAAGACCAGGAGGGAAGCCATCTGAAAAGCCTGACGCTTCAGAAGCCTTTTTTTTCTTTTAGAAATGACACACATTGTTTGGATTTGAGTGTCTAAAAAAAAAAAAAAAAAAAAAAAAAAAGAAAAAATGGTGGCAAGCTGATTTGCAATTTTCTCTCCAATGAATGAGAGACTTTGTGCGAAAAAATTGTTGGGCAATTGCATGGCTTTTATGCAGATAATGCTGACCGATGGAAGCGCAGATTTGATCTGCTGGGAATAAATGGCGATCCCAGGCCGGCTTCAGCGGCGAGAGTAAAGCTGTATTCTGTGATAACTTCATCTCAGCATGAGGTCAGGCGCAGGCAAACACTTGGGGAGGGGATTAAACAAAAAAAAATGATGCAGTTCGAGCAACGTGTGTCCCACCTGCCGGGCCACCGGACCGGGGGACTGCGGCTATAACGTAGCTGAGCTGCAATGCCATTGTGCGATTTCCCCCTTCTTCCCACAGCCGGAACAAGAGCTCTCACCCCGTTTTGAAGCCGGGATTAGCCGGCCGCCATTTTTTGTAATTACCCAAGACCCCTCTATTTTCTCACTCCAAGCTCTCAACAAATTCCATGTTAAGGACCATGAGCAATCTCCCTGCATCCACTGCACTTTGTCAAGGGCTTCATTAAATGCCTTGGGTTGGTGAGTTAAAGATTCTGCATGACAGACTGAACTATGTGACGCTACAATTTTATCCATTTAAATAAATAAATAGATTCATATGCGTTCACCATTTTCTTTTTCCAGGTCTCACATATGTAGTCAATAAAGATTATGGGCCGTGTGGTTCTAAGAGATTGAGGTCGCTTACCAAAAAGGGATTGGCAAAAAATGCTAGGCTAGTAGTCCAGTGTAATTCCCACTCTTAAAATGTTGTTGGTATGTAGCATGGATTTTACACATTTATAAGTAGAAATGAAGTAAAATTTGCCTGTGTGTAGAATGCCGCCATATAAATAGCATTGATAGAAATACGTTATTGCATTCTGCATATTCTGCTAAGATATATTTTACTGGAGGTTTCCAAGAGTGACATCTGATCATTTCTTTTAAATGATGGAAATATAAAGGGCTCACATAAAAAAGTATGATGTAAGTTTGTGTTATTGAATGTTTTTCATCTGCCAGGTTTCAATAATATGTGCAAGCACTTGCTCTTTTATTGGACATATAATAATCATAGATATTAAATTTCAGTTTGCCCAAATGCGGTTTGTCTTCAGCACTGTAGCTTCCCATTATTGGTGGGCTTACAGTTGCCCATCATCTTGCTGTTGTGGTTGCCCGTCAACCTGGGCAGTTGTCATTGTACTGAGGATTTTAACTTTGTCGTATGCCACAGATATTTACCTGCACAAGTTACATATGGCCTCTTGGCCGCCACGCTGGTAACCAGTGACACTTGACGACACAGAAACCAGATTCTTGGCAGAATAATGGGCCAAATACATAGTACGTGAATTCACAAGTATGTTATTAATTTTCAGTTATAGACCGGTAAGAAACACATTTGCGCCAACAGCAAGCAAAGCTTTTTCTTGTGAAAACCATAGTTCTGGTGTCCAGCTCATGCACTCAAGCAAAAGACAGATTTCAGAGAAATCAGCTCAATTTTCAGCTATTCACTGTGGCGTTGTCGTGGGGATACAATATGTAAGAAAGTCTTGTACAGAAGAGGCAAAGCGATTCACAGATATTGGCCTCTTGTTCACTGACTGCATATTCGGCCCTTAACACTGCCATGTTCTGTGCAGTGGGAGCTAAGTTTAATGGCTTCAAAAAACTCAATATGGTTCTTTTGTCACTTTGCAAACTGAAGAGTTCAAAAATGGAATGGGCTCAAGTCAAAACAAGCAGCCATGTTCTGTTGCAACCCCTATGTTGACATGGATCTGACTAATGTTCAACATACACTCAAATATTCGGCAAGATCCGTGTTATATTCATATTCATACACACGTAATGTCACCTAATTACCCAGAACATGTTAAATTAAAAACTACAAATTCTAAGCTTTAAATCCATACGTAAATTATCAGTGGCTCATTCAAAACTGTAATGCGGTCTGAAAATATTGGAAGGCGGTGTTATCACAGACGTGACCCTCCTCAGGAAAGAGCTAGCAAGCTAACTTGCCAGATAGAGTGTTGGCCACAGTTGCCGATGGTGAAATACAACGTAACTTTGCAGCTTATGGTCAGATGTCATTTGTAGTGGTCTACGTGGGTCAGCTGTTCTAAATAATGTAGACATTGACTCTAAATCAAGGTTAATTGTTATAGGTTAGTATGTCAGTCATCCTGAGGTAACTATCTAGCCATGGACTCTCCCCAAGTACTAACTAGTTTGCAATTGGTGACTGTAAAAAACTAAGTTTACTAAAACCTGTGGCGTCATTGGGCATTGTGTTTGAATTTTATCAATATCAGCATTTAATAATATCAATAAAATTTTGTCAACAAAATATAGTCACAATTTCAACGACTTCAGCCCTAAATTACACGTGATATTGCAAGATAGTGCACTGTGCAAACCAAGCAACGCCTTCAAAAAATGAATATTTATTAACAAAATGAATTTAAAAAAATGATTTATGCAAATACTTGCAACATGATCAAGTCAGCGTTAAACAGCGTCAAAGTCTCTCAGGGTATAGTCTTATAAACTGATAAGCCATATAAACTAAGTCATGTTTAGAATACTTCATTCAGTTTTATCAACCTTTTAAACAACATTAACATACAATAGTGTGCAGTGATGATTATACACCACCACTTTTGTCTAAAAGAGGTCCTAAAATATTACTTTTATATAATTTTTTGGTGAAAATTCATTGGTAAATACTATTGTAGGCAATGAGAACCAAAAAAAAAATCATTCCCACAAGTATACTGAGGTAAGAATAAGGGTAATAAACAACAATACTGAACACATAATTTTTTATAACAATTGAAAGGTGTCGCAAATTTTTTTTTGACGCATGCGTGGCCTGAATCGATGTTTGAAGGCTCATTCCATGATTATTCACACCAACAAATTTGTTTAAACTGGTTTGAGGCAACATTATTCTGCAAAATTACCTTTGATGGTCAGTTGTTTCAGTATATAACGTGACATGAACTTTGAGTGGTGTCACAGTGTTAGACGCAATGGCAGGACGGAAGGAGCTCTCTGAGATTGTTCGTGGCCGCATTGTGGCCTTACATGATGCTGAAGATGTTAAATGCTGCCATGGCACTGTAAGAAACACTATCAAGCATTTCAAAGAGACTGGTTCGCTGAAAAGTACTGGCAATAGAGGTGCAAAAAGGAAGTTAAAGATTAAATGCTGAAATCAAAGGACAGGGTGGTCACAGTAGATATTGACGATTTTCTCAGAAAGACTTTTTTTTACTATTATTATCAATTTACTTATTTTCATCTATATGACCCAATATTACATGAAATAAACACTTAAATAATACTTTGTTACTAATTTATCTTCACTGCACACTACTGTATATACTCATACATACACAAACACACACACACACACACACAGTGTGTGTGTATATATATATATATATATATATATATATATATATCAATTCCTTGCTCATGTAAATCACACGCGTATTTGGCCCAAAATGTATCTTATATGGATATTTTGCCAAAAAATTTCTTGATTAATAATGCTCAGATTATTATCATCTTACCTGATATTCACCCCCACACAAAATGCATGGTCACAAATCTAGTACACGCTTTTCATAATGATTCCATTTATCAACTAATAGTAAGATATTCACATTAAACAAATTTATGTACATTACAGAATTTTCACTGTCATTCATCAGCAACATTTTTAATGGCTTTTTAACTTAGAAAAATCAAATATATTCTGTCATCAAAATATTACAGAGCAGAACTTTCTTCTGATTAATTTTATCAATCTCTGATTTTCTTTTTAATATTAAATTTACTTCTCTGTACCATTATGTAATATTGCATTCCTATTTTTATTTCTTATATATAATGCACATTTAGTACATTTATAGAATAAATATTTCATTTGAACCAATGCAATTCTTTTACTTCTACTCAAAGTATTTTTCTAATACATGACCAATTATGATATTGCACAGGGAATGCTAGTTATGTATGAGAAAGACTGCAGCCATAGAGTCCTCAGCACTTTTTTCCGCTCAGTTTCTTGCTTATAATCATGGAGATTTGCATGTACTAAGATTTTTTTCTTCATCAGAAGTATTTTGTTATATTGAAATATTTAATACCAAATGAATTATGAAGCCTTAGCAAAATGGATTGTATTTGTGTGGGTGTGTGCGTGCGTGTGTGTGTGTTGTGGATACCTATTCCCTCCATTATGGGCTTGCTGTGGTGGTTAATGGCTAATTCATTGTGCTAATTGCATCTACAAACCCATATTCCAGGAAAGAGATCCATATGCGCAGTTATACAATTAAAGTCATCTTAAATGATGTGACAGACTTCATATTATGTTTCAAATCCAATCACTATGGGGTTTTTTGTTTTTTTTTTTTTTTACATAATGAATTTACCTCCAATAAGTGATCTGGCAAGTGTACTGGGAGGAGTGTTACTTCATTGGCGTCTGTTTTGAAAATTCAAGTGTATTATTATTATTAGTATTATTAGCAGTAGTAGTAGTAGTAGAAGTGGTCGTAGTTATACTTTGATTCATATAAAATAGTTGTAGTTGTTGAAGTAGGAGAAATAATAGTTGTGGACGTGCCGTAGAAATAATGCGATTTTGGTATATTCTATTATGGGCCTCAGGAAATAGCTTTTTGATATACAGGTGGTGGTAAAGTCATTGGAAACCCTGCCATAAATCCAAGCTTTGTGAAGCTCATGACATACTGATTTTGTTGAGACAGGTTCAGATATGGATTGTTTCCATTCTGTGGTGATTTATAGAGCTATAGTTCTGTGGCTGTTGGAAAATATCCTACCAAGTGTCCATCTGTCCCTGGAGGAGAGCTTTGACTTGTGGCCTCAGTTCTTTTTTTGCTGGTGCTGTTTTTTGGTGTTTGGCATGTGTGGTCATGATTTTTGACACTGCTGCCCTTGATATCTTAAATTGTTTTTCCTTTTTTTTTGATTGATGTACCTGCAATTTAGGCACCAACCAGCTGGCTCCTCTGGAACTCTGTTTGTGTTCTCATCTTGGTTTTGAGACACGCCTTGCAAAGTGCGACTGGTTGAATCAGTTTTAAGCCGACACTTGCTTCTAAATGAGGATCAAACTGAACAGGAATGAACTCTGTTGATGCTTTCTTAATTGTGGTTTTCAGACGAAGTTGAAGCAATTTTTCAGGGGTGCAACGGATATTTTGTCCATCCCCCGAGTAGTGGACTGTAGGGGATTGGTGATTTGTCTTGAGTGTATTCTTGTCTCTCACCCAAGAGCATGCTGGGATATCCTCTGACTATGATCGTCCATTTTTTTATTTATATAAAGCAATGTGTCATAGGCAATTTGATGGTCTGATTGTCATTGCCAATCAGAATTATTATATTCCTGATATGAAGTATTATGCTCACACAAATCAATCTGCCACAGGAAAATTAGTTTATTTTTTTAAATATAGAGAAGTAGGGTTAAAAAGGCATAAAAGGAGAGATCATAATAGATTAGAAAATATAAACTCTGTGTAACTTCATATTGCCAGAATTTTATTGAAAATTATGTTATCTTCGGTTGATAAATGTTTTCCTTGTTGCTGACTCCCTTAATTTTTCTTAATCTCAACACCAGACCTTAAAGTTGAGATTCGTGAGTGGGCCTGATGGAGTTATGGTAATCGGGTTTGTTGCGTAATGAGCTGTTTGAAAGGTGACCTGTTGGCAGAGACTCCGTGGACCCGCGGCTATCATAACACGGCCTGAGATGAGAGCAGCGCATTGTCTTCATCAATCACGTCAAACTCTCATTTCATTTAAAAAAACAAATGCCCCGGCTGCGTCATATCGCATCCCAGGAAATATCACTCATATTGCCCTGCCCTCGTCATGTCACTAATTTTGCACACATCCAACAGCATTATGGCTTTATGAAAATATTGCCACCTTTCATTTTGAACACATATGTAGCTCCTCGGCTAGCCCTGAGCTGGCAGCAGTATGATCAGTTGAAGGATATATGAGCCTGCTGTGGTCTGGTTACACAGTGAATATTTTTCTCATGGTCAAACAGTGTTCTCCTGAAGCAGTTAGAACAATGCCTACAGATAGCGACACGGTTTACCTGAAGAACATTGTTGTTTTCCTAAAAGTTGAAATTCAGAAGAGAACAGTAGAGCTGAATGTAAACTGTGTGGTCTGAAACCACAAAGGGAGTGTCGGGGGTGGGGAAGAGGGGGTGCTGGGTATTTTCGACCTTTTCCTCAACTTTTAGGACCTCTGTGATTTACATTATCACATGGGATGAACTGTAAGTAACTGCTGAGGTAAAAGCTTGTTTACTGAGCAGTGTAAATCACTTGGGAATGCAACCAGTTCAAACTCAATTCAAACTCAAGGTTTTTCAGTTTCCCATGAAAATACAGATAGCTAGCTCAGTAAGCCACCATACACCTGTATGACTTTAAATAAATAAGTTCTTTTTTTTCTTTTTCTCCCTGCCAAGATTCCTTACACAAACGCTGTTATATTGATATAACATTGTAACTGCATACAGCCGTACTGGATACCACATGCCTTTACTGAGAGCTGAATGACTCTGCAAGGCCCTTGTTATTGCATCACATTTGCATGCAAGTTTCAAAACCAACAGCAAACTGCAGCTGTAACTTCGAGATGCATGCAAATATAAAAGACATATATTATGTATTGAATCCAAATATGATTGTCCATGATGGACTATACACCTACTGCACTATTCTCATAATTGCATGCAATATTATTTATATAATCACTTGAAATAGCATAAACTATAAAGGCACACTGCACACATCTGTTCAACTGGCTAAGTTAAACCTCATTGTGTCCACTTGACACGTTGACACCTCCACTGTATGTTTTTTCTCTCACTCTTCCATAATCATGATGTATAAGGCACATAATATGTAAAAATACATTTTGCAAATTGTAAAACATTTCAAAGCCTTGCAGTCATAAATTTAACAGATTGGTCATCCATGGTGCTAGTGCCATGGACATTGATTTGGACAAATTATGCATTTTCAATGAAGTCTTGTAAGAGAGAAACTGCTGTACATGTCTGTCTCTGCAACAGTAAGGGTCTAAATGCATGAAAAGAAATTATAATGAATTGACTCTTAATTAAATTAAACATCAAATGTTTCTTTTTACCATAAATGTACTGTGTAATGTCCTCAAGCAGCTGAACTCAACATTTACTTCAAAAAAGCCAATGATAACACTGCAGTTCAGTCATGTTATTTGTCAATTATGCCAAATGAAAATAAGTAGAGAACAAACTGAACCTTATTCTACATTGAATCTAAAGCAGTATGATCACTACTTAGATAGGAGGCCAATTCTGAACCAAAAAAAGCAGAACAGGCTTCTGAATAAACATTGATCATACATAAAAATGGCAGTTATTGACCTGTACAATAGCCTGCATTAAAAGCATCAAATATGGCATCGCTTTGCAAGCTAAAACATTCAGACTCGCATACTTGGAGATTTATCAGAAATATAAACTTAAAAGCTTGGTCTGCTCTATAAATGGAAGAACACTGACATGGTATTCCTTTCGAGCCATACTCCTTTCTGAGTGGAGTGACATCATTTTTACCCATACACTTGCATTAACAGCTTTTATACTCTTATAACTAATTATCTGATATCAAACATTGGCCTATGCAATTCTGTGAGAAAGTATTGTCCCATTCTTGATTTGTTCTATTTTTGCATATTTTTCACACTTTAATGTTTGAGATTATCAAATTGATCTTAAGATTAGACAAAGACAACCAGAGTTAACACAAAATGCAATTTTAACTGTTTCATTTATTGAAGGAGAAAAGCTTTCAAAACCTGCCCGGCCCTTTGTGAAAAAGTAATTGCCCTGTTAGTTACTAAATCAATCAATTAACCTATTTGGGTTCAATTTCACGAGACACAACAAGGAATAATTAATGCCAGCCCTGCTGAATCTAAAAATCACTTTAATAGAACCTGTCCAGCAATAGTAAATTATCAAAAAGTATCACATAATGCTGTGATCTATAGAAAGAACAGATGAGCAGCAAAGTAGTTGGCAACTATCAGTCATGAAAAGGTAACAAAATCATTTATAAGGCACTGGGACTCTAGTGAATCATGGTGGGAGCCATTATCTACAACTGGAGAAAATTTGAAACATTGGTGAGTCTTCCCCTGGACTGGCTAGCTGACGAAATTCCTCTAAGAGCAAAAACCACTGCTGACAAAAATGAACATGAAGGCTTGTCTCTCATTTGTTATAAAGCATCTTGTAGAGTGGACTAATGAGTCAAAAGTAGAACTTTGTGGAGGACATAAATCCCATGACATCTGGCTTAAAGCTAAAACAGAACAGCATTCCACAATAATTAAATCGTAGCAGCAGTCAAACATGGTGGTGGTATTGTGATGGTCTTGGGCTGCTTTGCAGCTTTAGGAAGCTGGGCGACATGACATAATTCATGAAAGCATGAATTCTGCTCTCTACCTGAAAATCCTGAAGGGGAATGTCCGACCATCAGTTTGTGACCTAAAGCTTAAGCGCAGTTGGGTTATGCTGTGGGAAAATGACACAAAGCACAAAAGCAAGTTCCCGCTCTGAATGGCTCAAAAAAAGCAATATGAAGCTTCTGGAGTGGCCAAGACAAAGTCCTGACTTGAATACGATTGAGATGCTGTGACATGGCCTTAACCATGCAGTTTATGCTCAAAAACCCTTCAATGTGGCTGAATTAAAACAATTCTGCCGAGAAGAGTGGGCCAAAATTCTTTCACAGCAATGAAAAACACTCATTGCCAGTTATCGTAAATGTTTGATTGCAGTTGTTGCTGCCGCCAAGGGTGGCACAACCTGTTATTTGGAGTGGGGGCAATTTTTTTTAGCACAGGTAATTTAGGTTTTGACTAGCTCTTTTCCATCAATAAATGAAATAATCATTTAAAGCTTTTCTGTTTTCTCACATTGTCTTTGTCTCATGTTAAAATTAGTTGGATAATCTGAAACTTTTAAATATGACAAATAAGCAAAAATAGAAGAAATTGGGAAGGCGGCAAACTCTTTTACCCAGTACAGTAGTTTTGTTAGTGGTACTTTTGTAGTTGTGCGAGTAGTACTTATGCACAAAGCTGACAGTTGGAACATAATTTTGTTTGTCCCCTTGATTGTTTTTATTGGAGAGCTCACTCGTTCATGTGCAGAATTAAAACACAAGGTGCACTTCTACGCCCTAATGGCATTCTTTCCTTGAAAATATGCTCCTCCACTGGGATACTAAAATGAGAATATTCTCCTGTCTCAGAAGGAGATTATTCATGGGTGCATTTCCAAGATAGGTTTAAAGTTAAAGTTGGTTTTAATAGCACACACAAATGCACATGCTCACACAAGCACAGTTGGTGGCTCGATACAATGCAGATGTATTTTCATCCAAAAATTAGCCTGTGGCAATACATCTTTATCAGACCAAAAATAATAATCATGAGCAGGAATAAAAACAGCATTTGCAGTCTCCCAAAACATTGCACAATGGAGAGGAGAGGGCCTATTGTGTGCCGCTCTCAATATGTGTTTGCGCATTCTCTCAAAATGGCAAGCAATGGCTGATAATATGGTGTTATCATAATGGGTCGTTGCTACTAACATCAATGGATGTTTAGTGATGTGGCCTCTGGTCATCCCTACACCGCTAACTTCAAAAGCTTTTCCGAGTGGTCCTACGATTCTGAGTTCCCATTAAGATGACCATAAAGTGCTGCCTTCTGCGACAGCCTATTTGGAGAGAAAAGCAGAGGGACAGAAGTATACGCGACAAAACACGGGAATTCCCATTACGAAGCCGTTAGGCTCAAGAAGTCGCTAACAATGTAATAGTGGTCTGTCTGCTGCAATATTCAAGTTTGAAAAAAATATATATATACTGGAGGTTATGCCCTGGACATCACAAAACATTCAATTCCTGTGATTTATATGTTTGATGTTGCACTAGACAGAAAGCATTTTGAGATTATTCAAAAGCAGAATGTTTAAAACTACAATACTCAAAGGGTATTTTCACTGAAATGATTCAAACATTCCACCTTTTGTTCATCAGCCCTGTCCCCATCTTTCTCATGTTTGAGTCTGTATGCTCTGAGGGGTGGGTAATGGGGAGGATCTTACTTCCTTTTTTTTTGTTTAGTCAATGTGAAATGTCCTCATAAGTCGACAGTGGCAATAATGTTCTGAAATCTGAAGAAAGAAATTTTTTTATAAGTGTTTTTTAAGTTATAGTCTGATCACTCTGAGGGAAGATTCTGTTGCTCAGGTAGCCATCATAAAGATGTATACTGTAATTAGCCTACTGATACTGTTAGACATCTTTTTGTTTAGCCTGTGTGTCAGTGACCTTACTATTGCAATTCAGCCATATATAACAGGAAATGCCTCAGAATAACTGGCTCAAAAGGCTTTAAAATGTCCTCTGTTGTTACGGAAAAAAAGAATTGAGGGTGAACTGATTTGGCTAAACTGCTTTTCTTATTGCTTTGGCATCCGAAATTTAAGAAGAGGTAAATTCTCAGTCCGCCTTGTTCTCTTTTTTTGTGTCAGAATAGCTAGAGGAGGATAAAAAGTCTGTTTGAACGAGCAACTTGACTTTGAAAAATAAAAGAAGCTGAAATAATCAAATCATGTCTTGTTGCCTGTCCTGTAGTGCACCACACAGCAGATATTTGTTAGTTCTGTGGTTCATGAGGTTTGGAAGCTATTACTTTACTGCTCACAGCCTAGGGAAAAAAAGCATGTTTTCTATTAGTAAATGAATAAAACCTAAAGGCCTCATGTATCATGTCTGTATCGGGATGTGCACACTGATTCTAAGCTATTCTTAGAATATTATTTAGGTTATTTTATTTATTAGTCTTGTAGAGGCCCTTTTCCACATCAGCTTACACATCACGTATCCCATTTGTTTGCTGTATACAAAATGTACGTTTTCATATTCTACCCATACCGCCAGATGCACACACAGTAAAATGGTTAGTGTTAATTTATCTCACATCAAATACACAACCTATTGGGAGAGGTGGAGCATTCTGAAGCTCTGTTGTAGCACACAGGTGCGCTTCTGCCTACAGCTGTCTGGAGAGAACATGCAATAGATACCACTGTGTTGCCGTTAATAGGAGCACAAATCGTTTTATTCGAATAGCTTTTCAGGTACAAATTACAACACTGTTGTCGCACGTGTTTATTCTGCATCCTGTATTTCAACTGCACCACACTGGTAGCAAAACATACGTTTTTTTTTTTTTAATTAGCCATGGATTTAGGAATCACCTTGCCATCATACCAACTGTCTGAACAACATCTGAGAGAGGAAATAATTCATTTTTGTCGCATATTTAACCCCTTATACTCTATTTTTTTCTACTTAGATTCTCCCCTAACTTGGTGCAAAGTCAGAGAAAGCATTTTTTCTCATATTATCAGACAGTGTCACACATATTTTGTATCTGATGCTTGCAGCATTTCACTGAAACATCACGCTAATATTGAGAAAAACATTCAAACTCATGACACCATGTTTTTGTTTTTTTTTTTTACAGCCACAGCATTACATCAAATGGAAAATTTCAAGATCTTGTACATCATTTTATTCAAATTTCCCAGTAATTCAGAGGACATAATTGGGATCATTGGAAACATTTTTATCTCCACTAAAATTTTAAATAGGCCTGAAGTTCCAAAGGTTTGAACACAGCAGATGCATTTGACAGACTTGTATATGGGACTATCAGTTTCATGGGGTTAATTCAAAGTGCACAGTTGAAGTTTGCTGGTTTTTGGAGTTTTGGAGTGTATTACCAATGAAGACCCTTAAAAGGGAAAATGAGGCTTGAACATGGAGCAGGTCGTTGAAAAGTGACTGAGGAACTCCAAAAATCAGAGATGAAAAATAGACAATGGAAGAGGAAAAAAAGTGTTGCAAAGACTGAGAAAGATATATTTCCTGTCATGTCTCATGATTTATACATATGGGGAATAAGGATGAGAGCAGATTGGATCATTGCAGGCCCAAGAGGGGCCATGTGGGACAGCCGTTAGAGATCCAGCCCGATACGGCGCTGGTTCAAACCACAGGACTCGCAGTTAGCCTTTGAGCTCGGTTGCCGTGTGCAACCCAAATTCCTTCAGCCAACACTGAGCTGGAGAAATGGGGGAAAATGTGCAACGTAAGCTGCCCCAGCTGCCCCGGATAAGCGCATCAGCTGAACAAACACATACTGTAATGTAATAAAACAACACGCGACCGCCGGAGTTTATTGCTTTGTCAGTTTGTGATGAGTGTCCAGTGAGCTTTTCAGCTGACAGTCGAGCAGTTTTCTGGCCATCAACCACGTTAGAGGCAAGAACTTTCATTCTGTGCTTGCACATAACAGTCGCATTTCTGAGGACTTGCCTGAGTTATATTTTAATGTATCAGCCATTTTATTCTGAGATTCTTTAGATATGTTTTCTCATCCATAGTCATTGGTACAGTACATTCCATTTTTGTTCTAGTTTTTACTTTTTATTATTGGGTTGAGAATAGGGTTGGTTGCCAATTAAGTTTAGAAATGCCCATATCGGGTGTGTGTGTGCGTGCGTGTGTATGTGCGTCTGCATGTTCTACTTTGTGTGTGCCTCCGTGTGCATTCATATGCACATTTGTGTTCACAAATGTAAATAATCTTCAATACCAGAGACTAGTTATAGTAAATGATAATAATTTTTTGGCAAATCTAACTGATTAACTAATCCCATATTGTCATTTGTAGTTATATTTCCCCGCTCTGAGGGAACATATTATGGTATTGATGCGATGGATGCAAACAAAAAAATCATTTTGGAATCCAACACTCGTGTATCACTTCTGAAGTAGTATTTGGACCCATCTCATTTATTTATTTGAAGGATTTTTATAAATAGCAGAAATAACAATGGGTTCCGTTTCAGATCAATGTTAATGAAACATTAACTACATCTTGGGCGATACCACAGGAAACTTTAGCATATCTTTCAGACTCTTCATCTTAATTACCGTGGAATCCAGGGAATCACATCTAATCTCCTGGACAAACAGGCACAGAAAGGTGCCGGGATGACAATTATTCTGCGTCCATGCTGACAACAGTAGGAGACTTTGGTTCCATATTATGATTTTATGGGCCAGTTACTTTGTCCATCGAATTGATAAAGTACTGTACTGAGCATTTTTCATTTGCATTATCCAAGTTTTACGTTTCAACCAAGTAACCAAATATCCAGATATGTCCTTACATGCAATGAGGTCTATGAGGGCTGGGGAATGCATAGAGAATTGTGATTCTTGCAAACTGCAACACATGCAAATACCCTGAAACTTAAGTGCAGATTGTCATCTTTCTTTTAAGGTATTTAGGTCCATGCTGAATGAAGCCTGTAGAAATAACTGCCCTTTAAATTTGTGTCACTTTCCTGATACTTAGAGGCCACAGTGTACTTTGCTGATGCTAATAAAACGATGATGGCTCAAAACGACATCCACTCATTGAATTGGTGTATAGGGTTCTATGCAGTTTGTCAGTCTCAGAAAAGATTAATGGCCTTTGGCTTTCCAAAGATAAAATAAGATGACTGAAGCTCATGCATACACCATGGACATTTCCTGAACATAATGCAAGCATGCACAAACATGCGCGCAGACACAAACACTGTTTGCACTATTCTCATTCAATGTACCGTGCACCAAAAGACAGTTATTTCCAAAATAGTCTCCAAATCTTGAAATAGTAAACAGCCGAAAATCCCGTTTCATTTTTGTTTTTTTCCCCTTCTCTCTCTTCCCCTTTATTCTTCATTTCCTACCTACCTAAGAGGTTCACTAGTTTTTTTTTCTCAAATTTGGTACAAACTGGTTTTCTATATTGTCTCTGTTAAAGTACTTTTCCACTACCCAAGTCATAAGTCATGCTCAATTTGTCAGCCATACAATTTCTTCACACATCAGTGAGCTTATGGAGAGTGTTCCAACTATACTAAATATTCTTGAAAATCCAGTGGCTTTACAGACATACAACATTACTGGGTGAGGCTCAGATTTGGGGCATTCACTGTTTCTGCTAGAATATATAGATGTGAATGTCACGGATGGAAAACTCCTTCCCTCCTCTCTCTTAGCACTTCAAGCATCAGTTGAAAGCAGTAGATTACCAAGTTAACTCACCTCACCAGGGGTCTCAGATGTGGAATGTTTGCAGATTTTGAAGTGAAAACAAAACTGACCAGACTTCATGGCTCTCTCCGTAACCATTGTTGTTTGTTTTTGCACTTGGCCATGAAGTTATGAAATATATAGCCATGAATTGTCATGCCAATAGCTTTTTACAGGCAACCATCAATGATCTCATACTTGGTATATTCATAAGATGTAGGCCACGGACTATATGTATGAACTGCTGCTTGGGTCTCCAGATTTCTGATTTGTCTGATCAGTACTCATTATAGCGTATGTGCTGACTGGTTCTGTTATTACTGCTCTGAATAATGTTATGATGGCTAATAATAATAATTAAAAAACCATATATTAGTTGCAGTGTCACATATCGCATAATACCATATTTGTTTATTGCTAAATGAATGAGTCATCACTCAAACCAAGAGAGGTTGAGACACAAAAAATAGATGTCGTTGCACCTGTGTAAATGGGGGGGGGGTTGGTCATGGTCATGTTGGCATGTTTTTGTAAAACTACCTCAGTACTTTCTACTTGTGGTCACTCACTCATGGACGTCAAGCTGGGACGCTAGTAGGGACGTTTAGTGGAACGCAAGGAACTTGCTAACCAAGTGAGATTTATTTAACTGGCTTCCTGCACTAAAGCCTCAATCGAATACTGAAGTAAATGCTCATTTGCTTTACGACGTAACTACATAACTATTTCTTTCTTAAAAAAAAAAAAAAACAACTACTGGTTCTGATGTTTTTATTGTAAATGAATAAACCGAAAATGCTGTCTTCGCTCAGCTCACAGGTCTTCAAAGCTCTATGTCAGCCATCTTGAGTTCCAGCAACATCCCAAAAGCATTTCCGACTGTCCACTGCCATAAACGATCAATACCAGTGTGACGTTTTTAGAGCAGTGCGGTTACTGTTACTTTATTGATGGTAATATTCAAGACAAAATGGATATGTTTTTAATACAACCAAAAGACCCGTCACTTGGCTTGCACGTTTTCTATATTCTTCAAACATATGTAAATTAAGATAGCCGAATGAATTTGTTTTTCAATCCAACCCAAATATGGCTGATTTGTATTTACCCAAATTTGTGGGAGTAACATTTGTATAAATAATAAAATCGTTATCATTTTAAAGCCCATTTCGCTATAAAGATATTTGAGGGATTTTAAATGATTTGTTAAAAATTTATCAGAGATGCATTATTCCCTTTAAATCGTCAAGCCTCGAAAATATTATATGTCAGCTAACTGAAACCATGTTTATTAATGAACTAGTTTCACTGTCTGCTGGACCTGATTAATTGCGAGGTTCATATGAACCAGCAATGTGCATGTTCATTGTGTTGAGTGCTATATTAATTATTATTGGAATAATAACCCAATGACTTTTAATATGTTGGAAATGTGCGGTAACTCATGTGACGAAAAAGTAAATCTTAAAAAGAGCAACCAATCATTTTATTTTAAAAAAAAAAGAACACGAAGAACACATAAGCACGAAACAATTGGCTTGACGTTATTTTAACCACTAAAACTGAGGGGTTTAACACCTGCCATCATCGCCAACACTTCCAACAGCAGTGGTTATTACTGATAAGTATAAGTAGTTACGTAAGTTTTCTGCAAGAGCGCCCCTGTCAGCTCAAGCAAAATAGCCCCTCCTCTTTCACAAATGTGCAAGACGAAAAAAAGCAGGGGCTAATGAATCCCCAATTCATCAACTTTTCGCAAAGCAGGCGTCTTCGTGTGGGCTGCGAGCGGCACAAGCCATTCGTCCGAGCGCTGTCTTAAGTCATGGTTGACCCCTAAATTATTACAGATACACTGCTAGATAGACGCACTGATTGGACGCAGTGGGGGGAACAGTCGAGCCGCACATTCCCCGGCAAAAGGGGGAGATACTTTGAACCATTTAAAAGACGAAAATAATCGCGCCCATCTGTCCTGTGAAAATTCACATATTCTCTATGTGCCGGGGAAAAAGATGTTCGCCCTTGCGCGCTCTGATACGTCGGCCAGACGGTAGTTTTACTGAAGCCGAGGTTTTCGGCGAAACCATCCCTTTTCATTCGACCTCCCCGTGTCTCTCCGGTCGCTTTTCGTTGGTAGGGTCCTCGGCAGTTGCACATGTGTGCCTGTCACTTTCAGATCGTTCATCTCTAGTGCTCTTGCTTTCTCTCCGCTGCCCCCCTTTTAAAAATCGTTTCGACAGTATCCAGTCTTTGCGCTTTGATATCCTACATCCTCCTACCTTGCTCTCGGCGGCAGCCTGATTCCATGAACAGAAAGCCCTGCTTGGTCAATCGCGCTGAAATAACGGGAGTGAGAAGTGCATTGTGCGAAGACTTGTTTTGTTGCCAGTTCGATCATTAAGGAACCTCGTTGCGAGACAAATGAGTTCTTGCATCTTTTGGTGAAGTTTTGCGACGATTCTGGACAACGGGATGCTGATTGCGTTTGTACCAGGTAAGGGCCTGAATCGCGCCGCGTTTTCTTCCACTCATAAAGTTGCCATATTTTTGATAAATCAAAGGTTTGAAGAAGCAAATTTTAATTATGCTCCATTTCACACTTTTATACGAGTTTTGTTGCAGAAAAGGAAGCAACCTGGTTATTTTTGTTTCAAGCGACTCGGCTAAACAATGGTAGTTACTATCATAATTCAGAAAAGTCTTGAATGCATCTGAGTAACTGCATAATCAAGTGTGTGCGTGTGTGTATGTGTGTTAGTTTTTTTTTTTGTAATGATTTTGAACAATAATCATCTTATGTGACTAACTTGTTTAACAATAGCTGAAATTTAATTCAACTTTAGTAAGTTTCGATAACAATAATAAGGAATAATTTGAATTGAACTGGTTGCAGTTACAAATTTTAGTGAAAATTATTTCAGTACCGTATTGCACATTGCATTCATCCCCTAAATCCCTCTGCTAATTCTTAACGTGATTAATCAACGCTCAGTCTGAACAGTAATGAGATCACAGTTCATGGGACAGTGCTGGTTTTCATTTGCAAAATGTTTGTCTGCTGTTTACCTCATATACAACATTATATGAACTGTATTATTGTCTGTCTTTCTGTAGCGACTCTTTCGTTCTGTATTTTGGACTTCTAATCACATATCGCTGATCTGACTGATCTGGGGCTATGGGACGTGGTAATTCAGCCACCTTACGCTTACGACCCTGCATATTATGTGTTAAGGCACCTCAGCAGTAAAACAGGTTAGCATTGGGTTGCGTTGCCTATGATGATGGAGATGAATATCAGTATTGTTGAATGCATCACGTTGTGCACTGTACTGTGCAGTTCAACGTCAAAAGGAACATTGTTACTTATATGCTTACACCAGGATAGCGGCTTCTACTTAGCGTTTGTAACATTTCCAGAGACGGCCGTAGTGCATTCGCTTACCTTGAAGGTACACTAGCTAGGATTAAAACGTGAGGTTTTATACGATTTGAAGGGTTTTTTTGGCGTTCGTGAAGCTTGATTAGAATTACTGTACAGTTCATAGTGGTGGAAACTGACTGAATGAGTCACTTCGTGTCTTTCCTGGGCTTCTGACAGATTCACTCGATCAATGCCATTCGAACTCAGGAGTCTGTATTCACTGGCTTCGTCTGATGCCAGTGAGCTACAAAAAAAATCCGATATTTATCAGAATTCTCTTTGCATACTTTAAGAGAGACCTATAAGGCCCGTTCAATGAGGATGTCTATTGCTTGGTCAATCATTGTATGTAAACAACTACAGCAGAGGGTCCCATTCGTTTGTTGAAAGTTTGTTTTAAGAAATTATAAGGAAATTAATGTTTTTTCAAGGAAAGTATGCTTGCTGAGACAGTCACGTCTATACCACAAGGAATTATGTTGTCGTCGGTCAGAAGAATTTCTTAATAAAAATAAATAAATTAAAGCTACATTGTAAAATTTACTTCAGTTGTACCATTTTTATTTCAAAAGTTAACAATCACCGCTGTTCTTTATGGCCTCATGGAAAACGTGAGATCATTCAACGTTATAGCGTGAACGATGACATTATTTTGCCTTACGAAGAAACCGACCAACTGGACTCAGCACCTCGATTTCAGGAGATGAACAGTGTAACATGCTTCCTTGTGACTGGTAGCTGTCGTCTTTTTCTTTCGTTTCTCAGAATAAATCGATCATTTGAAACGTACACAAATAAAGCCCTGAATTCACTCGTACAAAACAGTGCCAGTTGGACTCTTCTTAAAGCTGTAAGGTGTAAATGTTGCAGTCCGTTTTGTACATCGGCAGATCATTGTTTTGGAAGTTTAACCTGAGGAGCTCGATCAGAGACCCTTTGAGTCTTTTTCAGAGGACTTCAGCTCTGCCACAATGCTGCATTGTATTTCTGAGCAGATTGGGAAGTGTTCCTGTGCTGGTCCAGTGTACTTTATCTTACTGTATATCTACCGTTCAGGTTTATGGTCTCAATTGCCTCTCTTTCATTTTTTTATTTATTAATGATTTGGGCATAATATGTCAACTTTTAATGTGTCTTCTCAGGGTAAATTTCTGCCGTAGGTTTTTGTACTTTGATCAGATCATAGTTTTACCTGTGCTATGAACATTTGAAAAGACTTCAACCAACCCCCCCCCGCCCCCCGCCCCCACTTTCACAAATGCTCCAAGCAGCAATATAAACAAATTTTTCTGTTAATGTGAATTAAAATGCCTGCATTTATTGTAATCTGATTATTGCCATCCAACATCATGTTATTCTGAAGCTGACTATGTATTGTTGATACAATAGGTACCGCCTTTTGTCATGTTGCCTGGCATGAACTGAATCATACCTTTGATCATTCTAAGACATCTTGCATATATATTTTAAACAGACCATTGTTAAAATAGCTCCAATTGTTGCAAAAATCCCACCATGTTGTCACTTTGAAAGTCCATTCAATTACTGACGTTGCAAGGAAAAAAAGGATTTCTAGAATAATTTCCAGAATGCAGTTTTAATCCATCTCTGATGTGGCCTTGCAGCATTGCATATATGGCGCCAAAAAGGCCTCATTATCTCCAATTAACTTATCAGTGAATGATAGGAATGTGAACAAGCCTGCAAAATTCTTTTCCTTTTCTTTGTTGTGGCAGATTCAATGACTGTAAAATTGGTTGACAGGTCATGGTTGGGATCAATGCCCAACCTGATTTCTTTTCAGAAATGGTGGGAAGGGGGCCCGTTTATTTATTTTTAAAAATTGTATTAATTAAGATAAGTTGTCTGCTATGAAGCTACGTTCAGGTGCGGTATGCCGGGTGCTATAAACACTTGTCCTGAACGAGTTTCTGGGAATGGCGAGTCATAGGCAAACTGTTTATCCTTTTTATAACGTACTATAATGTAATTATGGCGCCGTGTATTTCAACACTGTGTTCTCTTTAATGGTTAAAATTTTAATCAAATGGATGAAGTCTCATAAGTTGCTGTCTAATCATATCACTCACACAGATAATGAATCCTTCACAAAGCAAGTCAGTTATCAATAAAGATTAATTGTTTTAATCTGTTCAGTTTACTGAGTGTGCTGTCCTTGGGAAATAGTGATATATATATATATATATATATATATATATATATATATTATATATATATATATGTACATTCATTTATTGATTTATTTTCTTGCCACCTTAGACCCCAGTCTTCCCATGAAATACATTTTACTGCTATATGTGTGACATATAATTTGTAATGTGAACCTGCAGCCTGGCTAGTAAAGGGGAGGCTTATTCATATTGAATGCAGGGGGAAAACAGAATGCACTGCTGTTGACAGCTTTGTTTAATGGATAATTACAATAGCTGTAGCATATACAGACTGGTTGCAGAGCTTGTTAAATCTAGTGCATGAGCAATGGCTCAAACCATCACTTTAGGGCCATTCTCTACTGTAGTGAAGTGCAACATTTGTGGAAACAAATCTAACTGGGTCGTTTCACTTGAGTGGCGCATTCTGGAGAGACAGAACCACACAGTTTACTGTCACTGCTCAGCAGCCTGCTTGTATAAACACTGCAAGTTATTTGGCAAATTGGGAAAGTAAAAGAGTAGTGTTAGGGAAATGTATTCTTGACCTTGGAGGGCCCATATTTTGTCTAACAGGGATAAGAATGAGAGATGGATTCAGCCAGTATTAAAAGAATACACATTCCTTCGACTCTGTGATCCCTGAACTCAGTTAAGCTATGCAAGGTTTTTCGTTGGTTTGAAATCAATCTTTTTATTGAGGAACGAAGGTTCTGAACTTTTTGGGGGAAATGCCTCTGTATAGGTTATTGCTTGGAATCCATACATGTCGTGTGTGTTAGCGGTATTGCGAGTGTGTGTGTGTGTGTGTGTGTGTGTGTGTCTCTCACTGTCTGTCTGTGCGTCCGTCTGTCCTTATTTCTGTGTCTGTGTGTGCATGCTTGTAGAATTTTGTGAAAAGGATTATTTTAAAAAATGATAGAAGCAATGGCTGAATTTGTATTAATTTTTGTGGTAGTAATGTCAGATTATATTACAATTTCTCTACATTGTTGTCCCCTACAAATCATTCATAGCTTTGCTTTGTAACCCAATGAATATTAGATGATTCTGAAGCCAGTACTACCTTCTCTTTATGTATGGTAAATTTTATTTTTTGCTCGGGGAAGGGCGGGTGGACACGTTCATACTGCCAAAGAGCAGCTAGTTACCCTTTTCCCCTGCACCTCAATGAAATATTTATAGTCTTCTCCTTCATAGAGCACCAACGGGGACCATTATTGCTGCTTCTAAAAATACTTTGGATTTAAAACATGAGGAAGTGTGAACATAACTCGTGTTATGCCTCGAACAGACGCATGTAACTTTATACCCGTGTGACTGTGAATCCTTGTCTTATTTCAGCAAATGGTTCCTCTCGCTGAAATGTGAAGGCATGTGCTATTGGACATACAGATGTAAACATGAGACATTTTGCTTACTGTCAATTGAAACAATTCTATTGTAAAGTTTTAAAAATCAACTGTCACAGGAAAGCATGTTTTAATCTGAAATGTCTTCTGGAACCCGCCTGAAATGAGAATTTGGTGTGAATTATCTAAAGTGCAAAGCTAAAAGAGATCTTTGTTAATCAAGGTCATTTTTTGTTTGTTACAGCAGGAAGGTAAACAATCTCAGCATAAATGACTCTGTATTATAACACTATATAACACTTAAACAAAATAACCAATTCACTGTCATGTTCGTTATTCATGAACATTATACGAGGCAGAATTTTTCAAATGGACAGAAAAAAAAAATTCACTTCAAAATATTTTTTTTGTGTCCTTACACCCGGAGTGTGTGACAAGGAAAATAGAGTCTACCTCACTATTTACTTTCAAAGGAATATACATAACCGTGTTTCACACTGTCTTAGTTTTTAGCCATAAATACTCAGAAAAAATATGATTTTGTATTTACTGAAAAGCTCTAGGCAATGACTCATAATAAACATTTCATTTGTACTTAAAAATAAAGCTTTTAATCAATCAAAACTTGTATTTTTAACACGTTTAATCCCACTGGTCACATTTGTGACCGATTTTTTTTTTTTTTTTTTTTTTTTTTTTACTTCATGGAACTCTAAAAGTGTTGTTGCTGGATTTGGGCAAAAATGCAACTTTGAACTTAACTTAACCATCATGAAATTAAAAAAATACATACAGTTTATGCGTCAGGGAGGTCTAAGGAGTAAAATGCACGCACTCACATTACAAGGAAAAATATGGGATTAAGCGGGTTTAGTGAATGAGAACCATTGTCAATAGTTGGAGTAATATGATTTTTTTCACATTAAGGGAGAACAGTATTGTGATCAAAAATGTAACTGAATTCATTGTAGAACTACTTTAGTCATATTATCTCCAGGTACAGGACATTTTGATCGCATTCTTGTCCAAAGTGACTTGCGCAACTTTTTGTCATGGTATAAATACTCACATTCACAACAACAGATGCCTGAACTGAGAATCAAGTTTAGGACCTTGGAGTTGAACGTTTTGTCTGCCAAAACTGATTTGCTTGGCCGAGGTCGAATACTGTAGACCCAGATTTACATGGATTTCGGTTAAACCAATATAAAGATGGATATTGATGTTGCTGAGCTTGCTGACAGCTCTAAAACAAGTGGGATTCCTTTTTTTAAAAATGAGCTTGGTTCCGTAAATGAAATGTTCGGTAGCTGAGATAAAATGTTCCAAAATCTGACCAACCGAACTAAAGAAAAGAAGGTGCTGGTTGAGTTTGATTGTTTGAATGTATGACTAGCTGCCAACTCTTTTGGGTCATGCATCACGAATGCTCACTTTAGATAATCAGAGCCAATCAGAGGCAGAGTAGGGGCGGGCCTTCGCAGAATGTGGGTGGCAAAATATAATGCATCTCATAAGCATATGTCATTATCCTGCAATTTGTTTTCCCTCACTGCTGGTACTTTATTGAGCAGTGATGTTATTTCATCATTTGCGGTATAGCTAGAAGTTGATTGCTAAATTTAGAATTAGTAGGATAGATTTTATTATGAGTGAAAAGCACTTGCTTATTAATGTTAGTTAATTCGCTAACGTTATCAATTTGATGTGTTTAATGTTTTTAGCAGGACATTGTTACCTCAAGTTAGTTTACCTCCACCATATTCCTCTCAGAGGAACCAAGCTAACATAAGTTAAAGCAACAAAAAAAAACCTTTTTGCTACATCATTTTTCCTCAAGGAAATTTGACCTTTTTGCTACAACATTTTTCCTCGAGGAAATTTGACTAACGATGCATTCTGCGAGTGAGTAGTAATTATCAAATTTATAGTGTATTTATGCATCTCTTACTGCATTCATTTCCAACAGGAGTAATTTTTAATTCCAGAAATTAATATTCAGTCTGACTGAACGCAACAATATAGGGAATTAAGCACATGATTTCGTCCATGCACTTAATCATTTTGCTTTGAACTCAAGCGAATTGAGATACATTGAATGAAATTGAAAACCCATAGCTTTATCTCCATATTGAGTTTAATTTCATCTAAATGAAACAAGAACTATTTTGACTTCAAATTTTCAGGGATTGAAAAATTCATTGATTGGATAACATGGTCATTCAGATAGTCTGTTGACTTCATTTTATTGCTGCACATCGTTGTTGAGCCTAGATCTGACTGAGTAAAGCAACCCCAGATCACAACACTGCCTCTAGAGGCTTATTCAGTTGGCATTATGCAGGATGATGATGGGTGCATCATTTCATGGGCTTCCTTTCTAACCCTGAGATGCCAGTTGTTCTGAAATCAGTGAATCTGGACTCATCAGGGGTGGGTTTCCCGATAACGTTGGATCTCAGGATTAACGAGTGTTTTTAAGAGATTCTTAAGCAACGGACGTTCTCTTGTCACGTGGGTTAGTTGATAGCGAACCAAAGAGATGCTTTGGTTGCGAACGTGTTTGGGAAACCTACGTTACTTTAAGAACGATTGTAAGAGTCATTTAAAGAGGTTCTTTGCGTTAAGAGGCTTTCGGGAAACCCACCGCAGACTAGTTTGTACATGACCTTTCTCAATTTCTCCAAAGTCTGGTCTTTATGCTCCCTAGCAAATTGAAGTTGTTTTTTTCCAGTGAGCCTCACTAACATGTGGCTTTCTTTTGGCCATGCAGCTATTTAGTCCAAGTCCTGCAAGTTCTTGTCACATTGCGCATGTGGAAGTGCTCGTACTTTCACAATTAAACATAGCCATGAGTTGTACTGTTGATTTTTTTTTATATTGAGACTTCACTAAACATTTTAGTGAACCTTGATCACGATTATTCTTTTTTTTTTTCAGACCCCTTTATTCCACAATGTTGACCACCATTATCCTTCCAGGTTTTAATAGTGCGTTGGAAATTTCCTGAAAGTGTTGAGTCCTGTCCAGGCCTTTTTACAGTGCTTTGAAAAAATATTTGCCCTCCTCCCAATTTAAATGTTTAATATCATCCGACTAATTTTAATATAAGACAAAGACAATGTGAGTAAACATGATGACATTTCAGTAAGCATTTTTGTGATTTCCAATCACAATCACTCATGATTTTTTTTTTTTCCCCGACCCATTTCTCTCGCAAAGTTGATGGTTGACCACTATCCATCCAGGTTTTTATTATGCATTGAAGTAATTTCAGTGATCTTCTTAGCTGTTTTATTTGCTTGATGCTGGCCATTCATTTGTCCCTTTTGAAACACAGTAACATCTTTTCCACAATCCCGGGATACATCTTCCAACATGGTTGTTCACGAAACGAGAAGCTACACACTCCATCAGTCAGGATTAAAAGTATTGTTGCCAGCTGAAGCATATTAGTAACTGCAATAATGATTCTACCATAGGTTCTTTGGTAAAAGCTTATTTTAATCCGAACTGCGACTTTTTTTGTTTGGCCTGGCGGTGTAATTTTTTGATGTGTGCAGTTTTTTTTTAAACTGCAAGTTTTTCGTTGTATTTCTGCTGTTGTATTGCAAATATGACCACTGGCTTGCATGAAATGTCAATTTTAGTTTGTTTAGTTTTCAGGTGTTAAAATTCTGAGTGTTTATTACAGGCAATCTGAGCCTGAAATATTTCCTGAATTCATGGGTTAAAACTGCATTGCTCAGATATCTCAGTCCTATGTGATGTGTCCTGTGTTTATACAGTACTTGGATAACATGCACTTCATGTTGAGACTTTCTGGCTCCTTAAAGACTGACAGCTGTATAAGGGCTGGGGTGTGTGAGGCATCGAATAGAGGCATGCTCTTAAGCCAGTTGGCAGCTGAGATCAACCTGTATTTTCATTTGTATCTTAGCGAGCACTCACAGCAGAATGACCAATTACATAGTGGACAAATCTATGTGTAAATACATATAAAAAATATGCTAATAAAATACGTCTTTTTTTGTTGAAATATAATAAAATTGTATTCCTTTTCATAAATGAACCGAGTATTCCTGAGTTAAAACCCAAAAATCAAATCTCTAATAATGATATGAGTAATTCATAAAATTGTATATTCCATTTATTTTGGCTGGAATGACAGGCCAACTTTATCATCACTGGTTTTATTACAGTCTTCACTGAACATAATAAAGGGTGAAAAGAAGAATTTTTTTCAGTTAATCAAATGGTTAGTCAGGCTTTTTACTCTTTTTTGAGATAAGCTGTTATTCTCTCCTTGTTGATGATACTGCTAATCAAGTAAGCTATACCATCTTGGATGATTTTCAACATCTTGGCGACTACAGTTTTGTGACCAACCAGAGCAGCTGGTTACTATTTGTTGTGAAGTGTCTAATTTATGCCAATGAAATGAGATATTTTAGAATGAGATTGCCTATAAGGTAGGAAAAGTAATTGGTTGGTTATGGTGAGGTAGCCTATAAAGTATATAAGTGTTTGATATATTTTTGTGAGGTATAGCTAGTTTGGTTTCTACTGTAAGGAGAGGAGAGAGGCTCTTTTTTTTGACGTTGGATGCACTGCTGAAATCCTCTGTGTGGTTGGCCTTAAAGTTGACATGGCACCAATTTATTAGAGGAGGGCCCACCTGATGACCTTCCTGGCTGCGGACATCTAACTAGGGTTAGATTTGAATTGGTAGGTCTGTTACTGCAGGCTAATAGGGCAAGTTATTGCAGTGTGTTTAGAATAGTAGGAGGATAAGTTTTTCTGACTTTGGGTGGTACAACATATGCAGGCAAAGCGTTTGGTTAAACTTATTCTTGAAGGCTTTGATGGGATACTTGTCTGCACTTGTGCTTTTAATAATGTCACAGTTCTCACTGAAAATAATTAAGGGCGAAAACAAGATCTTTTTCCCCCCTAGCTTCTTTACAGTTCATTTATAGGTTAGTCAGAATTTTTTAAACTTTTTAAAGATAAGCTGTTATTCTCCCTTTGTTGTTGATGTTGCTAATTAAGGGAGTTATCCACTCTTGGATGGTATTCAACATTCCAGCTACTACAGCTTGGTGACCAACCTGAGCTGCTCCCAGAACATTTTAGTTTTAAATAATATTGGTGCTGGGCATGCTTGTTGTTCGGGAGAAGAGGAGATGACCAATAATATAGTCAGAATTTTTAAAAAATTAATAATAATTAGTTTTATATATATATATATATATATATATAATATATATATATATACTCAATTCCTTTGGTTTGCACGGCCCTGTTGGTTGTTCATACTGAAATACATCAATATTGTATCGATGTGGTTTGTAAACTTCTTGGTCTGCTATCTGTAACTATGGCTCCAGATCTATGATCCTATGGTCTCATACAGTTGGATCATTGAGATTTACAAACCATATAACCATCACTTAATATATGAATATATGTATGTGCAGGCATGTCCTGTATGTATACTTTGTATATTTTCACATGTGAGTCCATCACTTGGCTTCATATGGCACATACTGTAGAAAGATATATAGCTTTGGCTGGAGTTAAAATGTGTGGAAATGTGTTTCCCAAGGCACTGTATCTCAAATCTGTGGCTCTGTATTAAAGTGGTGCCCTGTGGTTGGCTGTGATTTGGTTTGTTGATGCTGAAGTTTCTGTAATCATACTGAAATGCGATTGAGGAAAGTGCATTTTCACATTTCTGAATGTGACTGGGGCAGCCTGAACTAAAGATAAAATATTTGCCCTTCTCAAAAAGCATATCTATATTTACGTGCTAATCTCATACATCATTGTTCATTTGCTGACAAAATAAGTGCAGTTCAGAACAGCTTATGAAAACATACTTTAATTAAATTGATTTGTTCATTTGATGAATTGAATCATGTGTCCTATTAGTTTTAGTGAAATTCAATAAAATCTTTTTTTCTTTTTAGGAAGAGTTTGGCTTCTGCATGTGTCAAACTGTTTCCAATTACTTTATTTCCTGTCTTGTAATGAAGGTATTGTGGTGTTGAATGTCATAGTTGTCTGTAGAACTGCATTCTCCTTAAGTCGCAAAAAATGTTGAAATCTTCTGCAATCCTTCGCATTGGGATTGAGAGCGAAATCTGTTCAATTTACGTGTAGTACATCAGCTTCACACATGCAAAGGCTTCGATGGTACTGATATTTCATTTGGCTCATGTCATTTCTTGCTCAAAATGAAAGGATAATAGACATTATAAAGAAGTAATGAAGTTTATTGGAACAAAGTGCCGTGCATATTGCTTCTTGAGCTGGGCTGCTTGTTTGGAAGGTACACCTAACAAAAGGGGATTTTTTTTGTGATGGATAATAGTTTCACTCATCAAATTGTGAGCTGAAAGTGAGAAATGATTATAGGACTCTTTTCATGAGATTTCCATTGTTTAATTTAAATTTATTTTGGCTAGGGAGTTTGAGGGGTCAGCTGGTCGTGGTGTAATGGTCATACATATGAGTGTGTGCTTCAGCTAGTGCTCTGCTGCATTGTTTAACTGTAAAAGGTTTTATTGGAAAGTATGCCTATTTCTGCTCTGAATTGATTTTCTAATGGGTTATGTCACTGACAGTCCAGTCCTGTCTTTTCAAGGTTTATCTTTGAAGCCCCCCCAAAAAAAAAAAAAATTTAAAAAAATTAATTTAAAAAAGCTGATAATTGAATGAACTTAATTGATGTAAAGGGTGAATGCTGTTGACTGGATTATTCAGGAAGCGAGTTCAGTGTCTTTCAGGTGGTATTTAAAAAAGGACAATGTATTTAAATACATTTTCCTTTTTTCATTGTAATTTTGAACTTTCTTCTTCAAAGTCATAGTATATTATGTTGTACAATGTTGTATAAACTAATAGTGATGAGAATACTCACATCTGCAATCTGGAAGGTCATTCTTGACCTTTTCACACTGCTTTTACACATACTTACAATTGCAAAGCAAAATTAAAAGTCTTATTGTTTTACCTTTTGTATTTGCCTTCCTGATTGGTGTATTAATTGTTGGCTAGTTGATTGTTGGCTGATTCACTACTCTTTTTCCCCAAACATTCGCAAGTGATATGCATGACATTTTAATGTAACAGTGCCTCATAAAATGTGTCATGCTTCTACAATTTTATTCCGGCAATGTAAATCGAAGAAAATGTATTCCGGCACTCACTCAAAAAAAATCTTTATATTTAATGTAGGCAATAAGACGGGCGCGTTTCAGCTATAAGCCGTTATCAGCTTAAAGAAAGTAACAGACATGACAATTTATACAAAAAGTGGAGAGCAAACACCAATCAGGACATATTATACATAATAACTCAATCAGATAGGCGTGTGACGGAACCGCTTCAATACGGCCTCCTTGTAAAAAAGTGTGATTTTTTTACCCACACGGTTTTTGCCAGGTTTTGGAATGAAATTTCCATGATACCTTTATGTCCGGGGTAAAAGTTCAATGTATGCATTGGTCACTCAACTTGTGAACAAAAACTAGCTTCCCTGCCCCAAGTATAACATTAGAGTTTTCAGTGAGCGCTGATAGTTAACGTTAAGTTAGCCATTTCACACTCAGGTGGTTAATAAATGACTATTAACATTATGTGTCAAGGTCCAAGACTGCAGCCAACATTATTGTTAGTTTACTAATGATAAAGATTATTAACATTAAAGGAAATATGCATCATATCAACAGAGTCAACAACACGAGAGGTCAACGAACATCGGAAACGTTATCTTTTGCCAAAAACAATTGCTTTAGTGAAGGATGAGCTATATGGTAGTCAGCTACGCTAAAGTAATGACGCAGTAGTACAGAAGCAATGCTGTCCTACAATCTTACCATCTTTTTGTGTCCACACACTGGAGATTTGGGTTTTCACTTTTTTTTTTTTTTTTTGCATAGATCTGAATAGTGGGCAACGTCATCACTATTTATTTCCCGTGAATAGCAGGTGAACATTATGTGGACGTCATGAACGCAGCCTTCCACAGAAGATTGCCGACCCTGCTGCCTGCATTTTGAACTTATTTGCTAAAGCCTTCCACTCCACAAGAGGCTGCAAATCGATTGCTGGGGCGCAGTCAACTGCACGTCCATGGCATTTGGAGAAATACAAATTTTCTGATATATGACCAAAAGTAATGTGAATAATTACAAAGAACGTGGAGGGTGTTTCCAGTGCTCTCTTTATGGGATAAAACCCTTTTTCCTGGTTTGTCAAACCTAGGAACTGTAGCTAAGCATGGGCAGGACTTGACAAACCATCCATTGGCCTTTCAATAGTTTCCATTGTTTAAATTTACGAAATAGCTCATTGCAGTTCTGTTCGACAGGAATGTCCTTTTCAGTCTCCAATTAAGGATCCAAGGAATTACAACCATGTTCCTCAGTATGTATTGCAGGTAAAGTAAGTTCTTGTCACGCCATTCAAATGCCCGCTTTTGCGACCTTGTCATTCTCGCTTGCTCCTTGACTTTCAGTTTGAAAAGCCAGATGTATAGGTTCAGACAGGTTTCCGCAGCCGTGCTGATCTTTTACAAAGTAGTTCCCTGTGCCACCACAATGCAAAGCAGTCTAGTGAAGTGTGCATCGGGAAAATGACAAATGAGAAAATAATTTGAATGCAAACTTGGGGAAAGGGCATTGCTCAATGAGGCAATACAGAAGCAGAAAACAGGAGAGGCCATGAGTGTCATAACAAATATGCATTTATCGGAGGTTCTGGTGTGGTTTCTGAGTTCAGCTGGGTCAATGCAAAACTTCTCTCTGTGACAGAGCCAATAAAAATAGGCACAAATGGTATGCATTTTCACGAATACACTGCATGCAGTTTTATTTTTTATTTATCTATTTTTTTTTTATCTCATTCAGTCTTAGAGTCTAGAGTTGCAAGTGCGTCTCTGTGGAGACTAAGTGTGACAGCCTGCTCATGTTGGGTACCGGCTATTTGCACTGAGAGGGGGGAACGAGACTTTATTGGTCAGTTACAATTTAAAACTGATTCCCAGCAGACTTTTCCAGCAGGAAATCAGTTGGATAAGATTTTAAACAAAAAATTATTTTGGGGGGCAATAAACACCATACTGAACTCGGAATATTTTTGTATTGCATTCTGAATATTGGGATTCTCCTTCCTCGCCTCCAGATAAATATTCTTATAATCAGCTTATAAACATGGTCATTTGTGTTTTCCCAGCTTTTTTCCACACTGAGTACATGTAAATTAATGTCTGATCCTTTTTTGTAAGCTTCTGACTTAGTTTCTCAAGCACCAAGTGACTAAAATGGAGAGCAAGATTACAGATCCCTGAACCATCCTGCTGATTTCAGTGCTGCTGCGAAACATGTTTTGGTTATTATCATTTAACCTAAGAGTACCTCAGTGGAAACAACCAAATGACAGAAAATCAATAGCAGCTGGTTCACCACTCAGTAGATGTGAAAAACACATCTGTTTGCAATTTTAGCCATTAATCCGAATTGTAAACAGGGGCTATAGTTTGCCGACACCGGGAGCATCTATGAATTATCTCAACATGCGCAGTCCCGCAGAAAGGTTACATTTGGTTGGCCACAGCATTTACCGCCTACTCAAATGAAAAGTGTTTATTCTGCATTGAATTATTGCACTGTAAAACCTAACAGTATATCTTACTAGTTAAATTAAGTTGACAGTAATTAAAAACAGCAGAAATTTGAAATTACTTAAATGTTGAAAGTATATTGAACTGATTAGAGACTGGTTGTGAAAATAACTTAAACAAATAGAGTTTACATTTTTGTTTTATCCATATTTGTGTAGGAAATTATTGATTGCAATGAGTTGAGTCAGGTTGGTTGAAGCAC
This sequence comes from Gymnothorax javanicus, assembly GCA_029692085.1. Taxonomy (NCBI): domain Eukaryota; kingdom Metazoa; phylum Chordata; class Actinopteri; order Anguilliformes; family Muraenidae; genus Gymnothorax; species Gymnothorax javanicus. The sequence continues at coordinate 132,984,073 of CM056195.1, read as the reverse complement.
GGCTTCAGCCTACGCAAACGTCAGCCATGTATCAACCAATCAAATTGCCTATTCTGCCAGAGCTTTTGACAGCGAAAAATATTCCAACATGGCGACCGTCTTGAAAAACGGTAGATGTTAACGTGTGTAGTTCGACTTTTTGAGATTAGATTTGATTTATGATACGAGAAACCACTATTGTTTAGTCCATAAATTCTGTTGTTAATATAAAAAAGTTTGCAGGAAGAGAGCTGTACGATGCGTGTCACAGCTCACTGATAGCCAGCGTGTTGGTGTAGCAATTCTCGGTATCGCCAATACGCAAAAAATGCCTGGATGTAGCGTTTTTGGCAAAAAAACATGCTACGTCCGACACCCAGTTACTTCCAATGCATCGCTGAGACTATGTCAACGTTTAGCGTCAGCTCACTGCGACTCTGGTTGACATGCACGCATACATATTGCGGTCATTGTGCGAATAAGTCTCTCATCCAGGGGTATTTCTGAAGTTTTTTCCGCTTATTTTCGTTCGACAAACACATGGCAGTTTCACAGTAACGACCCATAGCCTTAATGACTACAGTTCAGTTACTGTGGGGCTCTGCAGAGACCGGAAGCAACTGGGCCGCTGAACTCTCCCATAATACATCTGAAACGGGGCACGAATGCAACATCTGGGCATTTTTTTGCGTATTGGCGATACCCTTAGTTGGTTGTTCAGCTGTTGATCTCAAGCGTTGCTAGAGGTTTTGCCCTGATTGGAGCCTGGTCGTGCGATGAAGAGGAGTCCCTCCCAACTTAACCCTAACCTAAATACATAAATGTGTCATCACTGTGTCATATGGCAACTTATCAAAATTAATGTATCTCGATCATCTCTGACCCCAGGTGGCCATTTGTAATGAGGTACAGGAAATTAAATGATTTAAGGCAATTGGTTATCTTAAATGGAATGAATGAATGGATGAATGGATTGGCTGTAAAGTCACTGTATTAACATTCGTTACTGCTCAAATGAGGAAGTAGTTTTCACACACTTCATTTCTGGCCATCTGAAGTATTTATTACTTGTCAAGGTAACTTGAACAAATGAGTAAAAAGAAATACTTCACTTCAGTTTAAGTTTGGTGAATGTAATAAGTATAGTTTACTTGACTCCTTTAAGTTAGCACAACACAAAATATACATGTACTTATAACTCAGTTAAATGACTTATCCACACTTAATTAAATGAGTTACCAAACTCAAATGATTCAAGGCAATCGGTTTACTCAAATAGTATGAGTTAAGTTAACTTCCCAGGTTTTACAGTGAGGGGGCCAGGTGTAACTTTTTGACTTTCTGGCTTTTTTTTTTTTCTCTCCAAAATAGTTTTCTTCCGTTAGAATGATGAGTTGGCTTGTAGCCTTAATCCATGTTATTTGAGACAAGTCATTTAGTTTCTACAAAAAAACTTAAGCTGGATATGGACTTCTTATGTTAGGTGGATGATCGATTTGTTTGTATATTTCCCCCAAAATACTTTTTTTTTTTTAGAGTAAGGAAAGAAGAACTAGCCTACAGCGTTGAGTGAATTATTTGGTTGGTCAACGCATTCTCATCCGGTAGAGCTTTAAATCCATGGACCAGTACATGGTGCTGTACGCCATCATTAATTTTGCACTTTTTTACCGTACTCTAATTACAAATGGCTAAAAGGCGTGTGCTCATTTCGTACTATTACTTGAGGTCAAACTAAATAGAGATGGGGAACAGGAGATATTAGTCAAAAGAAAGCGCCCAAGGTTGAAGCACAGCCACATAAGTCTCCTGTCTCTGCGGATCGTCGCAGGCCTGCAGGAATTTCCTACTCTTCTCCGAGCTGATGCCGGATGCCCATGTGACACTGTTAATTAATTTGTATTTTATATGCTGGGGGATTGATGGCCACCTGAGCTCACTCCTGAGCCACTGTCTCACTTACCTCACTGGCTTGACCAGGGGGATGCTGATAGAAAGCTACTGTATAGTAGCAGCACTAAGATCAATCTGGTGCATGTGTGTGTGTGTGTGTGTGTGTGTGTACATGTGTGCATTTGTGTGCCTGTATATTTGTTTGTGTGTACGTGTATGTGCAGGCATGAGCTTAGGCATGTGTGTGTTTCGTCAGTATTTGTGTCACGCAAATTTTGGTAGCAAGACTGCCTTTCGCTCTTGATTTTGTACAAATGCGTCTGATGATGGATGCATTGTATCCCTGAACAGCTGTCGTCACTCCACATTTGTTTCACATTCTCTCTCGACTACTGTGGAACATCTAAGTTTGCCTTTTGGACCCCAGCTTATGCTATTTAATGCATTAATTTATTTATGATTTGCTGTATTTTTGTTTGCCGAAATTTGTTGAGAAGGAGAGAAAGGGTGGTAACCTTCTTACGCACTCCGGCACTACTCCTAGTCTACCTACTGAGTGAGATAATTTGATCTGCCAGCATGCAGAAACAGGGCTCAAAATCTGCGTCTCTGTCAGCGTTGTCTAGTTATGCGGCCCCCAGGTGAGATAAACAAGGAAGGACGACGGGTTTTTAATGAATAAATTGGTAAATATCAAAGTCGCATCGACCGAAGTGCATCTCAGAGTAATGAAGATGGCTGCGAGCGGGCAGCACGTGATTGTAAGGCACCTGTGCCTACAATCCAGTTGTGTCTCCTTGCTTGTCTCTCACCCGTAATTTTAGCCACTTACTCTCCTGTTTGCTCGCATGATTTTTTTTTGGTGCAGCCGCCGTTAACATGCATGTTCAGAGAGATCGTTTCCCTGGCAACTACCAAAGCTTCCAGACTGGCGGCCGGGAATTCAAATTTGAGCTTGAGCAAATGCATTTCATATTAAATTCTAGAAAGTTCCAACGATAGTCAAATTGAAACTGTACTTAACGCCTGCAGCCCACCAGGAAATCTAGTAAACCTTAAATAAGCCCCTTTTTTTCATTCCCTTGCAGTTGTTTTATTGTGTAATTTTAAAAGTATTGACACTGTGCGCCACAGGAGACTGGACTGTAGGACAATGAGACAATGAATATTGACAACTCAATTAAATTGCACCATGTTGTCAGTAAGCTGGCCAGTGAAACTAAGAAGCATTATGGACTGCACCTGTAATGGATTTCCAGTCTTAATGTCTTCAAGGGTGTAATTTTAATAAATCAATGGGCCATGTATATATTTTTTTTTCAACGTGGCTTTGCTTCATTAAATGCATTTCTATATAATTTGTCTTTCAAATTTCAGGGTGTTTATCATACTTCCATGCCATTTTTTCATCCATGTAGTTCTCAGGTGGCAAATTGAAAGTCACTGCTATATGTTGATTTGTCCGCAACATAAATTGTGGATAATTTTCCTCATTGAAGGCAAATATGCAAGCATTTACATTCTTCTGATACAGAACATAATAATTGTATCTTACAATTTAAAGTAATCTGCTGTTATTATAATAATTTAACTATCATTTTTCAGGCCCGGCATTTTCTATTGGCATGGTATTTCTAATTTTTTATTTTTTATTTTTTGCCGAACGCCCTCTGCATGTAGCAAGCAAATGATACAGATTCCATCATACCAAAAAAAAATTCAAGTTAGTGGCCTATTACTAATGAATGAATGAATGAATTTCCATTACATTATTTCCCTCACAATTTAGATGACAATGTCATCACCCGCCATCGTCGAAATTCACATTCAATTGCTAGGTGCTGTTCTAGTCTCATTTCTGTATGCACCACTATTGTTTGACAGGCACGTCTTTCTCAATGGACATGAGCTTTAGCTGTCATTGTGCCTCTGTCTGTAGATTAGCAATTAAAGGGGCCTGCACTCAAAAGATTACTTACTAACTTGACAAGCCATGGCAGCTTACTGTTTGCACAGGAGGTGTGTTTACTTGTCACTGTTATCCATTATTTTGAATATATTGAATAGATGGCACATGTTAATGTCTTCTTATTGTCTTAATCCTTTCAAATCATACGTGTTGTTGGGTTCTGGTTCCTCTGCAGAATTGAAAATCCTGGATTCTTTCTGTCCTGTAAAGCATTTCCTGTTATACTTAGTGGAATTTCAGTGCAGATGTAGATACATGCATGTATAGATATACATTATGTTCTATTTAGAATGGCTGGCTGAAGTCTTTACTGAAATGAACTAAACTGCAAATTACAATGTCCTTAACCATCTGTTGAGTGAATTTTTAAAATAGATACAGTTATGCACGTTAGGAAGAGAAGCGATTTTTATGTAATAGGATATGTTGTACAAAAATGTGATTATCCATGTCGTGCTGGCTTACTGTCTCTTTCAAGGTTTGTACGCACTTGTCAGCGAGCAAAGTTACTCCACCCCCTTTGAAGTTCGCAGAGCTTGATTGGGGCTCAGGGGCACAACAAAATATTAGCATCCTGTGGTCTAGAGATAATGTTCATGAGGACTTTGAAGATCACCGGAATCTTTCATGGATGAATGTATTTTTAAGAGAAAAAGTATCCACCATGAACAATCTGCAGCGCAGTCTACGAAACTGGTGAGGAACTCGGAAGAATTATAGCTCTGTGCAAGCTGTGTGGCATCTCGATCAGTATTCTGTGTGTGGAGAAAAATGTTTCCTCTGATGAACTCTGTACTGTAGCCGACAGTTTAGCGATTTTGCAGTTCGGTTTATGTCGTCTCAAGTCTGTGGGGGGTTCAACTCCGGCCCAGGATTAAGTGAAGTTTGAAGGCGCAGTTCTTCAGTCTTCATGGTAGTGCTCCTTACATTTCATGCATCATATCAAATGACTTTTACTTTCATTGTCGATATTAATTTTTCTATTCACTCCCTCAATTTGGAATCTCTCAGTCGTAACTGTCAAATGATCCACCTCATCACTGTGAAGCAACGACCATCAATCTGGCGGGGCGAACACGGAGACTCCGTCTCTTTTTTCTGTCAGCAGTTTCCCAGCTCAGCTGCGCAGCTACTGCATAGGAGAGAAGTGCGGCTATGCCTGATTGGCCAGAGGAGTTCCTCTCAGGTGTTGCCAAACCGTCCAACCCTGCTGATTGTAAAGTTCTCCCCCCGATCATAATTTTAGTTGCTTGTTCTTTGTCCAGTGAGAATACTGGTCACAGTTGCCTTGAGCCCACAGCAGCCTGTTTGCCACTCAACTGCACTATATACACTGCCCTCCAAAAAAAAAAAAAAATAGTTTTTTGGATATAAATAAACAAATACTATGATTGGATCATTATTGCAGCAATTAATATGTTCCAGCTGGCAATAATTATTTTAATCCTAACTGATGAAGTGCACAGCTTGTCAGTTCTTTAAAAAATCATGCCGGAAGACGTATCCTTTGGCGGTGTTAAAAGATGTTTCTGTATTTCAGAAGGGCAAGTTAGTGGTTTGCATCAAGCAGAGTAGACAATGAATGAGGAAAACAAGCTTGAGGAATCATTTTCACACCCGAATTCGCCATCACCAAGACCTGACCTTAACCTCATGGAAAGTTATTGGGACAGCAGAGTGGTTCAACCATGTCGTCGTGAAGACAAGATCTCGAGCCAAAAATGAACCCTTTAGCAAGCATTGGCTTGAGGCAGGGCCGATGGGCATAACTGCATTTTTATGCAGTGAAATATTTTGCTAATTTGCACAAAACTATATATTGTTATATCGTCCTTCCGTCCGGGGTCATATCTCAAAAAACGTTGAAAATATTTCAGCCAAACTTTGTACAATCGTGAACCATGTCAGATACTACGTGTCCAGTCTATTTTCAGTTTTCTGGGATGTCAATTTTCTGATGTTTCCATGGAAACATCACATCTTGTACTTTATTCAATAGTGGTCAATGGGGACAAGTTTTCTCGGAAACTACTACACCTAGATGAATGACATTTTGTTTGTAGGTACTCCTGACGATACTCTTGAACGAGTTTGATACCCAGTTCAGAAACTTTATTTTTACGGAGTTATTGCCCTTGAATCTTTGATTGACTTAGTCGAAAATCGGATGGGACATATCAATGGGGACAAGTTTTCTCAGAAACTACTACACCTAGATGAATGACATTTTGTTTGTAGGCACTCCTGACAATACTCTTGAACGAGTTCGAAACCCAGTTCCGAAACTGTATTTTTTACGGAGTTATTGCCCTTGAATCTTTGATTCGACTTAGTGCAAAAATCCGCAGGGGGGCGCATCAATGGGGACAAGTTTTCTCGGAAACTACTACACCTAGATGAATGACATTTTGTTTGTAGGTACTCCTGACGATACTCTTGAACGAGTTCGATACCCAGTTCCGAAATTTTATTTTTTACGGAGTTATTGCTCTTGAATCTTTGATTCGATGTAGTGCGAAAATCGGATGGGACGTATCAATGGGGACAAGTTTTCTCAGAAACTACTACACCTAGATGAATGACATTTTGTTTGTAGGCACTCCTGACAATACTCTTGAACGAGTTCGAAACCCAGTTCCGAAACTGTATTTTTTACGGAGTTATTGCCCTTGAATCTTTGATTCGACTTAGTGCAAAAATCCGCAGGGACGCATCAATGGGGCAAGTTTTCTCGGAAACTACTACACCTAGATGAATGACATTTTTTTTGTAGGTACTCCTGACGATACTCTTGAACGAGTTCGATACCCAGTTCCGAAATTTTATTTTTTACGGAGTTATTGCTCTTGAATCTTTGATTCGATGTAGTTCGAAAATCGGATGGGACATATCAATGGGGACAAGTTTTCTCAGAAACTACTACACCTAGATGAATGACATTTTGTTTGTAGGCACTCCTGATGATACTCTTGAACGAGTTAGAAACTGAGTTCGAAACTGTATTTTTTACGGAGTTATTGCCCTTGAATCTTAATTCAACTTGGTGCGAAAATCAGCTGGGACGCATCAATGGGTTGTATACTGAATGAACCTTTTTGGTATTTGATTTGAATATGAGTGCATATTACATTTCCATATAAGCGGTATTTTCTATTGACATTTATTGAGCGACAAATGGGGAGCGGGGGTATGTGAGCTTTGCTCGCTTTTTTCTTGTTGAACGTGTGAGGACTCAGTATTCTGAATGCACAAGCCATTTCGTGACGCAAATACGACAGCAAAATAGCTTTTAAAAATGTGTCATAACAACCCTCAGCCTGACTACGCAGTCCCATAGGTTCCATCATATAGCATTGTTCAGGTTTGTCAATGTAAGATAAAAGCGATGTTCTTACTTTGGTAATGGTCCAAACATAAAAATATGTTATAGGTTTCAATCGGCAAAACAAGCAAGCATGGACAAACGTAACTAAAGCAACATTCAGGTAGAAGCTGCGCGTCGTTGCAAATATCACTTCAATGAGCATTTTTACTCATGATGCACACAGATGCACTGCTAGTAATTGTACAGTTGCCTTTTTGGAACAAAATAAACCTACTGGCTATTATGTGCTTATCTAATAGAACAGTAAGTGTTTTAGCCTATCAGTCCTCACTCCAAAATAACAAGAAAATCAAATTCTTTTAGTTTACACAGGTAGTTGCCTGAAACTGTCAAAAGATGGATGTGTATGGTGGCCAACGGATTAATGTTTATGAGGAGGAATTGTTTCAATGGTTTCTGATAAGAAGTGGATTTTGTCAATTACAGTAAGCAATGGAGTTTTGGAAGCGACTTTTTCATGCATATACAATTGCACACCAGTGCAGGGAATCGGAATAGTATATTTCAGTGAAAATTTTGCTATGTATGGGGAAGGAGACCTGATTGAAAGAATTTGTAAAACTGTTCTAAAAGCGAACGCGACTGTGGCTAGTAATGCAGGGAAATTTGGTCTCTCAAAAATTGATTGCTGAAACACGTGCAAAGATAACCAAGAGAAAAATCCATAAAATATTTGTTTTTTGTTACGCAATCATAATATTTGTACCTGCAGGTTAGCCATCTGGCTGTGACTTTATCATTTTACTGGGCTGATGAGGCTTTGTCACTGTGCCATAGGGGCAGAGGAAGCATAAATCTTTTTTTTGACTGACAAATACTAATATTTCCAACGTTGTTACTCAATTTGGGTAATGTTCTTAGTAATTCTGACTATTTAAGAGCAATCTACTGAGTGTCACCTTTCAAACGAGATCATGATTATGCCTGTGGTCAAAGTGATTCAAGAACAGTAAGCATTTTAGTTTGGGAGGAAATTTGGTCAATGAAAGGCTAATGAATTTTCATATCCTTTGTGATTAACAAACCGCTCAGAAGTTCTTCCGACGTCCTCGTAAGATACTACTTTCTGTGATTGCAAATGTCATGTTTTTCCTAGCTCAAATGAACTTGTGCATTAAATACATCTTTAGCTTATCGTTATAAGTGACACCTCTCAGTTTTTTAATCATTTTTATTGTATTGTGTTGTTAAAATAATTTGATGGTGCTGCTAAGAAACCTGAAGTAGTGTGGTGTGATGTTCTGCATTCATGCTCTTGAAGTAACTCGCATTTACTCTTAAACAGGGCCCAAGTCAGCATTCTTCCATTTTTGTTTTTTCCCTTCTCCATTTTCCACTTTGGGAAGGGTGAAGTGTTGAACAGAATATTTGTGGCCACTTTGATGTTTTTGTCTGCTTAATTAAGTGTGATGTCATGCTTGTGGATTTTTCTTACGCTTTTCACTCAGGACGATAGCAATTGCATACTGCAATTCCTTAACGGTAATTTCCTCTTTTTGTCCCTCTATCTGTTTTTTTATTTTTATTTTTAATATTCCTTGGCTTCATGTGTTTTTGTTTTGTATGGGATCTTATTTGGGGATAATAAAGTTGTTTGAATGTGAGCATTCGTTTCTCAGCGAATGTGATTCACCGAGAACAAAATATGTAAATTTAGCGGCTTTACTTGGACAAATAAATATTGCCTTTGCTTTTGCATATTCGCTGTGCTAATTTGTCATGACTTTGTGTGCTAAGTCTAGCACCTTGGTAAAGTCAGCTCATAATGAGCCCAAGGCTCAGTTCTCACTGTGTCTTAAAGGAAGATTTCATTCCCCCCTCCTGAGTTACTGAGCCCCCTGCCAAACCCTGGAAATGGATGTAGTCTTATTCCCAGAATCCAATTTTCATCCTCGTAGCTGCCTCCTGAATGGACTCCACTCCGCAGAGACACCCCACCCTTGCTGATGCAGTGGTCTCAGTTCTGATTGGCTGGGACACTTTTCTGTGGCGTGACTGAGCTTTTCAACCAAAGATTGGTTATTTTGCACTGTTCAGTCAATAGAGGAGACACCGGCAAGCCAAGTTGAATTTGCATCCGTTATCCTGGCATTATGGGTTTTTGGCTAAATGTCAGAGGGTCGTCGTGCCAGATGTCAAATGTGGTCATTCCCTGCGTTTGAAAATGTCAGAATATCAGTTGCCCTGATTGATAATTAGCATTAATAAATATACTCCAACTTTTAAGTAGAATTTTGTTGGAATTCAGGGTCTAAACAAGAAGAAAAAAAAAATCAACTGCTTGTCTCCAAGTTAAAATGAGTTAGCATTCAGAATGGAAAACTACATGGAGAAACGGTTGACTGTTTTAGCCCCTCTCCGGTACATTCTTACTTCCTTTCATCTCTTAGGTGTGATTTGATTCATTAGTTCTACTGTGTACTGAAAATAAAATGTCATGGAAACTCAAAGATTCCATGGGGAATATTAACTGCCTGATTTTCTTTGATTTGTATGATTGTATGAAAGGAGAGCTGAATAGATTTGTATGAAAGATGGCTAACAGAATGGATCAAAATGCCTTTCTATAAAATTTAAGTAATACAAGACATGAAAAAATTGCATTTCAAAATCAGATGCCAAGTCTTGTACAGCCAGCCTCTCGTGCAGCCACGGCTCTGAGAATGTGGCATTTTGTTTGGGGAAGCAGGGAAAACCCCGCCTAGCATGTAGATTGACGTGCAGATCGACCGAGCACAAGTCACTTGGCAGAAAGCATCAAAACAAGTTTCTTGTAATGTTTGAATTCTCTGACTCTGTTGCTCTCAGGAAGTGGGTGGAATTTCTGATGCAAACAGCCAATGATAATTGCAAGAAAAATTGGCGCTACTTTCTTCATCCGGTTGTCAGCCCATGGATTAGAGGTACTTGGGAGCTCACCAGCTAGCAGAGGCAGATGTCTCACACCATGAGACTCGGAGTTCTGTTCTTGAATCATGGAAACTCTATAAGCGCAGTTGCAAGGACTCTTTCATATCTGCAATTAGTCATATCAATCAGTACTTTCCATTGAATTAGGAGTTCTTCCTGTCAGTTATGAACAAAATTTATTTACTCTGACATTCAGTTCCTCTGTGATTTATTAAGCGCAGTAAATTGGCATAGATCAGTTGTAAATAGGGCCGACATTAGCTTGGTTACGAAAAGATAATATTTTTCACATGCATAGTGAAAAGATAATACAAATGTTGAAATAAAAATTCAGAAAATCACTGCATTATGTCAGTTAAAATCATTTTCTGCAACTTTGTTTATGTCTAGTTTATCAGGTTTTGTGTAAAAATACAACAAGAAAAGTTGAGGAGATTGTGCATATTCAAGATTGTCTTGAACTTATTCCCGTAGTTATATTCTGGATTCCTTGAATTGAATTATAGTCATTTCAGTCTCACGTTGGACTAGCCCTTCCCTAAGATAATATTTTAGCTCCTATGTGCTGTACTTAGTAGTTTGCACATTTATAATACTACAGTAATGTTAGAGACATTTGGTAGAGGGATATGTACGGCCATTTCTAAAAAAAAAAAAAAAAAAAAAAAATGAACATTTATTCAGAAATAAAAACAATGACCTATGCGGCACTCAAGTTATCAGACGCTGTGATGATTTTCTTCTTATAAAAAATGTTCTGAAGGAAAAACTGCACCTAGTGACATTGCGTACCGCTGTTGTTAGCTCTAATCTCATGGATGTAAATATATCATTTGTCTACAGTTAACCACGCTTTTTAGGAACTGTAATGCATATTTCTGATGGACAAATTTAAGTATCTTCCCCTGTGTACTTTACCTGTGTGGTTTGTTTTTCTTTAAAGCTCTCTCTTTCAAGGTTGAATGAGATGAACATTCTCATTTTAGAAGCGGTTATGACCTTGTCTGACTTCAGAATCAAAACAGAGCAATCTTGGGCATTCCGCTTCAGGCCCTCGGCTGCAGTCTGCCATTTTGTGTCCTTGAACACATTTAATTGGTCTACTTTTCCGTTCCACCATTTTTGCTAAATTTGAAGGGGTCACACACTGATTACTTAGTCTGCCTTAATTGTTTGACCCCAGCCAGGAATATCAGCAGCACACCATCGAAAAACACCCGTACCTCAGTAAAATCAGGATCTACCGCATATCTCTGTCTTTGAAAAGGAAAAACAGTTTTCCACCATTGCCTTACTGATAAATCACTGCATAGCACCACCAGGGCTTTTTTTTTATTTTTTATTAAAGCTCATCACAAACAAGAGTCTTTTAATATTTGCAGTCCCCACTAATGAGGAAATCAAGGGAATTCAGTTCACACCACTCAGCCACTTTACATATGAAGCTGTCCATCTGTTTCAAACTTAACCACAGAAACTTTGCATAATTCATGGCAGCATTTAACCAGGAACACATCGTAATGCCTTTTATTTTTTGCAATATTTTATTGGTTTGTTTTAATGAGGTCAAATACTGCTGAAATTTGTACCTTCCTCTCCTGAAATCAAACACTATTGAAAGGTAGGCAGAGCTGAGAGGAGATTTAGCCGATGAAAACAATCCTCCGATCAGCAGCGCAAATGGAATGGAATTTCAATCAATAGAAATTCAACATTTTAGTTCAATTAAGGGGAAGTAAGCCATACATGCTGACTCCTCTCATTGGACGCCTTGGCTTGGAAAAAGCGAATAAATATTGGTTAGTAGTCATTGCTCACATTTATTGTTTGTTACTTAGCTTGGTCATTTCGGTTTGAGCAGAAGGAAAACGGGTCTTCTACAACAAAATACGCCTTGCGAAACAGTATACCAGAGTACAGACATCAACTGGGTTGACCTCAATGTGATGGAGTTTTTTTGTGAAATGAGACTCAAGATTTTTGTCTCTAATAATTTGAAGCAGTACCCTGATCTTGCTAAAGGTCCAATTCCACCTCAGCAGCGGCAGTGTCACGGTTTTCTCTTCTTGCCATAAAACCTTAGTAAGAGGGAGTTTTCTACCTGACGTCTCCTGACTGATTAGGAGCTGGCAAAAAAAGTGTGTTTGAATGTTGGGAATATTGTTGTTTTATGTGTGTGTCTGTTTTCAGTGATTACTGTGTGTGTGTGTGCGTGCGCGCGTGCGTGCATGCGTGTGTGTGTATGTGTGCGTATGTGCTTCTGTCTGTGCATGTATTCCCTAATGTTTATTTTGCTTATTTCCTTAATTAAATCTTAAAATTTGAATATTGTATATACAATATTTGGCCCAGATTTTTACTGAATGAGAGCCCACCAATCTTTTGGGTTGTATAAAAATTCAGGTTGGATTTACTGACATTGATTAGGGCAATTTAACGTCATGTTTTTGCAAATCATCCAACTTACAGATGTGTGGTCTATAAAAAAATGAGTAACTTGAAAAATGAGGTACCCGAGACGTGCAATCTCAAAGGGGTCATTGTATGAAATTAAATGTTCTGATTGTGCCGCGGTTATTATAATTATTATTGGAATTTTGCCCAGACTCGACGTTCGGGGCCACACCCACGCGGAGTAACACTTGCAAAAGGGCCACAGTAAGACTTCAGCAGTAAATCAGAAGCGCGAGCGCGCCTCGGCAGTGAAGAAGAACAGCTGTGTGGCCGGACCGGTAACAAAATTACAGATGAGCCGAGGGGCCTTTGTGGATTAAAGAGAATGCAGCTGAGAATTGGACTTGCTGACAACATTTATGAAATTCACTCTACCATCTGGAGGATTTTTTTTTTTCAAATGGAGCAATTGTGTGTAAGAGAGGGAGAGGAGGGGGAGGGAGATAACCCTAAACTGCTACCATAGTATTCATTTGAACACTGAAATTACAAAGTGGCGCGGGACTGTGAGTCTTATAGGGCAAGCTGTTTGGGGGAATGGCTCCATCTGGGGAACCTAAAAAAGACCAGCAATGTCCATCGTACCTGAGGAGAGAAAGGTTGTGTAACCAGGTTAGGTTTTTTTGGCTAGGTTATTTTTTTTCTCTTGGCTGTTCAACATGACCTTTACTTTTTTTTAAATGAAGCTGACCGAGGGAAGGCAAGAAGAAAATACAGCATCCTGAATTACGAAGTGAAGCCCTTTTTTGAAATGTGGGTGCTGTACGGTGGTCCCGGGACAGTTTTGGAGATTTGCTTTTCGCATATTTGTTTCGCGGTGCACTCGCTCTGTGTGTTTAAACTCGCTGTGTTCGAACCTTGACTGAAGGTTCCGCTTCAGATTGGAGAGCAGCTTGCACTCATGGGTCCAGGTTTCATTGCTTAGCGACCGGTGAATATAATTTCTCCTGCAGTTCTAATGCAAGGCTGTATTTGGGAAACCGCAAAGCTAAATATGGGCTCCTGATTTGCAGAGTGGACTGAAATTACCCAAGAAGCCATTAAGATACTTTTGCACGGCCAGTAATATTGGCGCTGAAATCAGATCAAGTAAGTAATTATGGCGTCGCATTTACAGTGTGATGGTTTTATAATTACAAGAGCTGCAGATGCTATAATTGCTGAAATTGTGGAGTGGTGTTCAGAAGTAAGCTGCACTCCTTCTAATGCAACTCAAAGTAATTAATTGAAAGCCTCTTTAGAATATTGTTTTGTGATTATATCATTAGCATTTATTGTTAATATCTATTCATAACTGGTGTAATGTTGAAAGGGTGACAGAAATATTCATTAAATTATAGATCCAGAGAATATCGGGAGAACAAACTGCTGAATTTCAGCCCTGTAATGAATACTGTACATACAGTCAACCTTTCGACCTTTAACCCTTCTAGTTGTCGAAAGACATTTCTGTCACCATTGGCTTACTGGTAGAACCACATTATTCATACACTTGATGAAGTCTTTATGGTAATCAGGCATGATTACTGAGCAGTCAGTACAAAAAATGTAAATTTCTTGATTTCAATTGCTGTAGTGGTACAGTATAGTTTAGTGGTACAGTATAGTTGGAAGAAAACTGACCAGTAAAAGTGTTAATGCTGGGTTCCCCGGTGGCACATCGGTCTAAGCGTGCGCCACAAAGGACTGTGTCCTTCCCGCGGCGGCCCGGGTTCGATTCCGGTTGGGCCTGTTTGCCGCATGTCTTCCCCACTCTTTTCCCACCTTTCATGTCGCTGTCTACTGAATGCTGTCCAATGAAGGGAAAACCCCCAAAAAAAATCTTTCAAAAAGTGTTAACGCTGTATAATTACAATATTCTAACTTAATATTCCAATGCTTTTGTAAAGATCACTGATAATAGAAAGAAATCCAGTTCTAAAACATGGTTTTAAAATTTTCAGGAAACTTTCTCAAAGTTCTACTCTTTAAAGTGCAAAAATACCCCCAGCGGGCGGCCTTTATGGTGTATTGCTTTTATTGCGGCTTTCGCCGACTTCTGTGGCCGAGGTTGGCGAATGACACTGCATTCCAAGGACGTCAGTGTGTTTGGTGGCGGACGGGCACACTGGGGGAGACCAAAGGAGATGCAGAGCGTTCCCCATCTGTGTGCGGTTTGACATTATTTACCGTGTGCTCCTAACCTGACGCGGGGTGCCTTCTCCAGTGCTCACAGTGCAGGGTCTCACACATCCCGGTCACGCTACCAGAGTAATGTGCGGGGTGACCGGTCAGGACTCTGCGACACTCCACCACACTAATGTCCTCTTCAGGGAGGTGATGTCTGTCCGTCCCCAAATACCTGCCCTGTCCTCCAGCCGCCCGGACATAGGAGGTGACCGAGACAGAGGACTATCGGACTGAGACGTTCTCAGTCTCGTCCGCACGAAGAGAGATAATTGCGCATACGCGCACATACGTACCTGCACGGACCCAAGAAGAATACACCGACACATAGAAAAACACACAAGCACGCACGCACATACATGTAACATACACATACCTTTCAACACAGATAGATACAGGAGCACAGACACACAGATACAGCTGCGCATACACACGCACACAAGTATTATTTTTCCTCGCGCCCTCTCAGACAGTTAACTTTGGGGACTCTCTTAATCGCTATCATGAGAATTATGCCACCATGTTGTCAGCCCCCCAGCCTTCCCCGTCGCTCGGGTGGGTCGTAGCCAGCCTTGCCCCGCTCGCGTCACACCCTGCCAATGAGGCTCACACAGCGCTGGCTTGACAAATGACTGGGCCCTAGCCTTAATGATACTTACCACTGCACATCCTGCCCCAGACGCCCTTAAACACCGCGTTAGTCCTGCGGTGTCCTGTCGAAATCCACGATTAATAGCCCGATTTATTTTTAGCCCCTACTAAACGTGATATTTCGAAGTCGCAGTGACTTAAAAAACACATTGCTGCTAACCAAGGGGACGCAAATACTATAACTGCGGTGTAGGAAGCCAAATGGTTTCTGGCATCGTATAGCATGCGTCTTCTTCCTTAAAAAAAAATAAATAAATGATTAATTTATGCTTTAAAATGTGTGTTTGCAAGTCCGTGGGCAAGTGCGCTTGTTTTTTGAGCACTGCTTTAACTAAATATTGGCTTCGAGTCCTAAAAATATAAAATGAAATAACTGTGTTCTGCCCTCTGTTGTATTCCAGAATGGATAGCATACTGGTGCATTTGCCAACTTACGCCGAATGTTTGGCCAAAAGTGTTTGCTGCAGCCAACTGAGCTTTAAACAAAAATCAAAGTTTCAGTTGTCATTTTGTGGTTTGGCAGCAAAGTTATTCAGATTTCAAACTGAAGTGGCTTTTATTAGCGCTTTTCTCCTAAAAAGATTTTTTTTTTGAAAATTACAAGAAAAACAATGGCTTGCCATTAATAGTCTGTGCCATGTGAATATTTCATACACAGTCTTACTGAGTCAAATCACTTTTTGAAACTGGGTACTTTATTGTGGCGTGCTGAGTTTTGAAGCGGCGCTCAAATATGGAATATTCCATCCTGCAGGTTTCCGACTGCGCGTCTGGGTTATTCCTCCGTCCATTACCCGTATGCGCGCGTCGGGCTGAGTTGCCGCTCGATAAATGAGAATGTTCTCATTTTTAAAATCAAATTTAAGTGAAAATGAACATGAAGGGGGGGGGAGGAGAAAGCCTGTGAGTGTGGGAAGAGGGCGAGGGTGGGGGTTTTCGAGAGAGTTGAAATCTGGGAGGTACACAAAACGAACGACGGACGGGGAGAGAGCTCAACCCGCGTCAGGTTTGGGCCGTTTTCTGTGTCCACACCCCCGCTGGTCCTTTTTAGCACTGAAGCTGTTTCTTAAACTGCGGATGGAGCTCTGAAAGGCACCACTTTGGTAGGCCACTCCAACCTTTTGTTTCACTCTGAGGAATTTTCGAAGACAGAATGATTCTCATTCGCAGAGAAGTAGCTGCACTCCAGGCTTTTGAGGACGGAAAAGAGAAGAGGGGCCCTTTCGAGTACCTGGGGCCAAGTAAGAGTGCGTGTCCGCTGCCTGCTTTTGTGCAGCTGTTCACATTAACCTGATGCTTCTTCTTCTTCTCTCTTTTTCTTTTTTTTTCGATTATTTATTGCTGTTTGTTGGAATTACCGAGTGGAGTACGGGTCCTTTATTTGACTCGGGACACTGTAGTGGAGGGTATTTTTGGGGTGTGTATGTGTGTGTGCGCATGGGGTGTAGTAGTGAAGATTGGAGGAGGTGGAAGCCTCCACTTAAATTGCAGCCCTCCCGGTGAACTGAAGCGAAATTAGTATCCGCTTAGAGCCGGCCCCAAGTTTCCCGAAGTTTCCCAAGGCTTTCCAAGCGGGGATTGTTTGGGATAAGTGCTCAATCCCAAGCCCTGCTTTAGATTAAACCCCCCCCAAGTGTTTTTGGGAGGCCCTCTCGTGCATTCCCCCGGTGGTCCTTTGGAAAGCCAGGTGTCCAGAATAGTCTCCAGCTCTCGCCTGCTCCTGCCTAACAACCTCCCCATTCCTCCCCCCAAAATAACCTTCCTCCTCTGCCATCAGCTCCCACAACCTCAGTTCATTTGCTCTTGGTCTGAGTGGGGAATGGTTCGTCAAGAGCTGTCCTATGAGTTAACTGCAAGTTGTAAAGTGTTTTGAGCAAACCGGACATTTTTTTCAACCTCCTGTTAATTCATCATTTGAATGTGTGCCTCTCAGCCGGGGAAACTCATTGGCGTTCAGGTGGAATGAGTTTTTTTTTTTTTCTCTCTCCTCGCTGTGGTCTCAGCGAGAGTGTGTTAATGGTATAATGGAGGATGTTTTCGCTATTTTTCCTTGTGGCGAACCCTGACGCTCGGCGCAATCAAAGACGTGGGAAAATAACCGACCACGCAAAATTGCTCCCATTGCCCGATTCTGACTTAATGGCAGCCGTCGTTGCTCAAATATCAATCAGTTTACCAAAATAGATGGCTTTCTCCATGCAAGTGACTATCCAATGGCCATTATGTTTAATGAACAGTCCCTTGCAGACGTTCGTATTTATTTACTGAATCCACTTTACCAGACAGCGGGACACTCGTTTTTTTATTTTTTATTTTAGTGAGTTTGCCCCCAAATTAATTAGTCTGTAATGTGTTGTGCCATTTAATGACAATTACTTTTACTGTTATCATTTTACTTTGTTTAATGCTTCTCCATTTCTTATGCCCTCCCGGTGACACCATTACCAGCTTCTCATTTCCTTCTCAATGTTCTCTTTTTGACTTACAGAACATACATATTTATTTCAAGTATGGGGGCTCGCTTTGTGTGGCAGTTCTCTAATTGTTGGAACGGCTTCCAACTGCTCCTTTACCCAGCGAAACGTCCAGGAATTGCCTTGCGCGCTTCCTTGCCAGGTTCTTGTTCCTAGCGGTGATTAGTGAAAAATATGTCCGCAATATGGGTTTCCTCCCGTCCAGCTGTTCCACAGCCAGTGTTATTTCAGCGGTTTTCGGTTCGGGCGACAGGTTTCTTACTGTCTCCGTACCACCATCAGTGAGAAACTCATCAGAAAGATTGAAGGACAGCATTCAGGAGCCATCTGTACAAAAGTATGTCTTGCATATATCTCTATCTCTCGATATTCAAAGTGCCACTTAACCTTCTTCTCTGTGCTTATATTTGCCTGAATTATTTCAGGATAACCACACTCACGTAAAAGACAAATTGGCTGAAATGTGGGAAGATTTAGAAAAGAAAGCTCAGAGAATTACACTGGATTTTGTTTTTTTTTTTTTGAGCCAGTCTGTTTTTACATCCAATTTGGAATGTTTCAGTTGTATTTTTAGTTCACCTTATTGCTGCAGTGTCCTCTGTCATTTCAAAAGAGTGCGCAGAAAGGACATAGGACTATATGAGTAAAATTTTGGGTGTTAACTCTGTGAAGAGCAGATGAGGAGTTATTGGACCCATATGTACTCTGTGAGAGATCAATTAACACCGGCCACTTGACTGTGTTTTTATGGCCACTCTCTAGACTACAGCGCACACATCGGGTCTCTCATTTCCTGCTGAAATTTTATGATGCCTTCTGTGTTTAGACTCACCAGACCTTCACAAAATTACTGTAAATGACCATTTTTGACACTTTGCTTGACCCTGTCTAAATTTCTCCCAAATGACTACACTTTTATACATTAATATTGAAAATTACTGGCAAGATTCATATTCAGAGCCTGAGTTTTCTGAAGTTTAAATCCTCAGAGGAAAGGGTCCATTTCTGTCTTTCATACAGCTGTGGAGCCCCACACTTTTGTCTGCTGATAGCACAGGACTTTTGAAACATGCAAACAATTTTTATTGCATATTTCACTTTTAATCTCACCTATTCAGGAAAATTCATCCAATATCAAGATAAAAAATTACCTTATGATATGAGGCTCTTTCTGCTTATAAAAGGAGAATCCTGGGGGAAAATTCTAGCCACTGAAAACCTACACTTATATGCCCATTGCTGTGCTACATGGCCAAAACTGTTTTTACATCTGTTAATCTAACAACTCATTCCAAAATCATGGACATTTTAAGTTGTTTGAAGAGTCATTATTTTCCTGCTAGAGGCCTGGCCCAACCATGACAAACAGCCCCATCTATTAAGTGACTGCATGCTTCTGACTGTGTTTTAGGACTGCATTGGTATAGCCAGGCTTTGATTTGTGACGACAGGGAGCTTCTCGTGTAAAGAAAGATCCACTGCTTTAATTGGACATTAGTCAGACTGGCTGGGCCAAGAAAGGCCATGTACTGGCAATTTAAAGTAAGAATTAAAAGTGAGGCGCTCTTTGAGTGCACACTGACTGAGTTATTGTCTTTGGGCTGCCGCAGCGGTGCCAGTATGTTAACCTTCTCTGTAATTACTGACAGATGTTTTATTAGTTACTCGTATTTTAATTGTCTTGATGGCAGCAGCTTGATGGCCCACTGTGTGAAACGCTGCAGTGGATGGCGTTGCAGATGCCGCTGATGACATCGCTCGACATGATGCCATCTGATGAGACCGACATGGACGTGCGGGTCCATTGGACCCTCAGGCTTATCTTAGCCCATTGTACATTGAATTAGCACATTTCATGCAACCCAGCGATTTTGCTCCATTATTTGTGCAGTCTTTATAGCCTGGCAAAACTCACCAGAAGTCTCGTCTGAGGTTCATCTACAGAGCCTGTCCTCATTAGCGTTAGCACGCGTGCTTTTGTTTCTCGCGCACGCCTTCAGGTTGATAAGAACCATGAGCAAAGCCGTGATTAACCTTGAGTTGTCGACAGTCCTTGGAATGTTATCTCAATTTGCGTTCTTTGCACAGCAAATAGGACAACACAGAAACCTCCTCATGTCATTATTAATTTTAAGGTAATTTGATAGTCTCTTGCTTTTGTGTTCACCTAACCATGCAACATGCACTTTGCTTGGCATGAATGTTTTTTCCCTGGGATTGTTTCATCCCAAATTAAATTAATTTGTGTAATACACTTGCACGTGTCAGCTGTTGTAATATAAGACATAATTGCTCTCTGCTTCAACTTGAATTTCTGTCCCTGGGTGTCAATCGAAGGTTCAATTTGACAGGTCTTAGTGCAAGGACACCTGGCTTATTCTTGAGAACAAGGTTTCTGCCATTCAATTTTAACACTTTTCTGTGTCAACATTATGCTCTAGTGATAGGGCCGTAGGGCCTGAAAACAACTTGCCTTAAAAATATTCCAGCTCTTTTTCTATCTGACTCTGTGTTAGTGAAAACTATTTTGAAATAAGCATGTGTTTGCATTCTGCGTGGTGTTAGTGCTGTGGAGACTGGCTCTGGGGAAGCCGATCTGTGAGCAACACAAATACAGACCTTCACTGTTGTTTTTATGAGCGCACACTGGCTAAAGTCTTTTATTACTGTGTTTGAAAATCAATATTTTAATACAGTAGCTATGTTATGGCTCCTCTTCAATTGTGCTACAAACAACTGGCCCCTTAATTACAGAATCGCACTACAGTATAAACACTGTAAACTGTACAAGCACACCACCCGGTGATTCAGGCAAGCACAAGTGATTTCGACCAATTGCTGAGTAGGCGCTTAGCTAAAAAATTGTTGATTGGTTTACCTGATGCAGTCCAATGCAGGATGTTTGCCATCACGCTATTGGATTTGTGTCAGCTAATACCCCTCCGACTATCAAAATGGGGAACTTGGTACAGTAGCCATATTGCGATAAATGCTTTCTTCAGTTGTCATTTCGTTCCTGTTCCAGAAGCACCCATTTGCTCTCTTGGCGATTTACCAGGTGCAGTTATTTAGACTCTTGAAGATACTGAAAGTTGTTGCCAGGTCTCATATCTGAACCACATGTGCTGAGTTAACACTATTCCTAACCCGCCGCATACATTATCATCGCATTCCCTTATCTTACTGCTCCATTGGCAAGGAATGCACCCTGAAAGGTGACTTTTTTGTCAAGAGGGTTGTGTCTGTTTGAATTCTGTTCTGCAGTTGCTGCAATGGAAGGATAAAAAAAAAACCTTGGCGCAAGCTGGATATACTCAGTAGCTCTGAGTGAATGGTTTCCTTGTAGTTAATGTTTTTTAAAGACTTTAGCGAACACAGAAAAAACACAATGACCTGGGTACTGTGTACTGGTGATTTAAAAATGTTTTTTTGTTCTTTTCGTTTTTTTTCCCCCCTCAGGCACACCACCAGACGGATCTTGCATGCGTGACCATATTGAAGCATTGATGACTCTTCCCAGCCCATCTATGTTCTTGTGTAAGTAGAGCTAAAACACATACCCTGCTACAACCATGTGTAGTCTGGCATTTCTTACATGATGTGTGATTTGAAGTTTACGAGCATTGTTTCAGTAGATACTACTGAGATTCCAGCATTCAGTGGGGTGACCACAACAGGTAGTCACTGAGCCCACGGTGGTGCTAAGTCCGTAGAGCTGCCGAAAGCGATGTTCTGATCAGGTCCTCCTGTCCCATAATGCGATATCAATGTCAGGTTTTAAAGTTTTGTTCCTGTCTGCTTTGAAAAATTCATATTCTGGTCTGAATCCCCCTCAATATGCCTAGGGTTTGTATGATAATGAACTGAGACCCAAGTCCGTTTCATTATTTTTTTTGTCACCTCTCATACGTTTCATTTGGAAACGATAATCACTTTTCCAGCTTCCCTGCCTTCCCCAGCTGCTTGAGTTTGTTAGCTTCCATTACAGTTAGCGGGTGAATCAAAGCAAGAAAAACCTTTGTGTGAGTTACAAATGCTGAACAGGACAATTAATTTCCCTGGACAATTCGCGCGACGGGGCGAGCTTCTCTTATTCCCTCCCCGTCCCGTGTGCTTATCGATCTGCCCGCGGAGAGTGCTCCGCTCGCCGCGCCGCATCATTTGAAATGACCGTGTTACTGCATTTGACCGGAGCACATAAAACAATAGCCGCCTGACAGCGACGCCCAAGGGTCCCCGTCCGCTGTTGGTTTTAATCTGGCGAAGCGTCATCTCCACCGCCACCCAAACGGGTTTGATCTATCGACTTCGTTAAAGGGATCGGCACGCTTGACCTATTGAGGAACTGTGGGTGGAGAGTGCGAGGAAATGGCGAGTTCTCAGAAGCCTAACCCCTCCCCTCTCCTCTCCGAAGCCTCCTGGTTCCTCCTCCTCCTCTCAGCCTTCCTGGAGGAGGGTGATACCAGATTGACATGTTTTATGTTCAGGCCTGCAAGGGCATGCCTATCTAACACAGGCCAAAGAGCTTGATTCTTAATATTCTAATAATCCAACTGCAAATTCTTAGAAGCCAATGATGTGTTTAGCTTCAAACTGGTAGTTCAACCCCTCACTGATAAGAAGCAGTGTTTTCAGAGCCAAGTGTTCCATCTGCTTATATTTTTCCACAGATATTAGGTGTTCTCAAGCATGTTACACCACCTGCATTTTTCTTTTTTTTGACCAATGTGGTGATCAGTGTGATTCCTAAGCTGATCCATTGCCTGCAAGCCCTCAGTAACACGTGCTGCTTTTCACCATGCAGTTTGACCAGTTCAGCCTTACGGTCATTGTGCCAGAGGAGTATACTGTAAACCCTGACAAGTGTGGTGAACTCAAATGTTTTGTGGAAACCGATTACCTAAAAAAAAACTGAGTTTGCCAACTTAAAGATCTTGTGTTCACAGCACTTAAAAACATGTTAAAAAAAAAAATCTTTGCCTTATTTTCTTTATGTTCCTTCCACACAATGCAATTAAGTTTGCCAACACAATTTTTTTGAGGTAATCAGTTTCCACAAAACATTTGAGTTCACCACACTATCAGGGTTTACAGTGTCGGTTTGTGGGTGGTATTTCTTCACAGTCCTTGAAAGCCTGATAAACCTGGGATAGTCGTCCCTTCTGACTGGATTCCACCTTCCCTTGTGTGACCCCGCAGCCAATTAGTCTCTGCCCAGTGGTTGTCCGCACCGTCAGCCAGTTGATTCTCTGGGACTGGTACTCAGACTAAAGGATCTTTCCTCAGACTGCAGCTCTGTACCTGAATGAGCCACCCTGTACTCATGTAAATAATTGAATTATGGCTTTTACATCTTGTAAAATGCAATATGTCTCCTCCTTGAAGGGAGGGGGAACATATTGTTTTTGTCCGGTTTCCCATTTGCATCGATGTCGGCATTCCAACCATTTCCAGACCATAACTCGGAAACCGTTTGATATATTCCCATGAAAATTTTCACACATTTGCATCAGGTCATGTAGATGTGCCTTTTTTTATTTTAAGGTTATAAACCTTCCCAGTTTCTTCCTAAATGTGTGTGAACATCAATGAGGGGTGGCTGCGTTGGGGTGGGGGGAGACATTTGTTTTTTTTTTGCCTTAAAAACAATCTCTAATTTAAAAATATGTTAGCAGTGGGACGATGACACTGACCAAAAAATACAAAATCCGAATTGTGACCTTCAAAAATAATGAATATGTTGATCCAGTATTTTTTATCAAACTGCAATGATGTGTCACTATAAACTTATCCACTATTTAGTAAACACCATCTTGCCATCATTTTACTAGTCAATCACTGCTACTGATAATGCGCTCAAGAACACATGCGTAGTCCATCACTTCATTGATCCAAGATTGCTTGCCTCAGGTTATGATTAACTTGTCGAATATGGAAAACAGAGTACAACAAATTAAGGAATCAATATGCCTTTCACTTTTTGGAAGAACTATAAGTGTGCCACCGTCCCTGTGTCGAAGGTTGAGCCGTCAGCATGCTGTCACTCGCCATGTGGGGTTTTCACATCCAACTATTCATAATCTGGACAGATATTACAGCCAAGGACTGTCCATCAAGGATCTGTTGCAATGTGTGATGCAACGTAATTCTGCGCTTTGCCAAAACCTGGACATCGTGCTAATGCATCTTTATTAGCGTTTGCGCTTGGCACAGTTCTGCTGCAAAGCCTATCCTTAAAAACCCATTCTGTGGAGCTGGTTGGTAGCTTATCCTTATTAGAAAGCTATGTAGCAAAACTGTAGCAAAGCACCCTGTGGTGGGGTACTACATTTTGTACTTGTGTCTGTCTCTCCCTGTCAATCATATTCAAATTTGGCATACTTCATTATCATGAATAGGCTCTTGAGTCCACCAAATTTCCATGATTGACATAGCAGCCAGGGAAGAGGCGTATTGTTTATTTTGTTCAGGTCCCGGAATATGTGTCTGCTTCTTTGACTCTATTTTCTTGAAGTAGGATCCTTTCTTTTCTCAGTTTTGGTGGAGAATAGGATAAAATTGTTGTATGCCAAGTCTGCTGTCAATTAGATTTAAGGTTCAAAAGAAGAACCCTTATTTATTTGTTTGCTGCTGAAATGGTAGAAAACCCAAAATGCCTGATTTTGATCCAGGAGATAGATTTGTTTCAGACTTGGAGAGCACTCTATGCACCAAGATTGCTGAATCTGATTGATCGTAAGTGGCGAGCCTGAGTCATATCAGAGAGAATGTTATTTCTAACCATCAGTAGATAAAGCCACTAACTTTCTTTTGTTTTCATTGTCATGTGTGATAGGCATTTAAGGAATAGTTTTCCAGCATGTGTGGTGCTTTCACCAGTTAGTAGAAACAATGAGTAAGCTTATTCAAAGCTGAATAGTTCTTTAATGGCTGAACGTGAATCCACTGCAGATATCAAAATGAGGTTTCAAAAAATAACAGGCCTCATTCCAGTTTAGTAAGTTGAACACTGAAAAAATAACTGGCAAGTGTAACACATGTATGCGCAATTGGGCTTTTTCTTGCCCAACAGCAGCAAAACAAAAATCAGACAATACCTAGTTTAAATGTATCCTAGTACTCAGACTGAAGGGTCTTTCCTCAGACAGCAACTCTACCCAGATGAGCTACCCAGCATCGTATTTTAGTGATGGAACGGTGTTATGTTTAGATTAATGATATTTATATTTGGTTATACTGCATTTGAAGTTTTGTGCGTTTGATTGCATTATTCTACAATATTAGGATTGTGACCTTTAAAAATAATTCATAAGTTTAGGTATTGTTTTTCTCAAACTGCAATGGTGTATCAAGAGCATACATACCTCCGCCAGGAGGTATTGTGATCACTTACACGTGTGCACGCACACACGTGTGTGTGTGTGTGTGTGTGTGTGTGTGTGTGTGTATTTGTTTATTTGTCAGCAGGATTACTCAAATACTATTCAATTGATTACCATGAAATTTTATGGGAAGTTAGACGTATGAATGGGAAGAGGTGATTAAATTTCTAGACCAATTCGGATACAGATCCGGATTCTGCAAGTGATTTTAAATGCTTATGGATCAAAACTTTTGATTGTACTTAACGATGGACAGCCTATCAGCTCGCCAAAAGTGAGGCCATAACATATTGATTACCATCTAGTGGTTGGCTGCAGTAAAGGTTACACATGGATGAAAAAAACAAATTTAAACTACCTGTCAAGTAATTTTAATTAACTTTCCCAAAAATAGTTTCTGTCATTTTAAGTTGTTCTTACCATGTTGATGTACATTCAGTTGTTCTTTTTTTGATGAATTTGGTTTTATTTAGTTATTTCATACTATAAATAAAAAGTAGGCGTAAAGTCATGATTGACACCTGTGAAAAACAGTACCTCTAAAAGAACAGGTCACCTGCTGATTTATTTTCGGGAATTGTATGGAGCTAGAATACGACTCCTGAAAAGAAAAATATTGTTAACATTACACTTGCATTACTTGCTAGGTCTCAGTAGTACTGAATATAACCAATGGTCAATTTGGAAGTCCACCAAAATTGAGCGTAGAAAGGTCTTAGTTCTGAAAATAACGTCATGCACTGTTAGCACAGGTACCGCTGCTGAAAAATAAAACCAGTTCACTAGCTGGCAAGCTAGCATATTTAGCAAGATTCCACAATAGATCACCGCCAAAAGCAACAAAAATCGATGGTAAAAATCCCTATTCTGTGAACTTTGCGTAATGCGCTGTTTGTAGCAATGCTATGTTCAAAGCAAAGAGCCTTTTACCATCAATTTTTGTTACTGACTAAAGTCACCCATTACCCATTGCCAAATCTTGCTAGCTAGCTAAAAAAAAGTTAGCTAGCTGGCTAACTAATATTAGTAAATTGAGTTTCAGTCCCAGGTCACCTTGTTGGCTAGGTGGCGAGCTAAGTAGTGACAATTAAAATGCATGATAATGGGGAGTCTATGCACCCAGAGACTGTATTCAGCTACCTTATTTTCAAGGGGGGGAGTTGGATTTTTTTGAAGTTAGGTCGTATGAGGTACTTAGTCAATGTATTGGCTACTGAGCTTGCTCCAAATGTGCAAGATGGCAGCATGTGTATGAAGGATATTTTGGCTCCATTTTTGTACAGCATTAGGAAGTGGAGACGCATTGTCTATCTTGGTATACAGTCTATGATCTCGATGATCAAAACCAGCTGGCAGAGGTATGCACTCTCCGAGTGCCTCTAGTTAGTCATGTAAAGCAGTGTCTTGAAAATGCATTTTCATATTATCTTTATATCTAGTTTAACTAGCTTCCCATCTTAGCTTTAGAGATAGTGGAGTCCTAATCTATAGCATTAGCCAAGTGAGCACCACAGCCTGGGGACTTTTCTGTTTTCGACGAGAAGTTGGAATTGAACCAAATTAAAAAGCCATCACTGGTCTATACATACAAATGTGTATATGTACGTATTCTTGGGTATCACAGTGGTATAACCAGGGTTACTTTTGATGGAAAATATGCTGCTACTCATAAGACAATGAATAAAACATGTTAAATTTTGAAGCCCCTCTACATTGTAGGCAGTTGACATGCATACTAAAAACTACTAATGAAATGAATTAAAGAAGCACCCCCAGAGAGCTGAGTTAATGATTCTCTGCCTCCAACAGAAGCCTTACTAAGCTCAGGGCCAAATTTGTGCTATCTGCCAGCTTGCTAAGGCTACATGGATTTTTAATGAACAACCAATAAAGTGCTGAAGTGACTACATCAGTGCTATCTAGTTACTGGTGTCGGAAGTAAAATCTCTATGGAAATTTTAAATGGGGTTCTAACTCTATCTGGTATTACTGGAATAAGTATTAATATTATGAACTGGCACACTCTGAGAAGAACCCGTGGGATATAGGGATGCAGCGGGCCACAACAAATTCCTGGCCTATAATCGAAAATGTGATGCTTTTACACTTGTAGTCCAGATGCATATACCCTATAGCCTGTGATTCGTTCCCTGCAAATCAGGTATCACAGTTCTGTCACAAATTTTTGACTGAAGTTGGCAGAGAAGATTTGGAGAAAACAATTCTGATGCATCATTTTCTTGTTGTTGGCCATCTCTAGAAACTTGTTAAATTTGCTACCAAGCTAGCTTATCTAACAGCTGCCTACTAGTAGCTGGCAAAATGTGACTCATAAAAATGAATAGAGATCAGTGATGAACAATTATGTTACTACTGGGCTTGGTCAGCGAGAACAGGGAGTTCTGATTATTCAGGTCGGTAGCTTGCTAGCTAGCTGGGTCAGTGACATGTTGACGAGATTGGCTGATCAGCTGGCTAACTTAGTTCACTGACTACAAAGTTTTAACACTGGCTAACACTGGCCAGCAATACTTGGTTCTTAATTTATATTAACGCTAGCTACATAACTTCATAACTTTCTAGTTTAGCTTACTAAGTAAAAATAATAGTGGCTAACTAATTAGCTAGCTACCCCAGCAGTCTTGCTTTTTAAGTCTCGCTTGATAGGCTATCATGTTAGCAATGTGCTGGCAGCTTTCTTAACCTAACCCAAACGTATTACACTTTTGCTTTGGTAACCAAGTGCAACTGGAAGTTTTTAGGTTAAAAAGAGGGTTTGCATGTTGACTAAAAATGAAAATGATTTAAATTTGGTCGACTAAAGTCAAGAAAAAAATCAATGTTTAGTTACCTAGAGATATAATGGAAAATCTCAAAATTGATTTATGCTCAAAAACAAGAGGAAGTACTTAAAAAGTGCATTTTTAATAATGCCTATGGCTGACATTAATTGGAATTTTTACTTTCTACTCCAGTGTAACAAAACTTCAGTACACTGTGGATGATCATTTCAATGCATGGCATAAACACATCCTGTATGCTGCACTCAATGAGTTTGACAAAGTATAAGTTTTGTGTCTTTAGGTGTGGAATCCTTCTGCTGCAGGGAAATCATTTTTTAAGAGATTCACTGATCCCTAACAGGTTCGAGCTGGCATAACTCCAGATAGGAAGACCCCATACTGGAGCATTGATTTTGGGCTGTGGATAAGCGTAAATATGACCTGTAGCTTTGCTATCTCTCTGGCAAGGTTGAATTAGCTTATCTCTAATTTTAACATGTCCAGTTAAACCACCACGTGCATATTTCATCGTGATGCAGCATCATAAAAATATGTAATGTTGATGACTTGTTGACCTAGCTTCTATTCTTTGCTGTGAAGATAGCTAATCCACAGCACAAGCGCTGTCAATTAAGAAAAAAGAGAGCGAAAAAAAAGTCTTTGCTAATTACACATAGCCTACAACTGCACGAGAACAAAAATTACCTCACTCAGAAGTGGACCAAAAACAATCACTTGTCTTTACGTACAAATGTGCCTGTGTATGCTACATTGAATTTGAAATGAGCTGCTATTTTTCATAAAACTGTAAAATTTCCTAGTTTCAACAACTGATATATTGTTTGTGAACTATTTCAATGAAATATCGAGTTTAAATTATTTGCAAATCATTGCATTTTTTAAATTTACATTTTACATAGCATCCCAACTTTTTCAGAAATAGGGTCATTTATTGACTAATATAATCAATCAGTTGTACCTTCAGAGCAACTTAAAGTGTGGGCACCAGCAAGTTTTACCTTGCAAGAATAATGACACGTCTCTTAAATATACCCTAATTATATCATAGTAAGTCTGTGATATTACCTATTTCAAAATAAACATGCAAATTTTCAGTTCAAAAACTTAACTCAGGATTTTACCATATCTTCGGAAATCTACCCACAATGCAATTTCTGTGACGTAATAGAGAGAACCCGTTCAGAGCGGTTCAGAGCTGCTGCTAGCATTGCTAACCACTAGTTCGTCATGTGATGCATAGAAATCACTGGATAACAGTGAATAGTTATAACTTCACCATTTAGTTAGCTAGCTAGCATTTACATGCAGCAGATCACTTGGAACTTCTCGGCAGATTCCGCTATTCTTCATCAAGGATGTGTGACAGATAGGTGCTATGCTGCTTCACCTGACATTTTCTTTGCTGGAAGACCAATTTACACAGTTTTCAAAATCTTTGCACTACATTGCCATCTAACAATGGAGGCAAAATTGACCTCCGCAAAATCTATGAGTGGTGACACTTTTTTGTGTCTTGACACAAGAGGCAACACAATGTTTACACCAATGTGACATCGAACCCAGTGCTCCTGCCACTGGATGCCGCTATGTTTATCCAGAAAAAGAAAATTCTGGCTAATTGCTTCCACAGTCACACATCCGAGGTTTGATGAGGAACAAATTGGTTGAGGTTTGCTGAGTGGCAGCAGATATAACGAGTGAAGTCGGCAAAAACGCTTTCTACCAAGTTGGCTCGCTAACGTTATTTCGCTTGCTTAGCTAGCTAGTTTGCTAGCCTAGCTAGCTAACAGTTATAGCTATTTGGTGCATGTTGACTAAAGAAACCAAACTATCTTGCACGTTAGGCTGGCAAGCTAGTTTGCACGCTCTGCTAGACAGCTATTTTCGATGCATGTTAATCAATAAAACGGTGAATCAAAATTATTTCGCTGCTTAACTGGTGATAGATTAGCAAGTAGTTAAGAATTAGCGGAGTAGCTAGGTCAGTTACGCTTTTACGAGGCTGATTAGCTCGTTCACCAGCAAACATGTTTTTACGTTAACACTGAACAAAGTACTTAGCTATTAATGTAAATCGGCACTAGTTGCAAAACTTGATATCTAGCTGGGTAAGCCAAACTAATGCTGCATTCAATTTGGCTTAGAAGTTGGAAGTCGGGGCTGGGAATAATGTCATACTCGAGCTGACTGCGTTCTATTAAATAAGTAGGAAAACTGACTTGAGGTCAGTGTGGTGTCCACTAGCCAGGATAGCCTTTATTAGCTATTGTTTGCAATACTACTTGATAACAACGCATTACTCTGTATCTTCCGCGTGCACCGTAGCAACAAGTGCACCGATAAACTGTATTCAGTACTGTGTGCACGACTGATTTAATGAAACACAAATAACACAGAATTGCAAATATACAATTTATTATCACAGCATTCGCTTACTGTTGATTTATGGTGCAGCCATCTTGAACTCGGAGCTCGGGGTTGGTGAAGAATCTCCAACTTTCCAAGTTGGAAATCCAACTTCAGGGGCTGATCATATTGAAGTTTCCGACTGGGAGCTCGGAAATCTCGTCATCTCGGTACAAATTGAATGCAGCATAATGTGAGCTAGCTGGAAAGCATTTTTGCTGACTTTGCCAGTCATATATCTGGTGCATGTAAACAAAATACGCAGCCGGTGTTTTGATAATTTGTGCTGCCCTGTCAAAAATGCTACCGTAATGCAAAGCGATCATAAAGGCTTTGTTTTTGCTTTGATGTTGTAATACGAATCAGTCTACAGTTCTTTTGTATTTGTTAGCTTATGATAACATAAGCAGATGTTATAATGAGTTAGATAAGGTTGTTTGAAGATACATGCTGCACGCCATCATGTTATTTGTACATTTTCAGGAAAACCCAGCATGTGCATGTAAATATTTGTATATACTAGTGTTGCACCGATACCGATACCAGTATCGGTTATCTGCCCGATACCGCGTTAATATGTTCGTACTCATGCTCGTCCACTTTTGCCGATACCACGCGCCGATACCACTTAATGTAAGACGCATGGTAACTGCCTGCTCATGTCGCATAGGCTACAGTATTTTGTACTATCTGACTTCTATGTCTAGGGGGAGACAGCGAGTTAGAAAAAATACAAAAAAGAGAGCTTGATAGTCATCACATCACATGCAGGCATACGCGCATACACACAAGAGGTGTATAGTAAAGAAGTACATGTAGGCAACTTCGTTACTGTACTTAAGTAGTTTTTTTGAGGATCTGTACTTTACTTGAGTTTTTTTTTTTTTTTTTTTACCGGGACTTCTACTCTACTACATTTAAAAGATAAAAAGTATACTTTGTCTTTGACACTGACCACTTCACTACACATTACAAATTAAAATATGTATAATTCATCATTTAAGGATTATCTGGATGCGACGTGTTCAAGAAGAACAACGGTGTTCGGCAGGGTATCTTGAGCTTTTTGTGCAGATGTTTCTGCCAGCGGACATAGAGCTGCAAATTTATGAACGCAATTAAAATATTCTATCACTAGATGGCACACCCGGATCAGTTATTGAATATTTACAAGCAAACTGAGCTTGCACAAGCACACACCCACAATCACACACACAGAGACTTAGAATTGTGAATCTTCTTATTTTACTACAAATATATTAGTAACATATGGTTACCTTAAACATTTTAGTTGTGGTTAAGTTAAATATTTTTCATTTGTCATTTGTGTAATTGAAATATGGCGATACCACACACTTTAAGTGATGCCTTGTTTGCTTGGAAAGCGATTATTGACTTTAGTTGGATTGAGAATGCCTATGAATGTGTGTAGAAACTATCTGTGCCAATTAATAGTTCTACTGACTTTTTATGAAGTTGGGTGTGTTACCTTGCCTATGCAGCGAGTTTACTTTTCATTTGTCAAGCTTCAGTAATGTTTTACCTCATTTGATGGCAGTGCTAGTTCAAAGGCTTTTTGTCGGGCCTAAATACAGGAAGATTTTTAGCAGTTTGGCCTACTCTTTTTTTTTTTGGAAATAGCCATGTGTGAATTGTTTGATATTGGCCTCTTTTAGGCTTGTTATAAAAAGAAAATAAAACCTGTACTCCGAAATTGTCATTGTAGTTTCCTGGAAAACATTTCAGAAATATCAATATCGGTACTCGGTATCGGCAAGTATACAAAATAAAATACTCGTACTTGTATCGGTTTTTTAAAAAAAGTGGTATCGGTGCATCCCTAGTATATACCCTTACAGGTCGAAAGGCGCTCTGAAAAAAAGTTTTTTCATGATTTTTGAAGATACTTAAGATGTGAGTGAAGAAACGGAGCCCAAAATTTTTGGTCTACACAAGCACAGAACTGCGAAGTAGCATATTTTGATAGATAGCAAAAATTGACAGAACACCAGCGTTACCTTGGTAGCCCGGTAAGCGAACCATGTAGCTAACACTAGTCATGTTACTAGCTCGCTGTTTAACCTATGAATATCGCAAGATGGTCAGGCAAATCATTTTAAAAACCATCACGTGTGATAGAGTACATGGCATATGGTTTGTCATGTTGATTACTTAAGTTATTTCTAAGATTGTTGACCATCGGAATTGCTAAATTTTCAATACATTTCAGTACAGCACCCCCACTTCCGTTCTCTCTATGACGTTATGATTTCAATCAGGCTTTTCCGACTTGGTGCGACGAGACTTCGGGGATTTCCCCTGTTTGCCCCGCCAGCTCTTAATATATATATTTTAAGTGCATACTTACATTGAGAATTCTGTTAACAACTATTTTGCAATTTGTTTGGGGAAGAGCTCAGCCCATAATGTTGCTCGCACTTTAATGTTTAACTTTATTCACCCAGCTTCGTATTCTATCTTATTCTGTTCTGTTGCAGATTTCAACATGAAACCAGAACGCCTTGCTGCTCTTCTGGGTAGTCTTTCTTCCCTTGCAGCTGGATCTGCTTTGATCTTTTGCCTGTGCCTTGCAGTCCTTTCCTTATTAGACATAGCATCTCCATTATAAAGACATAAAATGCCATTAAATAGTTTAAAATGATAATATTCTTTATTCATTCAACAAGCAAATATGAATTGGCTTAATTTAATGTTGTAAACTGGCGAAAACATGATTAAAAAATCTACTGTCATTCAGCATAATGGGTGACATTGTGGTGTTACGTTGACATTTTTGCTGCGCTGAAGGACAAAAACAAGGTACTGAAGGACAGATTTTATTTATAAACATATTTAAGTGACAGGTTCTTGGTCACATATATAAAACAATGACCTTGAGCTGTAAAGATAATCTTAATTTTTCATATTCAATATATAGAAGATTGATTTCAATAAATTTACTCAATGAGTTTCATAACTTTTCATATGACACAATCGTGAATATAAGATTCTATTTATCACGTATCTGAATTGCATAATTTAATAGAAAACTAGCATAATTTTCGTAAGCTCCTTAATGGTAATTCCCATTATATTTATACTAGCATTGAGCCAACTCCATCATTATGCAAACTTACTCAGTAAGTCACGGCCATTTGCATTTTAACTAGCAATAGTTTTTAAATTCACAGTCAATTGAGTAGCTAGCTAATGTTCAGTCACTGGCTAACAAACCAATGTGACATAATGGTTATGGCAAGGTACTATGTGCATGCTTGCGAGCTAGCTAAGTAATGTCAACTTATTTACGAGAGGGGCAATTAAGTAGTTCGCTACAGCGCTAACCCATACCGATTTAACCAACTTGGTATTCAGTCTGGCTAAATATTAACTGCGTGATGAAAGGCTGAACGGTTTATTTACCACACTCTCAGTCAGTGAAATTTTTGCAAAAGTGATATGTACCTAGGGTAATATCAAAAATATGTCATGAGCTGGGTTACGGGAAAAGTACTACAGTTATGTGATAAACACAATTATGCCATGGGTTTTAATTTCTATTTTTAAGTATGAATTTTTACATTTTAAAAAAACTTTTTTTGGACACAAAATGGACGCGTACTTTACACAAAAGCTGGTGCTTTTTATTTGGTATTATTGCAAAGAAGTCAAAAACCGTCCCTATCCGTCCCATTTTACGTTACAATTTAAGTTACCGTCCCAACTTTTTTAGATTTGGGGTTGTACTTTGCTGCACATTAGGCTATGAACTATACCTGTAATTAAATTTAAACTTGTAAAATTATTGAGGCCCTCTTCATCATAGGCGGTTGGCAATCACATTAAAAACTTTTTATAAAACGAGAACCAAAATTAAATGAGTCCTGCCTAATATTGTGCAGGACTCATTTTTGCCGCCAAAACAGCCCTGACCCATTAGGGCGTGGACTCCACTCCATCTCTAGAGGTGTGCTGTCATATCTGGCACTAAGATGTTAGCAGCAGATCCTTTGAGTCCTGTAAGCTGAGAAGTGGTGCCACCGTGAATCGGACTTGTTTGTCCAGCACTTCCCAAATATGCTTGATTGGATCGAGATTTGGGGAATTTTTAGGCAAAGGCAACACCTTGAACTCATTGTTGTGTTCCTTAAACCATTCCTGAACCATTTTTGCATTGTGGCAGGGTTCATTATCCTGCTGTAAGAGTCTATTGCCATTAGGGAACACCGTTTCCATGAAGTGGTATACGTACTTATTCTGCGACAATGTTTAGCTCAGTGGTATGGGTCAAAGTAACATCCCTGTGAATGATAGAGCCCAGGTTTTCCCAGCAGAATATTACCCAAAGCATCGCATTGTCTCCACCAGCTTGCTTTCTTTCCATAGTTCATCCTGGTGCCATGTCTTCCCCAAGTAAGCAACACACATGCACTTGGCCTCATGATGTAAAAGAAAACATGATTGCTCAGACTAGGCCACATTCTGCCATTGCAATGTGGTCCAGTTCAGATGCTCACGTGCCCAATGTAGGCGCTTTCGGCAGTGGACAGGGGTCAGAATTGGCACCCTGACCTTTCGCAACAAACTGCTGCGTCGTGTGTGTTCTGATACCTCTCTATCAGAACCAGGATTAGCTTTTTGAGCTATTTGAGCTACAGTAGCACTCCTGTTGGATTGGACCTGATGGGTAAGCTTTCACTCCCCACGTGCATCAATGAGCCTTGGTCACCTATGACCCCATTTCACTGGTTTTCTTTCCTTGGACCACTTTTGGTAGGTACTGACCACTGCAGACCCTGAACACCCCACAAAAGCTGCAGTTTTGGAGATGTTTGACCCTGTCGTCTAGCCATCACAATTTGGCCCTTGTCAAAGTAGCTCACATCTTTACGCTTGCCCGTTTTTCCTGCTTCCAACACATCAACTTCGAGGAAAAAAAAAAAAAAATATATATATATATATGTATATATGAAATAAATATATGTATATATTATGGTCACTGACAGGGGAAGTGAATAACATGGATTATCTCGTTTCAGTGGCACCTGACAGAGATCATAATAATATGGCGGATTGGTGTATATGCATTTGACTATGGATTTGACAAGGTATAGCAGTCAGAAAGGGACATCATGTTAGTATTGTTCGGAAATAATTGCCTCTGCATTAACGGTGTAATATATGGCACAAATAAAGCCAAGGACGAAACATTGAAAGAGATTTTATTTGATTGCTTTCGGTTTCGTTGATTATGAGTGGGACAATCTAGGCAGCACATTATCAGTCAATGCCAGAGAGGTTAACTTTGCAATCAGAATTCCTGACCTAAGATGAATGGGGAAGGCCCTCTGAAAGGTGATGCAGCCTTGGACCTTATGTGCAGTTGGTAAGACATAAAGCGGAACAAAAGTTTCCCTTGAAAAAAGTTTCTTTCCCCTTATTATAAAGGTCTGGGCAAACATACATTCAGAAAAAAATTTGAGCACTAGGGAAGGGTAATAAAAAAGGATACTTTCCTTGACTCTCTCCTGACCTGGAGAACATTGGATTTTATACCAGTACCTCTTAATTATAGGGCACTTCTGGGCGAGTGTGTTTTATGTTCTTTTTGGTTGAGCTTTTGCTTCTGCCTCTTACCTTGTGTTATATGTTTTCCGGTGTAACTGGGTTTAATACCGTAATGTTACTCTTGGCAATCTGGGGACACTCAGTGAAGATGAATTGACGTCTTAATACTGGACAAATAACCTCATAAAATCACCAAACACCACCCTGTGAGTAGAAAGTAATGTGAAATAATCCTGTTATTGTGTCCTGGGGTTCAGTGACTTTACTAAAATCAGTGTAAATGAAATGCTTCTTCACAGAGGTGTTGTCTTGACAGAGAACTGGCATTCTATTTGATGCTGCACGCTATCTGTGTTACAGTGAATTCAAAAAGTAAAGGTCGAGTTTTTATTGCCTTCATTAATGGTTATTCAGTCTGACATGTTAGTCTGACATTTGAAACTTATATGAAATAAAATAAAAGCTGATTTAGTTGGTGATTCATCCTGAGCCCAGAAAAAAAAACGAAAGCATACAGACACTCACACCTCGTCAAACCCCCCCCCAACACACACACACTCAAACACACATATGCACCTATGTACTTTCTTGTGCACGTGCACACGCAGACGCACACACATGCATGCACACTCAGATACTACCATCTGTAATGTCTGGTGTGTGCGAAATGTGGAGATGTTAATGTGCTATTTGTTAGCTCTGGCGTGCCGGTTATTGCTGTGAACAGATTCTCTGGGAGTGATGACTAGAGATACGGCTGTTGCTTGCATCTGCGACAGCAGTCGCCTTCCCCAGAATGTGTGGGCGATCCGGCATCCTGCGAAGCTGACAAACCTGTTTTTACCATGGTGTGGATTTCATCCCCCTCATGTCTGTTTGCTGAGAGATGATGCAGTTTTTTATCGCATGCTTTTTTATACAGCTTACACTGTATAGTTTTACTGTATGCCTGCAGTCCGGACGCATGTCCTTGCCTTTTGATTTAGCTGTTCTGAGTGATTATTCCCACTGAGTTGGTTATTGGTTTCCATATCTCTCTGTGGTAACATGAAATGTGTTGGTATCAGTTCTCATGTGTAACCTCTCAGCCATTTTACTCTGTCTTTATTCCATATAAAACCATTACAAATTTCCTTGAGTTTCTGAGTTGAATTTGTTCTAGTTTGGTAGTTATCATGCTCATTGGGCCCGATGGGCTCGATTATTTTCTTGTCATCTGCGATACACGTAAGGACTGTCACAGCCTCTTCTACAGTCGGTCAGTGGGATTGGTTTCTCTGTATTCATTTAAATACTTGCACATGATATTATATCACCACAAGTTGGCATGATTTAGAAAATGGCAATATATCTCATGAAGTTAACTTCAGAGCCAATACTGCAATCCTATTGGGGACCTCTGGAGTACACGCAAGATAATGGTGCATACGTAAATTACTTTTTTGTTTGTTTTCAATAAGGGCCGTGCCTTTATTTTGTGGAAATAATACATCATTTTATTCATAATGATACTCATTATATTAAAGTAAGTTATCGGGTGCATTTATAGTGTCAAGAAAAAGAACAGAATCACATTTTTATTATCATCACCTGGGACTCGGTGGCACACCATTGATTGCTCTATATTGTGGAATACAGTACACCACAAAGAAAGCTCTGGCTGCGTTACCTGCTGTGTAATTTTGCCATTGTAGTATGCCATTCGAGGTTCTTTCACATACCTGCAAATTTCAGGTTGGTCGTGTATCGTATAGTCTGTTAATTGCTACTGTGGCCAGAATCACTTGCTGCCAAAATTCTGACACTGAAATTATTGTTAATTTGTAATATTTTAGTAAATTAACAGTGCACATATAAGGCCAGACTAATTGATGTTTTGACTGCAACGGGGAGGGAATATGGATTGCTTGGATCACTACGACCTTTAAGGAAAAAACGTCTCCGGCTGTTAAATTTAAAACATGCTTGTGTGTGTCTCTGTGTCCAGGCAATTTTGTACTCTGTCATTCTATTCAAATATAGGGTACAGTGCACATTTTGTATACTAAAAATTACTGTTCCTAACTGTGAGTAAACTAAAATAAAATGCAATTAACTATGATGTTTTTAGTCTCACTTTGTCACTTCTGCCATGTTTTGAGTACTCCTCAGCTCTGTCCTTATGTACACGTAAGGTTGGAATAGGAATAGGCATAGCAGTCAGTCTGTGTGTGCATCGTTAAACATGGTGCATGCAGAAAAATCGTGCCTGATGAGTCGCAGTGTTGTATTGCTAAGATTTTTTTTTAAAGTTGCGCTCCTCCATATTGTACTTTCTAAAGTAATGGAAAAAGTGCTTTGTATTGATGTTTTGAGCAGTTTTTTTTTTTTTCTGACTGCAATTGTAAGTGATATAGGTATCATACAACAGGCTCAATTCTTCCTCAGGTTGTGGACTCAGTATTGAAAAAAAATTTTGATAAATACAGTAGTGTACAGTGATGATTATACACTTATTATGCACTTAACTTGCAGGTATCAAATTCATAATGAGTGAATATTTCCAAAAAAAAATGAAGTTTATCAGTTTGAACATTAAATATCTTGTCTATGTAGTGTACTCAATTGAATATAGGCCGAAAAGCAAAATGATTGCAAATCATTGTATTCTGTTTTTATTCACATTTTACACAACGTTCCAACTTCATTGGAATTGGGGTTTGTACTTTTTCAATACATTTTCACCAAAAAATTATAGAAAAGTAATATATTAGGACCTCTTTTAGTCAAAAGTGGTAGTGCATAATCATCACTGCTCACAACTGTATGCAAATTGTTGCCTCTAAGAGTAATATAAAAAAAGTATATTTTTTCTCAAAAAAAAAAAATCTGTACCACTTTCTTGTAAACAGTTCCACAATTAGCAACTGAAGAGAAAAATAGGACTGTTATGAAGAGACAAATATTTTGGTGTTTAGAGAATTATTTGCTGAGCAATATTCTGCAGTTGCCTCATAGAGCCAGAGGTTCCCAGCTGTCCGTACATGCGAGACGAGCCTCCCTTCTGTCTTCAGCTTATCTCTGATTTGTTGGCTTGCCTGTACTCAGCAGCATGGCATTTATGTGTAGTTTGATTGGGAGAGATATTGTAGGAATATTAATTAAAATCAGTCCATGAACTGACCCCGTTGTTCCTGGAATAGAAACAATTAATAAAAGACTCTGGCTTCACGGAGGCTGGCAATTTTTGTGTGATTCTACTGGGAGTCTGTAGCGCTCGGTCTCTTGTTCTGTGGTGCATTATGCTCTTGCTGGCTCATGCGAGGATATTTAGAAGCATCTCAGTTCCTCCCTGTCTTGACAAAGAGAGATAAGTGATAGGGATGCAAGGTAACATGCTCAGAGCTTGTCGGCTAGCTGCTCAATGACAGTTTATTCTTGACAGTATCAGGGGATAACCCTGACAGCAACCCCTTAAATTACTATAGTATCTCCTTATCGTAGCGTTTACATGCTAGCTTGATCCTGATAAAACACACAGATCATCCCCGAGAACTGCTATTCACCAGACTGGCACTGGCTGTCCAGCCCAGTTGATTTTATTTTGTCCAACACAATCAACCGTGTATTGTGTGCTGGCAGTCAGTTTATATATTTGGATTTGTATTTTTTTGAATGACTATGCTGCCCCACAGATTGTAGGAGAATGGGGTTTTTGTATTCTCACTCCTCTTATTTAGCTGCGACCAGTCGCTCTAAAGCTTGCTCTGTCAATCGGTTAGTCGGTCGGTCCATCAACAAAAATTAATGCACCTGTTTGCAACCACAGTTTTTGCCCTTGGAGGCTTAAATTTGGCAGGGACGTCAAGTGTGTGTGAAGGTGTGTATTTGTATTCATGCCAATTGGCTAAAAGGGGGTGTGGCAGCAGGGGTGGCCTGTAACAAAAAAGGTACCTTACTTGTTACAGGATTCACAAAACAGAAAGAGAGACCCACACACTCACACCCACACAGATATACAGACAAACACATACTCATTCCATGCAAGTGGCTTTCGTTGGGACTTATCGTAGGCATCATTGAACTAAGCAGAGTTCCTTTTTAATTGGTGGTGGTTTGCCCGGCCCCTACACTTCATCCACGCCCCCTTTTATAGCCCATGAACTGCTTGATGTCGCCTTCTGTGGGAGGCATCATTGCACTCAGCAGTGAGTTCCTTTTTCATTGGAGCGGGTTAGACCCGCCCCCTTTATGTGAGCCCGCCCTCTTCCATAACTCAGGAACCCTTTCTCGTAGGCACTTATGGGATGCATCATTGGTCTCAGCAAATAGTTTCTGTTTCAGTGATGCGTGTTAACCCCACCTCCCGCACTTTAGCCATGTTCCTTTTCATAACTCACTCTCCATTTGTTTTAGCCACTTATGGCAGTTACCATTAGACTAAGCAGTTTTTTTTTCTTGGAGATCGTTTGTCTTCCCCCCTTCCCCTCTTCCAATGTGTGAATGAGTGTGGCGATGTTGTTAGTGGTGTGGGAACACATCCTGATACTCCATTACACATGTGAAGTTCCTAACGGAAAAACAAAGTACTTTGAATTGAATTTGAATTTACTTTAGCCACGCTGCTTTATATGACTTACGAACCATTTGTTCTTGACCCTGATGGGGGGCAACATTGGACTCAGCTGAGGTTATTTTTTTTTGTCTTGTGGGTTAGCCTTGCACCCAAATTTTCCATGGAGGCAAAACAGTTGTGAGGTTGTATGTGTGTGAATGCATGCACGCATGGATGCATCCACATACATGATCACAGCTATTGCTAATTTGCACTTGTTTCACAAATAATTAAAACATCTTGAATTGACAAAGGTGCTTTTAACAGTACCTTGACCATGAAATCAAATCACTTGAGTCGTGATTTATAAGCAAAAAAGTCATAGCATCTTTCTTAAGTAAGGTTGTTGCTGAAGTTCTTCATGAGATGTCCTCGGTTAGGATAGTTAAACAAAATAGCCTCTTGTGGCTAAAAAATCAAAAAGTCTTATTCTGGACACATCCATTCTGTATGCTGTGGACACGATTATATTTTTAAAAATTACGACATTATCATTCACAATGAAGCCCTTCCTTGGAGCAGCAAAAGTATTTATTCCAATTTTCGTGCATAGTGTTCTGCAATGCAAAAGTGTAATTTTCTTGTCTTTTCTGACCAAGGAAATGACCGCTTGCTGGAATAGGTGGCTCTGACCTTCAGACGAATGCCTGAAACCATGGCAGGATAATTTGATGTGAGGATTCAAAGAGCTTCAATGGAGATCTCCAGCTGAGCATTCCAGGCTCATTTTTCAAATCAGAGCCTGCAATTTATGAGATGATTTTCTGTCATTTTCTGTGATGTGAATATGTTAAGCACTGTAAAGAATTTCGATTATTGACTTTAAATGAGTATTAGCTTATATATAGGGCCTGAAGAAAGAAATGCATGCATTCATATGCTCACACGACCTATTGCCAAGCCATCTTGAAGGAATTTTGAATATCTCAATCTACTTTGGCTGTTGTGTTGTGTAATATTTTATAGAGATGAGCTTATATATTTATTTATTTATTTTGCAGCAGCATATCTATAGCTTTTTTCTGCAGTGATGTCTTATGTTGGTACATTACCAGTGTAGCCACATGGCGCATGCAAAAATCTGGTGGCGCATGCCTGAAAATCTGCTTAATATTCTGCTGGAGAAGTCAATCTGGTTGGTTAAGAAACGCGCACCCTTTTTTCCTTGGGTCTCGTGGGAAAGGAAGACAGCAATTTGGGCACTGAAGTATTACCTGTCTTGAAATAAAGTGTGGATATTTTTGGCCCTTGGGAGCTGCCGTCTTGAGTAGGATGTGTGAAATGGGTGTGGACCGCATATCCGCAGGTGCACCTCAGGGGCACCTGCCAAGCTCTTTGATAATGGGGATGTCCAGGGCCATGACAGCACCATCGGTATCTCTCACCCCCCAACTGGCCCATTCCACTCCAAAGCCCAGTGGGATCAAAGGCACATCCATGGCTGAGTGATAGAGCAAGTGCTAAACTGAAGATAAAATGGGTGCCGCTCACAGAGTGCGCAGGTTCATGCGCGCACATACAGGCATGCGAACGAATGCACTGCAACTCATGCGCTGAGGTATACACGCATGCGCACACATTTATAGCATTACACAGAAGCCATGTTGAATATTTGTTATTGATTCAGATACTGTACTGTTTTGTTATTTTTAAGCTATCATGAAGGTGATACATTTTTTTGCCATGTTCAAAGATCTCTGCAGCGAATGGACCCGCGTGCCCAAGTATGCGTAAATGAGCGCACATTTACTTCAACGGATAGAACCATGTTAAGTTGATAGCACTGAGGACTGGTTTCTCATATAATATGGTTAAGGTTTTAGCCATGTTCAGTAACTATAATATTACACAGTTAAGAAATGTTGGATTAGGAATTAGGACTGTTCCCCAACTAGAGATACGCAATCCCTCATTCTTGGCCACTTGCTGTAACTTTGACAAATTGCACTCGTTTTATCTGCCATGAAACTCGGTGATTGAACTATGTTTTTCTGTAGTAGTTTCTATTACTGTTTATGTGATGCAGAGACACCTGGCCCACCTCTGGGTCAAATCTGAGTTTAGGAGCCACAAATGTGCTTAACTGAAACAGGTGTTGGTCCTATAGGCAGCCCCAATTAAATCCAACAGGTGCAAGAATATAACTGCTGCTCAGATAGACAAGTTTGTAATTTTACATGGGATAGCTGTTTTCATTAGGTGTAGTAATGCTCAATGCCTTTCAGTCCTTAATACAGAGTGGATATTCTTCATATTCGAGGAGCTCTTTGCTTCGTTCTTTTGCTGTTCCTGCCAGCTCTTGATTAGCTCAAGTTCTGCACACAGTTGGTGTCTCTGTGACTTGAGCACGTAGGAGAGTACAAACGGTACGTGCTACTGTCGCTGCCAAATGAGATTTCTAGATTGCAACATCTCAAGGCGGCATTTGACAATGTGGATCTTTGACAGGCAAGGCCTCTCCTTGTGCAGCTGAAAAGCTTCAGTGTTCTTGTGATTACACAGTCAGATGTCACATTTGGAGGCAACAAGAGTGTGCAGGTTATTTCTTCATGTGGTTTGTACCATGCATCTGTAATCT
Source organism: Gymnothorax javanicus (assembly GCA_029692085.1). Taxonomy (NCBI): domain Eukaryota; kingdom Metazoa; phylum Chordata; class Actinopteri; order Anguilliformes; family Muraenidae; genus Gymnothorax; species Gymnothorax javanicus. The sequence goes on along the minus strand of CM056195.1, from coordinate 132,940,860 downwards.
TTTCAGATGTGCCTACATCCATCTCTTCGCTCTCCAGATATTACAGTCGCCTAGTTTATTTAAATTAGCCAGTTTTAACAACCAGACTGCGCTTATTTTATTTATTTTCCATCCCAACTGGTGAAGAAAGTTCTCATCAGTCGGTTTATTAATATATATTTTTTGAAGATTTTTAAGGCACGAAAAAGCCTCCCACAATTTAATTGCTTGTGTCAATAGCACCTCAATTACAGCATCCTGGGCTCCTCTATATTTCGTATGTACATCCTCTGTAAATATCTTGACTACATCTAAGTGGGGGAAAATTTAAATTTTTTATGCTTTCCTCTAAAGTTATGTCACTTCATTGTGTGACTTGGAAAGATGTTTGGCAATTAGCGATCATCTTTCAACATGCATAATTAGAGATGAGAAATGTTGCAATTATCTGTCATTACCATAATCAACTTCAAATTAAAGGGCACTCTTGAAATCAGTCATAAACAACGGCATTCCTCCGTTTATTTAATCAGAAAGTGAGAGGGAGAAGGAGGCTATGGTCAGTCCATCGTTGTGCAGTAGACATCTTGTAATAGCTGGATGAATGCAAAGGTATTGAAATACATTCGCGCTCAGTAAATGGTTTTTAAATCTTCCAAATCAGTCTGATGTTCCTTCATTCACTCTGCTCCAAGCTCCTTTGAATCTTATCGGTCACAAGCATTTCAAGTCTACATTTCCTGTATTTTATTTGTAGAATGACTCATTCTGTGCTGATATGAAGGTTTCGGCTTCATTTTCTGGTTGAGCTGTGGTGAATACAAGCAGGAATGGATTTGTGTGTCAGTGACCTTATCAGCAGACTGCTTCACAAATTTCACTTTGATAGCATAACATAATATGGACTGGATATAAGTACTTATTGGGCAACTGTTGTGGTCATTTTTTTTTGTATTTTGACTGAATTCCCCCCCAAAAAATACTTTGCACCTTTAATTAACTTCAATATACTGTATGCATGATTTGTCCTCATGAAGCCATTGAAGTAGCTAGTGGTGGAGAGGTTTGACGGCAGCATTATTCTTATTTTTGGCACCCAGAATCACTTAACATGATGTCAAAACGATGATTGGTTTTTTAGATAAAAAGTACGATTTCCCAGAGTGATGAAAAAATTCTACCCATGATGAAGTTATCACGTAACACGTTCCCAGCTAGCTGCTTATCTTGGGTAGCCTGATCACAGTTAAGAAATGATGAGGCACGACGTCTGCAACAGGGTTGGGTTCAATTACTTTTTTCAATTACAATTGATTGTAATTGTAATTACAATTACAATTACTTTCTGGACAGAATGTTCAATTACAATTACTTTTCGATAAAAAAATCAATTAAAATTTAATTACAATTACGAAAGTAATAGATTACAATTACTGTAATTGTAATTGAAAAAAGTAATTGAACCCAACCCTGGTCTGCAATGCTGCGATTTTAGCCCTTCCCTCATGTATCTGCCGCTTCTGATGACACTGACACTGTGTCGCCCTACACAGACGTATTCCTCAGTGTTACCAGCTCCCACATTTCCTTCAGTTTCAGCTTGAGCTGTACTCATATTTCTGTGGGGTGCAAAACTGGGAAAGCCTGTGTTTTCCTCCTGTAGGCTGCAGGGAATCAATGAAATGGCATCTTATCCGACGCGCCAAGATGTATCCCCCATTGGGTGACAATTAGCTGAATCGATCACTTTAATCATGTTTTTTCTACTTAACAGAAACTTCATCTCAGTAGTTTTTAAGGGTAGTCGTTCATATTCTGTGTATTGTGACCTACATTTGAAAAGTTCTGGACCACAACAGGGGTCATTTTTGAAACCTGTATTATTTAGAGGGGTCGTGACCCCCCACCTATGCCAAAACACAGCTTACTGTGATGGGGAAACCACCTGAACGTAAATAATGTCCCATGACAACTAAAAATCATGTGATCAATGTCACATGTTTGGAGGCTTGTTTTCCGGCTTTTTGAGTCATTGCGCCTTCTCCATGCGGCTGCTAAACAAGCCTATGGGGTTCAAAGGGTTAAATTAATTTCTTTTTTTGTAAGGATAACAAACATTCAGTTATTTTTGTTTTTTGTTTTTTTTTTAGTTAGGAGAGGAAAGCAGAGGTTGCAGAATGTGATACGATCGCAGCATAAGAAGACGTCATGATGGGGAATTGTTCCCTCGGCTGCGAAGGGGGGAGTGTGGAGGATGAAGGTGGGGGTTAATGGGGGAGGTTATTCACACGTGTGTCGAGAGTCAGCCATCCTCCAGTGCACACCCCACAACATCCCGGGGTCATTTATTTTTAAAATGCTCTAAGTGCAGGAGCAGTCCGACCAATCCGATGGCTTTTAACCCAGGTCAGGCCACTGTCCCATCTTTCATCATGCAAGCAAGGCTGCACAGAGAGCGATGCGCATACAGCACAAAGCCTGCGCCACTCACTAACCAGAAGGTACACATGCGGCAGTCATATAATCAGGAAAAATACCGCAGACACTGGCCTTATGAAGCTCCCAGCATTACTCATATTGTTGAGACAAGTTCACCTGTGGACTGGTTAAATTCTGTCGTGATTTTGAAAGGTGTTGTTCTATGTTTAAGAGCAACTGTCCTACTAAGTGTCCGTCTGTCCCTCTTGAGGACTTTGACTTGCGGCCACTAATCTTTTTTCTTGCTTTGTTTTGATTTTTTGCATATGTTGGCATAATTTTTGACACTGTTCCCATTGCCACCTTTAATATTTTGCAATTTGGGAAACAATTATTCAGCCTCTTTGAAACATTATCAGAATCCTGACCTTGCTTTGGGGACGTAAGCCCTTATACCAAAGGTGTCCTCTTAAGCAGATACAGTAATATGAATTCAAATGCATGGGCATGATCTTTGAAAATGCTTTCATAATTACGGCGTAGAGACGTCAAAGTTAAAGCCGTTTTGGGTGGCGCTTCTGATAGTTTGTCCACGCCCTGTATTCAGTAGTAGCTGGCACTGATGCACGTGTTACCGGCCCCTGTGCCGACCACTCACCCATCTTTACAGCTCATTAGGTACCATCTGTGGAAATGCCTGACTTACGACTTCAAGTGATCTGTCATTTTCGAGGTAATGGCCACTAACATTGGAAGCAAATGCTTAATTAAGCATGCATGGCCAGGATATGACATTGTAATGGGATGAATCATATCCTAACTCTCCACTTATTAATTACCAATGAGAAGCCTATCATTTCATGGGGGATTTCTCCATAAAAATACGCTGAAAGTTAGTATTTTTCAGTATCTTTTGACAGTTGTGCAATAATTGAGAACCATGTGACCTATTATTATTTATATTGTCATTCCATCAAACAGTAAGTCTATGGCAGCATGCTTTATTTGATTTCCAAGTGTTTTGGAAATATCACAGCAGCAGCAATATCTGAAAAATATTTAAGATCTGTCATTCACTGCAGGCAATGTAGTTTTTAAATCTATTATCGTTTTATTTTTTATAAAATGCAGTCCATTCTATGAAAGTGTTTTCAACTACGCATAATTTGAAGGACAACAAAAAGCGATGTCTGTGTGCAATTACCTATATGTATTACGTTGATGCCTGAGGGAGGTAAATGCACACACACATTTCTGCCTACATGTATGAGAACATTCTGGCTTGTATTTGACTCATAGGCTTAACACCTGGCTTTGGGTGTTAGTGATTATCTGTCATGGTCTGTTCCTTGTCCTCATGACGCATCTCGCCTAGCTTCTCGGGACAATATTTTACTGACACTTACCCCTGACTGACTTTACAGTCTTATACGCTTTTTAAAGTTGATTGTACATGAAGGTCAAGTTCTGTTTGTCTGCTTATCTAACTCTGAAACATCTCCCTGATCCTTGCTTTATATATATCTGTCTAAGCATGGACGACATTGTCCAGTCCTGGAGGGCTGCACTATCTGCTGGTTTCAGTGCATGTCTGTTATAGTGATTCCTCGCAGCTGGTGATTTGCCATCTTCTCACCCTGTCGTCAAACCCATAATTTGTTAATTTAGCTAATTTAAAGGGATGCACTGCTGATTACTGACAGTTGTGACCCCCCAGCAGTTTGTCACTTTGGCTCTCTGAAAATACTTTGGCCAGGTTAGTGACATCAGGCCAGTATATTGCAAATGCTAACACATTTTATGTGATTGTGATTTCAGGATTTTTCCTTTGTCCTGAGGCAGAGTTGGCACTGCAATGAATAGGCCTAAACACAATGGCTGTATCTCTGGTTTTAATTGTTCCTCATTTTAGCCATACACAAGCTGTTGGCATGAGTGTAAAACACTGCATTCAGTTGTCTTGAGAAAAAGATATTTTTAATTCTATTGGGAAAGGAGAAAAAAATACCCCTTTCAGTTCTCAAGCCTTTTGTTTTCCTAAAAAATGCAGACTTAAGTCTGTCAGTCAATTCTGTGGCTTTAAACTTGATTGCAAAAAGCTATACTTAACTGATTACTATGTCTGCTAGTTAAATGACACAGTTTTTTGTGTCTGCACCAAAATTCACGAGATGCTCAGCTCAATTATTCGACAGACTGTATTAAAACAAAATTAATTACAGTAATTATTAATCATCTTTTGTCAAAATTATACATATACTGTTTCCACGAGTGCAGTCAAATAAAACTTAGTTTGTTTTTCTTTGTTGTACATCAAAAATCAGGGACAGGCTGCGGCTTTTTGTCTTAACATGTCAAAAATTGAACTCATAAAAAGTTTTATACTAATATTGAGTGCACTTTGCAGTGGAAGAAAAATCTTTTAAAATGGCTTATGCATTTAAGATGTAAGATATGCAGCAATGCTGATGTACCAATCACTATTAGCAATTGTAGGAAATGGAGTTTTAAACATTAACTAGCTGTCAATAATATGTACTTATTAGAGGTTTGTACTTTTAAGGGTTTCTTACTATAGTTTCCTGCATTTTATTTACTCACTGAACCAGCTGGCCCTTTGGTAAATGATTCGTAAAAGAAAGGATAAAATTGTGGGGAAAATTGGAACATTTGAGAGTCAAGGTCATGGGTGAGTAAAGGTGTCCATGTCAACAGCTATTCCATCTGAAGTGGAAAGCTCTTCAGCTGACCATTGTGGCCTGTTCAGGTGTCACCGGAGCGGAATGGTGACAGTATGAGAAAAACCCAGGTCTGGAAAAGTGGGCGAGAGGGCAGGTTGCACCTCTCTCGAAAAATAATAGACTCTGTGATTCCGGGAGGCCCCTTTGTATCAGATAGGGCAGTACAACTTGACATAGCCAGTAGGTTCGGAGCACTTAACCATCTCAAAAAACAAAACTGCTGCTGTGCAGCAAAATGTCCACACTTTTATTGTAAGATTTTAGAAACATGATTGTTATTTACATGCATTTGATAGGAAACCTCATGGAATGGGTCTAGTTAGATGTGCTGCCCCTGTATACAGTATTGCCTCCGGTGGTGTCTAAACACTTTTGGGGAGTAGTTGCTTAATTTTGAACAGGTTTTTTTGTAAAAAGGCAGACGGCTCCTCGGGCAGCCTTGTTTTTTGGTGTCTATTGAAAGCACTGGGGATGAGGGGGTGTCAGGGGGAAGCTGGTCCTCATTCACCCCCCCCCCCCAAAGATACTCAAATTTTGCGACTACATTGAACCAAGGCACTGGGTAGAAAAGGGGCTCGTCCAGCTCCTCTCTGGATGGGCCCATTGGTTCCATCTGTACTGAGTAATGCACTCTAACCATCAGGGCATTTCCTCTAAATCTCCTCCCAACAATGGGTCACATTGCTGACATGGATCAGATTATGCGCCATCTCCAGCAGAAGCTGGCGCAGCGCAAATCGGACAGTGTTTTTTGTCGTTATTCACTGATGCCTTTCCTCATGAGCTTATGACCTATCAAAAATATTTTAAACATACAAAATATTCTGAGTGATGTCAGGAGTTCTTGATCAATGCATCAATACTTGATCCGTAATAGCTGTAAAAATATTTTGAACCTATTAAAAATTCTTAGTGAGGCTTGTATATTAAACTTAATAAACAAAGATTTAATTAAACATGGAAATTGTTGTTATGGGCCTACTTGACCACTTTGAAGGTTGGTGCTCCAGTAGGGCTGCAATCATGTAATTGTCCTCCCAGAACGTTTTATCCTTCTGCACTTTTATGGAAGCACAACTTGTTTTAGGGCATAAACATAGACCAGGGTATCTTGCCCAGAGTAATTTGAAAAGTACCAAAAGGTGGTATTCATAATCTGTTCTGCTATGGTCTCTTTTGCCACCAGAGGAGACCTCTTGGGATGGATTTTATAAACCAAGAACAGAAGTTAATTGTCCTGATTCAGTTGTCAGCAAAAAGGCAGATCAGAAGTGAATTTTCTGATACATTATCCTTGTCCATATATCTGCAAAAAGCTAGTGGAGATATTCAAATGCTCCAAACAAGATCAGTCTGTGATGTATTACTGTTTATAATTACAGTAATGATCTTGGGTTAAGTGAAAGTTCAGTTATGTGGGGGGGGGGGGCGTAATTCAGAACCTAGATCAGCTCCTATTCTAAAGGATTTTATAACTGATCTGTTTCTATATATTTGACAGCAGTGGCTTTTATGAAATATTGGGCTCTTTGCATCATGCCTTTGCAAACAGAAACACTTGTGGCAGTAATGTTATGCACAATTCTGTCCTTCGCAAATCACCGAGTTTCATAGTTTTCTGCTCTAAAGTAAAAGTGTTTGCATCACAAGGGGTGGGACAGAGCAAAAAGAGTGTGTGTCAATGCATAAAACTGGTGTTATGCAATTTTCAAGTCCGATACCTTGTCTGCGTTTTGACTTACCCAAACTGTGCTGTCACTGTAAGATGGTTGTAAAGGACTGAATCGCAGCCAGGGGAGCTGTTTTCTAATGAATGCATTTTGTTTCCCTCCCTTTTTCATTTTCATGATAAAGCCCATAAATGATGCCTTTAAAATGGTGGTGAGGTCTTATGGGAAGGGGAGGGTGAGAGGGTATTTTTCATAAATGTGAATATTTTCTTTGTGTGCGGGAAATACAAATAATTAACCTCTCACCCTTTTGTAATACCAAGAGTGCCGATTTGCATGCAGTTTAAATCACCCATATCTTTTCATACAAAACGCATATCCCCCGATATGCAACCAGGCATTACTACATGAGAGCTCAGTTTTCAGAGGCCTGATGGAGGTGGTGGTAACACAATTTAGGTGCTTGTTCTTCACCTGACGAAATTGCAATGCACTGGTTTTAGTGGCATAGACAGCAGCTAATTTGATTGGCCTTAATGGAGCCAAACACCGACAGGTAATGAATTTGTTTTTCTCCACTCCTTTGACAACAGCACCACAGCTGCACTATCTCCTGCGGTCATGAAATCACTGGTATAGAGCTCGACATGCCTAGTTTTGATCTGTGATACCATCAGCACTTACATTTGCCCTCCGCGTTTATGTCCTCAAAATAGGACCCATTGTTTCATAACTAATGAAACAATAAAAACTATGGGTCTTGTTTGCTTGTGAGAAAACACTTATAACAATTGGTGTAAACTGCACAAAGGTTTATTTAATTACTTATAGTGTCTCAATAGATCAGCAGCATTTTAGTTGTTTAGGGGAGTCACTGAGTCATTTGGTTCATAGTTTGTTATGGCATTATTGGGACCTTGCTGATTATGGAAGTCAGAGGGGTTGAGGAACTCGCAATGTATTACAGTGGAAGTGCTGGATTATGGGTGTCACGGCATATTATTGAGGAAGTATTGTGTTATGAGAGAAGCTGTCAGATGTAGGTTATAGGATTCATATTGGGTTATGGGAGTAAAAGTCGATTATAGGGTGAGTAGTGGATTATGGGAGACATAAATTTGGGTTATGGGATCATAGTGGATGATGGGAGCAAAGGTGGATTGTGGGAGACACAGTTGGTTGCGGGTTACATAGAGGGCAAAATGGGCATCTGCCTCACAGATTGTTCAATTGAAATGCACAATTTGGAGGGAACAGCTTGCAGTGTAAGGACTGGGATCCAATGAGTTGGCCAGAGAGTTCAGAGTCTTGCAGCATTTTCAAGAGATGCGAGGCACACGCTGTTGTTAAGCAGAACTGTTGAACTGTTGTTGAAATTCAGAACTGGTCAAGTCAATGACAATTCAGTTTGTTTTTGTCAAGTCATTGCTTTTAAGCAGTCGTGGAATAAAATTCCTGGGGTAAGAAATACAAACTACTGTCATGCGAATCGTCCACCCATGAACTCAGTTAACAGATTTCACTGATTAGCACTGGCTGCTGGCTAAAAAAATGGACAAATCCAGCTGGATAGAACAAAAAAATCGGGGAGGACTTGAACTTTCTGAACCAGCATTTTGTTTATTTTTTGTACGGCCACACAATTGTTTTGTATTTGTTATGTATTTACATCTCTCAGTAGGGTTAGGGTTTCTATAGGATTTACATTTAGAAGCACCATTGCTTTGCTGAATCCATCCATCCATCCATTATCCAAACTGCTTCTTTCCGACTAGGGTCGTGGGGGAGCTGGAAGCTTACTGGAGCTAACCTTGTGTGAAAGGCAGGAACGCACTCTGGACAGCTCGCCAATCCTTTGAAGGGCTTTAGCACCATTCTCTTATGCGCTCATGTCTATGGGCAATTTTTAGAGTGTCCAATTAGCCTGACACGCATTACTTTGGACTGTTGGAGGAAACCAGAGTACCCGGAGGAAACCTGCTGCTGGATGCAAGAGGGAATCTAACTTTTCTATGAAGGAAGGGGCTGGGGCAGCACATCACTGAATAACTTGATTAAAAGAGCTCTTGTATTGCACTAGTCGGCTGCTCCCCGATGCACAGTCTGCATTTTCATGGATGCGGGTAACAGGGTCTTTCATTGCCTTCTCCTATATGCTTGATGTAAGAGTATTACACTTCAGGGGCTAAAGGATCAAAATCACTTTCAGCCAATGAAGTTGTGACAGTACATTGCTGGCACACCCCCCATCCCCATCCCCAGCTTGTGTAGGGGAACTTATTTGAACAGCTTGCCGACCAAAGAAGTATGCAGTCTCCTCTGAATAATGATATCTTTATGCTGTTAAACTGTACTCGCATTGGCCTTGGAAAATTTTTCTATATCATCAAATTTCACTCACTTGCAAAGATGAGCATTTCCATTAGCTGTTATTAGTGGATCACAAGCTGCTGGGTCTGGCTTTGGCTTTACCAGATAATTTATGTCCATTGCTTTATTTTTACAGCTTTTGGTTGTGATCTCACTCAAGCAGAGTTTTGGATAAAACGTTGTCCAAAAAATGTTTGACTCGGAGTCAAAAACAGCTTTTATGAAAAGTGCAATACATCATGGCATGAAATAAAAAAAAAACAAAAAAAATTCAGTATATACAGCATGTCGCATTTTACATTATAATCCTGTCGAATAGTTTGCCCATAATTTCTGACAACTTGACATGACTATAATGTAAAATGCAACACGCTTTATATTTTTTAGAATTGCACGTTATGATGCACTACATTTTGAATATATACTGTATATGTTTTTTCTTTGTTTTTGTTTGACTATAACTCTCAGTCCAAAATTTCTTTGGCAAGACTTCATCCAAAAATATGCTTGAGCGAGTTCACAATTACTGTAAACGCAGTAAAAAAAAAAAACACAATAAAGATTGACTAAACTGTTGTGCTGAAGCTCATATTTGAATCAGTTACGTATCAACATGCATGTTTTCTTGTATGAAGCATATCCATCCATTATCTAAATTGTTTCTTCTTTCTTTGGGTGACAGAGGTGCTGGATTCTGCCCTAGTTAATACATGCGAAAGGCAGGGATACACCCTGGACGGCTCGTCAATCCGTTGCAGGGCTTAACCGCCATTCACTCTCACATTCACACCTACGCGCAATTTTAGGGTCTCTGATCAGTCTTGCCTGCATGTCTTTGGCAGGAAACTGGAGTACAATTCAGGGAGAATATGCAAACTCCACTCAGAAAGGCTGGATTCGAACCCGCAACCTTCTTGCTGTGAGGCACCAGGGCTATCCTCTGCGCCAACATGACACCCCATCTTAGAGTAAATAGTCAAACAAAAAAAGTGATTTCTGTAAGAGAACACATATAGTGACAGTGTAGGTTTTATACGGTGCGATACCCAAGACGAGAGTTTTGTATAGTTTGCGTCACGCCGCAGCGAGAATGGGCCCCCTATTGCTCGCGATTTTACCTGAATTTAAAGCGCCGCGGTCTCGGCTTGGCACGATTCCAATTTCAGACAATCCTTTTATTGAAATGATTTTGAGGAGATGTTGTGCAGCAGAGCAGCCGAACTGCTGATTTGATGATAGCGTTGTTTGTTTTCTCCTAAAAGGATTTTGGGAAATGTCACCTCCGTGGTGGCCCCATTCGTGTATATTGCTCTCCCGAGAAAAGCCTGTGAGGCACAGGAGAGTTAAGCCCTTGAAAACTTCATTTGTGTGGTAAATAGGCAAGATCTTATTTTTTTCTCCGAGAACAGATTCTTTCCAGTCAGCCTTCAATCAATTCCATTTGTCTATAGTCTGGCCTGCAGTCTATGGGCAGAATGCCAGGGGATGCCTCACAGAGGTGATGACAGGTGATTTGGTATGAGGCTTGAGGCAGTAAATACCAGGCCTAACGTGCCCTGAGACAATTTTCACATCAACTGTTCCTTGCAGTCCTTCATGCCCCCATTAGTTAGTGTCATTCGGCGCTTTGATATCTCATTGTGTACTGTCCGTGGATCGCGACACGTGTGATTACTTGTAAAGAAGAGTGCACGAGTGAATTTCAGAACTGACTTTCCTGCTACTGCACAACCTCCCTGCTAGTTCAGCATTACATAGAATATTTCAGCGAGCCACTGGCGACGAAGTTATATGAAGTATTTGAAGAACTGTTGTATAAATGAGCAGATAGGGCTGGTGCTTCTTCTTTCATTGTTACAGTTGGATTACGGTTCGTTCACTGCTGTGGTTAATCCATGAGAAACTAAAATGTCGTTGGCATATGCAGTTTGGGGTGCACTAACGCCTGGCTATGGGTTTTTTTTTTTTTTTTTTGAGTGTTTTGCCGGTTTTTAGCCTGCAATAACACAAAAAATGTATACAGAGAGCATGTGTTTTCTGTTACCTGTGACAGGCCTTTCTGAGGGACTGAATTCATAGAAGAGGAGGCACCAGCCAAGAAAATCTTATCCTCATTACTAGTACTTTGTTTTTACTTAGAAACATGGTATAGATACAGAAGAACACCCCCCCAAAAAAAAAAAAAAAAAAGTACGACTTTACATAAAGCAGCAAAGACTGCATTAATTAATCAGCATTAACTAATTTATTCTTTAACTGCCGACTACAGAAAAGTTAGTGTGGAGATGATGAATTCATGGTGAACAGCTGCATCAGTTGATGCCAGTTTATTATCCCCCACCACGAGGTGGGATTTCTCTGAAATTATTATACCTAGATGTATGAAGTTTTTGTATGCTTAATAAGCTACTCATGATCTACATTGAGTTTGAAAATGGATGTCGATGCTTATTTTTTTTCTGAGTTATGGCCCTTGATCGTGGCGGGGTTAGCGATGACACTGTTGTCTTGTTATCATTAATCCATTTATCTGCATTCTGTGAACTGAATAACTACAAAATGTATACCCTCTGTCATTGGCTTAACCAACTGTACACACTCCTTTCTGACCAGTACTTATGTAGATACTCTGCTTTTGTTGATATTTTTGACATAAAGGGTTGCCCTGATAAGTAGATTAGGGTGAAATAAATTGGAGATACCTCAGTACTTAGATGGATCACTCTCACATGTTAACATATCTCAGCTGTGTAAGTGGGAAGGAATATAAGGGCGATCAGAACACTTTCGAGCTTCATGTCTTGTTGGAGAGGCTGGATGAAACAGTTTTAAATTTGTGCCCTCAATTTGAGCTTCATTTTACTGTAAGGGTTTCGAAAATACAACATTTGTCAGAATGAATCTGCCTTATTTCTTTTGTTTCATTTGTCATGAAATCCAGAAAGAAAAATGTAGAATGAAATCATATTAAGTAGAGGCATGAAGACACTGTGTTCTTGTTCTTCCAGCGTTTTCATTATTGCGAGTGTTATACGTGACTAACTATATCTGCCTGGCTTTTATTTCCTGTTATTATATAGAACAATGCAGAAATTGATTTGCATTGGTCTATATTCGCTTAATGAAATGCGTGCATAGCTTTTGGTAGATTTAACTATGCTTTTCCCAATTTTTTCTTGCACACTACTTTTTTTTTTCCAGCTAGCCTTTGTTTGGCTTGTTGGTCATTGAGTGCTAGTTGATTGCACAAACTTCCTCTACCAGTGCCCTAATCAAATCCTCCAAGTGTAAAATTTGCTTTGGTCTAATACACACATTTTGTTTGTCATAATTAGAACTTTGTATTTACGCAGACTCACTGTGTTGCTAATGACAGAAAACTGTTGCGAAGGGTTATTGTGCTGCTGGATTGTATTTGAGAAGGTACGTCTTGAGCTGCCGAATAGCTCACTCAGTTAAGGCACTGAGCTGCAGTGCAGAAGTGACTATCATGTCGCGGATTCGAGCCCCGGTCGTACCAACCGGCAGTGGTCGGCAGCTTTTTCAGAGTAGCGCACAAAACAAAGTAGCGCTACAGGGTTTCAAATTTGCAAGGGACTGCCGGGAAAGGGAAATAAAATAAATAGCTTTGTTCGTTGCTCAAGCGCCTCCTGTTGGCCAGACGGGCGCTTGTCAGGAAGATTCTAAGCCTGTTCGTGTCCGGGTATCCTCCGCCCTCGTTCTGAACTTGCGAAGATTCAACCAATGAGTGTATAAAAAGCAGTGGCTGGCAGGTACGTGCTTTGGAGGAGAGCCGGGAACTGTCTTCTCTCTCCTGAATTTGGCAACAAGGGGTCGCAAACGAGCAAGCCTTGTACATAGTTCACCAATTGGGCATTCCAGATTCAGGTGGGATTGGAGATGCCAAATTTAAAAAAAAAAAAAAAGAAAGAAAAGGTACGTCTTTTACAGGAACGGTTGATTCTTTTCTGTTCAACTTCTTATCATCAGCAGAAAGTAGGGTGGTTAATTTATAAGCCCTTTGGAATGCCGTAGCAGATATCCAGTCTTTAGAGTCGAGAGAAAGAGACCAAACTCCTTGCCTCAAAATGGGAAGCTGTAAACATTTCTGTGGCGGCAGTGTGGTGATAATCACCCCCAAAAATGTTGGCATGTCAAGAGTTTTAACTCTTACTTAGAATACGGCTGTGGAACACAACCATTTTAAAGTTTACTATGTAAATATTCAATATGCAGGGTCTGTGCTTGGTTTCAGGATACATGCACTGACTAACTGCTACTTTTAGTTTTAATGTTGAGGGGGGGAGCCGGTCTACCTGAGAGTCGTTTAGATTGGCGAACTGGTACGAGATAACTGGTAACTTGACCACCTTTGAGTGCCGCATTCAATTCAATTGAGTTAATTTGTTGAATGGTTTCATCATTTTCATACAAGTAATGTCAAAATATACAAGTGACGCCAAAAATATGATTGAACTGTACAGTCTTTCTCTGTCATTTTTGCAGGTCCCAACCTGCCTCTAAACTCACACTGTTCATTGGGAAATGACTGAACTCTGTCCTCTCAGGAAAAGTAATGACACAGAGAGGTTAAACCTCTGCCACCCTGAACTTGCCATCAGTGGGATTATAGCCCTGCTCTCACCTCACCTTAAAAGCACATTACCTCTCCAAACCCATTCCCAATTACATTTTTTAATTAGCAACTAAGCGTTAATTTGTTCACTTCTGTGTATCAATTGATGGAATTACAGTCCATTTCCCCTTAGCTTGGATGATTGTTCATTGCAGTAGTTAAAGCGCATTTCCTATCCACATTAATGAAGACATAAAAAATTAAAGTTTTCAAGGCTTCTGAATTCCTGTAGCTCAGAGAGCGGTATTTATATATTTTTTCTGCATCAGTGCCCATTAAATTACCAACGCTTTGACCTAAGAAGTGTTGGTAATTTAATGAATTAATTATTATCACATCACGGCAATGAGTGTGTAACTATGCTTCCCCACAAATGTAGCCTATTCTTTTGAACACTGAGAGCATTTTGATTAAGTGCAATGTTTAGATACATTAGGTTACACCGCTGAAAAAAATAGCTGAAATGGGAGATAAAATTAAGAGAAAGTATTGTATTAATTAATTTTTTCCATCCCTACAATATCACCATTCAGTACGTCGTCAATTGTTGCCCATCGGTGATCAAAGTCATTTCTGAATAATTTCTTATAACAATATATTATAATATTTCTTATTATACAGGCTTATATATTGGTCCTGATTATTCAGTAAATGAATTGTGTTATTGTAGGGTGACCAGATTTCCTGAAACTAAAACCGGACACTTTTATGCTGCGGACCCGTAGTGCGGCGTGCGTGAGTCATAGACGCAGATATTAGGCTCAATTTCAGCACGTAGGACTACTGCTCACAACATAGCCTAATGGGGAAAAATTATGCATGTTTTTGGTAGGCCTATTTACACATCTAAGATTAAATATGAAAAGACATTGAAAGAGTTTCGTGTGGGACTATCTTTATTTTTATGAATTAGCCTGAAGCTGAAGAAAGTTTTGGAAAATACACCAAATGAACGGTACGTGCGCGTTTTTCGCAGTGTCTACGTTTCAGAAAGTCGGACAGGGTTTTGATATAACTCCATGTCCGACAGTCGGATGGTTTCAATATAACTCCGTGTCCGACAGTCGATTATTGTTTTTAATTTCTTCAAATCTACTGAATCTTTTAGATATTAAACGTGAATGTTTTGATAAGAGGGCTCAGTTCTTCAAGATGAGTAGCCTACCAAGAATTTCAACCAATGTTTCTGTTTAAGCTCTGCTCAATATAAGTGGACATCGGAGTGGGACTTGTATGACAAATTTAGTGACTGTCGGACAGAGATCCCAAAATACTCCGTCTCCGACAGTCATAAAATTTCAAATTTTTCGAATATTCCAGCATTATTAGACATATAAACGTAGCAATGTTTGTGTTCGACCTTTATAAAATTCAAATCGATAGCTATCGACTTTTCTTGGTCTTTTTATTCGTTTGTTTTCTTCCGTTGAAGATAGACAACAGCCTTTATTCGGTCTCTCTTTTGAAAATTAGTCAGATGGATCGAACAGATTCACGCTTTAGTTCCACACCAGAGGTAAAATAGTGCTTGTAGTCAGTGAGCAAATCAATTCCATGACCACTGACATTGTGAATTAGGCTAGTGCATGCACGATCAAGACTGTCGGACGCGAAATGCAAAATTCTCCATGTCCGGCAGCCAGCAGAAAGTAAAAGTATTGATATGAGGGCAGATTTATAACGAAATAAAGAATAAAAATATATCACCAACAATCAGAACATTCAATGGGCACTGCAATCAATTTAGTTGGGCCATTTTTATAAATACAACGAGTCCGTACAATGCCTGTCGGATATTAAATGCAAAATACTCCGTGCCCGACAGCCAAAAAATAAAAATAAATAAAAATAAAAATAAAATAAAATAATGAAATAAAACAAAATAAAAGAGGATGATTAGAACAGATTGATAACAAAATAAAGAATTAAAAAAAACATTTTAACAACAAACAGAACATCCAATGAACACTGCAATTTATTTATTTGCAAGCCATCTTTTTTGGATGTTCAGTTTGTTGGTAATGTATTTTTATTCTTTATTTCGTTATATCAATACCTTTTTTTTTTTTGCCTGCTGCCGGACATGGAATATTTTGCATTTCGCGTCCGACTGTCTTGATAGTGCATGCGATATTTAATTCACAATGTCAATGGTCATGGAATTGATTTGCTCACTGATTAGGCTACAAGCACTATTTTATCTCTGGTATGGAAATAAAGTGTGAATCTGTTCGATCCATCTGACTAATTTTCAAAGGAGAGACCGAATAAAATTTGTAATAAATGCACTAAGTCCCGCTCCGATGTCCACTTATATTGAGCAGAGCTTTAACAGAAACATTGGTTGAAATTCTCGGTACTCATCTTGAAGAACTGAGCCGTCTTATCAAACCATTCCCGTTTAATATCTAAAAGATTCAGTAGATTTGAAGAAATTAAAAACAATAATCGACTGTCGGACACGGAGTTATATTAAAACCCTGTCCGACTTTCGGACACGTAGACACTGCATTTAACATTTGTTAATGGCATTGCGTTATCTTCTTCTAAGCAAATATGAACAAACTTGCTGTCTCGTGAGCATTTTAATTTCGATGCACTGAGCAATAATGTCGTGGATGGAATTGACACGCCATTCTGCCGTTTAGTCTTGTAAAAATTGGTTAATCAATCCTCAGATTGCTAATCAAGCAAAGTAATAGAGTTATTGTTTGTTTAACGGTGAGGATTCTGCCTACCTTAACTGACCTCCGACGGCACGTCACTGGTTAAGTATTATTACTTTGTGTTAATTGTACAATGCAACGTTGCTGGCGTAGCCTACTTTTGTAGCCTAGCCTACGCTACACACACACACATACACACATTGTTGAAATCATATGCTTGATGCTTTATTCTTTCTATGTGTTTTTTAGTTAATGATCGGGCTATAATAAGACCACGTTGGCTATGTAATCGCTGACAACAGGGGACATTTCATAGTAGTTGGTGGAAACTGGGACATTTTAGCGTCCCAACAGGCTTTTGTCGGGACTCGGGACACGCAGCTCAAAACCAGGACTGTCCCGGCAAAACCGGGACGTCTGGTCACCTTGTGTTATTGTTAATCAAGCATTCTTAAACAGAAACAGCTTGAAAGCAATGGTGTGTTGAAGGGTCAGAGGCTCATGGCACACCACGGAAAATCTCGTAACGCCAGCATTACCACTGGGGAGATGTTTGGCTTAAGGATGTTAAAATGTTTGACACAAATGTTGTGTACTTTGCTCACTTGCGCGTGTCCCCATGTTTTCTCAAGTCAGTCATGCGTACCATAAGTTAGCTATCTCCCATTTCAAAGCACCAATGTCACTTGCTGGCTGATCACACGGAATAAGCAGAATTTGCATTTATTTTGTCACAGTTATAGGCATATAACTTGAGTTAGCCGTTAATTTTTTAGACATGGACTTCTGCTTCAAAGCATCCGTGCTCATATCTTGTTCAGATATGCAGCCAAACATTCCCACACAGCATCAACCCCTGACTAAATTTAGCTCATGGCTAAATAAATAAGAATTACGGATCTAGCTATCTAACTAGCCAGTTGTTTTGTTTAAACAAAGGTATTAATAACAAAATCTGAGACTGAGAAGTTGGACTGCGTGGTGAAGAAAGGGCTAGTTTTATTTCTTGAAAAATTAAGAAAACTGATATAATGTACACATACAATTTATCCGTTTTTTTTGATGAATTTGAAGAATGAAGGCATGTAGAATATTCAACTCATGTTTGCTTATATTTTGTATATTTGGTCTCTCATGTAGGTGACATTAACGTCACATTGAAATTGATAGTCTGCCTCGTAAGCCTGTTTGGGCTGTGCATCTATTGATGGGAGATACTACATTGATATCAGAACACAGACTCCACATCGGAGTAGATTTTTGATTGACATAACTTATTCCATCGAAATGCCAACGTATTTTAGCACTATGTAGTTGTACATATTGTCGAGGATAATGTTGTGATGGTCAGTTTGGGAATTTATAAAGTGTCAGATAAAAGTCATTTGAAAAATATGCAGGGAAGTCTTATTGTGGTAGTAGCTACAAGGAGCAAAAATGTGTGTATCCTTTTCAATCACAGACATATGAAGGAATCATCTCTGTTTATAGTATCAATTAGGCGCGAGGTCTCCTGTAGGCTTAATTGTGCGGTTATGGCAACATTTGGTTTATAAACAACTTTTAAGGTCATGGTTTTGTTGGCTTACACAAACTGTAACGAGATGAGCGGACCCAAATAATCAGTGCAAGCCGACAAGAGCGCACAGTGGGCACACATCGCTCTGTGTGATGCAGGACGTAAGGCACCACTCCTGGGGATCTTGTGGGGAGAGGGAGGGACCCAGGAGTGGCTTTGTTAATTTAAAAATCGAGGTGGTCTAGCTGCCGGATAGCTCACTCGGTAAAGCATCGCGTTGCGAAGCAGAAGTGTCTATCACGTCGCGGGTTCGAGCCCCGCTTCGTACCAGCCGGCAGTGGTCGGCAGCTTTTTCAGAGTAGCGCACAATTGGCTATAGCGCTACAGGGTTGCAAATTGGGAAGGGACTGCCGGAAGGGATTACAATAGTTGCCTTGTTCGTTGCTCCAACGCCTCCTGTTGGCCAGACGGGCGCTCGTCAGGAAGATTCTAAGCCTGGTCATGTCCGGGTATCCTCCGCCCTCGTTCTGAACTTGCGAAGATTCAACCAATGAGTGTATAAGAAGCGGTGGTTGACAGGCGCGTGCTTCGGAGGAGAGCCGCGAACTGTCTGCACTCTCCTGAGTTGGCAGCAAGGGGTCGCATACGAGCAAGCCTTGTACATAGTTCACCAGTTGGGCATTCCAGGTTTGGGTGGGATTGGAGATGCCAAATTAAAAAAAAAAAAAAAAAAAAAAATCGAGGTGGTGCTTTTGGGACCATCGAGTGATCAGAAATCGCTTAGTGTAGCTTCATGTATACCAAATGAGCAAAACTAGAAGAAAGTTGGAAGGGGGAAATACTTTTTCTCTGCACTGTATGCATAAATATTACATGATGGATACAATCTACAATTAAGGATCTATGAAAGGAAGAGTTTAAATGTATGTTTATTTAGCAATATATCATTTGGGTTTGGATTTGGTTTTTGGATTGGATTATTATTATTCTTTTTTTAATGAGTGTTTATTTACAATGTGCTTTATGCCATACATATGACTGCTCTTGAATAGACTGCTTGCCCTGTTTAGTCTAATCTGACAATAACTATTATCTATATAATGAAATTAATACATGTGAACAATTTAAATGCTGTGCATGTTTGTCAAACTGCTTAAATCGTGCTACATCCTTACATCAAGTCCTGATAAGCCTTGTCGTGGTATGTGGACTGACCACTTCTTTCAAGTCTTGGCAGTCAAGCTGGAAGATCATTTCCTCAAGCTTTATAAAGTTCTTGTCTTCTCCACAGGAAGATAAAGTGCAGAAACACCGTGTTAGTGATAATGGGTGGTTTTTTTTTCTTTGCACTGTTCCTGCTAGATGAGAGCAGATTTATTTTGACCTTGAAGGCTAAACACTGAATAAAGCTTTGTAATATTTTCTTCCTTACATTCTGGCCAGGAATCTACAAGAAATATCCTTTCTGTGCTCTGGCCTTGAATTGTGTTCGTGTGCTCACGTAATTAGCCTGGAAGAAAAGGCAGATATTACACATACATACCAGTGCCCAGGGATGTCCGGTTCAGATTTCATTTCATTTCATGTAAAACACCAGCATCGATGCTGTGCATTTCGTTAGTCTTGCCATGAATTTAATGAGTGAAAAATGCTATCCATAACCTACTATTATAATTTTTTTTTTTTACCTTGAAAATGACTTTCTGCTTTGTTTGACCAAATGTATGTGTATGTGCAGTCTGCGTGTTTGTTTTTTTTTTGTGTTTCTGTGTGTGTGTTTCTGTGTGTGTGTGTGTGTGTGTGTGTGCGCGCATGCATGCGCACGCCTGGGTACATGTGTTTGAGTGTGCAGTTGTTGTCTGTGTGTGCGCATGCGTAAGTAGCATGTGTGTTGGGAAACTCTGCCTGACTATAAAAGTTGTGTTGAGACCTTTGGTATGCAGATGTATTCGCTGCTCTTGAAATGTGCTTACCGCTGGAATACTGGTGGACACTTCTGTGTTTTGATGTATTGCCACTGGGACAGCTAACGCTACATCTTGTGGTAAGTAAAGGAGAGTAAATAAATAACAGGGGTTTGTTATTGGCAGATCAGCGCGGCAGGCTTTGTGTCTGAAGCAAAGCAGGGGTGACCTATCCGCGGGGCCCTTCTCCTCTCAGCACTGGGGACTGGCTGCTCAGACTGGGGGGGGTCTGCCTATAGAGTACAGTGCAGACTGTATATTTGTACATATAACCTTCACCTGCTATTTCTCATTTTGATACGTACAGTATAACCACTGCCAATGCACATATACCCTTTACCTGCTACTGTTCATTCTGACACATATGCAGTCTCCTGCCTTTTCCCATATACCCTGTACCTGCATCTGCACACTCTGATACACATACAGCCTCTACATTTGCACATATACCCTGTACCTGCATCTGCACACTCTGATACACATACAGCCTCTATGTTTGCACATATACCCTTTACCTGCATCTGCACACTCTGATACACATACAGCCTCTGTGTTTGCACATATACCCTGTACCTGCATCTGCACACTCTGATACGCATACAGGTACTACGTTTGCACATATACCCTTTACCTGCATCTGCAAACTCTGGTACACATACAGCCTCTACGTTTGCACATATACCCTGTACCTGCATCTGCAAACTCTGGTACACATACAGCCTCTACGTTTGCACGTATACCCTGTACCTGCATCGGCACGCTCTGATACACATACAGCCTCTACGTTTGCACATATACCCTGTACCTGCATCGGCACACTCTGATACACATACAGGCACTACGTTTGCACATACACCCTGTACCTGCATCGGCACACTCTGATACACATACAGCCTCTAGGTTTGCACATATACCCTGAACCTGCATCTGCCCACTCTGAGACACATACAGCCTCTACGTTTGCACATTATACCCTGTACCTGCATCGGCACACTCTGATACACATACAGGCACTACGTTTGCACATATACCCTGTACCTGCATCGGCACACTCTGATACACATTCAGCCTCTAGGTTTGCACATATACCCTGTACCTGCATCTGCACGCTCTGATACACATACTGATACTCCTAAAAACTTTAAATTTTCACCTAAACTCATTACCTGCTATTGCAAACTGATTTACATCCAAACATTACATTTGCACACACTCCTTTTACCTTTACATTCTAACACAAAAAACACAATCACACTCGCCGCACTCCTTCTATTCACACCTTTTGTCATCCTTTGAACAT
Organism: Gymnothorax javanicus; assembly: GCA_029692085.1. Classification (NCBI taxonomy): domain Eukaryota; kingdom Metazoa; phylum Chordata; class Actinopteri; order Anguilliformes; family Muraenidae; genus Gymnothorax; species Gymnothorax javanicus. Next base: position 132,919,597 of record CM056195.1, on the reverse strand, counting down.
TCTGATGCACTCAAAAACACACATTCAAACATGCTCATCCACAGTCAAATCACACCGGCCCGTAGACATTGAGATCCGTTTTCTCTTACATTATGTACGTTGGCCAGTATGTGGCCTTCGTTTACCTGGGGAAGCAATGGCGCTCGCATAGTAATATGTACACTTTCAGTGGAGCCTCTTTCTGTATATGGTTTCTGCCCACTGTTAATCTCACTTAAGTTCCCCATAAAGTCAAAATCGATGTTTTAGTATTTTTTATCACATATGTCTGGCACTACAACACCTATACACCAGTATCTGGCCCAACAATGAAAAAAAAAATCATTTTGTTGATATTTTTAATTATATTTTAGATTGTTCCATTTCCTGGAAACCAATTTAAAATATTGATGACTCTTCCTGCATTTGCGGCTGTATTTTACTTTTGGGTTCAACGAAAATGCTTCATAGAATTGTTACACTGCAAAAACAAAATCTTAGCAAGGATTTTGATTTTTGGATTTAAATCACATATCCCACATGCATTTTAGGTCGCCACACGTATTTGCAGATTGCGACGGCAGAAGTGTAGCATAAGTAATTTGGAAAAAGACCAATTTAGAGGCCTGCCCAAGTTGTAACTGATGACTTGTCTGTATTTCCAGTTCTTGGAGCAAATTTCTTTGACTCTCAGCCATCAATATGTATGTACATATTTACAGATCTGTGTACACATTTACAAATCTGTGTACACATTTACAGATCTGTGTACGCATTTACAGATTGTCTACACATTCGGAAATGTCAATACACTTGCAAATTTGAATACATATTTGGAGATTTTATGACACATTTACAGACCTGATTAGGCACACACAAATTCTGAATACACATTTTCAGATTCCTGTACACATTCACAAATGTCAGTACTCATTCACACAGATTATTTTACGCATTTGCAAATCTGATGACATGCACACAGATTGAAATACAGCTACTCCAATATCCACACACATTGACAAATTGTTTTGCTGCAATAATAGCCCTGTACACTTGGACTGCTGTCCAAACATTCCTTGTGATTTGGATTCTGCAAGTAACTTGCTGGGAAGTGGTGCCTACGATAACTCCTTCATGGTCATTTGTGGTTTTCTGTCTTATATTCAGCATCAGGCAGTCACTGGCATGCATTCTACGGGGGGCATCATATGATACATATAGTATCGCAGTCAGAAGGTGAGAGGTTTCATGGCAAACAAAAAGAAAACTGTATATTTCTACTTCAGATGTTTGGCAATAGTTGTTCCCCTGTCTGCCGGAGGTTTGTCCCTACGTGAATACCTTACTTGGAGTCAGCATATAAATGAACATTTGTGCAGGTCAGATGGCCTCATATGAAGTGCTGTGATGCATCATTAATTGCCCTATGGAAATGGTTATTTGGCCGAGCCAAGTGCTGGATACAGGAAGGCTAAGGCGTATGATGTTTCTTCACAACTCACTAGTGATTAAGCTTGGAATCAACTTTTGCAAGTATTTTTGCAAGTGTGAAAAAATTCATGTTGACTCCAACTTTGAAACTTAATTTTCATGAATTTCCCCTGGGTGCCATTTCTCCGGAATATTTCAATCCTTATGACTCTCCCGACTGTCTCAAACTTTATGATTGTTTTAAGAATATGTGACACTGCAAAATAACTGGTGCAACTGACATTAAAATTATGAATGCATGAAATCATGAAACAAGATAAAATGGTTGAAGTTGCACTAAATTTGCATGTTATGTTATAAAATATGAACATTTTAAAATTTTCTAAAGAAGTATATTTGGAAAATGTTGATGGCTCATGGGGAAAGCAAATCAAATTTGGTTTTTGCTTTTGCATCATGTATATTTATGATGCTTCTTTTATCATGTCATTTATCTTTGTATTTTATATTATTAAATTACAATGATTTAATTTCACTTTCATTTAGTGAACTGATGTGTGTGCTAACTTACAGACAGTAATATTTATTAAATATAAAAAAAGAACTAAATTATCACATGGTAGGTATAAGTTACAACAGGGAAGCTACTATGATTGAAAAAATGAACAAACTTTGGTCTTTCTTTCTGCTTGGGATACTTCTAATATTTTAGTTTCTATTATTTGAGTCAACATTTTTTAATTCACCAACACAATGGGTAGGATTGTATTTCATTGAAAGTAGAGTAGAGCACTTAAAACAATAATTTTCTGTTTATAGAAGAATATGTCTGTGATTAGAAATGTCTGAGATTAAAAAAAATTCAACGTCACAGTTTTTCGACGACTGGTACAAGAAATGTGGTGACTGGCATCATTATTCCTTGTGTGTGAATCCTATGTGCACATATTAGGAGAAGCTTGTGCACTCAAACTGAAATGCGGCTTCAGGCGAACCAATAAGTCTCCATAGATTGAATTACAATGCTTTACATTCACAAAGCTGCACCAGACGAGCCCCCATCATGGAACAATGTTGCATATTGTAATGTGTCCTTGGGTTGCCGACCACCAACCAAAAGCTCCGCAAAAGTCTCCGGACCTCACGGTCACAAAACAAATCAAAAAGGTGTAAGTCCAGTGAGCTCGTTCATGGGGTCCTTGACTACAAACATTAGAATGGGCATAGCTTTGTCCCAGTTCTGAAACCATCCTAATATGAGCACATAGCATATCACTGGGCATGATAATGCCAGTCGTCGCAGTATGCCTGTCCTTCTGTGTTAAAAAGCTGGGTATCAGAATAAAGCACTGCATGAGAATGCTTGTATTATTTTCTGGGCTGTAATATTAGCACAGCTGCTGATGAAGTTCTCAGTAAACTGCCCCCTGAGCATAGTAGCAGAGCATAGCACTGAGAAGCACTGGCTCTGCTATCATCATGCCCAGGGACAGACACTGAAAATTAGCTGGGGGCTAATGCTGTCACATTCACAGCCAAGTTGATTAATGTGCCCTGTTTCTGTAAAAAAATAAAATAAAATAAAATAAATAATAATAGTAATAAAATGAAATAGGATAAAGAAGATAATGTTGCCCTGTGCGAGACGACTGGCCATTTCTCGCCACCAAATGCAATTTAATGGCTCGTCACATGACGAGATAAATTAACTTCTAAGTATTCTATTGTAGTTCTCTCCGTAGAATGTATTTAATTATTTATCTAGCCTCAAACTGTTTGGCCATTTACCTAGTGAGGGGTGTTCTCAGCCCCTCGCTGCCCTCATCTGCTGGGGTTGAGAAGTGCAACTACTTACAGCTAAATCCCACACCACCTATCCCCCTCCTACTTTGGGACAGCACCCATAGGCCCCTCACTCAATAGAGCCAAGATGTCTGCCTTTACTTTCCTGTCAACACATCGCTAATGAGGGGGATTCCCTCAACCATCACCCCCCACCCTCCCACTTTATTTTGAAAAGACACTTTTTAACTGAACTGGATCTACCTTCTCGCCCTACCAACCTCAACCTGAAAGACAATAATTCTTGCTCATAGACTGGAGGGTGAGTTAAAAAAAATCTGATAAAACCCCTCTTGTGAATCAGAAAAACAAAGAGTCCTGGGGAGGTTTAAGTTACACCGCCGCACTGTCGTATGATTTTGCTACCCTAGAAAATTTGCTCACTCATAAAGACGTCTATTTTTGCATTTTGAAGTTTAATGTTAAGTAATTTGCTCTTCACAGCGTAGGGGTTGAACCTATTCATAACTCAAAATAATAGCTTTCTTAGTATTCAATGCTATAAAAACTGTACTGTAAACAGTATACACACACGCACACACACAGACTATATATATGTGTGTGTGTGTGTGTGTGTGTGTGTGGACTGTTACAGTACACCTTTCATTGCTACACCTGGCCTGAATCTCAGTCCTTACATCATGGTATCAGTTGTTCTATCTCAGCATCTCTGGGCCGGGGTTGAGGGAATGACACATTCTCTTGTTTTTCAGTGGGAAGGACAGTTATGATCTTTGTGTCCTCGATGGCTCAGGACACGCAGTTGTGACCTACATTTCTCTGCAAGAGAGATTGACGGTGGAAGAATAGTGGGAGGGAAAACACCCAACACGGCATTAATTGAGCTCGCGTTTTGGACAGTTTGATCTAGTGTGCATGGACGCAATTACGCGTTGTGTTTTCTCTCCTCGTTCCTCCACTCACAGGGCCTGATTAGGCATTCCCTTTCATGTGGGGACATAAATGCAGCCATTGTGGTGTAATTAAAGTAGTGTAAAGATCGCAGAATAAGAAGTAAATATGAGGACAATTATGGGATGCTGTATGGGATTTCTAGTCATATTTCACTTACTCTGCAGTACCACAAAAAATGGTGTTCTCACTCTGCTTGTACAATGATATCCAAGATTAGATATGCCGCTTACCAAAAATAGGTCTTTGAGGAGCACCTTTCTATTTGTTACCTACTTCCCCATAGCAACAAATCCAACCAATGCGCGATGTTATAACACTCACCAAGAAAACCCCGTATAAAACGAATCATATTGCAGTGCCGCAGATTAGTATGTAATTCTAACATTATGTTTCTTTCCTCAAGCAGACCTTTCCTAAAGTTTATGCATTTTAATGTGTTAAATATTTAATACACGCTTGAATTTAGTGGGTCTGATTTTTTTCGGCGGCATTTTTGTGAATGAGAAAATTAAATATGTTCTGTAGCGTTTTGCTGGCATGCGTTTTTGTTTATGCATAGGCGAGACTGAGAGGGGCTATGCAGGAATTTTAATTTTGCAATAAGAAATATCTCTTGTATGTTTTGGCCTGTTAACAGCAAGCAAATGTAAAACGTGGGTGTAGTTTCTGACTGGAATTATTCCATCAGTCAGCTAGAGCATAAATATACATTTTCTGCTTATGAAACGTTAACAGCCGCCTGGAGTTCGGTGGATGGGATATTTAATTTAAAGGCTTTAGCGCGGATTTGTTTTTTTTTAAACCGCTTTTGCTTTTTTTTTCTTTCTTTATGTCCTTATTTCATGGAGAGCATGTTGTAGCATATCTCTCAGGTTTCTTTTAATGGTCTGGGACCGCATATCCAAAATATGTATGCTGGGACTTGATGTTTAGCCTTGTTGGAGCAGGCCCTGCATTGTGTGTGCAGTCACGGAAGGGGGGGCATGCCGGGCCTCCTCAAACTCTTAAGACCTAAAGAGCAGCAGCTTCGATGACCCCTTCCCACCCTCCCCCTCCCTGTCTGCCTCTCTCATTCCACCAGGGTACCATCTGCGTTTAAAAAAAAAAAAAAAAAAGAATAAGAAAGTGAGCGCCCGCCATTTTCTTGATGGAAAATTTTAAGAGAGGCCCTTCAAGAGGGCTGGAAGGTCTCCTGAGCAATTGTGTTACTGTGGACCTCCTGTGCCTGGATGGTTTCAGGTCAATTCTCCTGTGAGCTGGTCAGCTTAATCCTCTCCAATGGCTAATAATGCGAAAGGAATTATCTGTGTGATTAATATTTGATGAAATGTGCTACAGCATCATCTTAATGAGAATGATGTGGAGACGTTCGGTGCGGTAGCTGTTTATTTTATTGTTTTTGACAGTTTTCTTCATTCCTATTGTTGTTGGACAACCCGCAAAACTATTCAATGGAGCTTGCATATGTGCTGTGACATATCGATGATTAAAACACCACGGCCAGTCTAGCTTCAGCTATGTCTTCAACCAAGCCTACTGGGATGCATTCATTTAGGTGGGGATATCTGTTTCTATAGTTTTACATCACTGGCCCGACTACCAAGCATGCATGTGCTCTGGTTTTGTCATTGTGTGAGAATGCTGACTGCAGTTGTGGAACTGGCCTTTCATTTAGAGGACCCCCCACCAAAAGATTAGTATCTAATTATGAGACCCCCTGGGCTAGTGTTTTAATTTGAACTTTAGTGCTTGTGTAGGATGGAGCCAGTAGCCTAGAACTGGGTCCTTGGCCCCCCTAAGTATGCTGATATTTGTTCCAGCCACAATTGCAATTGTAGAATTTCACTGTAAAAAATGAAAGATGAAAATACTAGGTCAGATGAATTTACTTATTTTGAGACTTAAAACACTTATTTCTATAACCATTTTTCTTAGTAAGACAAAAAATTTGCCCTTGATTTGAGGTAATTTTAACTAGCTTGCCAATGGGATAAGTGCATTTTCACCTGTCAAGCAAATGGTAACTTGTTTTAAGTAACTGTTTGCTTGACAAGTGAAAATTGGCAAACTAGTCAAAATTACCCTGTATCAAGGACAGATTTTTTGTCTTACTAAGAAAAGTGGTGATAGAAATAAGTGTTTTAAGTCTTCAAATAAAGTAAATTCATCTTAGCTAGTATATTCATCTTTCATTTTTTGCAGTGTTGAACAATCTTTTAATTTGTCTTAATCAGGTGTGTTTGTTTAGAGCAATTATTTATCATCTTAAGACACATTCTGACGGATATCTACACCTGTCATGAAGAGTAAGAATTCCATATGCTCATTGTGCTATATGAGAAACAACTGTATACAAAGGGGAACGAAATCAACCAATCACTGTAAACCATCAATATGTTCCTAATTGCTGAAACTGTGGACACATGATATTGAAAACTAAACATTTTTTGGCAAGCAAACAGTATAGTCAGACTCATTGTGTGCCATGTTTATATCTCCAAATAGATAATTTTTGGATATTATGGCTTTGCCTTGGCCTCAGACAGCGCTGCCACCACAACAGATCGTTTGTGTAACCGCAATAATGCAAACAGTTTTTATGGGAATCACACTAAACTTTTTGTGTTCGTTCAAGGTGCACAGAGGACAAACTCTTTTGGTTTGTGTGACCCTACGACCTTTGCTATAGTGCCACCACCTGATCAAACCTTCCATTTCCAAATGCAATAACATTTTTTTTGCACCCGGCGTGCATTGCAAGTAAGGACTACGGGCTAAATATCCCATCCACAGCCTGCCTACCGCCTGCCTGCAAATTTTTTTTTTTTTTCCCCCCAAATGATAAAGTAATGGAGCAAGTTTAATTTAGATTAAATTTAGGTTTCTGTTACTCGTAATTTCGCAGTTAGATTTAATTTACAGTCTCACGCTTTTACACTGCAAAAAATACTGGCATAGCTGCTGCCAGTTAAATTAACTGTAATTTTACGGTCAATTGGTAACTGTGTAATCCTAACCCCAACCCTAAACAAAACTAAGTCTTTTTGTTGCCTTAACCTGACCAAGTTGTTTTGGTGCTTAAATGCAACTATTTAGCAATGCCGTCCAATAAGGATGCCAAAGGGTCCTCATTTATTGTATATCGATGTTTGGGCAAGAGTGTAACTATATGATGGGTGGAGATGATACCATTTTGTTGTGGGAATCATGTCACACTCCTTGTGATTATTCCTTGTGCAGAAAAATTGACTGTTATTGATACTGATCACCCTATAACATTTGATGTAACCTTGCTGTCAGGCCAAACTTTTAATTTTTAAAAATGGCTGTGTCAGTAATTTTTATGGCAATCACATGAAACTTCTTGTGCTCATTCCTTGTGCACAGAGGACAAACCCTATTGCTTTGTCTGCCTGGATGACCTTTCCTGTGGCACCACCTAGAATATTCTGCGACTTACCGGTGAAGCTTGTGTGTTTTAAACAGGCACGCTCTGCCCTTCATCTGTGTTGGGTTAGCCTACTTTTTAAGCTCAAACTCATGACAGACCATTTTAGAATATTAGGGAAAAAAAATAAAAATAAATACTATGTACGAATCTTTAAAGGTGATAAGTTGTGCTTAATGGGTACATTTTTACCGGTTCAGCACACTCCTGTTCCAAGTAACACCATTGCAGACTATTTTATTTGAAAATGATATTTACTGAGAGAAATGGTTATTAGTAACTTGAAGAGTGTGGACATGAATTTGTCAGCAGTGAATATCAGGCAGTTAACATCAAATTACAAACACTGCAAATATCAAGTCACAAAATTCTGTTCATTCCTTTCACTGCAAAATCTTCAGTCATACAAACAAATCTTGCGGTCTAATGTTTATGAAACACAACTCACTGACTGTTTCAACAACTAATTGAAGATGGCTAAAACCAAGTAGCAAAGTCCTTATCGCTTCATTTACTCTGTCTAAGAAGTCAATTCTAAGATTGACAACGTCCTGACAATTTTGCCTGTAACGTTGACCAAACCATGGGAACAACTTTATTGCATAGGGATGTCCTGCATACTTGCTATGCTGCTTACATAGCTGACCACATCAGCAAGGAACTTATTACCCTGCTAATCCTGTTCTGAGAGAAGACATTATTTTAAATATTGTTTGCAATATTTTGAGATAAAACTCATCTTTGTTACATAAGAAATATTTACATTTCATTAGCTGGAACTAATTATATTTATAGCACTAGATTTTTAGAAAAATGGGCCACTCTAGTACTCTATGATTATTGGACTGTAATGTTTGAACTCACTCTACAATGACAACTGCTGTTGTTCACTAATGGAAATTTATTATTTAAGCCATGTTAACTGCTAGATTCGACACAATGTATTGCAAAATACTAGTGTTTCAAGGTATCTCCCTAACTAGACAAGTATATGTATTGCCTTTGGTATGTCTGTAAAACGGCCTTTTTAAGCTGTAACTACTTTCCAATTTCAAGTTCTTGGCAAAACTATAAATAGTTCACATAGTAGTATTAAATTTTTTCAATAGCTGGTGACACTTTGGCCCCCCAAAATTTAAAAAAATCCATAAAATATGAACTTAAGGGCTCCTCTTTTAAGCAAAGTTTTTGACAAGCTTTCAAAATGGCCGCCATCGAATGGGAGCGGGTGTACTCTATGACCATATCTCAACATACATTTATCTGTTTGACTTGAAATTGAGGGAAGTATTTAATAGCACATTAGGTTATTGGCCGACACTTCAAATGACAGAAAGCAACTATTTTTTAAATGCAATTTCAGAATAAAGATGCCAATGTGCTCAATAGTCATTCGATCTTAATATGTTGTTTTTTTCTCTATTTATTTATTTTCAGATTTTGAAAAACAGCTTATGGCTTTGGCAATGTATTTCAGTGTGCCATTGTACTGACCTTATTTCCACACATTTTTACAGTAGCATTCATGTTGCATTCTGTAAAAATTGGTCTGTTTTCCTAACACTGCAAAAGCAAGGATTTTGTTTATCTGTAAATACAGCTAGCGAAAAACAGAAATAATTTAAATAGAGACATATCAGCCACCATCTGAAAAAAGGCCACAAATCTGCATTGTTCCTTTTGAGACTTATTCAGTCCTCCATCTCTTCACTTCTTTGCTTCTCTGAAGCTGTTACTCTCCTTTTCACATAGAAATAGGTTGTCCTCATTGATTATCTCTCCTTTGCAAATCCAGTTTAAGTGGTTTATTCCTGTTTTTCCACCCTTTGAAAAATGGATTTTTTTGCCTGATGGGTGCAGTTTGTCACCGACAACCATGACAGTTTTCTTCAAACTGTTACCCCACTATTTTTCCCCCTGCATAGAATGAGCCCTTCCTGCCCACACTAGTCATCGTCGCTGTCGTCGTCATTATAGCGGCGAACTTGGATAGCGTTATTTCATACTGCCCGGGCCCCATGCCAGCATTACTGGAAAGATTGGTGGGAATTAGATACAAACTCCCCTGGCACTGTCCAGTAACTCTGAGAGTCCTTCAGAGCTGTATGGAGTGATGGAGTCGGAGGAAAGACGAAGGGGGGAGACCCCCCCCGTCCCCGGCTACAACGCTACAATCGCTCCATTGTTCTGTCTGGGGCCGTCTCAGACCCACTACCTGTTATTATCTGCCAGGTACACGGGCAAGGTATTTAATCAATACCCTCCTTTGTGAAATACTGTACTTCCCCACCATCTCGCTCGATGCTCGCAGCAGACGCTCAACTGCTGGGGCAATTAATAGCCGGGCCTGATAATCTAATGATTACACGGCGTATGTGACAGCACACCTGAACGAGTTTTGTCAGGCCTGATTAAAAGGCAGGGAGTCAGGTGGGTAAAGAAGTTGGAGAAACGCGTTGTCGCGGAGACTGCGGGGGTGGAGGGTGGGGGGGGGGGTGTCGGCTTTCTCACTGTTTCTGCTCTAAAGTAGGACAGGAGGGATAGGAGAGCCTGGCTCGTGTGCTTTTGTCACAGTCTGTGATTGTAACCAGTAACTTTTTTCATGACAATAACTGCATTTTCTTCTGCTCTACGTAATTATACACTGTAACTGTAAGTCGCTTACTGCCGGCGATTATGTCCTGCTATTGATGTAGTGTCTGCTTTCGTCCCTCCCCCCTCTCTCCCCAGTCCCGCATAGTGTCTGTAAGACATACCAGGGAAGAGACTGAAGTATTCCTGATACAGCCGGCCTGCGAGAGATAAACTGGGATTGTGTTTGTGTAGTTAATCCGTCCTGTCCTCCTGGGCTAGATTAATATCGGTCCTGCTAGGTATGACCTCATACTCACATGATAAAAGGCAAGTAATCAGGTTACCACTGCGAGAGAGTCCCAAAGAGCTGGGGAACAATGTGTGTATAATGGCAGTCCCTTCAGAACCCCTCTCATTCCCCTGTGAGCCTTTCTCTTTTCATCCAGGTTTAGGGTGAGAAGCTGGACTCTGGCCTTTAAACGCACCCTCTGCCCTGAGAGTGTTTAAGGAAAAGAGCTGCACTCCACGTGTGCTTACGCACACACGCACTCACACACACAAACTCAGGCACACTCACACACACACACACACGCACAGATTTGGGAACACATAGACACACACACACTCACACACATAAACACACGCAGGCACACTTGTGTATATGCACTCACACAAACTCATGCACAAAAATGCGCACATACACACAGGCAGATGCATGCACAAATTCTCAGTCACAAGAGCACATGCACATACGTGTGCTGACATTCTACACTCTATCTTTTGACATGGCCTATCTAATTGTTTCAAACCTGTTTGTTATTTCTGGGAAAGGCCCTGCATATGCTCCCGCACACGCACACACACACACACACACACGTGCGCACACATGCAGTCATGTACACGCACATACGTACAGACTCACAATCGGTATCATTTAACAAGGAATATCTAATTGTCTCAAAAGTCGTTTGTTGTTTCGGGGAAAAGCCAATAAGCTTTTGAAAGCGGAGACCCTTGGAAAGCATGTGCCGGTCGAGAGGCAACACACATGCAGCCTAATCCAAACTAACTCGTTCCCTGGGCTCGCAGAATCGGTCTGAGTGCTTTTAATGTGGCCTCAGTGCCTGAGAAGCATTTCCCAGCACCGTTAGCATAGCTGGCGATTTCCTGGCTATTCTCATTTTTATTGGCAGTGGAATTGGAGAGGGGCTATGCTTTTGAGGGACGCTGCGGCAGCCGCGTTTACGGAGATGGGGGGAATCTCTCGTGCGTGGTACTGGTCCGACTTCAGTGTGTATCTTCTTCTTAAGCACCTCCCTGCCCTCCTGTAAGATACTCAACAGATGATCAGCCGTGTGCTGGATGGAGGGAAGCGCCGAGCTCGTGTTAGCACGCCCGTATCGTGCGACCGAGTTCCCGGGGGGGCGTTCCGCGAGCCGCGTAGCGCCAGGGCGAAAGGGGGGGTGCATCCGCGCCAGCGACGGATAGCTTTGATCCGCGCTCGCGAAGTAATCTCCTGCTCGTCCAGAGCTGAAGGAAATGATTTTAGGGGACCCCTGGAGAGAGAGGGAGAGTGGGAGAGCCCCCAGAAAAAGTGTAACAGGAAAGGAGTGGGGTCCACAGCAAGACATTCTGGGTAGGGCGAGAGAGTTGCACGGTGCAGATCCACTGATCAAGAGGTCCTGCGATTAGGAACTGAGGAATTTTTGGGTGTCAATTCTGGTGTGTCCTGCTATTTCAGCTTTTCTGCACTTTTAAGAGCACAGTCCCGCGGCTCAAACATGAACCCTTCCCTTGAAGGAGCTTTGTTTATTCTGTGAATATTCCAGAATGAACTGAGGATGGTTTTATGTAGTGGTCCATTGCCGGCTATTGCTTTTGTCCTTTTTTTGTGCGCCTGTGTGTGTGTGTGTGTGTGTGTGTGTGTGTGTGTGTGTGAGCGCATGTCTGCACGTGCACTGTACCTGAATGTTAACTAAACAAGGGGGAAAAAGGCTGGCCAAGTACTCAGGCAGGTCGATTCTAACGAGGAGCGCAGTGTCTGGCCGGCCAGCGGGGCCGGGGTGCTTAAGTGTGATGGATTTGGGGAAGGCGGCCAGGATTAGCCGCCAATGTCGGCCGGGGCTGCAGGGCCGCGGGCAGCCGTGCAGGCTTGGCCAGCTGACCCAACAACCCCCCACCCCCCAACTGCCATCCACCTCCCATCCACCCCCCCAGGCCCACTGGAAACATCTAAGGCTGCCCCTGCCCAATACCCCCGAACATGCAGTTTAATAGTTTACATTCAGACAAGCACAGGCAGTTTTATGGAAGGCTTGTGTGAGCATGTGAGCAGCTCAGGTTTCCAGACAAACCCTTGTCTGGAGGTGAGAGGCAGGAGGGGCTGGCTGCGGCTCCAGCCGCTGTAGAGACCTGCTGGCCTCCTCCTGCAACAGAGGCACAGAGACAGGGGCCGGAGAGCGATGTGAAGGGGAGTTTGGGGACGCCATTAAAGGGGAGGTGTGGGGATGTCATTGAAAAGGAGGTGTGGGATGTCATTATATGGGAGGTTTGGGATGTTGTTAAAGGGGAGGTTGGGGATGGAGCTGAAGGAGTTTGACGTGCAATAAGGGGGACTGATAGAGCAGCATTAAATGCAGCAGGGATCTCTCTCTCTCTGTCTTACTGGGGAAAGTGGAACTGCTGTAACTTTAGTGTCTAATCCTGCAACTCTCACAGAGCGGTTTTATTTATGACCTGTCTGGGCAATTGTAGATGTTTTATTCAGAAATTGCACTGAAGTTGCTTTAAGTATCGCCTAAGAAAGAAACAACGAAATAATAATAATAATAATAATAATAACAACAGCATTCTTCTTCCTCTTCTTCTAATGATGATATAATAATAATAATAATAATAATAATAATAATAATTGCAACACCCTTCTTCTTATTCTTCTTTTTTTAATAATAATAGTACCAAAAATGATGATAATAATAATAATAATAATAGTAGTAGTAGTAGTAGTAGTAGTAGTATAGTATCACAACTGAAACTCAGAAAAAGTTAGTCCGGTATGGAAAATGCACATAAAAAACATAAACATTCATTTGAAAATTTACTTTGACTTTTATTTTATTGCAGACAGTATGAAGACAAGATATTTCATGTTTACTCTGGTCAGATTCATTTACTTTGTCAATATGCACCCATTATTGCCATTCAGGCCTGCAACCATTCATATAAAGGTTGGGACGGGGGCAATTTAGCACTAGTGATGAGGTAAAAAATTTGAATAACGGAGTGATTTGAAGCACAGCTGATGTCAGCAGGTGACTGTAACCATAATTTGGCACAAAAGCAGTACCCAAGAAAGGCCTAGTCCTTGAAGAATAAAGATGAGCGAAGGATCGCAAAAATGTGTGCTTAAATGCATGAGAAAATCATTGAATGATTGAATGATGTTCTTCATTCAAAAAAATAGGAAGGGATTGGGATCGTTCACCTCCTATGGGGCACAACCTAATTGAGAGATTGAATGAATCTTGAAGAGTTTCTGTGTGTTAAGGACAAGGGTACAGCTGAATGCCCCTGATCTCCAATCACTCTAATGTCAGAGCATCAAGAATGTCATTTATCAATAAATTATAAATGGGGTCAGGATTACTTTGGCAAACCTTTGCTATGTACTACAATATGTAGTACCATCCACAAATGCCAGTTAAAACTTTGGAAAAGTTTCCTTTTTTTTTTTTTAGAAAAAATGGACATGTGCTTTGTGCCAAAGAAGAGAAAAAAACCATCCAGACTTAACAGCAACAATCCAGAAGCCATGTTCTGTCATGGTATTAGGTCGTGCCTCTGCCCTTGGCAAGGGTAACCTGCACTTCTGTGGAGACATCATTAATGCTGATATGTGCTCTCATATTTGGAGGACAAGTGCTGCTTTCAAGGCAGCATCTTTTGCAGGGATACCCATGCATATTTCAGCAAGACAATGCAAAACAGCATTCTGCATGCAATTCAGGCTGCAGGAGCCTGACTGGCCTGGTTGCAGTCTCGACTTGTTCGTAATAGAGAACGTGTGGCGTATTTTGAAATGCAAACTGCAACAACAAAGACCCCGTACTGTTTTATTCCTGAAGACTTGTTTCCAGGAAGAATGGGACAAAATTACATCTGAGACATTGTATCACTTGGTTTCTTCAGTCTCTGAACATTTATTAAGTGTTGTAAAAATGAACGGCGACATTACGATGCCCTATGTACTTAACTGTTCCAACTTTTTTTTTTTTTTTTTTAACATACATATGTCACAGGAATCAAATTTGAAATCAGTGTTTATTTTGAAAAATCTATTAAATTCATGTGATCAATCATCAAATAATTTACTGTTGTTTTATTTTCACTGTAATACAGGTCAAAAATAATTTAGAAATCACTGTTCTCGCTAATTTTAATTGTACGTACTGTCCCAAATTTTCCTCATTTCTGGTATTATTATTATTATTGTTATTGTTGTTGTTGTTGTTGTTCCTGTTCTTGTTGTTTTTATTTTTAAGAATTTGTAGCATTCTGGTTCTCATAGTTGATTCAATGGGTAATCAAGTTGGAGAGCACTTGGGAAGGCCAAGTTGTTCCAATGCATCCATGCAGTAATGGGGACGCTGTAGCGCAGGACACTGATGAGAAACTACAGATCGGCTGAGTCATCAAAGGTCAGGTGGTGTTATCGAGAAGAGGAGTTTCCCGAGTGTTCTGTCCACATGCCAGGGCCCAAGCTTGCTCTCTCAATCTGTCCATCAAATCATTTCCCGATTGGCTGATAAATTTAATGTGTGTGGTGAATGCTTTGCAAAATGACTTCCATGCTTCACATGGTGGGGTTCTGTGCCCCACCCATTCAGTGCAGATGTACTGTATTACATTGCTGCATCGTGCATATTTTTAGTTACACCGTGAGAGGATATTTATTATTATTATTATTATTATTAGCAGCAGCAGTAGTACTAGTAGTAGTAGTAGTGGTAGTAGTAGTAGTAGTAGTAGTAGTATCATTATTATTAGTGGTAGCATTATTATTATTATATGTTCATGCTTAAGTAATTTACAGACTCTCATTTCATGGTTATTTCATTGAAGAGGAACATATAGCATGATGGAAGGTGGGCATCATGCACTAAAAAATCACCACGTACTACAAATTCATGCCATTGAAATGAGTGCGTTTATTCAGCAGTAAAAGGTGCTTGAGACAGCAGTGCGGCAGTATCATTTCATGTATGCTGTAATGCAAATAAAAAGAAAGGGATGAGCGGATAAAGGGGAACCTTTTTGGATGAATGCCAACATCAGTGGGGGATATAGAGTCATTTACGTGACACAGCAAGCCTCATTTATGTTGGCCAAACAGTGACTGTTTATCAATCTGAAGCAAAAAAAAAAAAAAAACGTGTGTGGGAGGGAATTTCTAAACACTTCTGGTTTCCTGTTATTAAAGCATGAATTTTATTTGTGTTTATTGAAGCACTTCAAAGCCGAGGAAGTAGCTTAGTCTCTGAAACATCCTTCAGTTTTCCTCATCTCCCACCTCGGAATAAAACGGTTTGATTACAATAAACAATGGATATAATGTTCTCTAACCTGACTGGTTATTAACAGTGAATGAATTGTCTTCTTTATTTTATTTACAGTGGACATCGGCAGTATTCCTGTAATATTTCTACTGTAGGTTTTTGTTTATGGACAAAAAAAGACCTTTGATTTAAAAGGGGTTTCCTGGCTTTGATCACATTGAGTCTGCGAGGAGCCTCTGTCGTGCGGCCTCGTTTTGGAATAGGAGCTTCTCGTTTTCACGGGACTTAAAGCAAGTCATATTTTTTTTCCTGAGTAGGGGAGGGGAGTTCTTACTGCCCTTCAAATTTTGCTGCAGTTCTTTATGGTCTTTGAAGGCATGCGGAGGCTCTATGTAGCGTTTTCATGCAGCCTCAATTTCACACTATTCATGGGCATCAGAGAGGCATCCGTCACGAACCCTCCCTTTATTCTTTCTTCCTGTTCGGAATCCCGCAGGTTCGCTATGCCTTTCTGCGAGCGCTCCGTGCGCCTCTCCTCGTGTTCTTCATCGCGTTCTGTCGTCGAGCAAAAAAAAAAAAAAAAAAAAAGGGGGAGCCCGGTCCCTGCCGCAATCGATTCGTACTGTGTGACCTCTGGAGGAAAGATTTCAAACCTTTTCAGCTGTGGTGAAAAGATTTCAGGCCCAGACATACGGGGGCACAGCTAACAGGCATTCACAGGTAGACTGCTAAAGGAAGTCAAAGTGAGCTCTTACTGGCCACCTTTCAGACCACTTGTTTACTGAGTGGTGTCTATTACCTGTTTATTGGATTTTTTTATGGTATCATTTCCCAATTAAAAAAAATAAAACTTTCCTGTAGATTTGATGGCAGCCACAGAATTTTACTTACTCATTAATAAAAACAGAAAAAAATTATTTTATAATCTCTCAAATGTGATTGTTATATAAATAAAATCTAGGGAATTAATTGATTGGTTTTTTTTATTGAATTATTTTTTTTCTGCCTAGACTATAAAATGTATTCGCCGAGTATCCCAGTAAAATGGCCTCAATAGTTTTTTTTTTAAAAATGCATTGATAATGCTAATAAATGTGGTGAAAAATACACGTGCAGATGGCTTGGTGATGCGCAGATCAGAACGATTGCATTCCGGTTCGGAGGGAAGGGATGCGGGGAGCGAAGGCTTGCGTGGATAAATCCGACAGGAGGCTCCGCCTTTTGGCTTCATCGGAGACTCTGCGCCACAGCGGAAAAGTGGACCCGGGGTGTGAATTATTCAGAGGGGGGAAATCTTGTGCTGCTGCAGGAGAAGAGGCAGGGTGGAGGAAACAGCTGCCTCCATCAGCGAATCATCAAAGAAGTGCCGCCTTCGCTCTCCAAAGAAGAACGAAAAAAAGGAGGGGGTAGAGAGAGGGCCGTGATAGGTCCCGTGACATCTTATCCGTGGGAATGTCCGATTGGGCATTTCTCTCTATCGCTCTAACTGAGGGAGGGGGAAGTCGGGGGTCACCCAGTTAATATTTAGCACAAATCTCCCGTAAAGTATTTACGCAAGACAAAGAGGCCCTGTACGGCAGGTCTGTGGTTTCTGCAGGTGGTGCTTTAGTGGAAATTTGTTGCCGCTTTAGCAAAAAAAAATAATAATTTGCTGTTTCACAAGGAATGTAGGCCAATGCAGCTGAAAACAGACTTTTGGTCTGTCAGTCAGCGCGGATAGATGCAAATTCTCGTGTCGTGATTATTTGTGTGGTTTTTTTTTGTGAGAAAGGATAAAGTGAGACAAAAGACGATAATTTGTTTTCTTTTGAATTATAACAAGAACATTCTTTTTTTGGTGAAGATAGAAACAGTCTTTCACACGCTTTTGTGGACTTGATAGAAACATGCACACAAAGGGATAGACCGAAACATAAGTAGCAACGAGGGACAAAGGAAACTGTTCGATAAGAGGAGCCATAACGGGACCCGAAGACACACTGGATGGGCTTTATGCCTCGACTGAAGTACGAAATTGGTTGACATGCGCGCAGAAAATTAAGATGTACTAGATAAATTTTCAGAGCTTATGCTTAAATGGGCAGTAGATTGTGTGTGGCTGAAGCTGCCTGTGTTTTTAGGCACTATAAAGATTCAGGATGAAGATTCACAAATCTAGCTATCTGGTCAAATTAAGGCTACGTCCACACCAATGTTTTTATCTTATAAAACAGCATTATAAAAAAGAGATCTTTGTTCACTTTAAATCGCAATCCCAGAGATTTCAAACTCAAACGAGCTCAGCAGCATTTTCAAAAGTCTGTTTTATGGTTCAAAAAAACGCCGAAGTAGTGTGGAAGCTAGGGAAGAATTAGCCAATGTTATGCATTTTAAAATGAAATTGTATTGGTGCGGATGCTGCCTTGAATGGATTAGGCATTCTCAGATGTGATGTCATATTGCTTCTCATTAATTCTAAAACCAATGGAAACTTGAGGGAGTGTAACAACTCCCTGTTGATTGGTGCACTGCACAACCAATGAAAAGAGAGTGAGCCTGGAGTTGGGTGCAGGAGTGGAGGCTGAGGTATTTGTAGAAATAGGGTAAAATGTGAAATGGATGTGAAGTAAAGAGTGATCGAAGTAGCATCTTGGTGCCGGGGGAGGTCACACTGAGTTACTCCTCCGCCAGATCAGTGTGTCGTCAGCAGGTTTACCAGGGTCACATCTGCGTAGTGCCGAGTGATGGACCACTGTCACTTTCCCAAGTGACACTTTTACGCTCCAGTGAGCAAACAACAACCCCCACCAGAAGAGAAAACTAAGATACTAAAATGTCTGCATGCGCTAACACATCCACAATCCTTAGACACAAATGCTTGTATTCACCCACAAACAGTCTAAAACGCACAGACATTTGTATACACGCATACATAAGCTAGCTTGCACGCACACAAATGTTATCCTAAAAGGTACGATAGACACTCATACATACTTGTGCTTGAGTACACGCACACACACACACACGGTGTTAAAACACACAAACACTCATCCACGTTCTCACGCATATATTGGTGAGCTTGCGCCCACACGCTCACAGAAACCTAACACACAGAAACACATACACACACATTTGTAAACTTGCACACCTACACACACACACACACACACAGTGTTAAAACACACAAACACTCATACACTGACTCACACATATATTGGTAAGCTTGCGCGCATACACACACAGAGAATCTTAAATCACACAAACACATAGAAACGCACGCGGACACATTTGTAAACTTGCGCACACACACACACACGCACACACATCCGGTCATGCCGTTCCTGCTGTGTTTGCTTTTACGGGTGACTAGATGTTTGAGCAGTCCTCGTTATTCTGAGAGAGAGGACACAAAGAGAGATGGGGGGGGTGATGGGGAGGGGGGGAGATAGCTGCATCTTTGTTTGTTTGGATTGCGTCCTTGCTGGTGGAGAAGCAAGGAACAGAGAAGAGCAAGAGAGAGGAAAAAAAAGGCTGAAATCAGCTCACATCAGCAGCAGCTGGTGCGTGCGTTTGACGCGGATGATGTATTTACACGCCGAGCAGGACTGTCACAGTTGTGGATTTTCCGACCGCTCCGTCGCTCCCACAGCCGAGGCAATTCTTCGCTCAGCACTGTGCCAGCGCGTCCGAGCCCGTATCCTCTCGCTCGCCCTGAACGCTGGCTCCGAGCTTTATTACCAGACCTCGTTCTTTTTTATCCATGGTCAGTCTCCATTATGCGTTACTTTGATTTGCGAGCTTCGCGCTGCAGTTGCGCGAGAATGAGATTGGCCTGCATTAGCCGTGAAATCGACTGTTACTAACTAAGAGTGAAATGGAGGTTTTCAAACAAGTTTACTAACATTAAAAAACAGTGGAGGTGTGCCGAATAGAGCAAAAAAGTGCACATTGATGCAACCGACTTAAGCAAAATTAGTTACATAATTTTAAATTGTGTGGATTATGGGCGAGTGTATGCTCAGTGCTTATATTTTACCAGTACATTAAATGTAGGATTTTGTTGCTTAAAGTATACTTCTTCACTCTGGTGTAATTAACTGAATGGAGTTAATTTTTTTAGTGTTTTGAGTGTTTATTGTTCACATCCCTCTTTGAAGCTGCATTTTCTCAGCCTCAAAACATCATTATCAGTGTGTTTTGAGTGCAGCCAACTCTCCCTTCAGAGTTCAGAGTGCACTCTTTGCTCTGACATGTTCGCAGACCTGCCAGCCAATTTCCAAATGAGCAAACAGAATTCCAGCTGACTGTCTTGTAAATTTGCGAAGTAGTCTGTCAGCTTGTCACAGATTAGCAATTCTCTCCTTCCTTTTAATTTGAGGGACCTGTTTTCTCTGCTGCCTGTCCTGAATGAAGGGGTGTCACTAGCAGGAAGGGGTGATTGGGGCCGTAATCTTATTTCACCATCAGCATGTTTCAGCTCACTGCTTCATCACGCCATAGCCGAGCGCTCCCGCTATCCCATGGCCCCTATCAGCCGCCATAAACCATTACCCAAGGATAAAAAAAGAGTGTGAGCACTCTCATCCTCTCCCATCTCATTCCCTCTCTTCTTCTTATCATCTGACAGTGTTCCTCTCTGTCTTTTCCGTCTCTCTTTTATATTAACAGTGCCCATATATTGCATGGATTACATTCATGAAGACACTGTGCTATAGTAAATTGAGCAACTTTGAGCAAAAAAAGCAACAAAAAAATTACATAGTAATAATAATAATGAAGATGATGATGATGATGATGATGATGATGGTGATAATAATAATAATAATAATAATACTAAATTAGTAAAATAAAATTATTGTTGTTGTTGCATCTAATAAACGCAATGACCCCCAATGCTCTATAGATATCATAATATATATGATATGCAATGATTATTCTATTTTTTTGTTTATTATTTTTGGGATTGTGTTGTGATTCAGGTTTTCTATTGTATTACTAGTTTTGACTACAATTTAACCTCCAAAAAGCAGTAAAATGTTTTCTTAGCTTCATGAATTTATGTGCATATAAGAAGAATAACCTTCACCGAGCCGTGTGACGGCTGCAGTTGTAACTGTGCTCATGTACAGGAGTGTAAATGAGGCAGATGCAGGCTGCCAGACCAAGCTGGGGTAACATAAGCAAAGCGTGCCCTCGTTCACTGCTAAATGGACATATTAAGACTGATCTGCTGCTGCCACAAATGGGCAGTTCCTTAACCCCATTAGCACTAGCGCGTGGCCCCGAACAGGCCCATGCGGAGGGCACTAAAGGGCAAGACTCCTTTGCTACGCTGTTTACTTGGGGGTGGGAATTAGCAGCTAACTTTATGGGTAAAGCTTGCTATACTGACGTCTGTGGTCTCTCCAAATGAAGAGCGAGTAGCAGGGTTTTCTCTTCTCCCGCTGAATTCTGATGACCTCAGCAACCACTATTTCCTTTATTTTCAGGGTAGAGCTTTTTTTTGGCCAAAAAAGTAAGTCATGGGAAAAGCTTTTTTTCTGCAGAAATGTGAAAGTGGACATTTTTAATTCAAATATAGGTTGTTTCGGAGGTTCCCCCACCTGCCCTTTAAATTGGGCTCCACTCTGATGTGCGTGGACCAGTGCCACGCAGCACGCCACACAAAAATACGCTAGTGCATTCACGAAGCTCAGAAAAAGAGCTACGAAACACGCTTGCGGCGAGACCTTCGATATCGCGTCTGCCAAGAACAGCATAAACGAAAACACTGCCGTAATCGGAATGGAGAATTAGAACCAGAGAAAGTTTAGCTAATAAACGTTTTCATTGCGCCCCGGGGCATCCGCTATGTTTTTTGCCCCCTCTGTCTTGGATTAATCTCTTTATTTGCTCCCATGATGTTGTAGGTAGATTTTTATTAATTCTCTCTGGCAGTCCTTAATGAGAGTATTTTTTTTCCTCCTCTCCTTTGCTATCTTCGACAGGTTTTAATTTGTCTCAGAATCACGGCTTAATGGATATGTCCAAATTATCAGCTGCCATGTATATACGGCGGATGAAGAGACAGGAGATATCAGTGTTTTTCCCTTTCCTAACCCACCGTCCCCACACCCGTATGTGAAGCATTATCGCATGGATGACCCTACTCCTGGCCTCACCTACCTAAAGAAAATATTCTCTGTCTTTTCAAAGGAGTCAGAGCCCTTGTCTGCTAGTGTTCTCTCACACAGACACACATCTCGTGTCACACATGCACACATCTGTCTTACTCTTTCAGTCTGACACACACACAGACACACCACCTACACACTCACTTGCAAATGCATGTGCACACATATATCTGTTTCACACTCTCAAACATGCGTGCACACACACTCAATATCACACACACACACACACACACACTTGCAAATGCACGCACACACATGTATCTGTTTCACACTCTCAAACATGCGCGCACACGCATACACACACACACACACACACACAATCAGACACTCACTCCAGCAGCCGCCATGGGATTTGCTGGGTCCTGGAAGATTAAGTGCCCAGATTAGTGCTATCTGACCCGCTGTCTGCTTTCCGTTTGACCAGGTAGACCCTGAGCTGGAGACCGGGCGGAGTTTGCAGCACTGAGCCAGCCGCCCCCCCCAAAAACCCCCCCCCTCCCTCCCTCCCCCACCCTCCACACTACGACAGACACACGCTTTTTTCGGGGGACACAGCGATGCGCAGCGCAGCATGGATGTGAAGGAACGCAGGCCCTACTGCTCGCTGACCAAGGGCAGGAGAGACAAAGAGCGCCGCTACACCAGCTCCTCCGGAGAGAGCGAGGAGTGCCGGGTGCCCACCCAGAAGTCCTACAGCTCCAGCGAGACGCTCAAGGCCTTCGACCACGACTCGTCCCGCCTGCTTTACGGGAGCCGGGTGAAGGACACCGTCCACAGGGAGGCAGACGAGTACACCCGGCCAGGTCAGTGTCAGAGACGCGCTCGAAACTTAACCCCGCAAGGTGTGAGGTCACAGACACCAGATTACGACGCTCTTAACCAAACTTGCTAATGCAGATGTAGCAGTCATGACCGGTGATTGAATCCAGCGGAGTTCCAGAATACTGAAATAGAATTTGGAAACTGTAAAGTTACAAATAAATACTGCTATTCAGAGGACTGGCCATCCTACTCCCCTGTGTATTGATGTTTGGTACAGCCCACACATTAAGGGGACGGTTTCATATTTACACGTATAATCTATAATTCATACGTGTGTCTGTTTGAGTGTTAGCAAAATGGTGAAAATATTTTATCCTCATTGCCCGTTAAATTTAAAATATGACTTCTCCATGTTTCATTTTTTTATTTTATTATTCAGTTTAGCCGTATCAAATTTAGCAGGATTTGTGGTGCAACAGGTAGAGTCGAGCCCGGGGGAGGGTGTGAACAATATCAAATTAAAGCACGTGAGTGGTCCTCTCAGTGAAGTGCGGCCCTTTAAATGGGCCAGTGGGGCTTAGACTAAGAGGCCTAAGCTCTTTATCTCTTCATGAAGACTTGGCCACGTGGTACTCTAAAGTTACACATGATGTTCATTTTATTCAAAAGAATTTATTTTTAACCATTTACATTTTTAACTTATAGCACTATGAGAAGTCATACTATTCCTTGTTGTGATATAAAAAAAATGTATAATTAAAACATCTTTGTTAATGCCTGCTCAATGAATATGACTGTCTACGTGTAATTAGATTAATTATTTTGCTAATTACAAGTTTATTTGAATAATATATTCCAAGTTTTACATGATTACATTTAAAGCTTCATTTTGTGAATAAAGGGTGAAAGATTCAAACAGCAATTTTCATTATTATTGTAAATTTTTTGACTTGAGGTATTACATTTGTTGTTTAATGACTTCGGTCATCTCTTGTATAAATATTTTATCTGAAAAAAATAAAACAAGAAAATTTCATATTTTCACTGCTGATCTTTTTAGGTTAATTGAATTTCCTGTGATAAAATTAGGTCATGATCAAAATTTCTTGTCAAAGGAATTCTCCTATATATTTGCGAGCATTAGGAGTGTGATCTGCTATTTATTCACATAAATACACATTGTTTTGGAAGGCAGAATTCGTGAATGTGGTAAAAACTCTGTGAAAAACATTATTGCAATTTATTTTAGGGAAACTGAAATTTGGCCATGGCAGGCTTTATTGGTGCGGTGAAAGGTTGCATTTAAATTTGAGCTCATCACGCCTACACTTTTTAATATTATTTTCATTTAATGTGAACTCATTCTACTTTTCAAGAACTTTAAGTAACTTTAATAAAAATAAGTCATGTCTAGCAATATACTTGCAATATCATTATTACAATCATAATCAGTCATACCTCATTTTTTGTTACAGAAAAAAAATGAGGTGGCTGAAAAGCTTCTGCTTAACGCTAACGCGAAGCTGTGATCTGAAAGTGTAATTATGGTTGTTTAAAACATATACGTTCTCTTCTGGCTGTGTGGAGAATGTAAAAAAAAAAAGTCTCTTTTATTATTATTTTTAAATGGATCGCAGATTAGAAAATGATTTTCGTTGTGAAATCTAGCCTACTTAACCAGTATAGACTGTTTCATTCTATTGCGGAGTTAAAATTTTTTTCCCTTAACTGCAATAAAACAAAATCCCCCGCAAGCCACCCACCCCCGTCCCTCAAATCCCCACCAACTGCCCCCCAAAAAAACGCAAAGCTTTTAGTTTCCACCTTTTGGATAGATTGATCGAACAGACCACAGGAAAACAATTAAATGACAGATGAGACTGAGTCGTTTATGTGAACGACCTGACCTGCTGTAAAAGTCTCCCACTCAGACCTATTCAGTGAGTGTGTGTGTGTGAGAGTGTGCATGTGTGTGTGTGTGTGTGTGTGTGTGTGCGTGTGCGCGCGTGTATGTGCGTGTGCCTGGATTCAACACTACATTTCAACCACAAAATGCTTATTGCTGTGATAGAGCTGTTGTTTCAAGTGATGTACTCCGGGCAATAACAGACTGGTTTAAAGTTTAGGATTAGAGGTATTACGCATCTGCAGAAAGCAGAAAGAGTTTTCATAAAATCATTTACTGCAGAGGGAGAAGAATAAAGTAAATGAATAATGCATGCAAGCATTTTTTAATTGGATGTTTTGGAATTCTCCACAGGAAAATCTGATAATATTGGCTGTGTGCAGAATATTCTAATGGCTTCAGAAATAATTGAAGATATTTTAAATTAAAGATTTCTTGTTCTATTTTAGCATGAATACATAATGTCCTATTTTACTAAATTATTTTGCATGCATGCATTTTTTATTTGTTCTGTTCACTTTGTTTTTTTTTTTTTTTGTTTGTGAAACAGGGACATGTTAAAGCTTAATTTAGTTTCAAATAATATTTTTTCTTTTGTTAGTTTTTGAAACATTGTATAAATGTTAAACATAGTGTTTCTGTTCATCATTATAGTAAACATTCATACAATAAAATACTCATCAGTTAAAAGCTTCATTTGTCATTCTTATGGCCTATGATGTCAGAAGAATAAAATATCTGTCGTATTGAGCTTATATTTGACCTTTCAGTCTGCACGAAAGTCAGAGTTTTGCATAGTTTAATACCGTAGAAATATAATATTAAGCTATAATATTTGTCATTTAAGGATACCTCTACTTGTAGACAGGTATCTGTTTTAAACTTTCAGCAAAATAATAAATACATGGTTGCCTTTCAGTACATTTGCAAAATATCCAAAGTTTGCTTGTATTATATGTATTTTAGAAATCCTGCTCAATACGTTTGCAAAGATATTAAATCGTTACAAAATATTTTCACCAGCCATAAACATCATGGTGAAGTGATGAAATATTTAATAAATAATTACAGTAATATGATATTATTACTCATTCATGAAAGCCATTGTCCTCCTTCTCATTATTTCTGTAGTTATTGATTTTTTTTGTTTTTTTTTTTTTTGAAGTGTACAGTGTATTCATGTAGAAGACATAGAGATGGCTCTGAAGTCAGCTAGCAGATTAAAACTGCCTTGATTATTATCCTGGCTGCCAAAATGGCCATAAAATAGTGCGGATATATTCACCACCATCTGCAGCAGATTATTCCCCAAAGAGAGCCGAGTGTTGATATTGATATTCTAGTAGGCTCTGTGAGAGACATCAAGGGCCTCGTAGTGATTTCACTCATAATCCAAATTCTCATTTCCTCCCGAACAATTTCAGAGAGGGACCAATTGGTGCAGAGACCTGGTAAATGTAGAGCAGCGATTGAACCTGCGGAAAGAAGGATTCAACAAAAATGCACCATTTGATATCAAGTTGATCAACATAAAATTATTTGTATTTTCCTATTTAAAATTATTTAATCAAATGTTGTATTTGAACACATGAATATTTGATGAAGGTTATCATTTTTCCATGCTATATAAATTGCTTACTTTCTATCTTTATACTGATAGAACATGTTCCACTGGCGCAGAAATACAATATTATTCAAATGATTCAACCATGATGCTCAAAGATAAATACTCTTGTAACAATTATTAAAATTATCCTGCATTATTACTCTATAATTATGCTATTTGTGAATCAGAAAGTGCCGCTATAATTCAGTAGCTGAGATATTTCCCAAAAGGAATTTTCAAAGCATCTAAATTGACCTAATAAGGACTCTGCCAGTGCATCAGATCCTCAGGTTCTTATTGGCTGTTGTGTCCCCGTGGGGAGGCGGAGAGACAGTGAGTCTGCAGGGTAAAGCCTCACCTCACAGCGTAATGGACTGCTCACGTTTAATCAGGCACCTGAGTTCTTCCTGCTGCCGCAGGGCTCTTTAATGCGTCGACCACGCGAGCGCGGAGCAGGAGAGCAGGCGCTCTGCTGACCGAGACTGTTTCCAAGGACCGCTAATGCCCACTCACGTCAACAAAAGAGGCTGTCTCGAGGACGAGCCGTAACGAGTCACACACCCAAAATTGTGTTTTCATCAAGATGTGAGATGAGCTTTTTGCCAGTGTTTTTGCCAGCCTGTTAACAAGAAGTACATTTTATGAGGAAATTGTTGATTGTGTTCATGAAAGAACTTACTAAGACAAATGTGCCTACTTAGGCTGCTAGGGGTTTCGGTGGAATTTAAACTTTAAGGAAAATGTGAACTGTTATCATTGCTGTCATTTTGATGTTGCTATCAACTACGGCAATTTAGTTCTGGAACCATGTAATGCAGTCCCTGTCTTCATTTTGAAGTCAATTATGTCGTAAATGTTTGTGAAGCTTACAACATGGTTTTATGTTTTTTTTTTTGTTTGTTTCAAACAAAGATAAACTTCATACACCACATATGAGGCTCTCTTTGTGAGACTACTGTTCACAAAAAAAAACAGTGTTTTCGGTCAGGGCTGTTAGTTCAGTAGAGTTCTAGTCACCCAGCAATAGCAGCCATATCAGTTTTCCACTTCTCTATTTTGGTAATCCAGGATCTTTTCAGCTTCCAGAGCAGAATTTCCCCATTTACCTGTCAGGTTTCCACTTTCCTAACACCCCAGGGCTGTTCATGGTTACATGCAGAAAGCTAAGAAATTGACCAGAGTGGCCACACCGTTGAGAAAATATCCCAGTCATTCAGGCCATAGCGCATAGCTGTGTTGTAGATCCGTTTTCATGCTTGGACTCTCAGAGTGAAGTTCAGGCTTGGTATAATAAAAATATTGAAAAAAGATTAATACCTTTCTCGGTTGATTTGAGACTCCTTTGAGAGGGTGGAGACATTTGTCTTAGCCAATGTGAAGTTAAACCCAAAACTTAAAATTAAAGTTAGTGCAAATGCAATGTGTAAGAAATACCGGTTGCGGTTATGCGCGTTGACCTGGGCTCTGTTGCACTTTGTGTGTCCCTCTCTGTCGGCTCCAGCGGGGCAGAATTTCAACCTGAGGCAGCTGGGGATATGTGAACCGGCCGCCCGCCGCGGCCTGGCCTTTTGCGCCGAGATGGGCATCCCCCACCGTGGCTACTCGGCCAGCACGGACCCTGATGCCGAAAACGAGGGGGTGATGTCACCCGAACACGCTATGCGCCTGTGGGGCAGGGGGGTCAAGTCGGGACGGAACTCCTGCCTGTCCAGCCGCTCCAACTCGGCCCTCACCCTGACAGACACCGAGCTTGACAACAAGTCCGACAGCGAGAACGGTGAGTCCGCCCCAGCCCCTGTCCTGTCGACAGTTCCCCATCCGTCCTCCGAAGAGTCGCTGGTACCCAGGTGGAGAATTATCCAGTGTTTGTAATCCAGTGTCTAAGTCAGACTTAGAATACCAATGTCCATTTACAATCAAAAATCTTCTGTAAATTTTTTTGTTATCATCTAAGAGGTGGAGCTAACTCTTCCCCTTTCTTATCCAGAGTCCCTGATTGGTCAGTATGGTTTTTGCCTGGTGCTTTTATTTGCTGACAAGGTTTTGCTGGCGTGCTGCCCTCTTTAAAGGGAATTAAGCTGGGTTTGATGGCTGTGTAGTGAAGAATGAAAGGTGAACTCCACACACAATCAAATCACCTGTTCCCCGTGCGGATGTGAGGGGGTTTTGATAAAGTTTTTCCCCCCGGGCCAGTGCATACTCAAAGATGGCTTTGTGAGCCTCGCTCTGAGACTTCTCCAAGACACCTCAGAGCGCGGAGATGGTTGAAGGAGCACACACAATGGCTGATTAACGGGGCACGGCGTTTTGAAGTGCAAATCGCGCTCCAGAAGTGGAGAGGAGACGTGTGGGTTTGAACTGATGTGAAAAGGGATGAGGAGACGTGCTTTTCCAGTTTAAAAAAACACACGTTTTTCCCGTGTTTAAAGTGCACCCACGTGGCGGCTATCTTTCTTTTGGTGTGCGTTTTGAAATTAGATATATACTTCATGAAATTTGTCTTTAAAATTTGGGTTGTTTTTCTCACTTTTAAGTTCTTTTGTGGTTTTTCAATATTTTGTTGGTCATCTCGCCGTATTGTAGAATAGGTTTTATTAACATGTAGTGTACCTGCACATCGCAAGTGTTTATTACATTCAGTTATCGCTTTTAGAATATCTGGAAATTTTCATTCATTTTCTTTGGTCGAGTGATTGTCTTTGTGTTTTCCGTAGGTTTAATCATGAGCACTGTAGGTGCATTCATCTCGACAAACTGCATACAGGTGTTGCCTGCAAATTAAATGACCTTAAAAAAGACCCTTATTAAATAAGTGAAATTAGCATTGTTTTGTCTTAATTAGTGATGTGCAGAGGAAAAGACTGCTGAATTAGCATTTTTATTTTTTTAATTTAGAGCAATTATGAGCTGAATCTATAAAACACTGACTTTACGGTGTTCTGAAAGCAACATATTCCAGATCATTAGCTGAAATATCCTAAGGGAAGAAGGGCAATGTTGTAGATACAAACACATTTCTTAATATCTAGTTGTCTTTTTATTTTCATCTGCTACATTTGGTTGAGATTCATAATTGTGAGAATGTTTGATTTAACTCTTAACGTGAATAGAAGCTCTACAGCCAATTCTGAAAAATGTTTTATCTGCTTACTGACTGATGGCTATGAAGTTTTTGTGCTAGGTTTCCACTTGACATTTGTTTGGTCCAGAAAGAAAAATAACAATAATTCTTTTGAGACCAATTTGAATGTCAAGTTTACAGAGAGGCTGCATGAAAGAAGCAAGATGAAATGAAATGTTTGAACGTCTTCAAATGTTTCATTTCGCATGTTTACATGTTTTTTTTTTGCCCTTTTAACATTAACATAACTGCAGTGACTGTATTTCTGTATCTAGTATTTGATTTTCTCAGAGAAGATTTGGAAAGCAAGGATTATCAGCAGTAGGCAGTGCCTGAGAGTTGATGCGCTTGCTTTCAAGCGCGAGCGGAGCCCTCAAGGTTCAGGGTACGGGCTTTCCAAAAGCAGTTACCATTTTTTTTCCACCAGCGAACTTATCCTTTAAGAAAAAGAGCTTTAGGGTGAATCGAAACAGTGCTGTAAATCACATGCGGAGTGTTGCAGCCAATCGTTCCCTGGTTTTAGATTGCAGTAATAGAGACAGGAAATTCAGGTCACCAGAGTACAGTGTGGTGGGATTTGGAAGGAGGGCGGGAGGGGGGGGGGGTTGAGAGAGGCGGACGGGCACAATGCGGGCAGGCTTTTTGAAGGTGGTGTGGGGAAGGAGGGAGGGGCAGAGGGGGACATTTGAGACAGAGATGAACATTGCCCTGCTGCCACCACAACCGCTCATCCCGGCCCGTGGAGCTCCTCACTCATCCTGGGGGAACCAGGAGGTGGCGAATCAAAAGGAGAGAGTCCTGACCGCACGCTCCTCTTTTCACATGGCAGTGTTTGGGGACACGACATCCGGACAATGCAAAACACTTTGCTCACTGTCATTTCTCAAAAGTAAAAATTTCGAGATTCTGCCGCCCTCGATTTCACTCTTAATATACTTGATATACTCAATTGCATATTAGATAAGAAATGTTATGTCAGCTGGTCTGACACAACTGACTTAAGTAACTTTACTCTAATTTGATGTATTAATTTGGTCGAAATTCAGTGTTCTTGTCAGTCAGACTTAACTCTGTCATGCGGAACCAGTTGACGTTGTACTTTAGTGTAAATCTGACATGTTCAGTGCCCTCCAGAATTATTAGCACCCTCGGTGAATATGAGCAAAATAGGCTGTGAAAAAAATTCCTTTGTTGTTTATGCTCTTCGTATTTCACTCAAAATATTCACAAAATCTTACCTTTTCATTGAAGAAAAATTATTGAAAGAAAGAAAACATGCTGACATTGAATAGATATTTTTATCTGAAACGTGTACCCAAATTATTGGCACCCATAGAAAATCATACAGTTAAAATCTAACCAAAGTATATATCCAGTCATGGTTTACATTTTTAAGCTTGCTTGTGTGATTAGGATAACTTTCTGTTTCAGTGGGGTATAAATATGAGGTTATACTGGCCAAATTCACGTAGTCATTCATCGCTATGGGAAGGACATGAGAACACAGTGACGATGTGCGACAAGAAGTGGTTGAGTTGCACAAATCAGGAAATGGATAAAAGAACATTTCTGAACAGTTGAAAATCCCATTTCCACTATCAGTGCAATAATTAAGGAGTTAAAGTGAAAACAGGTGTTAAAAATCAGCCCAAAATGTGTGTGTATTGAGGAGGGTGGTTTGAATGGCAAAAGAATATACAAGTTTAGATGAGTCTTGAGGTCCAGAAAGTTTCCAAAAATTACCATCAGACGCCACCACATCACCTGAAGTTGTTTAGGAAGGTTGAAGGAAAAAAGCCTCTGCTCTTGGACAACATACTAAAGTGCCTGCATTTTACCAAATGTTACTGGTACTTTCACAAGGCTGGACTGGTAATCTGGCGTATGCCCGGTGGGCCGACGCACATTTTGGGCCAATGCAATCATAGTTTATAAAATTGTAATGACATCGATAATTTTGAATGACCGCGCCGGCCTTTAAAACACGGAAAGCGGCCCATTGGTTCATTTTCTACACTGACACAGGGCTAGCCCAATTAAATCTCTGAACCCTCCCTCCTCAGGGAAAAAAAAAATGCCATTGCGTACGGCCCATTGGTAGCCAGTGGCCCACATCAAGGCGAGCAAACAGCAGGATGATTTTAGCTAATTCGAAGTGGAATTTCATACAGAGATTATGAATATACGGTTAATGTATACCGCTCCCTATATTACGATACATTGAGAGCTCTCCCTGAGATTATCCACATTCATGTGTATAAGTGACACATGCTCTATATACCACTTTTTATTCTTCTACTTCACTATTCCGGTTGTCTTGCATCTTGGCCATTTTTCAGTATCTATTTATATATTTGTTTTATGATATAGGAATTACTGAAAAACTGTATTCTTGCAGATAAAAAAAAAAACGATGTATAGGCTTAAGCCATGTACAGTTTATTTAATGTTGTTGTTTTCGTCCTAAAAGTTTAAGAAGGCAGCCTTGTTGGGAAATTAGTTTGACCAATGGCCTTGCTTGTCCCCAGTTGCGTTAACAGTCTAAAAACGTGTTCCAACGACTACGAGATCAGACAAAAATGTCAGAAAGCA
The DNA here is from genome assembly GCA_029692085.1 of Gymnothorax javanicus. Taxonomy (NCBI): domain Eukaryota; kingdom Metazoa; phylum Chordata; class Actinopteri; order Anguilliformes; family Muraenidae; genus Gymnothorax; species Gymnothorax javanicus. Next base: position 132,887,714 of record CM056195.1, on the reverse strand, counting down.
GTGGAGAGGCGGAAAAGCTTCAAGAATAAAGTAAACAGACATTGGAGCCTCGGCTTTCAAACGCTAAAAAAAATTGACCAGCTGTTTGGCCATGATGATCTTCATGTAGCAAGCACTTTTCATTTGGAGGGGGACACGGAAAGCGGTAAGACTAATGCTAAATTAATAGGCTATTGCAAGCACATATTCGGTTAAAATGTGCTTGAGCTTACAAAAGGCACCCACTGATGGACCAGGTGTTCATAACCTACTATTTGATGCATATTGATTCGTTGTTTTACGGTGGCAAATAAAATTTGTCCTGGAATGCAGCAAGGAAGACTTTCAAATTTTCATATTTAAAACCCTGTCTTGACGTTCAGAATCACCTGCCAGTAAACTTGCAACCAGCGCATACTGCGGTTCTGAAGCTAGTGAGCTATTCTATGCCCTGTTGAGTGTAAGATATGTAATGTTATTTAAAAAGGTTATGTATGGATCAATCCAAATAGTGCAATGGTCTTATTGAAAAATTATAAATGGCCCCAAAGTCACATTTCTTTTTCACATTCATTCATCTAAATATATTAATAATAATAATAATAATAATAATAATAACTTCTTCTTCGTCATGGTGGTGCAGTAATTAGCACTGCCACCACACAGCAAGAAGGCTGTGGGTTCGATTCCAGCCTGGGGCCTTTCTATGTGGAGTTTTGGGCATGTAGGCTACGACTGAGCTTAATTTTAACTTTTGGTAACAGCAAAGTGTGTGCGTATGGCGGGCCGTCATGTCACAATCAGGTTGGGTCGCCATGGCCAAAAATGCCAGGGCCGTTTTTTTTGTCCCAGTCCAGCCCTGGACTTTCAGTAGTACCAGGCTATATGGTCAGATGAGACCGAAAGGGAGCTTTTTGGGAACAAACATCAAGGGCCTGATTTTTGTCATTTATCTTATGATAATCGATTTACGCTGGGACCATTGCAACCTCATCCGCGATTAGTCAATGGGAGTCGTTCCTCTGAGTGTATTTAAACATATAAGTGTGCTAAGCCATGGCTGCAAGTAGGCATAATATGAACAGCATGATATGTCAAAAGAGGCCAGCTCAGATCAGGACTAATACTGGAACCCTGTATCAGGACTCTGGTATAGGCCTACACACGAGAGGATGGTGCGTGTGTATCCTAATAGTCTTTACTTACTATCACTCTCACCATTATTTTATGGACTTATGTAATTTATTAATGGCATCATCTGTTTTATTTAAGAAACATCTTTGCATTTTTTTCCATTCAAAAAATTTCAAATGAATGCAGGGTCTTTGCTAAGGAAGCAAGGGCCATGTTTGAAATCGTATACTTGTTTATATGCTGCGCCAGTATACACTCGATACCTCATGCTATTTTATATATAAGTAGAAATACAGTGTATTAGCCAGCATATGACAATAACTATGTCCTGTATCACAGCCACATGACCACCAAGTCATCACAATCACCTGGGCATTAATCGAACCTTACCTTTGATGTGGCTATGTAAAAATAACAGATTTAGTTTGCTCTATTTCTGAAATAAAGTTTTTTTTTTGTTAGGCGTTGCACATGCAGAAAAAAAATCGGGCTCCAAAGGTGGATTTGTTGTAAACAGAAAAATGGCCATCTAGAAAAGCACTGTATACCCACAGAGAAGTATCTAGGTAGATCTTTGTTATTTTGGCGCTGTTTTTCCTCTGAAGGCTCTGGACATCTTGTTAGGATGCATGGTATCATGGACTCCGTCAAGTACCAGCTGATTTTAAATTAAAGCCTAACAGCCTCTGCCAGGAGGCTTAAAACTGGCCATGGCTGGACCTTCCAGCAGGAAAATGATCTAAAGCACACTTTAAAATCTTCATGAACATGGTTTACTGACCGCTGAATAGAGGTTTTGCCTCGATCATCTCCGTCCTCTGACCCTAAACCCTGTAGAAAATCTGTGGAATGAGCTGCACAGGAGAGTGGATGAGTGTGGACCTAGAAATGCAAGGATTTAGAGATTCTGTATGATGCAATGGTCTCAGATCCCATGCCATGTGTTCACTAACCTCATCGTGCTTTATAGAAGACGAAGCTGAGCTGTTATCTTGGCAAAGGGAGGTTGTGCAAAATATTAAATGAAGGGGTGCCAATATTTTTTGCACACATATTATCAAAAAAATTTTTGTGATTTCATAAGAAGAACTTTATATTTCTTTCTATAATATTACTTCAGTTAAAGGCAAGATTGTTGTGAATGTTTTGAAGATCCTGAAATAAACAAAAAAAAGCTTTTTTTTTCACCTAGTTTTGCTCATTTTTTTACTGTAGGCTGGAGGGAACTGTAAATCTAAAAAAAAATGAGATTAATCCGTCCTAAATTTTATTTTTTTAATGACATATTTTGTATGTTTTTTTTAATTTTCGTCACAAACATCAATTTGAGTCAAAAAAAAAATACCCGTCAAATAAATACGAGTGATGCTGTGTTTAGAACTGCTTCACAAGGGCTCCTTGTTGCCTGGGTTACGTTTAGCCACGTTAGTTACCACGGAACACGTTCAGGCAGCTTCCCGCTATTCCTTGCGAATGGAGTCGTTTCAGAAGAGCCCGCTCTGTTTTCAGCGCCCATCCTCCCAGAAGCTCTGATGTCTGCTTCCTCCGGAGTCGGTCGGGATGCGTCTTGAGGGCCATGCTGACAGTTCGGGGTCTTGTTAGCGCGGAACCCCACTGTGACTTTTATCTCCGAGGTTTATATCCCTCCACCACCCCCGTGATTTTGTATATCTTCAATATTCACCACATGCAAAAGAATCAACCCTACTGAGATGCTGTGTAACACACATAATACAGTGAGCAGGGGTAACTACCCCCAATCTCATCCTTCATCTCTGCAGTTCTCAATGTCGATCCCCCTCCCCACCCCCATGTACGCTGATTTTTGTTTCAGGCACACATCCAGTAGCAGGATTTTAACCAGCTGTTCATTTTTTTTCCATTACATTATGGTTTATTACACATGTTCTGAGGGACTGTTTAACCTTTTGAGCCACGTTATGTCAGAAATGGCCATGCATGCCGTGAAGAATAAAAGAAATTCAGTGACCAAATTGTGATATATTGGAAACAACTGCATAGATGTGGAGGGGGGGGATTTGTAACAGATCACAGAATCTGTAGGTTCTTAACTGGTAAAACCATGGTTGTAAAAAATATTTATCAGGTGAGCAAATGATAAGGCCTCAAACCAGTTTTGTGTCATGTTTATGTTATTAGGTTTAAGCGAAGACTTTTTGAAAGAACACTTGTAATTACCAATCTAATGTGGAGCTTACTGATTTTATAAGTGTCTAATCTGATTAGTTTAAAAATGTTATTCCCTGGAATTACTTGCAATTTAGAAAAATAAACAGAATATGTTCAGGGCTATTTTATTCTTTGTGGAATTTGTAGATATTTCTGTCAAAATGTGGTTTAAGGGGGTAAATAACTGCTCTAAGCGTGGAATCCTCGTAATTAAGACAAATTGACGGCTTGTTCAAATCCTACGATTGCAGTTGTGGTTGGATAAAAAACCAGAATGCACAGGGGAGCCCGAGGACTAACATTCAGAACCACCGCTTTACTCCTCTTTTTTATGAGGAAGGTGTGTAAACAAATCATGCTTACAGATAACAATGGTGTCAGGCAAGGTGATCTGCAATGATATCACTGCCTTATTTTCACTGCAATATTTTTTAGGTCGTCTTGAGAGTTATATTATACAGGAGGGCTTTCAGTTTCTGTGGATTGTATACATCAAGAACCATAGGTCCTTCGTTTGGGTTTATTTGTGTGCCCAGTTTGTGTGTTGTATCTAATTTATCAGCAAATAAAAATAAGTCATTACCTTACATTCAAGCCACAACTATCCTGTTCCAGTGTCCATATTGTAGCAGTACAAAGATTTTCCTTTATCCTTAGATCCCATTGGGATCTTTGTCAGGTCACCTTTTTATGTGATTCATCCTCAATCCTGCACCTGCAGAGAGACTTTTTTAAAGTGTGCACAGTCTCAACGCTTTTCTTCACTCTGTACACATGCAGTCATGACACTGCCTATAGATAGTAACATGTATGGCTACAATCCTGTCCCTGATTTTCGTGACACATTTTCTTTCGTCTTGCCATTTTTAACAGTGATTGAAATTTCTTATCCATGTCTTGCACCGACAGTATTTCACAGCTGAACAAGTAGGAAATTAGTTTTATTAAAATGTATTTGATTATTTATTTCTTTAATTATTAAAATTTCAATTAAAAAAATGTATTAAAATATAAACATAATTTTACAACATAATTCTGCATTTTTTGATGTAGAAAGAAATTGACTTTGCTCTTCCTGATAATCGCGTTGAAATGCCTGTATTTTTGTGCTCCAAAATTGGTGATATTTCCTTGTTCATTGCTGAAAACGGAGAGAAAAGCATCATTAGTTGTCTGTGTAGAACATAAAAATTCTCAGCTTGAAAGTGGAACTCACCATCACATACCTTAAGTGTTACTTTAGGATGTGAAAATATGATTATCATTTGGAAGTTTACCTTAGGCCCCAGAGTGCAATGAGATTATGGCGCTATTGTACCTCAAACATCTGTCCAAGATTCTCTTTGCGTTGTATCTGCACATGAGGGGGTACCATTGTGTTTACAGACTTAGGAAAATATTTCTTCAGTGTGACGTGAATGTCATATTTATTTTATTTTATTTATTAGATGGGGAAGTTTAAAAAATCCAAATCCTGTGCAGAATGTTAATTTTAGAAAACCTGCCGTACTGAAAGACTCCAGCTAGCCCAAGAGAAATTCTGAGCACTTTGTATCCTTCAAAGTTTTCTTCAGCGTAGATAAACAATATGGAATGAATTTAAATGAATTTCCCCATATTTTGGAGAAATACTGAGATGATGCACAATGTTTCTGGTCCTGTGTCTTCAGTAAGAATCCTTAAGGCTTCAAACTTGTGGAACATGTCAATTCTGAGGGAAGTCTAACCAGCTGGAGTTGGTCCTGGGACCGTCCTCGCAGGCAACAAGACGAGATGCAAAACTGCATGACTGAGTCTCTCAAAAATGAAAGCTACTGTAGGTCACATTGACACGACAGAAAATTACGCACGTGTGCTTTTTATTATTGGCTCTTCCATTCATCCATGGTTCTCACTGTCTCTAATCTCTGTCTCTCTTTCTCTCTCTCTCCCTCTCTCTTTCTCCATTTGCCTCTTCCTTGCACATTTTTTGTTTTTTCATTCCTCTTCCCTCTATCTTTTTTCTTTCTATCTCTCTCCCTCTCACTTTGTGTTTTACTTTTCTTTCATCTCTCTCTCTTACCATCCCTCCCTCTCTATTTCTCTCAGCTTTGCTGCTGTGCTTGCTGTACAGCAAATCTCCTCCCAGCTGAAGAGATTTGGTCAGCTGTGTCACTCCCAAATTTCTGAGCTCTATTAATCCCTATCTCCCTATTAATAAACACACAACTGGAATACCATTGTTCCATTTTTCCCCAAAGCATGAACCTCACCCAGAACAGCTTACGATGCTTTAAGATCTGGATTTCTCTCTTCGGACATTTATACAGCCGCTGTTGTACAACTCCAATTCCGAAATAGTTGGGACGAAGTGTAAATTGTGAATAAAATCAAAACGCAATGACTTTCAAATCACACCAGCCAGTATTTTATTCACAATAGAACAGAGATGACATAGTAAATGTTAAAACTGAGAAATTTTACAATTTTATCCACAAAATGAGCTCATTTGAAATTTGATGGCTGCTACACATGTCCAAAAAGTTGACAGGGCCCTTTTTGCCATGGTGTAGCATCCCCTCTTCTTTTTAACCCAGAATCAAGGCGTCAGGGCATTGAGGAGACAAGTTTCTTGAGTTTAACCATTGGAATTTGATCTCACTCTTGCTTAATACAGGCTTCCAGCTGCTGGAGAGTTTTGGGTCTCCTTTGACAGACTTTTTGTTTAATTATGCGCCTAATGTTCTCAATCGGTGAAAGATCAGGACTGCAGGCAGTCCAGTTCAGCACACGGACTCTTCTACTACGAAGATATGCTGTTGTAATGGCTGCAGCATGTGGTTTTGCATTGTCCTACTGAAATACACAAGCCCTTCCGTGGAATAGATGTCGTCTGGAGGGGAGCATATGTTGCTCTATAACCTTTATATACCTTTCAGCATTCATGGTGCTTTTTAAAACATGCAAGTGTCCCAAACCATATGCACTAATGCATCCCCATACCATCAGAGATGCTGGCTTTTGAACTGAATGTTGATAACAGGAGGGTGGTCTTTCTCCTCTTTAGCCCGGAGGACACAACGCCCATGATTTCCAACAAGAATGTCAAATTTGGACTCGTCTGACCACAGGACACTTTGCCACTTTGTTACAGTCCATTTTAAATGAGCCTTGGCCCACAAAACATGGCGGCGCTTCTGGATCATGCTCAACAATGGCTTCCTTTTTGCATGATAGAGTTTTAGGTGGCATCGGTGGATAGCACAGGGGACTGTGTTTACAGACAGTGGTTTCTTGAATTATTCCTGGGCCCCTTTTAGAAATGTCAATGACAGAATCATGCCGGTGAATGATGCAGTGGTGTCTGAGGGCACGAAGATCACGGGCATCCAGTAAAGTTCTTCGGCCTTGTTTTTTACGCACAGAGATTTTTCCAGTTTCTCTGAATCTTGAACATTGATTTTAAAGTATTCCGCAATTTTTTTACGCAAGCCTTCACGGGTTGGAGAGCCTCTGGCCATCTTTACTTCTGAGAGACTCAGCCTCTCTAAGACATCCCTTTTATAGCCAATCATATTACACACCTGATGCCAATTAACTTAATTACTTGCTAAATGTTCTTGCAGCTGATTCTCTTATATATTAATAGCTTTTTCAGCCGTTTTTTTGCCTGTGTCCCAACTTTTTTGAGACCTGTTGCAGCCAGAAAATTTGAAATAAGCTCATTTCGTGAATAAAAAATGTCTCAGTTTCAACATTTGAAATATTATCTATGTTCTATTGTAAATAACATATTGGCTCATGTGATCTGAAAGTCATTGCATTTTGATTTTATTCACAATTTACACTTCGTCCCAACTATTTTGCAATTTGGGTTGTACTACAGTAACAGTTTTCATCCAATTGACTGCATTGTCAGTAGCCTCCAGTCTAGCGTTCTTGACCACCAGCATCAAGTTGACCAAAAGTGGTTTTAAGATGGGTCTGTGTGACCACATTTAAAAATGAAGTCAAAATCCAACGGACACTTTTATCAATTTAGCCAGTCATCTATCTCAGCTAGCTTCCAAGTCGGGAGGAAATGAGAAGTACTGGGACACCGCAGGTTGATGACTATCCATTTTAGTTATGTCCATGTGAGCTCCTACTTCGCTTCAGTGATGACAGGAGGCCGAGCTCCAACCAGTCTAGCCTAGCTTACCCACTCTCTCTCACTCTCTAGTCATTTCATACAGCCATCTGATAGGTATCATCCAGATCTTATCCCCCATATTAAATTCCCCTTGCAAGCTTTTCTCAATTGTAGATTCCTTGTGTCCCAGATTTCCTAACAGTCCTGCACAAATTTCAAGCCCAATAAAGGAAAGGATATAAAGCTCCATAAAGGAATTTTTAATTTAACTACAAGAGTTGACGAGTTGACATGTTGACATTCTCCTCCCTCTAGCATGGGATGCTGCACCAGTTTCTTTAATTTAATCATTAATTTAATAGAAGATAAGTACATAAGTAGTTTTAAAGAATTCGGGCTTCAATTAAACCATTATCCAATCTTAAGTGCTGACAAGATGATGAGATCTGACAGAGAAATAGGTGAAGGGAGAGGGAAGGAGAAGAAGAGAGGAGGAGGGAGATTATATATGAGACAGCTACACAATACGAGGTTCAAGGGTGAGGCGTGCCGGGTGATCTCTGATCTCACAGCCAATCAGCTTCATCGGAGTCTCTCAACTATTGGTCGCAGAACACTTAAATTAGGGTGCGGCATCCATCTTGATTTTTCTGTGCATAAGTAAACTGTCTATTGAACACATACAGCATATTTTATGAATATTTTGCTGATGGCTTTTCCTATTTGACTGAAAAGAGTCGCTGAACTTCTTAGTTTTCGTATTCCTCCTCCTGCTTATTCTTATTTTTTCTCATTCTTTCTCTCCATTGCGCCGTCCTTATTTTTATTTTTTCAGTGTGTTTTGCTGTTTTAGCTTCACCTCTTCCTGCTTCCTCTCCTGTATATAAATTAATTCATGCATTTTGCTGCAAACAGCAAAAACAGGATTTTCAGTGTAAGCAACGGCTCCAATTGACAGAATTGTTTATTTGACTTGCATTTGAGACATATCCTATAATACCTGCGCTTGTGTAAAGGAAATCAATTAAACATCTTGTAAATAAACAGTAGAACCAGGTGCCGTGGGATAGCGGGCCTAGGCTTAACCACTGTACCATCAAATGGAGTAATTTGACCAGGCTTGCCTTAATTTAGTGAAGAAACCGTGAACTGAATTTACACATACATGGAAAATATCCAGAGTGCTCAGAAAGGGAGGTAGAGATTCTATTGATGTGCTGTGGTCCTTTTTTTTTTGTCATATTTCATTAAAATTCAGTGTTGCATATTGACATTACCGAAGGGTAATTTCACTGAAGACAACTTAATAATCTTATCTTGTCTAGTTGAACATCTCTCTCTCCCTTGTTTGTCAGAAGATTTCTGAAATGGCCCCGCATACTGGGAACAAAGCAAGGCCATTGCTTTGAAAAGAGGTGTAGGCCTAATAGAGTCTCGAGCTTTGAAGATGAGAAATAAGGTAGACAGCAGATTTCTATTCTTTGGTCTGTTCTTTTGTTTTGGCCTTAATATGAATTGCTGCTTTTGGTGCCAACACAGGTATGGGGGGATGTAAACCTCAATATGAATTACTACTTTCACAGATGCAGTATCAGCACTGCCTATTGCCACGCAATGGATAGCTTTCCTCCGCAAATAGTGTCATAGCGTTCATTCCTTATGAAAAGGAACACAAAAGCTAGAGTAATCTGCCTTTGAAGAACCCTATTAGAGCAAACAGTTCCCTCAATTAAGGAACTAGCCAGCTAAGAATACCTTGCTAGAAAATTTTTTTAAGGATAATAATTAACCCTTTCACACCCAGCTTTTACAAAATGAAACATGACTGTTCTGCCCAAATTAATTGAGACCAAATATCAGGTATTCTCAAAGTTTCTTTTTTTTTTTTTTAAATTAAATTCTGAGTTTACTATTTCATGCCATGAAATGCTATGGTAAAATGAAATGTTGCTAATACATTTCAACACAAGTTGGATGCATTTATTTACAGCAAAATCTAGATTTTACATATTTAGAGCAAATATTCAGAGATACACAATCCTAGATTAGTGGAATCTGGTGTGTGACTGCATAGCTGGAATGAAAGCCTTCACCCATACTGGCCCTTTCTGGATAAGATTTAGTCCTCCAAAGCAATAAAAAAACACAGAAAAATCCATATTTGGTCAGAGGAGTCGATTAACATTGTATGGAAATTTCCGTATGGGAGTGCAAAAAGGTTAAATGGCAACCAGGGGCATCATTGATGGTTGGAGCAGCTTCTCTGGGAGGATCCTGACCCCTGCTCCCTGCATGACATTGGTAATCTGCTTTTGTTTAGAGGGATATGCTATCGCTAAGTGCTTACTCACGCTTATCAGAAGCAGCAGCGGCCACATTTACCGAGAAAGAGTCTGCTTCCGTTGGAGACATATGAGCTCTGCGACGAGATAGTGACACCAGGTACGCATCTTCCATTCTGTCATGCTACAATGGGTAAAAATTTTACAGAGCTAGGATGGTGGGATGGTGGGGCTCAGAGTCCTAAAATAACACAGAGGCATTTAAAAACAGTTCTTTTGAAAAACTTGAATGCTCGCTTTCTCTCGTTCTTGGTCTTTTGCTACCGATGTCATCACTCAATTTTGCTGTTGTCTTGGATTATTTTTTTAAAGTTATTATTCTGAATTTCCCTTTATTTGTATGCTGGATATAAAATACCATATTTTATTACTCTAGAGAAGAATATAAACTTGGTGAACAATCCCAATTTAGTGAAAGAAATCATGTCTGGGCCAATCCTCATTTAAAACCTGTAATCTCTTGGTGGCTCCGCGTTCATTTGTTGGTGAAAATTCAAACAAAGCGCTGGTGCTTCCCATCAAATCGCTGTCTATAGCCCAGGATGTGGAAACATATTAAACCACGAAGCACTGGCATTTAAACCAATGCATTGTCTGTTCATAGGGCCGTCTGAGGGACGTCCCTAAGCTGGACTAATCAGAGAGGGAAAGTGTACGAGGAGTGGACAAGTGCACCAGTGTGGCCTTTTGCTGGGGGCAGAGTGCACTTGATTGGGGAATAGAGAAAATGGAGCTGCAGAAGTGTTGTGACATGTTGTAGGTATTGATCAGAGGGAAACGCATGGACTGCAGTGGTGTTCTGAGAAGTCCTTGGAGCGCTGATACCAGAGCTGGCTCCGAATTAAAAAGTGCCACTGTTTGATTGACAGCCATTGGGAATTATTCCCTAACTTTTTTTGTTTTACAACGAAGGAGAGTGCCAGTATTTTCTTTCAAGGGTTTTGAAGCCACTTCTATTGGCAGACGGAACTACGCTACAGTGAAAGAAAACATACTGTTGGATGGATACGTTCATTTTGCCAAAAACCAAAACCTACGTGCAAGAAAACACTTGATTGCCTCTTGCAGAAGTATTTTTTGGATTTTGTCATTATTTCATGATTATTATTGAGGTAGACTGGTGAAGCAGCATCTAGCTTGCATCCTTTTTTAGTATTTATTATAGATTATTGCTTTAACAAAGCCCATTGATAGCTCTGGTGTTCAATTAGGCTGTTCTGCTTTCTCTGTGCTGGGGTAGTGGTATTGCATTTCAGGAGGGCCAGTGGAGTCACTTGACAATTCTAAAACATAAATAAACATGACATAAACAAATTCTTTCATTAATTTATGTGCCTAATTCATAATGCATGTAAAATGAAAAGAAAAAGGGCCGTTTTTGTCATGGGTCAGAGACCATGCTATGGGCCATCTGTGGTGTGTTTTGAAGGAAAGAAATTGGATAGGGTGCAAGTTACTGTTTATCTCACCAGAAAGTCTCGGGCCCATGTGTTGTTTTTTCTTCTTTTTTATTTTTTTTTGCATTGAGAAGACAAAATAGGCTTTATTTAAAGCAGAAATCATGGCGGGATTGTCCCATATCACCATCAGGTCCTTGCTAATTTCATTCCGATCCCAAATCTGTCATTCCACCATTGAGTGATTTTATGGATGGCTGTATGTGTCATGCAGCTAGCACTAAGCCCAAAGAGATGGCCTTGTGGGAACCTTGGAGGCCTGCATTTTGACGAAAAAATGACCTGTGCAGCATTTCTATTTCTGATCGGGGACATAAGGGTCAAACACTGGCCGCATGCGCCCACAATTTTTTTTTTTTTTTGTACAGCTAAAATTGATTTCACGTGTTCAATGCTCCACAGCTTTGCTTTTTGTAGGATACGACCCAGAGGTGGGGAAAGCAGGGGAAAGATTTGATCTTAATTTAAGCCAGGAACAGACAATTACCAAGCCTTACAATCTATTCCACCAAAAGAGCCAGTTTCAGCAGGAGGTTTAATTGTATAACTGTGTTAATTATCAGCTAATCAAACACTTGAGCAGCGGCTTGGACCTTTGCCTAAATCAAACAGGAGAGTAAATGCAGTCGTACTGGGCTGTGAAACTTTCTTTTCTCCAGAAATATGAATATTGATGCTTAAAGATACTTTCAAAGTTGCCTGGATCTTTATTTGCTCTTCAAAGTGCTTCATGCTGAAATTATTCATCCACTAAAAGTAGGAGAGCTTTCATTTATTTTTCTATCCAGATGTGATGGGGGAGTTCTATCAGTGTTTAGTGGAGGGAATTATGTATATGAAGACGACACAGAGTAGAATGGCTTGCGCACCCTGTTCGTGCTTTTTTATGGGCTAAGTTAATTTGGCCCACAAAAAAAAAAGAAGTGGAATTACTGGTGCCTTTCTTTTGCCATGTAGGTCTTATCTGCATTGGAATATCACTGAATAGTAATGACTATATTCTTTTTCAGTCATATATACTAAATTGAGCCTAGCACGGCAACAATAATATATTGGTAGTAGACAGCACTATAGCAGAAGTTGATGCAACTTTGATGTTATATATTCTTGTTGTGGATGACCAACAAGCAAGTATTATGTGCAGCAGTGTTGGAACCAAGCGCAGATCCACTAAATGCCCACTCTCAAACCCTTGGCTTAGAGGGACTGGCCGACACGCCACACTGGTGCTTAAGTTTCCAAAGATGGAAGGTAAAAACCTTGCAGCTAAACTGGCTTAGAAGACAATGAAGGGAAACAATCCAACAGGGAAGGAGCACAGGTCAGGAACTTAAATATACGTCACGGCAATAAACAATAGGAACCAGGTGGGGTTGGGAGCACAGAGGGGAAGGAAGTGCACTAGAAAGTAATTGAATAATGAGAACTAATAAGGGGAACCCAGACAAGGAAGGCTTTATTGTGAGAAAAACAATAAAATAAATTCAGGATGTAACAGCAAGCATCAGTTAGTAGCTAGCTAATAAGCACAAAAAAGCCTGGCTGCTTACAGACGGGGACATTTATTTTCGTGAGTTAGGGCTTTTTTGCTTTTTAAATTGACATTACATAAACATGCTGCTGAAAATATATTTTGATCTATCGTTTTGCCTGTAACTTTCGTTCGTGCTGCTGTAAGCATTCAGCCTCTTTTTTTAGTTTGGTTAGTTGGCCCCCTGAGTGTAGACAGGTCTGCGGCACCACCATTTAATTACCGTACCTGGGTATTATTTAATTGGCGAAGAATGGAGGTGTTGCATGTCTACATATAGTTCACTTTCTAAATGTGAAGGCCATTTGACTTTTATGGGTCGCCTGAGATATTAATCTCTGGATGAGCTGCAATTAACCTGTTTTAATGGTGCCTGGGAAGGGGCTTTGTAAGGTTCTTGTCAGAGCACAACAGACCACATTTTATGGAAATATTGGGTTGGCCACCCAAATCGGGCCACTGTGGACTGTTAAGCCTGTGACTTTGTATTCTTTTTTAAGGCACAAGTGTCGCTTGGAGTGTACCCCCCAATGTGATAACTGGTGCTATGGGAACTGATATAGAGGCAGAGGCATGTGTTTTAGAAGAAAACATTGGTTTTCTGTTCTGTAGGCAATTAGAAGAGCAGGCTTCGATCAAGAGTCTGGATAGTTTACAAATGCAAATGGCCATTGATTATACAGGAGAAAATGATATACAGGTTCAAGATCTAAACATACTGCATTGTATCATCTTTTTCCAGTCAGAGGTGTTTGTTGCTAGGGTATTGAAGAAAAAAATTCTTGTTAAATGAATGTTGTGCATAAATATGTTTGTATCTGTGTGTAGATTCCCACGGATCCAGCACAGAGTCTCTTTTACAGCAAGGTCAGGAGCAAGTGCTGAAGACTATGTTCTGTGTGTGGCTCTAGAATGTCACTCATAGCTGTAGCAATTGTCTGTTCCATCATCGATTGACAAATAAAACCATTCCTTTTTATACGGAATAAATACATATTTTCGATCTTGACATTTTGTCATGACTGTACTGAGATGTGTATATGGTGATGGCAGAACCGTTCAAGATTTGTTGAATGCTGAAGCTGATTTACTCCTGAAGTGCAGCTGGGTGTTTCCCTTGTTCTTGATTTTCTCAGGGTTCTTGTCACTTACAGGGCAGTTTCAAATGAATGACATTTTGACCAGGAATTTTGTGGTTTACTTGGAGATGCGCGCCTGCTAACACGCAATTAACACAACACAACATAACATAACGTGAGTGGCAAGAACAGGCCATTCAGCCCAACTAGGCTCGCCATTTTCCCATCACTAAAGTGAGCCTAGCACTTCAGATACTCAAGGACTAAATGGTATCTAAGCAGTAAATCAAGCCTGGTCTTGTGAACTCCCAGAGTTTATGTCTCTACAATATGGCCAGGCAAGCTATTCCACTCTGAGATCACTCGCCTGAAAAATATTTCCTAATATCAATGCTAAATTTACCCTTGGCTAACTTCCATTTGTGACCCTGAGTTCTGCTAACAGAAGTTGGCCTGAGTAATCCTGCATAGGATCACAATTCACAATGTATCAAACAGTCTCTTTAAAAGATCAAGTTTGAGGGCGTCTGTTGCTTATATAATGCATGGCATCTCGTGGGCTTCAATGTCGATTTTTCTGGAAAGAGAAAACAACTGGCAGATGTACTTTTATAGTTTCAAGCAGAAATCCATTTTTATGTATTTTAACCCAGCCTGCAGTGCCACTAAGTATCATTGCAAAATCAATGTACCCATTATGTATTAATTGAATTCTGTCTGCCTGGTGTGAAAATCTTGCATGCTGTTGTTATGCAGTGAGGCCACCTGTTTGCATGTTTGAAAGGATTAGACCAAGCTTGCAGGTGTTGACAGTGGGATAGTCCAAAGTTGTGGGCTGTGTGCTTTTTGGCATCTCTTAGATCAACATCAAAAGCATCATTTTCCATATATTTTCTTGTCTTCAATGCGTTATTTACCTCTTTCTCCCAGGACTTGCTATTGGAGGGATTATAGCCTCGCCTATATATCGCCTTTCTTTAAAGCGCATTACTTCTCCAAACCCGTTCCCCTTTAAGTTTCCCCAATTAGCAAGTTAGTTTTAATTCATTCAGTTGCGAGAATCAGTCCGTAGAAATACTGTCCATTTCCCCCCGGTTTGCATTATTGTTCATTGCAGTAATTATCAAACATTTTCCTATCCACATTAATTGTGACATAAAATTCCAGTAGCTCACAAAACGGTGTTTTTTCCCATGTCTGTGTCCGATCGGCTTGATACCCCAGAAAACATTTCCAAAAATGTGGTTTTGCCAACTCAGGTTCTTGTGTTGAGTCTGCTTATATAAAAATAGAACTCTCTCTGCAACTAGTGACATTACCATAATACAGGATAACTCTTAACCTGTTTTTGATTTGGAATTGAATAATCAATTGAATTAATATACTGAGCAAATAGGCTACCAATAAGCTGCATCAATGATTAAGGCATGTACCTTTGCATCAGAGAGGACGGCTACAATATGAGATTGCATGGACAGAAATTAACTGAAATTTCTCGAAATTCCTTCTCGAAGTTGAATCTTATGTAGTTATTGCAGCTGAAGATGGTATTTAGATAAGGTTTAGATTTTGTTTCTAACTAATTAATTAGATAATTGCCATTCATACAATTTCATATTGTAACCTTCCTGCAACTTCCCCAGAAGCTGGACTATAAAGACCTCATTCATGAATTTGCTACCATTAAAGTTCGGCACATGGCATGCATTTTAAATGATTTTTCACGATGCACTAACAACCAATTTACTAAATTATTCCATTTCCAACACTTCAACGTAGGAAGCATTGGTAATTTAAAATATTAATTATTATTGGTTAGCGGCAACCAGTGTGCAGCTGCGCTTCCCCACAAATGCAGCCTATTTTTTTTAACACTGGAAGCATTTTGATTAAGTGCAACCTTAAAATAGATCAGGATGCACTGCTGAAATAAATGCTTGAATGGGAGCTGGAATTCAGGGAAAGTACTGGATTAAATAATTTTTTTATTTTGTTTTTTTTTTCCCCCATCCGTACAATATCACTATTAAGTATATTGTCAATGTAGCCCTTCGGTGATTTCTGTCATTTGTTAATACTTTCTTAATAATTACAGGCTTATATTCTGGTCTTGATTATTCAGTAAATAAATTGTGTCATTTTTAATCAAGCGATCTTAAACAGGAATAAGTTGAAAGGAATAATCCGTTTAGGCGTTGGAGGCTCACAGCACCCCATTGAAAATCCCGTAGCACCGTTGTTACTGCTAGGGGGATGTTTGGCTTCAGGAAGTTAAAAAAGAAAGGTATGTTGCTAGACGTTCTCAAATTTTTCCTTTTCACAAAAAATGGCCCACACTTTATAAAAATACCAACATGAATTGAAATCAACTAATGTGGTTATTAAGAACTGACCACTGAAACCCTCTACATCAGTAATCAATGAAAATGGCTACATTTGTTAATGTCAATTAATATTTGAGTAAAGACCAGCAAATGCATTTTAATGATTAACAAAGTATGTATGTATCATTTGCTAATGTATGAATAAGCATTCATTAATGAACAACTTCAATTTATTTCACCTTATTGTAAAGAGCAACTATATCATTAAGACATACCTAAGAATGTTTTCAAGTATTAATTTGATTGCAAAAGCATCTGAATTAGTTAATTACATTTTCTGTAAGCTTTTCATTTTCAAAGTTAATAAATACTGAATCATTTACCTTCTTGCGAGGCTAATTGTGTACTTTTATGTTGGTTTTTGCTCTGCTTTCCTGATTTGACTGTAATTAGTGAGGGGTCTGGACTTCTTTCTGTAATTCTGGATAATTTAAATATTTTTACTCTTCAGTATGATGATGGGCATATCAATATTGTCAGAATTTCTTTTAGAATTGGAATTATGTGCGGGGTGTTGGTCGTCCTTGCCACGATGCAAAGTGCATTATGTACTTCATGAAAAAGTGAGCACAAACTTTCTCTCAGGTCGGTGCCAAGGTGTGTCTCGTCTCCTCCGGCCATTTAATTAGAATGTGCCGAGCGTGATGCATGGTGTAAGGTTCCAAATGCCTCAGACATGAATGAGTACCCTGCAGTCCTTCCAAAATGTATATTTCATCTGCCCTCTCCTGTCCCATTGGTGTTGTATTTCTTAATAACGGATTATGTTAACTTTTACAACAGGCATACCACAAACATGGGTGTTCTGTATGTGTTTTTGGTCTCCTCTTAAACCACTGTTCTCCAGCTCATTGGTGTACATTGGGAGCTGCAATTATGAACTTAAAGTGGAGACTGATGACTTTATGTAATTTCTGAGTGCTTACATTCATATCTTGAGAAACTTGCAGGAATTTCAGCCTTATATAGCATCACTCTCCTCGCTGTTAGTGTAGAAGCTGAGGTGAACACCCCCGAAACATATGCACAATGAAATGTGTCAGATCTTCCAATTGCGTGCAGTGTGCAACCTTTGAAATTTGCTGTTATAGCTGATCAGATAAGCCACAGGTGCACAGACTCTAATGGTAGTCTGATTACAGAAGTGCCTGTCTCCATGATTCTGGTGCTGACAGACATAGGATCCCCTGCCAGCATTAACGAGGAATATCATGGCACTTACATTTGGCACTTTCCAAACGTCATATGGCCGGATGGAAATGTGCGATTATGCAAGTGCTAACTAAGGCAGATTAATAAACGACGGTAATATGTTTGCGAGAAACCCTCCAGTTGTTCCTGCAAAAATCGAGTCAATTAGTGAAGGCATCTGTGGCTTCCTCGCGTATCATCCATTGACTGAAGTTTCTGTTCGATAGTCAACTGCCACACAGTTTTCTTGTTATCATTGTCATGTTACCCTCATGGTTTTCATTGCCGTATTCAGCTAAGTGTAATTGGCAAGTGTCGATACAAGTTATATTCTCATGTAGGCTTTTCAAACTGGGGTACCATAATTTCTATAACATTTGTCCGTCATTGCTGTATAACTTGCCCATTGTATGCGTGCGTGTTTATTTTGTTCTGGAATTTACTCTCATTATTGCACAGACTTCATAGCCATGGTAAGGAATTGAGACACACAGAATGTGCTCAGCACTCATACGATATGTGCACCCACACGTCGGCAGTAATATGTACACTATACATAGATACGTGCACTCACGCACACTGTGCCCACACTGTACGTACACCCACACACACACATTCACACGTACACCATACATGCATATGTCCACTCACACACACTGTATGTTGCATACTACATGTGCACCCACAGTTGCGTGCTCATACAGTTTAGTATGCAGTCAATTGGCAGGCCCCAGCCTCCTCTCGCAGGCTCTCCGTGGCAGTGACTCCGCTGGCTGACTCAGTGTGTCAGTCAGGGACATCTGCTGGAGAGAGGAGACAGAGGGAGCAGAGGTGGGCTTCAGACTTTGTCACCCAGCTTCTTCTCAGGAAGCCTTCTCAGATGCGTGCGTTAAAAAGACGAGGTCACGACTTCCATTTTTCACCATACAGTACGTGCGAGCAGATAACTCCCACGCAGCTCCCGCACTGCCAATTTTTATTTTCATCCTCCCCCAACATAATGGGATTTGAAAAGCATTTTGCACTGACCGACTCGTGAGAAATAAGAGTTTAGATACCCACAATGCATTGAGGCAACTTGGAAGTGGATTCATGTTGGCAATGAAGGAGCAAGAGCTGGCTGCATAAACGGTCTTTAAGGGAGCGATGTTAAACGTTTCTCATTCAACCCCTCTGGCGGTCTAATGGCGCTCCTGCAGAACCTCGCCTCCGGCGCTCAGGCTCAGTGCACCACCAGTACGCAGAAAAGTTATCGGAGGTATGCAGTCACGTAATCTTTGTAAAACAAGTGTCCATGGTTGCGTTAAGCCTCTTACGGGATGCACTTTATTTCTCAGATTAATCATTTTTCTCTGTCGGCCTTTGTCATGGCAGTTGGCTGTTGCTTTACAAAGGGAACCGAAAGAAAGAAAATGTTGATCTCACTGTTTAGTTTCTGACCTCTGCATCTGTAAGGGAATATTCTACATGTGGGAAAGCAAGGTCGCTGGATGCTAACAGGAAAACCGGGGGGGGAGCATTTGTTGGGAACAACTTGGCTCCTTGTGGCTTTCATCCATCGGCAGATGGTTTTGGCAGCCCACTGATGCGGTGTTCTGGTATTTTGATTTAGGGAAGGAATGGAACACCCAGCCAGTATGGCCTTAAAAAAAAACAAAAAAAAACAACTCGAATCAGAGCCTGCCATGCTCCTTCGGGATCACATCAGTCAGAGCCGAGAACATATTTAAGCAATGAACCCGTCGGAATAGTAAATAAGGCCATTTTTTTTCCACTGGCCAGGCTGAGATGGATTTGTAATGGGGGAGAGAGTGGCAAAGTGCGAGGGGAGAGGAGCCGTCTCGTTTGGCGCTGCGCCGCTTTGGGGCGACACGTGCCTCTGTTTGATTTTTTGCCTCCGTCGTGGGCCAGCAACGCTTATGAAATCAGGACAATGACTAGGACGACGAGTTATGTGAACTAAGGTTGGGGAAAGGAGTGGTTAGAGAGAGAGACACACTGGGTGCGGGATACTACTGCTCACAAGTTTGGAGTCACTGATCATTTAAGAGGCTCTTATTGTATTCACTAAAAGTTATTTGGTATCTCCAGTAGTGGGTGCACAACAGTTAATAACATCTAGCTTAGTGATTTCTCATCAAATTGCCATCCATGAAATGCAGTCACTGCTTTACAAACTTTAGGTATTTGGGATATTAATTTTAATGTTATCTTCCTCAATGAATGTCCATGTGGAAATTTCCTGTTGGTCTGTCTTTGAATATGTGCACACTTTATGAACTTTATAATCCAGGTGATCCCACAATGGCTGTATGTAGTTTAAATCGGGTGATTCAGCTGATCTCCCTGTATATTGTAATTTACTTTTGAGTTGTGCTGTGCGTGTGTGTGTGTGTGAAAAGAGAGAGAGAGAGAGAGCAGTTGGGGTAGAGAGCTTAGTATAATGACAAATAATAGCAAAAAAAAATGGGAAAGGGATAAAGAAGTAGGGGAAGAATGGGAGGAGAGAGGCAGACAAACAGTGAGAAAGGGGATGGGAGGAGAGAGGGAACAACAAGTGTGTGAGTGTTGAAGAAAGGCAAAGAATGCGAGGAGAGATATGGAGAAATAAGGTGAGGAACCAGCTGTATAAAGAGTGGAAGGAGAGACAGAGAATGGGAGGAGAGAGCAAGAGGGGGAGAGGGTGCAGAATAACAGCAAATAATGGGAAGAGACTGAGAGACAAGGTGAAAGGGTATGAAAGAATGAGTGGGGAAAGAGAGAAACCTTCGTGATGGAGGGGGAAAAGAATGGAGGGATTAGAGATTGAGACAGGCAGGGAGAGAGATGAAAAACAGAGGCAGGAGAGCGCAGAGATGGAGAGAAATGGGGTGGAGAGAGAGAGAAATGGAGCACATGATGGAAGATAGCCAGGGAAACAGGGACTAGATAAGAGGGAGAGTTACATGAGGTGAAGGTGGAGGTGGAGATTTAGATGGTGAGAAAGGGAAGAAGAGCCTTTGAAAGAGGGGAGAGTGAGTCAGAACAGACGTGTGTGTGTATGTGTGTGTGTCGGGGGGGTCCACCGGTCATTGTTACAGTAGTTGACCATGATTATTTTGCGGCTTGGAGCGTGGTGTCTGTCCCATTACAGCTGGCTCGGAATACATTAAACATTGAAGAATATCATAACAAAGGCCGCGTCCTCTGTTAGGAGCTTTTATAACATATGAGGCTTTAATGGGCGACAACAGTACGAACACGGGAGGTAGCCGCGCCGGGCGCTGAGTTAGCGCAGCTGTTCCCCATCTCGCTCCCCGCAAAACTTCACCCCTCCTCGACCGGCCTGGTTTTTTTCAAACACCCCCCCCCCTCGCCTCGCTCCCTCAAACACAAACGAGCAGACGGGATAGCAACAGCAGTTTATATTTTACAGACTGGAGACGTCCATCTCGCTGCCTCTGGACCGCGAGCATTTGGAAGCATTTTTCTCCCACAGTAAAAAAAGGGCCGTAATTGAAACAGTAGATATGTGTTTATAACTTTCCCCCCATCCCTCCACATTAAAAGTAATGGAGTGCGTCCCTTCTTCGCCGTGCCCTTTCCCCCGGCTTCCTGTAATGCGTTTACGATGTGTTCATGCTCGGGTCTGTTCGCAAGGCCACGGAGCGCGTAGAGTCATCGGCTAAGAAAGAAGCAGACTTCTTGGATGTGGCCAGAGAGCGGCACATAATGCACAACACTTGGCATGACTCACCAGCTGGGCGACAGGCTTAGCGGCGAGGCGCTCCGACAGATACCCACAGCAGCAAAAAGAAACTGAACAGTAGAAAATAATAAGAAGAAAAGTTGAAGCTGCCCGGAAATTTTTAGAGGCTGGTATTTTTAAACCAATTACCGCTGCAACATCAGTGCCAGTTAGAAGTGCTAGAATCACTCACAAAGTGATTAAGCTCATTTGATAGTGCTTAATTGACTGTGCAATCAGCACAGAGAGCAGCTGCCGCTGCTGAGAGAGCAGACAAGTGTCAAGGTGCTTGCTTTGTTTGCCTGAGAACGCGCTTTCCATCCTGCTTCGCTCTGCATATCCCCGCAACACGCAAAACTGCGGCACTATCGGTGGGCTGGCAGGGTGCTAATGTCTCAGAGAGCTCTTAAAGACTCTCCCGGAGCTGGGGAAGTGACCACTTCATACGGAGATGTGAAAAAAAAGATGTACTCTACAACGTGGCTGTTACTTCTCCACACTGTAATTTTGCTGTTCCAGAGATCAAAAAAGTTGCTGTGCGCTTTCGGGTTTTTCTTCTAAAAAAAAATCCCCTCTAAAATGCCATAAGGTTTCGGCATTTTATATTTCACGTGAAAAGAAGGTGGCAGTGTTGAGTCTTTGTCGGCTATGGGGGAAATCAAACAGACATGACTGCTACTCTCCACCTCGAAATTCAGCAAGTTCCCCGGTGACAACGGTGCCCTTTCAAAATGAATTCAGGCCCTCAAATGTGTTGGGCCTTGTACTCCCTATATACCTGAATCAGAATTCATAATTCTGAGGGACCTAATCTTTTCTATTTTCTGCTTATTTTGTTTCGGTGTCACGGACCCACAGTTTTGACACTTTCTTACATATAATAAATCTGTCCTCTTAGTCCTGAAATTATTTTACTGCTGTGTATCCTGGGTAATATGCGGGCATGCATGTACACAGCTAATTAACTAGTTGGACCAGGTGAGCCTGGGGAAGTTTCTGGAGTGGAAAAAAATTTAGCGCATGCAGCTCGGTCCTGTAGGAATAGAGTGACATACCAGCTGTGCCATAACCAGCTGCAATATAAATGCGACTGGATTTCATATGCCCCCGAGTGCTACACCTCAAATAATTACCCTTAATGAACACCGAGCAATCTCAAGTAATTACTTACTGTACCCACTAAACAGTCGCTAAAGCTGTTGCCTTTACCTGTTACACTGCAAGCATCAGAAACTCAGTTTCATGGGTTGAGGATGGCCGCACTAGGGAACAAGTAAGGGCATTCAAGCCGAGGAGATCTCGTGATTGGAGCTCATCCTGATTTCAGTGGCGTTAAGTGGCTCGATTTGCGTCTCCAAATCCGGACTACAACACAACCATTACCCACAATCCTTCTCTTTATCTTTGAGTGCACACCGTGAGCTAGTAGCTAAGGAACGTATTTTGAAGAATTGGTTATGACTTAGTCGAGATGAGTGGAGCACTGTTGGGAGGGTGGCCCTGTTTTTTAGATTTACTGATCTGACGGGTTAAAACAATTTGAGACGCCATGTTTCCCAGTGAGAGATGCTGATGTGCCTAATAGACTAATCCAGGCTTCTGGTTCTTGAGTTCCATGTGGCTGATAGAGTTCTCAGCCTGGATTCAATGAGTTAGCCAAACAACTGATTAACCTTTGAACTCCACCACTTAACAGGCGCCTGCTTTCCCATTCTCGCCCCTGTATATTAGATTGGGGGTTTCTTACGCCCCCCAACCCTTTATTCCTGGATATCTGCGGTGCCTTTACATCATCAATGACTGGGTTTATCGAACTGATCCCCCACCAGAGAATTTAAAAGACCCCTAAGGATGCCTCAGTGGAAACACAGTGTACAGGGAAGCCATCTTGATTGGATGTGCCAAGTTCTTGGGGAAGAAAAAAGCTAAATGTGCTCTCTCTACATCACTCATTACATCCAACAAAATTTTTATTGATTTTCATCGTTATTAAGAATCACTTTATCTCTCCATAGAGATAAACTTCGAGGCTGTGTTGCGTTATTATTATCAGAGGAAGCTAGAGATATGATTTCAGTATGCGTTCCAGATGCTTAAAAATGGTGTCCCTTCTGTTGTGCCAGAATTTTTGGCAGGTCAAATTCTAGTTTGGGTAAAAAACCCCAATATCTGTACCATGTTCCACACAGGACAAGAGAGGAGTGAAATGCGTGAACATCTTTGGTTTTTGTCTGTGAAACTATCAGAAAATGGTTTTGGTCGTCCTCCATTGTTAAAATGAAGTCAGTGGACGGCCTCCATTTTCGTGAAAAATGTTAAGTGAACCAATTTCAACACTACGACATTTTATTGCACTTTCTTATGCTACTGAATATCAATGCGTACTCCTTTTTAGCATTGAAAAAATACAATAGCTGGTATATGGACTGCTAAGGCAAATATAATCAGGAAAAGGACTAAGAATCTTATTTAAATACATGAAATCTTCAACGAATTTGTCTCTGTAGTGCCCGGCACTGTCTACAGAGAGGAGGGAGCGTTTGTCCTTAAAAACCTCTTGTCTGTGGAAATTGAGGAATGTGAGCTGTTGGTGTGTAAATTCACTTCGCTGGCGTTTAACAGACACTTCCCTTCAGAGTGATTTGTAATGCAAACACAAGAGAGAGGAGATCGAAGGGCAGTAATCCTCCTGAGGGTAAAGACATGGTGCCGAAGACAAAGCCTGCAACAAGACGCCATTGACAACTTATCAACTGTCTGACTGAATAATAAACCAGGTCAAACAAATGAGAACAAAACCTGAATAAGTACTGAAGTACACTAAATGAACAATAGCACAGAGCAACAGTCTCACAACACTGAAGTTTAGCTTCGAGGAGACAATTATTATGATAAGGTCTGTTATATACTGTAAACCTGCTGATCAGAAATTGTCTACAAAAATATTAATTGGTTTAGTTTTTTTTTTAATTTGCCGATAGGAGATGAAGCATTCAAATTGAACTTGGGAAACTTTTTTGTTTGAGAGAGTTTGAGAGAGCTTTAGTAGCACACGATTGTCTTGGTGAGAAAACACTATCTGACAATATGTGAATATATTGTAATACTCTGAATAAGCTTTACTTTTTTCTGTTACTGATGAATTAAGACAAGATTAAGATAAAATTGATACATTGAGATAGTGTTGCAATGTAAATGGGCTGAATTGTTTTCTCTTCCTCCAGTCTTTCTGAAAAGTGTAAACATCCCCTTGGGTGATCCTGTATATTGTAAGCCATTTTTAAGATCACATTCTGTGGCCTCCAAGTGAGAAAAGTTTTATGGAGTTTTACGATGGAGTTTGATACCATTTTAGATTAATCTCTACTGGGCATCCTCCCAAAATAAAAAAAGACAACATTGCTATCTTTTGAAATTGTATCTGTAATAATCTTTAAAGGTGGTGACTTCCTCAGTGCTTTTATCCATTGCATCATTTCAAAGGTGTTTCCACCTTCCCATCTTCCTCCCCTGAGGACAAACAACAAATATTGGGTGAGGGAAGCTGGTGTCATCGAGAATTCTGAAAACGTTTGGCTGGTTGCAGCAAGCGGCATCTCGGGTGCATGTTCTATGCAGGAATCCTGGTCTGAAAGGTTGCGGCCTGGAGAAGGACTCTCTCTCGATGTGTTGTTGGGAGAAGATGGTTTCCAGATGTGCCCAATGTCTACCGTGAAGGAAAAGGCCCTGGTTATGCCATTCACCACTTTCGGGATGGGGAAGCAGCCCACGCTGGCTGCAAGCTGTCCCCGTGGCTCTTTTCTACCCTCAATTTATGGCATCACGTGCAACATTGGCAGGGAGTATCATAATTCTTTTTTTTTTTAATTTCATGTGTATCAGACTTCGTTTATAGTATATTAAGTGACTCACTCTTGCATGCATTGGCATTACAGCTGGCTATGATGCTGCATTTGGAAGGAACATTTAGCTGTTCTGTGGAATATTGAGTGGGCAGCTGTACTCCCAGCATTTATTTAGCTCTTTTGTATTGCTACTACTTTAAATGAGCTCCTTAAATAAGAACCTGACAACGAACTTACAGCCTTTAAACAGACCATTCTCCCAAACCAGCACTATAAGCATCTCTTTCTCTAAAAGTCTCACACTGTATGCCATTTACCTCTATTAGTGGTGTCACCTGATTTGTACAAAATATTATACTTTTGTGAGAAGCCTTATTGTCTGAAATTCTTTGAATTATGGCTTGTATTCCAATATAATGTAATGTAGATTTTTTTTTTAGCTGTATCGTTTTCATCCATCAATCCATCAAGATTAATTTAGCAAATTAAGTTTAATGTACCGCGCTGCCATTCGAAGGAAGGATCGCTCACGCTTTGTCGGTTTTTTTTTTTTTCAGTTTGACTTCCTGTCGTCCGTGCCGTGCATTATTCTGTCCACACCAGCTCTTTGTAAGGCCCATAATGTATTCTTCTCAACCTACCTCTCTGCAATCGATATCAGAATTCAACATGCTTTACATTGATTCTGAGCACACAGGAAATCAAATATACCTATGCTGTAATGTTTACCATCGCTGTTCATTTCATTAGAAATGCTTGTAATGAGTTCCTGCGTTGGCATATTGAATTCTGCTTCCTCGCTGATGGAGAAGAACCGCATTTATTTTTTGTTAATCTGTCAGGAGTGGTATAACAGAGAGGGAGTCCTACTTAGCTCGTTTTTGCCGGGGGATGAGCTACTTGAATTAATAGCAATGGATGTAGGCTCACATGCGCAGGCCTGTACACACACATGCAAACATACACACTCCTGAACACTTGCGATGAATAGTCGCAATAAAATATGTTCCCATTGAAAGAGCTCATTTCTCTCATTTATCGAGCTCTAAATCTCTCTCAGTCTTACTCTCTCCCGTTATCATGCAGAGGCGGTAATAAATTAGAACGCATCGAGAGCTTGTTCCTGACCTCAGTTTCAGTCTTGCATTTTTAGTCAAAGCTCCACTCCCCTACGACCCCCCCCCCAAAAAAAGGTCTGACCTGACATCATAACATTGCTTGCTTTCTTAGTGTTTGTTTCCAATTGTAATCTTCAGCTTGATTATCTGTCTTGTTTAATACTTGAATACAGCTGACGTATGCTAACCGTATTGTCTGTGTGTTAGTTGTTCACGGTTGGACTGACTGGTGCTCTATGAATTGTACCTTGTCTGATCTCTTGTGTAGCTGTTTCAATGACCTTATTCTACACTGTTTTGCTGTTGGTTGCCTCGGATGGAATTGTCTGCCAACACAATGTTTTGTATGTAACAGATATGATGTTGCAAAGGTCGGAAAGGGTCAGAATTGAAATGCCTGAATAGCAGGAGGAGGGATGAGCAGCGAACCAGGGGGGTTTGCTATGTTTCCCCCTCATCCCCCTACAGACCATAGAGTCCCCACAAAAGACACTGTGAGAAATTGCTTACTGTCTGTTTTATATAGAAAGAAAGGTGAGGAAAATGGCTGGAAAAAAAGCTGATGTTGAATGTTTTAGGTAGCAGCGGCTGACTGTTGTATTGATGGCGATGCAGAATGCAGGAGACAGCAGGCGAAAGACAGCAGACTCTCCACTGGCACTCTATTAATATGGGTGTCCACCCTCGTGGGCTGGGGGGGTCGGGGGTTGGGCTGGGAAGACCTGGGGGGGTGTAAGGGAGGGGGGGTTTCTTGTGACATTTGGCTCTGGCCGTAATGGAAGCCTAACCTTTAAATGCTGTTTGGATGAACCCATTTTTCACCTTCTGGCTTGCCAATTGAAAAAGAGTTCTCACCTGGTCTTTTCATTAGCCACGAAAATTGAGAACACACCGGGAGAGGAACACACCAGGGGCCTGAAAAAGGCGCCGGGGAAAGGGGGTTGCCCCGAAAAACCCGCGCATCCATCATGTCGCCGTTTCCCGTTCCTGCGTTTTAAATATACATGTAATATACACTCGGGCAGTAGGCAGGTAGAGAGATAGGTGGGGTGGATGGGTTGATGGTTGCGTGATAAATGTGTGCGTTATTCCGAGCTGCAGTCCTACTTTCACTTCATTCCGTATTCATTTGTGCCACAGGGAAGGGCGGGCGGAAGAATCTGAAGCGTTCGCCTCCTTCGCGAGATGCACCACCAGCTACACAGGGGGTCTTAACCCCAGGGATTTGATCAATAGAGGCCCGCATTCACGGCCAGTATGGAAAGTTAAGCCTGTTGTGCGGCCCTGATGCGCTCATTGGATTAGAGGGGGGTACTGTCGCACTCTTTCTTTTTTGGCGTCCCCTTCAGATCAAACGGTAGCGCTCGATGCGTAGCGAAAGTAAGCACATTCGTGGGCTGGGAAGACCGAGGAACATTTCCCAGCACCATTAAAAAGTTATTTGTTTGTTAATAAAGTGTCTTAAATAGTGTAAATAC
Organism: Gymnothorax javanicus; assembly: GCA_029692085.1. NCBI lineage: Eukaryota > Metazoa > Chordata > Actinopteri > Anguilliformes > Muraenidae > Gymnothorax > Gymnothorax javanicus. Next base: position 132,860,148 of record CM056195.1, on the reverse strand, counting down.
AAAAATGTTTTAAAATGTGTGCCCTCACATGGTTGCCTGCGATAAATTACAAGACGACAGTCCCAAATGTGAATAACTTTCTGGAATTTAATTTGAACGCCCACCACCTCAAATTTTAGTATTTCACGATATATTTTCCTCAGGGCCTCTGCTGCTCTTGCAGCTCCCACATCACTGTTGTCTTTGAGAGTTTGTCCTCAAAACACCCAGAACAAATATAAGAACATTTGTGTTTTGCGCTTCCTCTCTCTCACATACACTTACACACGTGCATGCTTGCGCTCACATACACATACACAAACACACACAGGCACATGCATGTGCACATATACACTGCCCATCCAAAAAAAAAGGGTCACCATTTGGATATAAGTAAACAGATACTGTGATTAGATCATTACTGCAGTGATTAATATGTTTCGGATGGCCATAATTATTAGAAACACTAACTGATGAAGTGTGTAGCTTCTCATTTCTTAAAAAATCATGTCGGAAGGCGTATTGCTTGGTGGCGGAGAAGATGTTACAGTATTTCAGAAGGAGCAAATTATTGGACTGTATTAAGCGAAAGAAACAGTGAATGAGGAAAACAAGGTGAGGAATCATTTTCACACACGAATTGGTCACCTCAAGTCCTGACCTTAACCACATTGAAAGTTATTGGGATGTGCTGGAGAAGACAACAGTGGTTCAACCATTTCAGTGTGAGGAGAAGATCCCAAGCCAAAAATTAAGGCTACTCTGATTGAAAATAAATGTTCTAATGTTGCATACGGTTGTCAAAACAATGACACAACAAATTTACACTGTAATCATGCATACATACATGGGTACTCTGACACACACTGCTTTCCTGTTCATCTCATTGCTTCTTAGGGTATACAGAATCTTCACAGTTGCCTTCTGTCTCCTTACTCAGTCATTCTGTCATCTCCACTTCTGTCATTTCAATCTGGCTGCATCAAGTGAGGCACAAACACATAATTAACACATAATTAACTCTCCACTACAGGCCACTGATGTGTTACAGCAGGAAAAAAATGGAAGCTGCAGTGCACATTTGCGCCAAGTCGTTTTTCTCGCTCCCAGAACAAAACGCGACGGCTTCCGCTCGTCTCGCACTATTCATTTCATGATACCCATCAGGAAATTATGCTACAACCGCTCACTGCAAATCACTCCTTCATGGCCTTAGATTTCTAGTTGGTAATTTGCTCACTGTCTGTGTCCGTTGGAGGTTTTGTCACGTTGATTGAAGCACGTTTGTCAATGGAAAATGAAGAGGCTGATTTGAACTATTCACCTAGCTAATGGTCCGCAAAAGTTATGTGGCAAATAATAGGCAGAGTAAGAATATTTTAGTTTCCCGGGTCTCTCGACAAGCACAATTTTGTTATCAAGCTTTGACAGGGAGATGGGTTGAATGACGGCTCCATCGCTTCTTACGTGTCAACGTTTTATCCCTTCCATCTCTGCTCTCGACTTTGTTGGAGACGCCAACATCCTCTGTAATTATTCTGTGGCAGCACACCATCATCTCATTTGTCAGCAGTTTGTACATTCTTGTTTGAGGGCGATGATTGGTGGGTAGCGATTCAGGATGTAAATAAACAAGATGCTATGAGGAGATGCCAGAGTTTGTGGGGGGGGCGGTTAGTGTTTCTACGTGCTCTCTTCCAAATCAAGTGTTTTAGCTAAATCCCAGGACGAAAAAACTGTGACTCTGGAAAGTCCCTGACCAAAGAAGAATGGGAAAGGCGTTGTTTCTGTTGCCTGTACTGATGATTAGCCACAATCAGGTCATTGATTTCGTGATCAATCAGAGAAACGCTGAGCCCAAGATGGAGCGGGAGGCCATCACTCCACACATACTGAGCAGATTGATTGCGCTCACTGAAGATGGAGGGGAAATCTTTGAAGTCTGCCGGTTGGTAATCCAGGTTACGTTCCGCTAATCTGAAATGCAAAACATTTGGCTACATCTGAAGCTGGGGCCAAGCCGTGAGCTTTCCTCCTGGGGGCTTGTGTGTCTGCCTTTTTTTTTTTTTGTCCTCATCCTCCTCCATCGGTCACTCTCAAGATGCAGTCACTGACCTATAGTTGTGGGCAAGTTGGGACAGTGTTAATATTAATGCACTTCTATGAACATGAAGCTGGCCAGTTTTTTTGAATTACCTTCCATTACAAGATGTTATTTTGCCTCAATCCCTACTTCAGACGGCCAATTTTAATTTGCTATGAAATTTGGGTATCACCTGGGAGCGCAGCTATGTTCGTGTATGACTAACATGTTCTTGTTGAATTTTAGCCTACTGCTGTTCTTCAAATGTGTTGAATTTCCAGCCACATATTTTCTCAAGCTGTAAACCCCGGCAAATTCTGCTTGGAGTGGAGTTGGAGGAAGACTTTCCTTTTGCAGCTTCCGCAAGGCAGGCCTCGGGGCATCTGAACAACCTGCGGGGGTCATTGAAGTGTAATGACCATACATTACTTAGAACACACCCACATTCAGCAGTTGCGCATTGCCCTGAAGAAGCTCACTCAGAAGCCGCCTCTGGCATGTTTCATCCAGGTGTTATTGATGGGAAATGTATGCAGGGGATTGTGCCACATTCTGCCCAGATCAAGTAGTGCTGTTGGAATTTAAGAAAAGGTTGTCCTTCTTGGTGCTTGAAAAAGGCACCAGAATAATCCTAGGCTTCAGTAGTGTTACCGTGGCATTTGTCAGAGGCTGACACTGCGGTGCATTGACTTAAACACACCATGACACAACATGTAACCTTTTCCACCTTTTCTTGTTTGTTTGTATGTCTGTGGAAGGCTGGAGGACTTATTTTCTGTTATGATAAATCTTGAAAACAGAAACCCATTTCCCACTCACTATGATATGGTATGTTTACAGTTTGTAAATACTGCTTATAAATTTTTGCACTGCACATTTGAAGAAATGGTTGAATATTCAACTATAATTCCTATTCTAACCAAAGAGGGCTGCAGCTACGCTGCTGACAAAGAACAGATTGCTATTGTTTTTTCCAAGTCACATTGTTCATGGAGAACCCAGGATTGGAGGTAGCGGTGTGTGCGTTTGTGTGCGTCTATGTTTTAAAAACAATCCCTCATTGCGGTCAGGGTCCTGGCAGAACACTGAGCGTATCTGACAATTGATTTTCTATGCTTGGATGTATTTGGGGCAACGCTTGTACCAAAAAACACATAGCATGACCATTTCTGTGGCCAATTTCTGAATTTAACCTCCTATGCAATTTTCATGGATTTCCATACTGGCAAACAGTACAATGTCAGTATGTGCTTTTTTTATAGTTGTTTGTGTAATGCAATACTTCCCGGGTCTGTTTGGTGGAATGGCACGGCGTCATTAGTCGGGACTGAAGCCCGTGGTGTCTGGACAGCCATTTTGGCTCTTTACGCTGGCAGTACGAAGGTTCACGCAGAATCAATTGTTCTCCCCACTCCGCGATTTGCCGCACCTCTGGGCCGCCGGTTGCTGTCACCTGCTCCATTTAGCTGTATGGGAGCACTAGCCTCAGCTTCGTGCTGCTAAACCTTTGTGGCTCATTTCTATCTCCAAATAGCAGGACCTCTTGATCAAACCCCAGTGGGCTCCCAAGCTTTTCTCCATTTTGTATTGTATTTTTTCCCCCCTCCGTTCTATTTTCATATGATGATTTTTATACTTTAGACCCATTACAATACTGGCTCTCGGCCCTTGGTGCAATTTTTTTCTGGCGGGATGGCGATCATTTAGGACGTGCATGACGGCTCTCGCAGGGCTGAACAGTATTTGGGTTGGTGGGGGGTGTTTTGTTTTTTTTTTTTTTTTTTTTTTGCTTGTGAAAACCTCGCTTTTGTTTTGTTCTTTTTTTTTTACTCTGTCCCCGAAATCTCTTTTATTTTTTGCTCTCTTTTCCCTCAGTCTCACACTCAAACCTTTATGCGCTTCCCCCCTTGTAGATCTCAAAGCGGGGCTGCGGACAGGCCGGCTTGGCGGGGACTCCAGAAGCGCAAGCGTCCCTCCCCCCCTCTCCCTCCCCTTGAGATGCACCCCAGGGAGTCCTAAGGGACGCAGACAGCTGAGGCCCCGCCCGCTGCGCCAAGCCGCACCCCCTGCCGGGGGCCAGCTGGGCGGGGCGGGGGGGCTTCAAAGATAAAAAGAAGAGATGAAGTCTCTCAAAAATAAACACTTTTTCCATGCTCCCCTGGCCCCGCCCTATAGCACAAAGCACACAGTGCTACCATCGGTGATGTGTCACATGCTATGGCGGAAGGTGAAGTTTCCTGTTGGAGGCCAGCAGGTTCGGCATTGCCCAATGTCTGGCTTTATTAAAATATCCTGCTATGAACCCGGATGCCTTTTTAAATGTGTAATGCAGGACCGGAGGAGGAATAAAACCATCCTTCTACAATAATTGGTGGAACCCTATGTCTGTCTTTCTGTCCGTATGTTTGTCCAGGGTTGTGAGGAACAAAACTGCTCTGATCGCCTCCAAACTCTGTCAAAACACTGCACTGGGGTCTGCCGTAAGTTTGGTCACAGCAAAAAAAAAAGATTCTGTTTCAGATTTCTATCTCCACTGACAACACTGTGCCATTGTTCTATTTTGTGGAGATCTGTCCCTCTGCCCAAAGGGGAGCTAGTCTGAGTAATTCATGCAGATTTGAAAAATCCCAATTCAGAAAGTGTGAGTCTGCCCCACTATTCTTTCTAATCACATGGATTTACTCATTAGCACAGGTCTTCAGCCCGAAGGTTGGACAAATTCTACTAGAATGTGCATGCAAATGCACACACACACACATCACATATACACACTCATGCTTAGGCGCTTATACACACGTGCACACTTATACTCACACGCTTGCATGTTGTAATTTTATTTTTTGTAGGGATATCGATTGACTTACATTCATCCCCAAACCCGTCTTTCTGACCTTAATGGTGAACAAGACATGTCTTAACCTAACCGTAACCTTAACTTCTAATCCTAAAGTAGTTCTGTTTCCTTATGGGGGCCTGAAAATGGCCCATAAGGATAAAGAAAGTAGGTATTGCATCTCTGGTAGGTATACATGACTGCATTCACTCATACAGGCATGTACACACACACACACACACACACACACGCACACACACACACACACACACACACGCACACACTGGACCAAATAATTATTGTTGAAAGAAAATCTTGTTTACACTCCTCCAAACCCTAAAATTAGGCCTAACTCTAGCTTCCCTAAATTTCACCTTCATATGGACCCTAACCTGAAGTGTAAGCTTCAAACCCCTAAATATTTCCCCTGAATTTAACATTTTCTTCAGGGGGACCAAAAAAAGTTGCCACAATGCAGCTTTTTTCAAACTGCACTATCCTTTTATTTTTTTTTTGAGTCCTCTTAAGGCATTTTTCGTCCCCACAAGTATAGATAAGCAAACACACGCACACACACACACACACACACACTAGGTAGTGCCAGAGGACGTGGGTCAAAGAAACAAATTTTTCTACCCCATAGTAAATACGCACACCTCTAATGATTCGCATACTAATCGGCTATATATGCTATCTATGCTGAAGTAGATGGATTGAAGAATATCACAGATGGAAATAAATACAGATCAGCTCTTCCTGACGGCCCTTGGAGACTGCGCATGTTAAGCTGGGAGAGTTACCATGCAGCGTGCTTTAAAAGTGCTTGGTTCACCTTGGCGGGTCTTCCCCCCGCTCTAAGTGGATTCTCCAGGCAGGAAATGTGGTGATACAAATAAGAGCATTATGCATTTATTAGATTATGCGGAAATTTTGCTGTCATACCAACGGAGGTCTGCATCCCAAGGACAATGTTTAAAACATGAAATATATAGGGCCGGATTTACTATGACCTTTAGCGCATACTAAGCCTATTAGCACATGCAAACCAATAAGAGGACCAATGATTGGGCCAAAACTAGTACCCTGGCCTATCATGGGCCATGTTCTTTACTTTGTGTGACCTAAATTACTTGACATGCACTAAAGGTCTTAGTAAATCAGGCCCCATTGTGTCATCATCTGTAGGGGAAATTGGATCAACAAGGGCAACACATCAACTGTGGAAAAGCAAGGGCCTTACATGTGATATCTATTCCCAGGGCAGCTGTGGGTTCTCTGGCGCCTCTCTGGTCCCAGATATAACCTCATGTTCTGGGACTCCCACTAGTACCGCAGGATGATTTAAATATTGAATCAGCAGTGCTACTCTGCATTTTGCAGCACCATTATTCAGTCAGAGATAAGTGGGCCAGACGAACAGTGCAAGTGCTGGAGGTCAGAGTGAGGGAAGTATTGATTTATACTGCCCCCCCCCCTCCTGAGTTTTATACATTTCCTCAGAAGAATAAAAATTAAAAAAAAAAAAAAAACAATAAATGGATGAATATCTCTGTGTGAACTTGAGCACAGTACCTGGAGTGATGGCCGCTGGGCAGCCAGGGTGTTTCAAGGAAGGTGGCAAAAGGAAAGAAGAGGTTTGTCTTTGCTGCTCATTCGGTTGCTGGGCTTTTAAACAGCTTGGTGCCATTGAGAAATTGACACCTCTTGCAGCAAAAAACAAGGCGCCTATGTCGAATCTGCTCGTGAAGCTTTTAAGAAGACACCACGCTTCCAAGAGCTGCATCTTGATTGAATTGCACATTTCCAAGTTTCAATTATTCTTGCTTGCTTAGAGTGCAGTTTGAAAGTAGTATAAACTGTGGGGCTATAAAAAATTGTCATCTCTTCATTCCAACATAGTTAAAATTACATGAATGTAAGTAATCTCCAAATCTGATGTTTTTACGTCAGATTTACAGATCCATTTTTCCAGTTTTGCCAAAAATCAAAAAGGAGTTACTGTCCTAATACTTACCTTAAAACTTATAAATATGGACAGCGCTGTAAACACACCCCCAACTCAAAACTCCTGTCAGCCTGAAAATGCTGGATACCAGCTGGGGATTTCAGATCGGTGGCACAATATTCGTTCTCACCTCCAGTCAAACGTTTGCACGAAAAAAGGGTTGGAAGTGTTCTAACAATACAGCTGATTTCACAGTGTGCCTTTGCATGGTGTCTCAGCCTCATCTTGCTAGTTCATGACCTTCACTTTGCAAAGCTGTGAGCGCACTCGCTCATATAGAAGAGTGGCATAATTTCCCCCTTACAAATTATAAAGTCCTCCTTGGATTTTTTTAAACAGTGGTGTTGTGTGTCTGAAAACACTCAGTGATTAATGTTTCTTCTCAGTTTTTTTTCTTACCTCCCAATGTCATCATCACACGTACCTGCATGCATTTTTAATAAGACCCAAAGAATGAAATCTATACCTCTGTTCTAGGAGGAGAAAAATCGATTCTGCTCACATTATTTGGGAGTGATTTTAACAGAGGGGTTCTTTCTGGCGAGAGATTCATTTTGTCACATGTGTACACTCCGTTGAAATGATAGGTCAGTACTTACGTTTAATCACATTTAAGCAAGCCATGGGTACTCCCTGGTGTTGTCCTTCGGACATCAACTTGACACGTTTTGAAGTTTGCTTCAATACCCCTTGGCCTTGTATCAAAATACATGCGGCGTCATAACTACAGACCGCTCTGGTACATATTCAGATGGTCACAAATGTAGGTTATTTCCAAAATGCCCTCACTTCGTGCTGAGAAGGCTTAGCTGAAATGTTTGCGCACTACTTAATTGGCCATTGAAAGGCTGGTCTGGCTAAATGACTTCCTTGGGGTTCATTTTGAATTGCTTAACTACTTTCTCCCTCTTCCTTTTTTCTTGCAAAACAATAGTTAACAATCATTTGTGGCTCTAGGGTGAAATGAGCTTCACTTTGTAATGTTTTGTAAGGTAAATTACATTAATGTTGCCAGAGAATGGTCTTGGGTGTCCTTTCATCCTTATCTGGGCTATGAGAATACCATAAGCTTACAAACAGCTTTTCCCTTAAAAATGTTATTGTAGAGGTTACCCTCTGCTGCTGTGAAATCAAGTGCAATAACCCATCTTCCTGCACCCTTGGCAATAGATTTGGCAGCATCATAACCTGTTGCGCGCACTCTCAAAATACCTGATTAAGTAAACATGAGCAAATAAATATTGTATGTTCAGCACAACAGTATCTGGGTTGGTTGTTGTAGGAAGCGAGCATAGAGTGTACTCTGGGAAGGATTTATTTTTTATCAAATAGACCACCGCAGACCTTAGATAACATTCGTATGATTGAGGCCTGCTAGAAGGCACATCCAGCAGAAGCACAGGGCAGTGGTAGATGTAATGATAGGCTCGAGGAGTCAAAATGAAACCCAAAGTAAAACCCTGCAATAAGGTTTGCAATTTGCTGTATTATTGTTTTGGGTTACTGATGTTATTGCACAAGAGCGCCACCTCTGGTTGGAGCAAACCCCTGCAGGCGCAGGTAGTGTTTTGAGTATTGCTGCTCCAAAGAGAAACAGACTCAAAGGCCTAGCTGTTTCAGGATGAAACTTTAGTGACAAGGTATGAACGCAATGGGCCAATCACAACAGTGAGTTTTTAAAATGGCTGTGACAGTTTGTTTAAACATATTTAATACAGTTGCAGTACTATATCAGCCAAGTAAATGAGCGGTTGATTACATTACCTATGGCATCCACCAAAATGCCAATACGAAGCCATATGGAACACATGATCGCCATGTTGATCGCTCAGTAGAGGCGCTCAGTATGCTTTATTCCGGCACTGGATCTTCTGTGTGATACAGTGCTTTGTAATCTACGTCTTTGTATCAAAGGGATGCACAGGCTAACATTAGCAAAATGTAAAGCATGCCAGGACACAATGGAGAGCGCATGAAAAACTGCACAATGGACAAGCTCCTGGCGGGAAAACCGCAGTTAGTCATCCAACCACTTCATTTCACACCTGTCAGTTTGATACTGTTGGGTTTTTTTTCTAGCGTTGCATTGCGCCCTCAGCAGAACTGTGTAATGTGTAGTGTGTAGGGGCCCGGCTATGTGTGCCGTGGTGAACAATGAAAGGCCGCAATGAGCCGCAATGCCAGGGTTAGTTCCCTGAGAGCAGTGGCTGTGATTTAAGATGGCTGCACGGAATAGCAATATGGAAAAATTATGTTACTTTAAGGATTATTTTTAAAAACTGTAGCGATACCCTCCTGTCATGTTTTTCAAGCCTAAAAGTGTACTTGTGCCTGAAAGTGCACTGAATTAAATGCATGCGTGCCTTCTTATTAGGAGTGCAGCCGGCTGTGTTGATTAAATTAAATATTCACACGCCAAGCAGCTGCAAAGAGAAACAAACATGCTAATATACGCATAGACACATCCAGATATGCATGCATCTGATTTTACATAAAACCTTATCACTGCTGTTTACTCTCTGACAGTGGTGCTGTGTGTGACGTGCAAGCCCCTCCATCACTGTATGTTCCCTCATTGGGAGGAGGTACATTCTCACCATGCTTAACCCTCTTATCAAGTAGAATATTTTTTGTAGATGGGGTAAACATTACTTAACAATTCACTATAAGGTGTATACATCAGTGAACATCATTTAAGATATACTGTTTTTTTTTTTTTTTTTACAAATTTGTAGTTTAAAAAAATGGACCATTATAAATTGAGAAATTCTGTGACGTATAAAGATAAATTGCACACTTATATGTAAAATCTAAAGGCATTATCTTGTGTGTATGTGTAGAGTAATTAATTCATAAAATATTCGGGTGCATCAAACTACAGACTGCTCAGGTCAACAACAACACACATTTTAATTAGTTTTCATTGTGTTTTTATTCCTTTTTCAATTGTCAAATTGTAATTTATTCCCCAAAAAATTGGTACTCTTCCCAACATCCACATTAGCGTTCAATTTAGAGAAGTCCGTTGGACCCACGACACTAAAAAAACACTGATTTTTACTGGTCAAAAGCTCCAAATGCATGCATTACTAATATGGTGTATTTAATATTATTATATAAATCCAGTTAATTTATTGACTTATTTGGGTAATCATATTCTATTTATCCGTCTAGTTATATAGAAAGATTTGTGTATCAGCAGAACACAGTTTGTGCTGTAATTCTTTTTATCTAGATTTTCACTGCTTTTCCCTTTTATTAATTGAAAAATGCTCTTTGAGGTGAATGGGCTCCGTACTCGAGATTTATAAAGTCACCTTTGGTTTTTTTTTTTTTGTTGTTATCGTCTGATGGTGGGTTTTTTTTTTTTTTTTTTGTTTTGTTTTTTTTTTTTTTTTGAATACCAATCGCAATAGTCCAGTCTAAGCAGTCTGCAATGATAGTACCAAGCTTAGGTCCACATATAAACTGTATGATAGCTGTGAGGTGTTTTCGTTGCTTTTTTCAATGGGGACAAGGTGAAAGATGAAGTTATAAGGGTTTGAATCAGCCTGCTGTCTGCAGCTTGCGTCAAAAATCCACAGTGGAATCTGTTGAAACTAGTGTCAAGGTTGACTATTGTTCCCTCCGCCAGCCGCGCTTTCGAAATGCCGAGGGTTTCACGAGGATATACTTTAAAGACACAAGGTTCTGAATTGTTTTGGAGTTAAAACCCACATCCAACTGAATACCACCCCCGTATTCCCCCCCCAACCTCTTTATCCGCCCACCCTCTACCTCCGACCCTCCCCCGCTGGGTGTAAACAGACGAAGCTCAGCCTATCCTGAGCGCCCGCTGCTCGGCGCTGCGCGAGCACCAGACTCCGTAGCGCGAGACATGATAGAGAGCTCTAAACTTGCGAGCGTCCGGGAACCGCTGTCTCGTGCAGACGGAGCGTAGAGGTATAGCAGCCAGAGTGGGTAGCAGTAGAAAGGTGGGTTTGCAGCGTGATGCCTATTTGACCTTGCAGTAGTCTACAGCCCCGGATAAAATAACTCGTTCTGCAGCACAAGAAGTGGCAGTTCGTTTTTTTTTCCCCCATCAGAGTGGTTATGTATGTGGAATGGGAGGAGGCGACACCTTGAGCTTTTTAAACCAGCGCTGCCAGGCTGCACATCACTATCTGAGCCGATAAACGTGTCTCGCTTAACCCTTTGGGGAGCAGCTTGAGGAACTGACCAAGGTAAACCGCTGAACTTTTTTTTTCATGCAAATTATTCGGAACAAAGATAGCTGATAATACGGACCATGTCCAGAACTTGCAGTTATGTGCTTTAATGCTAATTTTGTTCGCTGACTGTATCAATTATGATTCATTACTAGCTGTCCATGCACGCGCCATTTACACAATAGCGTGCCGTAAAGCTGTCATGTCAATGCATGTTGTATTTGAATGTGGCTGATGTGTATTGAAAAGGATAGATCCTGAATCCGTCGTTTGAAGGATGCAGGTGGCATTATACGTCTGCGAGGGACATAATATTGTATGCATGTGTGTAATGCTTGTGTGCGCCCGCGTGTTACGTTTAAATCTTCAAATTTGGGCTTTTGGTTATAATATGTACATAAATACCAATTCATGCATTAATTTTTCTAAGAATATTGAAGGCATATTTATCGGGAATCGCTTAATATTAAACGATTCAGTTTTCTACTCGTTAGGGAAACTGAGTTAAAAGGATGAGATAATTCTTTTTAGTGGTATTGATCTTATTTTTTTTAAATCTCCAGTATTTACTGCATTGGCCTGTGCCTAAAAATTGGAGACAGTACGTTTAACACGCCTACCCTGCAAATTAAAAATCAATTCTTTATCAGAATATGCGACTGTTTATTTATCCCTGGTTTAGCCATGTTTATTATGGATATTATACATGTATTTTGTTTCATATTTTTGCTCGAGCAGGTCATTTCATAGCCATATTCATATGACTTAAAATCAATTTTGGAAGTCCGAATGCAAATATGCATTGTGTCCTATGTTTAAATATTGCACACCTAAATGTGTGTGGATATTGTCTTGAATATATAGGTTCCTCAAATGGATACAAGAACTTTGTGCATGCATGTGTGTGTGTGTGTGTGTGTGTGTGTTTGTTGGGGGGGTTATTCTGGCTAGGATGCTGTATATGTGCATTTGACTTCAAGCATAGCTACTTTTTAACTTCACAGTTCAGCTAAAATGAAGCAACATTGCTCCTTAGTCATTATGCTGAAGCTTATATTAATAAAAAATTCTGAAAGTAGCTTTTGAGATGCTGTAATGTGTGCTAAAGGACTCTATAATCCTCAAGAAATGAGACCCAGGTCGTTGTAATTAGTACTTGAGCCAAGTGTAAAGGTATGTAATATTCTTCCTGTAGATGGGGTCCCTGGCTGGGTCCACTTTAAGTCGCATATTGAGCTGCCACTTGATTTACAGGGCTCCAGCTGCCCCCCACCTCCCTCCCCTCTCCTACGCCCTCCCCTGCGGAATCTGCGCGGTAAATTGATTTGCTGCCGAATAATGGCCTGAAACATTAAAATATCGGGGAAGCCGCCAGCAAGATAGAGCTCCACCGTTTATAAATGGCAAAAGATCTCCTAGCAACCGAATCCTTTAGTTTGTGATATACATTCAGTAATCACGCAGATGGAAAAACTGCCACATAAGAACAGGCTATTACTGGGGAAAAAAAAAAAAACAGTTTCTATTATGAATCGGTCAAACCACATAGTGGCTGATTTATCGGCCTTTGTATTGGACATGCCCACGTTTTACTCTCCAAATATATTATATTTTCAATCCTATTAAAAGTGATTTTTTTTTTAAGAGCGTGATTAATATCTTGAGCTTATAGATAATGCAGATTATTTCATGCATAAGTGTCGCTGTGCATAAATCCCTCATTCTATTCAAGTGGAAACAAAATGCTGATGGATTTCATCTAATGTCATTTTTAACTTTGGTTAAGTCTGCTTCTCAGAGCCGCCATATCCTTTAGCCAGAGCCTCAGCCGCATCATTAGCATATTAAGTGCATTATATAATGTGTTATGTCGGAAAATCGACTAACTCCATGGGAAGCTACATGAAAGAGAGATGGAGCTCTTGAAGTTTCCCCACAGATCCACAAACACTTGGTGGAGCAAAGAACCTTTTCTCTGCCACTGATTAAAGTTAATGTCTCCTCCGCATCATGGCTTTGTTTCCTTGCCTCATTATTCATGCACATGGTAAATGTACCTGCGCCTCCTTCAGCCCAGAGAAAACAAATGGGTGAAAAGATATCGAGAGGGAGAGAGAGCGAGACTGCGAGAAGGAGGAGTGGGGAGGTTTTTGCGATTTATTTTCCTGCGGGGGATTTCAAAGTGGTTTATCTGTCACTAGTAGCTAAATGATGAGGTGCGGGTTGAGTTAGTGGCCATTTCGAGATCCATTTTCGGTCCGGATCAATTGGTTTGTACTCAGAAAATGAAATGCAAAAACACTTTTGAGGGAGGAAAAAAAAATCAGACACTGGTGTCAGACAGTGTGCTCTGCAATGTCAAGTATCCCACAATGCATATTCTCCCCCATCAGCCTGTGTTCTTTATTTTCCCATATCTTCCCAATGCAGTTTATGTGGCTCCACATGAGTATCCTCAGAAGATATGCCATTCCCCTGAGCCCTTCATATTTTCACACTGATGCCACTGCTTAGGCAAATGGTGTGTGTTGTATGCAGTGCAGTTCCTGGCAGTCGGAAATGAAGCATGCAATAGCAGATACACTGAATGGTCCTCCTGATTACTTGGAAAAAGACCACAGGACCACGATTTGCTTTAATTTGCTGTTGCTTAAGAAGGAACCCCATTAAGGTCTTTTTATGAGTTGTAATAAGTAAAGCCTGTGAAAATGTGTCTAATAAAGAAATTTTATGCGTTTTGGTTAGGTCTGCCGTAAATAGAAAAAAAATGAATGCATTAATTCAAAAATATTTTGGGATGTATGCAGACTTACTGTACAAGCCATGGAAAACAATTTATGTAAAATTCAGACTCATCTATTTTATGGCTGTATATTTAAAAAAAATCAATAAAGGATAAATAAAAAAATTAAATGTTTAAAAATATGCTCTTACTAACATGCATTTGGTTTTGTCCCAACCTTTTTAGTACAGTATAGATATTTTTCTTGGGGACTGATACCCTTTTAGTGCACTTCTACAGCCGTGTAGAGAAGTGTACTCCCCTCTACCCCTAAATTCATGCGATCGCTGGACATGCCATTGATGGAGGAGCTTCCTCGTCTCCTTCTCTCAAAGGCTGCCCAGTTCCTTGAAGGTTCAGGCCTGCAGTTCAGCAGTTACCATGTCCCGTCACCTCTCTTCAAATAAAATTGGAATTAGCTTCTCCATTACAAAAGCATTTCAGCCAGTAATCTTCACTACTTTGTTCAAGGTTTTTTTTTTAATTGGGGGAGTGGATTGTTTAAATGTCTCAGTTACACTGCGTTTGGTGCTGTTACACATGGACAGACACACGCTGCTCTCAGTTGCGCTCATGTTGTATGTTTTCATCCTGTTCCTGCGGGCCTTTGTGTGGTCGCGGTTTTCATTGCGTCATCAGGCCGAGGTTAGCCCATTGTCGCAGAGACGGTGACAGAGTGACCCGCTCGCCGCGGCGCTGGTTGTTAAGGCCGGAGAATAATAGGCCGTATAGCAGAGATGGCAGCTGAAGTAAGCAGAGCAGATGAATCAAGTATGATTAAGCAGCCTGAGTTGGGTGGCAGGGAGGAGGGTGGATGGGGGGGGGGTAGATGGCGTTTGGAACCCCACATGCGTTTATATTTGCTGTGGCCTTTGCACGCTGGCATCAATACTCCAGGCTTGGCCTTCCCTCCACAGCTACTGAGTAAATATCTAGCCACTCCACTGTCACCATGCTAAGCCTGGTTTGATTTATTGTGAAGGTGTATGGTAGTTCCTTTGACCATAAGGAGTTGGAATTTTCATCCATTCTTATATTTTTTTTCCCCTGTAGAGCAGCCAGAAGATCTTTTTTCTTTCCCGTTTTTCTGTTTTTTTTTTCTGAAGCCATATTACTAAACTAGGCTATCTCCATCATCTGCGTCTTCGGTAACAAGATTGCACCAGTGGTTTCATTGAGTGGAACCCCCGTCAATTGTGATAAATTAGTATAAACAGGCCATTACCGACCTGCGCTGAGCAGTCGCGCGGGCGAGAAGATCAGCTGTCGAGATGGCTCGGCTGAGAGGCAGTCGTGTCATATGCCTTCCCTCCTTTTCTGCGGTAAAAGTGAAATTCAGACAGTTCCAGTCCCCGAGTTGAAGAGGCTGGGGGAGCAAGACGATAAAATTACAGGAATATCAAAGACCCGCAATTTCTTCTTATGTCCAGTATATGTTTCACAAACAACTTCAGACCAGCCCGTAGCGAGCCTTAAATTATTCATGGCACTGAAAGCAGTCTTAGATCGACCGGATGAAAAAGAATCGTAATGGATCGTTTTGACACTACAAAGCATGATTGTCCTGATCTGGGATGGGCCACTCAACTTCGAGTGAAGGGGGGGATGAAAAAATGGAACAGTCCACCATGGGGGGGTTCAAGAGGAGGAAAGCAAATCTGCTTCGAGATGCTTCAGGGTTAGCGTAGGAATCAACCCTTTAATAAGAAAGTGATAATTCAACTCCCTTTTTACCTTTTTAATATGCAATTGGATTTTTTTTCAAACACAAATGATATGCATCAAAACACAATAGCTAAGCACGGACAACCCCCATAATGGAGTGAATCCTATTCTTCTCCTTGTAGGTAGTGGGTGGGTGGAAGGAGATAACAGTGGACATCCTAATACAGTCATCACTCTGGTGCTCAGCCAATCCTTTTTATCCAGGCTTACGGCCAATCAAAGTGTCCAGAAACTAATTCCAAGGTGGAGCATTCCAGAAGAGTCAAAGAATTGAATGTCCCTCACTTTCTGCATATAAATGCATTTTTTTTGTCTCTTAGAGGACTATTTGATAAAGGAATCGGGCTTCGCAGATGCGGAAATATGCATGAAGCGAAGCACTTGCATTGTGTATTGGAAGCACATTACCTGCTTTGGAGAGAGTGAGCCGTGAATGGAGTTTTTAAACAGATGTCACAGGAGAAACCGCTGACATACAAAGAGAAAGGAAATCATGCGGATGGCCCCTTTGTTACAGTTTGTCAGAGCCCTCCATTGAGGTCGCGACCTCGACGCATGGATTAGGTTGGAGGAAGGTGCTTTTGTGCATCCTGGTGCTGGGGTGAACTCGCAGCAGTTTTACTCCTGGTACTCAAAGTGCACATAGCAATCTGAGAATAATGCATGCTCGTCTCTGTAAATAGAGAGGTGAGAATAGACTAAGCTGGTCATCTGGCTCGGTTTAGAAGATGGTGTTTATCTTCATCACATGGCCATTGTTCCATCCTACCTGCTTTTGCAGGCCTAATGGACATGGCTCACTTGTTTAAACATGTCCATTCGGACAGGGGGATTACTGATGTCTGTCACAAGTGGTTAACAGGTTTGTTTATTGTCTTCTTTTTTAGAACCATGCTGTAATTTGTTCTGATAGCCTGTCTCTGCCGATGCGTCAAAGTTTTGCATGCACTCTTGCCGTACACAGGAAAACAGACAAGCGTGTACGCTCACAGAACTACGCACGGGTGCAAAAGATAACAGAAATGGAAATGAATACACAGATATACAGACAAGTGTACTGATATTTGCATTCACACGCTCACAAACACACGCGAACAAAGTCATCTAAAATTTCTCTATTTTTACGCATGAAATTTAATTTTGTTTTCTCTTTTTTATTTTTGGCATGGCGAGTTACTGGTACAGTTGCTTTGTTTTGTCTTCGAAATTATTGTATGGTAAGCCTAGCCTGACATTTGACTTCTATTTATTATGTTTACTTCACAAAAACAACAGTTGAATTCTAATGAGGTTGCATATTTAAATACCGTTTCTTGGCAACAAGCAGATTTTTTTTTATTTTTAAAAGGAAATGAAAAGGTCACCATTTAATTAATATCACTTCAAAAATAATACATAGAATGAACTGCTCTTTTTCAAATATAGTCATTGCACAGCTACTCTCAAGATGTTTTGATTAAAATTATTTCATCGTGGATTTTTGCAGTGTCTGAATGAACACTGTATCATAATGTATTTTAAGGTTTAACTCTTATTTTGGTTTAAAATTTCTGTGACTGCTATTTCTGCCAGTCATCTGAGCTTTAGAGAAATTTTATCACACATCACCTAATATGGAGGTTTTCTATGCCAAGTGAATTAGGACAATTTTAGAACTAAGATATTGGTAATGGTATACTTACAGCCTGCCATCTCTTATTCAAAATTATTTTCAGCCCATCTCTTGACTTTTAACTTAAATAAGGTATGTATGCCTGTTTATAAAGTAATAGCTTCATGCAAGTAAAAAACAATTCTTTGAATAGAATTTGGTGCAATCATTTTGGATATTATAATCAGTTTGTATTTTTATAAAGGACAAAAACAAGTCAAAGTATTGACAGTGTATTTGTAGTCAAAGCAGAGGATTATACTGTATATAAAGGGAGTATTTCATTAATCTGAAAAGGAAAATGAAACAATTATTCTTTATTTTCAATGGGTGGCTAAATATTCTCCCTATGTTTTATTTTCGGATATTGCGGTCAGTACACTTTCAAATTAACATAGTATCACTCAACATAGTTTTTGTTTGCACTATTCTGGAATCAACTTGGAAAAACAGACTCTCTGTTTAATTAGCCCTCTGGATTTTACTTGTTCTGGTTGTGTTGCAGTCCAAAACACAGCCATTTTGGTATCACATATCAGCTGTGCCTTAATAAGCCCTAGTTGTAGTCTGCTCCCCTCGCTTATGTAAGCAGTCCAGCACTGGATTTCTACGCTAAAGCACTGAAGAGACCACAGGAAAATTAGTTTATTACAATTTAATATTTGACCGTTCCTTTTTAATATACATCTATGTGTTTGTGTGTGTATGTGTGTGTGTGCGTGGTGTGTGTGTGTGTGTGTGTGTGTATATGTGTGTTTTTTTATCCTTCACATATGAGCTAAGGCAGATGCAGGCATAATTGATTCTGCTTTTGGCATTGGTTTGTTAAACATGTCCCAAAAAACAAAGCCACAAATGGCCGGCTAATTACAAGTGCATTGTCGAATCTAGTCAGGTATGTGTGAGGGAGGCACATATTGTCTGCTGTTTGCTGTACCTGCCTTGGCGATTTCAAATGAGGCTTGAAGTAAATGGGGCTCAGCAGCCATTTTAAAATTATCCAAGTAAAGCGAATTGTTACTGTGCGACTGGCTAACGACAGACTGTGGATACTTTGAAGCACAATGTAAAAGAGAACAGTAAACGGAACTCAGCTTTGTTTGAAGACACATCATTATAGTGATTTAGTACACTGGTGCGTACGGATTTGCACTGCCACAGGGTGATTGGCATAGTGTTTTGTTATATTTGACTCAAAATGAAACGATTAGGCAGAATTCCCCATTGTCCTGTCATTGAAAGTATGCTCATATCAATTTGGGCAGCTCAGTTTGTGGGTGTTCCAATCACAATTATTACAAAAACAGCCAACGTCAGAGTAAACAGTGTTGGAATGGCATACTCATTGTCCTGTTTGCAGAAGAGCTTAAAAAAGTGCTTTGACTAACTGCATTAAGAATACCAAACAAATTTGACATCTGAATTTTAATCCTGCGAATAAAATTGGCGTCAGTCAGCAATATGATTGCACAGCAAAATACAATTTGTTCGAGGTGCAAAGAAAAACAATGAATGTCTGCATAAATTTACTGTGTGACATATATCAGCTACTGGTTATTCTTGTCTGCAATTACGTGTGAATTGCAAGATTGCATTATGTAAAATGTCCCACCAGATAATAAATGTGAATTAATGTAGCTATATCTGGTTAAAATGTTTGTAATATTTCACTCAAGGTAAATTAATTTTCAAAAAATATTCAGATGTTCCAGTTTTTTAACCACTGAATTTTATTTATAATTACAATCACAGTAGTTACCTACTCAGTATTTTTTTTCTGACTCCTTTCATAGCTGTGCACTTGTCCAGCTGGTTGAGTGGGGAAAAGCCACGGTTAGGCCGCATTGATGCAGCAGTCTAATTTAGGAGACACGATGGCCGTAAATGGCTACATATTCACACAGGCACGATAACTTTGAGTGAATTGGCAAGACGACTAACAAGGCAGGTTCGCTCTCGAATCTTTTCTTTGCATTTTTTAAAAATTCTATTTGCTGCGCTTTTGAATAAACATATGTGTCATTAACAATAGCTAGTCATTTGCGAGTTCTGCTTATTGCTTCTTTTCTTGGGCAGAGTGGAAATAACGGCTCACCCGTCTCCGTCAGTTATTTTTATGCGGTCAGAGGGAAGGGGCATCACCAACTTTGACACGTTCCGTTTGGTGAATCGGGCCATATGCTCATTTAGAAATGTGTTTGGAAGCAGGCATGTTTTTTATGCAGCAATTGGCAGTAATCCTTCCCTCAAGCCTTATACATGTTCAAATCTCCCCCATTAGAGTGCTTCCAATAATTGTGATCGTCGACAATTCATTTCATGCTGTGTCCTTCCTTATCGCAGAAGAGGACAGTGGAGCCTTTTTTATTTTACTACCATTCATTGGGACATGCCTGATAAAGTGGAAATGTAGCAAAATTTTAACTTTAAGCTCAGGCCGAGTAAATTGCTGTTGTATTTGGTTTCAGATGACTACGTTTCCTTAAAAAAGTTCACTTTTCTGTAAAGTTGCATTTTTACTTGGATGATGGATCCTTCGCCGGAAACCTTCTGTTTTGAACTTTATTCCACATTTTGTCTTGATTAAGTAGTTGTAATTAGAAAACAAATCACGTTGTAATTATAGATACAGAAATGCCTCATTTACTGTATTTATTCAATACATCCATGTACTTGGCCAGGGTTTTTTTTTTTAATTCCCCGATGCATTTTTCAATGTTATTTAGTGTCGGCAAATTAACTTTTCGAGAGCGACATTCATAATAAAAATAGAACGCACATTAATTTTACCCGGGTAATCACAAAATGCATATGGTCCAGAAAAGTAAATAACCCATTAATCGTCATGGGTGTCAACACGGTTGCAACAAAAGTGCTCTTTACAATAAACATAATGAGGACAGCAAGAGTAATAATGAAGCAAAGAGAGGATGAGAGGGTTCTGTAATACACTGATACACTACAAGTACCTTCTGCGGTCCTGTGGTTTCGGGTGGGTGGTGGGGGGGGGCTGTGGAGGGGGTTCATACGCTACCATGGAAACGTGCTGTTATGCCTAGTATACACCTTTTCTGCCTGCTTTTTTGGCTCACTAGAAGACGAAAGGAATTAACCCCTTTGCGCAGATATACACGCCAGCGTCCGTAAATTCCGAGATTTAATTCCTAAATAATTCAATAATTGAATGTCTAAATGTCTTGCTTTACTGGAATAATTTTCCAGAGTCTCTGTGACACAAATACTGAGTTATAAAGCTTAAATTAGGCTCATGCGCAACAGAAAAATTTTGTATTATTTGTATTCTGCACAAACGGGTTAAAGCAAAATGCACTGGCACCGTGCACTGGGCCTGTGTTTACTGGTCCGTGCTATGGGATAATTACAGTAACTGCTGGACAGTTAATAGTGTGGGACCGCTTGGTATAGTAGCAGGTAGCCCCTGGTGCACAGCATGGGGCTGGCGATGAGTCTCAAGAGTGCTATGATGGAGGGAAAGTTTGTGCTTCCTCAGGACAGAATGACTGAGAGAGATGGATAGAATGAGAACGCGAGGGAAAATAAAGAGCAGCGCTATTGCGCGATACTGGAAAAGTTTAAAATGGAGGACTTCAAAATGAGCAATCAGGGCCCCTCCCCTTTCGTAGTGAGGCACACAGAGGATCAGGATTCGAGCATCGCTTCAGTGTACCCATGAGGTTGTCAGAATTTTGGGGCAAGTGGTTGGTGAGGGGGGTTGTTCTTCTTCTGCTGCAAATGCAGTAGGGCAGACGGGTATGTATGGGGCCCAGCCTAATTCCACCACGAGCCGCAGGGGAGGCGAAACTTCAGCAAATGCTTCCTCTGCCGCCGCCGCGCCCTCAGGTAAATGACAGTCAGAGGTAGGAGCTGCGTCTCCGGGGCCAGTTTGGATTTTCAGCGAAAAAAGGCTTTGCAGTTTGTGCTCTCGGAGCAGAAGAGAGGGAGGGAGAGTGGCAGAGAGGGAAGAGAGAAGGGATTCTCTCCGCCGGCGTACGCCGTCGTGCTCGGGACCCTTTGATGTTCCGCCGAGTTCCTGCGTAACTACTCCCACAGGCCTCGTCTTTTATCTGCTCGGAGGGCGATGAAACATTCGAGGGGTCTACATTCTGTCAAGTCTGGGAAGATTTTTTTAGTCCAAGGAGCAGCCTGATCAAATGTGGCCCCCATTTTTCGTCACCGCTGTAAAGGGAGGATGAAGGACGGAGGATAGGAGAGACAGAAGAACGGAGTGAGATAAAGGGCTGAATTGTGGATCGGGTTATTTTTAATCCGGCAATTAGTGCGAGAGAGAATTGGACCATGAAAACCGTCCCCGATTAAGTTCCCGGGAAGGGACTGGGCTGCAAGAGCATGTCTTTCCTCTGTTTCTCCCTCCTGGATTCAGTTGTTGCTGCCAGGAAAGTACCTGCAGTCTATTGCTTGCCGTTTATTAGTCCACTTTGCAATATTCGGCTTTCTGCATAGTTCACAAAGCCCGTTAATGGCATTTACATAACCTTTAAACGGCCACTGGGATGTCCATGCATTGGCTTCCCCCTATTTTTGCTTCTGCACAGCATTCAGCTATGCTAATTTCTCACAGCATCTCGAATAGGAGGAATTTCAAATCGAGCTGTGAATTAGATAATTTGAGCAGATGCACTTGGTACAAGAAGTCTTTGTTCCTATACGATCTGTGCCATACGTACGACACCCCAAATAAACCGTAGAGCCTATGCCGCAAGACTCAAGTCTAATCTCCGCGCAATTCGGCCTCATCATCTCAGCTGACGGAAAAGTGTGCTTGCAATGTGGCTGCCATGTCGTGGCAATGTTGTAACATTTGTGAGAATATTCGGTGTGAGCTGGGATCACTCAGAATGAGCCCCAGCCTCGGCAGAATCAGCCTCAGCACTTTACACGTTTCGCACAAGCTAGTTGGGAGATTTTCCCTCAAAATGGCGCGCTCCTCAAAAGGGTTTCCTGCCAATCTCTTTGTTGTGTTCATCTCCACTAGGGCTGGCACTGATTCTTTGTGATCTGGAAAGCTGCTCTGTAAGAGACTGCTGCATGATTTTTTTAGAAATGAAAGCAAGAAATTACATTCACCTGCTGCTAAAATTTCTCGACAGTAATGCCGAGGCAAAAAGCCCTTTTGTGCTCAGCCATTACACTGCTGGGACCGGTTTAATTTAGAAAATTTTTTAAGGGTATCGGAAAAATGGTTTTTATTCACTCCTTGTGGGACAGACTCTGGAAATTTTATAATGTAATCTTATTTTATAAGCCTCCATTTTGTGCTTATTGAAGGGGAGTTTCTTTAAGAAAGGGAGAAGGTTCCTGCTGCCTTAGTGGCATCTCAAGCCTGAAAGAAGTAGCCTACATGGTGTTAATGCCAAACAGTTCTCTGTAATAACAAGCCTGACCACAACCCTGACCAATCAATGCAGCTGATCCCCTTAAATCCTGGCACCCCCGGTAGACTACTTGTTATTTTGGCCGGGCTCAAGTTGAGTGGGAATACACAAATATTAACTTAACATAAAATCATTTCAATGAACTTTTCTGCTTCATTGTATCATTCAGACATGGAGACTTGACTGTTTCCCAGTTTATTTGGACAAATGGGTGTTTTGGTATCAGTAATCTCAGATATACAACAATATGTACGCATAGTGCAGACTAGTCCTTCAGCCGGTCTTCATTTTTGTTTTGTAAAGGAACATGTAGTGCCTCTACCTCTGCGTCACTGGGTAGGGCACCGCACTGTGATGATCTGTCACTTTGAAAGCCGTCTTCCATTTTTCACAAAGTTCTGCAATATTGCAGCTGTGTTCAGGGTAATTCTTTTGAAGATGCATTGTTTTAATCCCCCAGGTACACAAACCCCTCTTCGTCTTATCTGTTCTAGTGCTTGTCATTTCTCCGCAGAGGAAATACAGTGTCATGACGAGTGAAGTTCTCCCTATGGCATAAACAATTCCTCTTTACTCTGTTCTAGTCTCTGACCACATTGGTTGAAGCCTAGCAAGTGTTCAGGACTCTCCCTCCACATCCAGTCGCCGTGTCGTGAGTGTTTAGCTAATCTGGTTCGATAGATTTAATCTCACCTACATGTCCCACCAGTAAGAGGCCGTGCTCTTCAACTACGTTGTAACATACTGTTATGTTGCTAAAGGTTCTCATTATTTGTTCAATGCAGTATGTGTTGTTCCTGTCCATGTTGTACTGGAACATGTTTGCTGCGGTAAACAAAAAAAATAAATTGTCAGCGTATGAAATAGATCGATTTTGACATTCATTTTGGCCTTCAATCAAATGTGCAAACGTCTTTCTTCTGAGGCGCTCACGACATCACTCAGCACAGGCTTCAGTCTTATCAGTCTGTGAAAATGCCATTCCATTCAAATTATCTCTGTCTTCAAATGCTGCTGGTTTTGTGCGTGGAGTCATGCTGAAGGCAAATTCTTTGCAGTGGGAGAAAGGGAAAGAGATGCCCCGCAAAAAAAAAAAAAAAAAAAACCAATATGAGACAACTGCCCGCGTCTGCATTTTCCGCATGACCTAATTGTGCGACATGAAAAGGCCATTTTCGAGCAAACACAATGCGCTGCTGACAAATGGACAACAAGAGTATTCAAAGGGGCCGACATTATGCCATCAGCCGGCACAAACCATTTTCTTTGTCTGTGTTGAAGTGAACACATACAGAAAAAAGTCCTCTCCCTCGGCCATGAAATACAGCTGTGGGGTACTCTCAATCAATGGGCCTTTTTAAAATTGCTGCCCTCATTTGGGTCAGCTTAATTGAGAGGAATGGCATCATCTTGCTTACTGGAAGCTCTTGATCAGATGAGCCTCGGCCCTGTATGATCTGTTCTACCGCACGTGCCCCTTGGGGAGCATTGCAGGCTTCCTCGGCACGGAAGACCGTCGGAAGAGTGCACTCTCCGCCAAGGCGAGCTCGCGCATTCGTATGCGTTTGCATGTCAGGGCCCTGCGTCTGTGGGCATATGAGCACTTGCATGTGCATGTGCACGCAGGGCCATTCCCGCATGTATGTTTACGTGTTTGCGTACGCTTGGCTTGCGTTTGAGCGAGCGTTTGCACGCGCAAGTGTTAACATTCAAACGTTTGAGGGTTTAGACACGCTGGAACATATCCAGTTTCACAACTTGGTGTCGTCCTTTCATACTTAGTGGGCAGCAGAGAGTCAGCGTGTTCCTATTTTAATGCAATGATGAATCATTTTTAATAAATGCAATTTCCCCTTAGCTGGGCAAACTGAGTTAAGCATGAGAGGCTCCCGCCGCTGCGTTCCGCGATCGCAACGCCTCTCGGCCACGTCCGACCATCTCTCGGAGTGTAATTAGTAAACGATAGCACCCCGCGCCAGGCCTCTCGCCCATTTCGCTCTCTCTCCGGAGATGTTACTGTCAGTGGAGGTGAGCGCATAAGAGCCCTGTGAAAAGCTGTTGGCTGATGCGTCCGGGAAATAATTGTAGCTAATCTACTGTAGCCGGCCCCATCCTGGGAGGACCTTTTTTCACTCCTGTCAGCATCCGGGGAGAGGGAACTCAAAGTCCTGTCGGCCTCTCTGCTTGCCAGGTGGAGCACTGTATTACATGATCCAATCCTGCTTACATTTTTAAGCGTGCAATTGCCAATGGTACTTTTAGGATTTTCTTGCCCGGCACTAAAATTAATATGTGTGTAAGGCAGGTGCTCATTGACATTACAAGCTTTGTTAATGCGTACCTAGGGCTCCTCTCCAAAAGATTACTGGTGATTTACTTCAAAAGTTAATGTTTAGCATCTATACCTAATCGGGGCTTGTGTTTGCAGTGATTGGTGAATGCTGGTGTAGTGTGTTCCTTGGGCTTTTTAGTTTTGTCGTGGTGTAACCCCATGTGCCCTTTTAGAAGTTGGGTGGGTTAATCTCCAGTCTAAGCTAGTTAAGCCCACATTTTAATGATGCCTTTGGCGGCAGTCAGGCCTCAAGAGGTGGCAGTACTTTTCTGTCAAGATCGATTTGTCTGCTTCTGGAAGCTTGTTGAGTTGCGCTGTTGAGGTGTGCTGCATAATGGTAGTGAATTTAAAATCTGTGAACTGAACTGTCTCTTTTCAATTACTATTAATAATACAGTAAATACAAAATAAACTGCTCAAAAAAATTAAGGGAACACTTACGTAAATCACATATTAAATCTTGATGAACGAGTTATACAAGTTGAAAATCTTTACTGATGTGCAGTTGCAATCAAAATTATTCAACCCCCATTGCAAATTGGGTTTAATAGAAAAATGTAGGCGCCCCGGTGGCTCACCGGTCTAAACGCGCATACCATAAAGGCCGAGTCCTTCCCGCAGCGACCTGGGTTCGATTCCGTCTCAGGTCATTTGCTGCATATCTTCCCCCATTCTTCTCCCCAACTTTCCTGTCTCTCTACACTGTATAACTGTCAAATAAAGGAAAAATTCCCAAAAAAATAATCTTTAAAAAAAAAAAAATTGAGAAGCTTTCAGCTGTTTGTGATAAACAGATTAAACAAGAACATTTTAAATAGCTCAACGCAACAAATATTACAAGTGGTTTCTCCACATTTAACACAAAATGCCATTTTTAATGACTGCTGCAGGCATAAAATTATTCAACCCCCGAATAGAATCCCTCATCCGACTTGGATCTTCGTCTGGTCAACATCATGTTGACCAGACGAAGATCCAAGTCGGATCGAAACGTTGTCTTTTTTTTTCAATAAAGATTTCCTTTGGCTTAGAGTAAGTGTGCAGGCGTCTTCTCCTTTCTTCATTGTCAAAAGAATTGTCCAAAAAGCTGACGGAGGAGATCATTGCCTGGCACAAAAAAGGAAAAGGATACGAAAAGGTAGCATAGGCACTGAATTTTCGTAGAGGTGCAGTTAGAAGCATAGTTCGCAAGTTCAGAGTTAAAGGAAGAGTGGCTACAGTACCAGGATGTGGCAGAAAGAGGAAGCTATGAATGGCTGCCACCAGATCCCAGAGGAGACGGGTGGTCAAAAACCCTCGAGTGACTGCAGGAGACCCGCAGCAAGGCTTGGAGGCAGGAGGCACTGAGGTTTCAGTTTGCACAGTAAGGCGAATACTAAACGTTGAAGGTCTCCAAGACATACACCACAACTGATCCAAAAGCACAAGCTCCAGTATGCTCAAAACCATATAAACAAGGGCAACGCAAAGCGTAGCATCCCCTCGCCGGATACAAATGTTGTACATTTACATGTGTATATACGTCAGAAGAAGTTACTCTCATTAGACTATACTATATTACTAGGCAAGGAAGTTACTAATACCCGGGGATTCGATGTACAGAAAGTTTACTATTTTATGAAATGGCCCATGAGAAGATCTGAAAATAAACTATGTTAATTGGTATGAAGCTTTAATAAAAGAATGTGAATAAAATCAGGGATTTACAGAAGAAGATTAAAGCATATATGAGAAGGTGACAAAATGAAAGAAGAGTGAAAAGTGAAAACATAATATGAACGTATCCTTGAACTTTCAAAGGTTAGTACTGTATAATATTTGAAACAGTGTAATGGCATGAAAGAAATCTTGGATGTGATTAAGAAGCAGCATTCATGACAACAAAATGATAAGGTCCAATGGGATAGTCATCATGTTATACTGTTAAATCTTCTGGAAACCATTTTCGCATATTTAATGAGCTATGACCTTTGACCTACGTACTCCAAAATCAAACTTGGGCTGTATTTTGATACCATGTACCTTCATATCAAATTTCATAAAAATCCGTCAAACAGTACTCAAGTTATCGAACAGAAACCATTTTCGCACATTTCATGAGCTATGACCTTTGATCTTCGACCTACATACTCCGAAATTGAACTTAGGCTGTATTTTCATACCATGTACTTTCATATCAAATTTCATTAAAATCCGTCGAACATTACTCAAGTTATTGAACGGAAACCATTTTCGCATATTTAATGAGCTAAGACCTTTGACCTACAAACTCTGAAATCGAACTTAGCCTGTATTTTGATATGAAGTACCTTCACATCAAATTTCATTAAAATCCGTCAAAAATTACTAGTTATTGAACAGAAACCAGATTTGTTACGGACGGACGGAAGGATGGACGGACGGCGGCGTTACTATATCCCCCTCCGACTACTTCGTCGGCGAGGGGATAATAAGCTACAGAAGTTTGGGGGTATTGTTCTGTGGAGTGATGAAACAAGACTGGAATATTTCGGGCTTATGAATCAGTGGTATGTCTGCAGGAGGAATAAAGAAGCATATGCTGAAAAGTACACCCTGCCTACAATGAAGAATTGTGGGGGCTTTTTGATGCTCCGCGGCTGCCTTGCTTCCTCTGGCACTGGAAATCTGTAAAGTGTGGAGGGCAAGATGGATTCAGTCAAGTACCAGGATATCCAAGGAGAAAATTTCATGCCGTCTGTAGGGAAGCTGACGCTTGGGCATCATTGGACCTTCCAAAAGGACAATGATCCTAAGCATACCTCAACATCCACCAAGGCTTAGTTTCAGAAGAGGTCTGGGAAGATTCTAGAGTGCCCATCACAGTCGCTTCACTTGTACCCCATAAAAAATCTCTGCTGGGATTTGAAGAACTCAGTTGCAGCAAGCAAACCCTAGAATATTAGTGAACCGGAGGCCATTGTCCCTGGGGACTGGGCTAAGATTCCTTGGGAATGCTGCCAGAAGCTGACATCTGCCAATGCATCACATCTCCAGCAGGTCATAGCGGCAAAAAGGTTTTCTACTAAGTATTAAAGATGCTTGTCATGAAGGGGTTGAATAATTTTGAGCCTGCAGTAGTCATTAAAAGTGGCATTTTGTTTTGAATTTGGAGAAGCCACTTGTAAAATCTGTTGTGTTGAGCCATTTAAATTGTTCTTGTTTGATTTGTTCATTGCAAACAGCTGAAAGTTTGTAAATTTTGCCAATAAACCTAATTTGCAACGGGGGTTGAATAATTTTTATTTCAACTGTACTTGTATGATTTGTTTGGAAAACAATGACGTAAAATGGTCAACAGAAACCAAAATCATCAACCCACTGAGGACTGGGTTCAAAACCACCTCTAAAAAGAAAAGGAAAAAATTGAAATCAGTCTTATCCAACTTGTGTAAATTTTATCACAGCAACTCATTATGTGACTCAGTAATGTGTATGACCCCCACGTGCCTGTATGCACTCCTGACAATTTCAGGGCTTGCGCCTGTTGAGATGATGGATGGTGTCCTTGGGGATCTCCTCCCAGACCTGGATCAGGGCATCATTGAGCTCCTGCACAGTTTGTGGCAGTACTTGGCAGCGTTAAATGCACCGATACCTAACATCTCATTGGTGCTCAAGTGGATTTAGGTCTGAGGAATGAGAAGGCCTGTCAATGGCAGCAATTCCTTCATCATCCAGGAACTGCCTACACACCCTGGCCACATGAGGCTGGGCATTGTCCTGCACCAGGAGGAACCCAGGACCCAGTGCACCAGCCTAAGGTCTGACAGTCGCTCTCAGGATTTCATCCCGGTACCTAACATTGGCTATGACATGGAGGCCTGTGCAACCCTCCAAGGATATGCCTCCCCAGACCATCCACCCACTGCCAAATCAGTCATGCTGAATGATGTTACTGGCTGCATAGTGTCCAAGATGGCGTCTCCAGACTCTTTCACACGTGTGCTCAGAGTGAACCTGCTCTCATCTGTGAAGAGAATGGTGCACCAGTGGTGGACCTACCAATTCTGGCGTTCCCTGGCGAATGCCAATCCAGCTGCTCAGTGCTGTGCTGTGAGCTGTGAGCACAGGTCCCACTAGAAGACATCGAGCCCTCATGCCACCTTCATGGAGTGTGTTTCTGACAGTTTGATCAGAAATATGCTCACCAGTAGCCTGCTGGAGGTCATTTTTCAGGGCTGTGGCTGTGCTTCTTCTATTCCTTTTCGCACACAAGAGCAGATGCTGGTCCTGCTGCAGGCCCTTCTATGGCCCTGTCCAGCTCTGCTCGTGTAACATCTGGTCTCCTGGTATCTCCTCTATGCTCTCGAGACTGTGCTGGGAGACACAGCAAGTCTTCTTGCAACTGCATTTGTGGATTTACCATCCTGGTGGAGCTGGACTACCTGTGCAACCTCATTGGGGTACCATGCTACCAGCTGTGACAAGGACACTTGCAGAACACAAAATGAGAGAATTATCTTTCAGAAAGAAGAGGAAGGATAAGGAGAGAGCAAGTCTCTGTGGCCACCACATGCACAACTATTCCCTTATTGGGGGTTGTCTGGCTTGTGCCTCTCCATTGCACCTGTTGTCAATTTCATTTACACTGAAGCAGGTGAAATTGATTCACAATCACTTGTGCTTCTTGAATGGACAGATTGATATCCATGAAGTTTAACTGACTTGGTGGTACACCATGATGATGAAGTTTTCCCTTTATATATCCCCAATAGTTGCTTTTTTAGATACACCTTCTAATACTGAGCAGGACCCCCCTTTGCCACCAGATCAGCCTGAATTTATGGCACAGATTCAAAATGATGCTGGAAACATTCCACTGAGATTCTGGTCCAAGTTGTCATGATAGTATCATAAAGATGCCGCAGATTTGTTGGCTGCACATTCATGTAGCGAATATCCTGCTCTACCACATCCCCAAGGTGCTTTACTGGATTGGTATCTGGTGAGTGTGGAGACCAGTGGAGTACTTATTGTCATGTTCATAGAATCGGCATGAGAGGATATGTGCTTTGTGACAAGACGTTGTCCTCCTGGGACTAGCCATTAGAAGATAGATGCATTGTAATACAAAATAAGCTACCGAAAAAAGTAAGTTTCCCTGCTGCCTTGAGATATTAATTTGTGCTGACTCATTTTTCCAAAACTTAAATAAGTGGTTAACCTTCCATTTTTAATGAAAATAGTTGAGTTTCGTTTATGTTAAGATTTAATTGTTGCCGTTCAGCTCAAAAAAAAATATTTTGCTATTTTCACATCAGTGAGGATTTCTGCATTTGAAAACAACAGGTTATTTGAGCACAACCCCTAGTTGAAAAAATTTTGGACGTTGTGGAAAAAGGATATAAGAACAGAAAGCAGTGATTTCAAAATAATTTGTTTTGCTTTGTATTTCATTGCAGACATAATGAAGACATGAAGGCAAGATATTTAATTTTTTGTCTATTCAACTTCATTATATGTGTAAATATACAACGTACATTCCTGCCATTCAGGCCTGCATCGCATTCCAATAAAACTTAAGACGGCGGTAATTCAGGGCTGGTAATGAGGTAAAAATTTGAATGATGATAATAATGACGTGATTTAAAACGGCTGATGTCAGTTGGTGATTACGATCATGATTTGGTACAAAAGCAGTCTCCAGGGTAGGTCTAGTCCTTCAGAGGCAAAGATGTGTTGAGAATCTCAAATTTGCCCACATATCCATGAGAAAATCATTGAAGGGTTGAAAAATCATTTTTATCAAGGAAAGACTGGATGGGCTTTGGATACTTCACCCTCAATGGTGCATAATACAGTGAAAATATTGTAGGAATCTGGGGGAATTTAGTGCGTTAAAGGATAGGGCGTAAGCCTGAGCTGAATACCTGCGATCTCCGATCACTCAGATGGCACAGCATCAAGCACTGTCAGTTACTTTTAAGTGATATTACTACATGTTCAAGATTAAGTTGGCAAAACTTGGGTATTTACTACAATATGTAGTTACGTCCTCAAATGCCATTTAAGACTTAATAGTGCTAAAGGAAGCCTTTTGTTAATGATGTCCTGAAGCGCTGTCGACTGTAATGGGCGTAGAGGTATCAGTGATGGACCATCATCCAGATGGAACTGTTTACTGTGGTCAAATGAATCCACATATATTTCAGGTCTTTTTTTGGAAAAAAAAAAAAAAGCTGTGAGCACCAGACCAAATAAAAAGCACCATTCAGAGTCAGACTGTTATCAGCAAGTCCAGAGACTATGCTGTATCATGGTATGAGGTTCTGTCAGTGCCCTCAGCAAAGATAACTTGCACTTTTGTAGGCACCATCAGGAGCCAATCAAACTAAATGTGCTCTATTGGCATGGGTTGTCCTTTTCGTTAATACTTTCAGTGATTTAAAGTGTTTTAAACACTGCTTTTGAGCGCAGAGCGTCTGGCATTTACGCGCCCCTGGCGTCTCAGTGTGCTTCAAGTCGCAAACATTGCTACTTTGAGCGGCCCAATAAAAAAGCGCCTCATGTCATCGTCAGTCTCTTCCCTGCTGTCCTATTGCGTGAAAGAAGGGCTGCATAGGAAGAGGGTTCTGGCGCTGGAAAGTCCTGCCTGCAGTCCTGACTTCTCCCTAATAAAGTAATGTAAATGAATTTTAAACTCAAAATATGACGACGCAGATCCTGTTTTCTTGCACACCTTAAGACTTGTTTGTTGAAAGAGGATAATCACTTGGCGTCTTCAGGGCCTAAACATTTAGTAAGTGTTGTGAAAAGGAGCGACAACATCTTACAGCGGTGCCTACTTTACTGTCCCTACGTTTTTAAAAATGGACGGCAAGAATCAAAATTGATATTAGTGTCTATTGAGGAATAACTATTAAATTCGTATGGTGAAACATGTAACAATGTGCTGTTGTATTGTTTAAAATGTAATACAGGCCAAAAATAATTTACTAATTACTGGTTTCAGTTTTAATTTTAATTTAACATGCTGTCCCAACCTT
Organism: Gymnothorax javanicus; assembly: GCA_029692085.1. Classification (NCBI taxonomy): domain Eukaryota; kingdom Metazoa; phylum Chordata; class Actinopteri; order Anguilliformes; family Muraenidae; genus Gymnothorax; species Gymnothorax javanicus. The sequence goes on along the minus strand of CM056195.1, from coordinate 132,828,129 downwards.
TGTGATTTCGGTCCGAATATCGTAGTCTGAATATGATACTATTTTGCTTCCAGCTCATGTTTTCCTCATAAAAGAAAGAAAAGCCTGCAAACTCTTAAATGTACATGCCAAGTTTTGTAGCCTGCACCAGAGTTATTGAGTCCGTAAGATCCATGCCATGTGGTCCTTTTAACTCAAAAAGTACAGTTGTCCTTGTAGAACAAGTGAACTTAAAGATCCAAAAATGATAGTAAAACCTAAGAAAATATGTTGTGTATGCAAAACTTAAAATGTTCAGTTGGTATAACTCACATCCATACACTAATACAACAAAAAACAGTGTTGTGTCTCATGTGGCCATAAAGGGTTGCACATGGTCAGCAACGATGCTCGGGTTGGCTGGGGCATCTACACGATGCTCAATTGGTATTAAGGGGCTTAATATGTACCAAGAAACATACTGCATTACACCATCACCACCGGCCTGAAACACTGACTCAAGGCGGGATGGATCCATGGATACACGTAGTTTAGACCAAATTCTGATCTTACCATCTGAAGGTCGCAACATTAATCATAATTTTTCTGACCAGGCACATTTTGCTGCCCAGTTTTTGACAGCAGAACTGCCGCTAATTGGTTGTTTTTGTTTTTTTGCACAATTTTTTTGTAAATACTACTGTTTGTGAAATTCCAAGGAGATCCATAGTTTCTGAGACTCAAACCAGCAAGTCTGGCCCCAATAAACATTCCACAGTCAAAGTCGAGATCATTGATCTTACCTGTTCAGATTTTTCGTATGAACCACAACTGAATCTCTCGATGGTATCTGCATAGGTTCATCCACTGAGTTGCAGCCAAATGATTGGCTGATAAGATATTTGCGTTGTGTACCTAATAAAGTGACCGCAGAGTGTAATTATGCAATTTATCATTGCCAGAGTGCAATTTTAGCTTAAGGGCTCTACTTGCAGAAATACTTGTATGAGGTTATGAGACTTGATTTTTGAGATGCTGCCATTTTAAATACCATGTCTTCCTCTGTTATGATGAAGTGTATGTGTAAGTTGTTGTTTTAATGAACTCTCTGTTTCACGCTCGGTAGATGCGGTATTGAATCCAAATTGTCCCACAAAAACATTCCACTAGGAACTTCGACTATCCCTTCTTCTCTGGGAATTGGGGAATAGGCTTGACAGTGACATCTAATTAACATTTATTTAAGCTTTCTAAGGATTTAACTTTTGACTGTTTACTTAGTAAGCATGTCTGCTATTAAGCAGCTGCTTTAAGTGCGAGAATAAATACATAAGTATATAACTGCAGACTGCAGAGTGAAGTCTTGGCTCCCTTTTCCATTCCCTCCCCCCCAGTATACCGACAACGCAATAAATCATTCGCTCTTGCATAACTGCTCTGCAGAGGACTTTCCCGGAGACGCAGCGAGAGTAAGAAAAAAAAAAAAAACCGTCACCGTTAATTTGGGAGGGCGAGTAGTCTGTCGCCGAGTATCATCTTTAATTATGACCTGTCTGTGAGGTGTGTGACTGGGGTGCAAGGGGGGGGTTCAGGTGGACCCCTCCCCATCACCCCCCCCCCCCACCCCAGCCTGCTGCCCTTCATGAGCTCTCATTATCCAGTCACGCTCGGCGAAACCCGCCCCGATTTTCAGTCTGACCTATTTTCCCACATTAACACATTAGCGCTCTGTTTATCACAAAGGGCCAGTCGCCTCGTTTTCCTCGCGACCCCGGTACCTGACAGAGCGCGCACACAGATTAATCGCCTCTCCTCCTCGCCCGTCAGGCAGGGAAATGAGGAACGGCGGAGGCGCCTCCTCGTTTGTTTCCATGTCGCGCGCAACCCCGCGTGACAGCGACTTTTCCACAGCAGCCTTTTAATATTGCGTAGCTGTAGCACATCTCCCGGGGTTACGCCGTCGGCACGGAAACCTCCCCTCCGACGGCCCGGCCGCTAGTACACTGCGATCTAGCACGTCAACAGATGCAATGGAAACGCGAGCAGTTTTTATACCAATCCCCTGGCAGTATGCTTTGTACCTCAGGATTGGACGCCAGGTTCACCTTGCTTTCATTTCTGTTAAAAAAATTGTGCAGGTGCCAGTTCATTCTCCCTGAGTGAAATATTGTGCAACATGTTGCATTATCTGTCACTGAAATGCAGCAACTCATATGGTTGCTCACAAACACATTGTGCGAGGTCATTTAGTTCATCTGCTGATGCCATCTGCTTGAAGTAAAATAAAGAGTGACGAGGAAATAATGCTAATTGCATATACTGTACAGTATTTCTTGCTTAATTAGATTTTTACTCCATTTTTTTAGTGATTCATTCATGTAATATTATGGAGAGGGCTGATCCAATGTGAGTAGATAATGACAGCGGCCCTTTAGATCCTGGACTTTCGTAATGCCTCTGCTGTGCCTGCAGTCTTTTGATATACTTACTCATAAGGAGGGCAAGGCTCCCCCATTCATTTCAAACTCTCGAGGCCCCGGGTAATCTGATAGGGTTACAAATCTAGCCTAAGCAGTGTCCTGGGCTAAATTGAAGTTCTGGAATTAAAATGGAATTGAATCTATGACTAAGTGTCCTCTGAATCGGTGAAACTGGCCCTTCATATTTTTGACATCCATTCCACTTGCCTGCGAGGTCTTCATTTTGCTTGGGGAAAAAAAAAAAGGTTAATGGGCAGGAATGACTCAAAGGCTCTTTACTCTGTTCTGCAGTAGAGTGCGGCCAATCACTGCGGGGAAGTGCGTACGATAGCCGCGATTGTTTGCAGCCCAGCACCAGCTCTGGGGTGATGCCTCTGTCACGCCGTGAGTGACGCACTCGCTATCGATTCGCCCGTCTTCCCCTCACTGCACTTCGGCCCTCGGCCCCCTTTTGAAGATAGCTGTGGAGCGGAGAGCCTGCCTTGGGTATGTGCCAAGCCCCCAAAGGGTGATGCATTCAAGGCGTAGGAACCCCAGCAAGAGGAAGTCCGAGCAGTCAGTCACGCCGGCCGGTCGGAAGGGGAAATATCGCACTCCCTTCTTCTCTCCATAAGGTGGTTTATGGCCGCCTCTGAGACAGATGTGTTAAATTTAATAGGCCAGTGGAGCTCTTGCAGCAGTTACAGCTGTGCTCTGCCAAGCCAAAGGGTTTAAGAGAATCGTGGTCATGCCTTTCGTTTACAGTAACTCAAGATTTATTTATTTATTTATTGATCTCAGGATATTTCAGGAACCATTGAGCATAGTGCTTGTGTAATCCAGAAAGACACTTATCAGTACAGTAATATACTGTAAAATATAACGGGGCAGAGGCTGAGTCAGACACATATGTAGCGTACGGAATTACCAGATGAGCACACCTCTTACAACTCTTTTTTTTTTTTTTTGAGGCACCTAAAATGTTTTCTTTTTTTTCATCTCTATTCTTTGTTTCTTTCATATCTATTTCTTACCTCACAAACAGATTTTCTGAAGATTGAGTTTGGGTCAGCCCATTCTTATTTTGAGAAATGGGGCAGTTCCCTTGTCTGAGTATTTTTTGGCAGCTGCAGTTACACTTGCGCAATTCAATACATTTTTTTGCATTTTTTTCTGCTTCTGAGAATTACTGATACTCCAATGGATAAACCGTATAAAATTGATGAACGCGAAGTCTTAAACTTACAATCATCGTAGCCCCCGGATGAAGTCAGGCAGCTACTATGGATTCATGCTTGTCGTCTCCGCCGCCACATCCGTAGACACTTCCTTGTGGACGTTCTACAGGCTGTAATTTTCAACCGATTACTTTCACATTTGGTGTGGACATGTGTTATACTTCAGTTATGACATTTATCGATTTTCCTTGCCGTGGCTACAGTATTGGCCGAATAATGCCGAAAAAGGGGAGAAGCGGGCTTTCGGGGGCTACACCCATGCAGTTGCTGGCGATCAGACTGTCTAGTTTTTCAACCTTTCAGGTGCAAGACTCCAAATATGAGATGAGAATATTTTTCACCATATTATGCATTCGGATGGGATCTTGACGTCGCTTAGAATAAAAAAAGAATAAATTTAAAAATAAAAACTTTTTGAAAGGGCTAAAGAAAGCCAGTTTGTGAAGCTTTAGGTCGTTTCCTGAAGTATGAGAGTTACAATTTTCACTGATTATTTTTACCTTTGGTCACTCTAATATTTCTTCCAATATTGCCTGAAATTTTTTCCTAATAATTGTTACCTGTGTCAAATTTAACATCTTTTTGGGGTTCTGTTTTTAGATGCGTGCAACCATTACTGAGATTATGTTTAGACATTCAATAGAACACTGTTTCCTCGTGAAATCCCGGGAGGAGTTAAAATTAGTACGTCAAGATGTGCAAAACCCGTCACAGCATTTCATTAGAGGTGTCGTGTTTTTGAGCTTTGAGCGCTCCTGCTCTGCCTATTATAGGTTCGTCAGTGAAGTGAGGATCGCACTGTCTTAGGAATGTTATTTTCATTATGTTCAAATTGTTCAGCACAACATTAGCCAGAGAGTATTGAATGTAATCAGTATTTTTATCAGTATTTTATATGACTAACTGAAAAATTCAGCGAAGACAAGCCAATATAAGCTTTTATATTAGTTAAAATAGACTAGCTCATATAAGCACTTTTGGCTGGCCATAGGTGAGGTGGTTTGTGGCTTATCATCAGTTGCCGGTGGCTGGACAATGCTGGTTGAAGCTGTTTTAGTTCAAAGAACAAACTGTTGGACTTGACTCGAAAATGCTCAGCTGGTGCTTATCCTAGCTTCTGTTGGAATTTTCAGCATGGTGGTTATGGGAATGCATAGGTTCTGCTGTATTTACATTTACTTACATTTAATTTTTAAAGTCTATCTCGACTTCTCCATTGTGTTGTTATTACCTAAGGCATTTATGTGCTGCACAGGATCAGGGTGTCCATTAAACTCTAATGTACCAGCAGTGATACATTGTACAATAATTCTTGCTCTCCAGAGCCATAATAACGCTTTATTTCTTGTTTTTGTATAGCAGTGAGCCACACGTTGTGGCGAAGGAGGATTTGGGTAATTGCAGCTCAACAGTGTGACCGTGTTTTTACCCTCTTATTCCCCGCTCATGCTGGGACTGTAAACGGGAATCGCTCCCAAAATAATGATAACATGGAGGAGGTCTTGTGAAGAGGGGGATAAGGTACCTTAAAACCGTCCTGGTAAACCCTCCCCCCCCCCCGCGGCCTCCCGTTTCCCACAGATACTTCCAGAAAAAGGCGGAGAGCGCTCCCTTCGCTGCTTGTGGCCTGAACTGGGAAATTGAAAATTGGTAACTGAGAGAAAAATGACTGCTTTGGATCGCATACGGAGCGGAGCTGGGGGGGAACAGCGGCTGTTTTTCTCCTTCGCTATAGACCGGGCCTTTTGCGTGTAGTTAGATCCTGTATAGTTATCGACCTCAGGTGTGAATAGCATTGATCGCCGTGGCCGCAAAAAATCGCTTTGAGCTCAGGACAAAAAAGTGGGCAGGCTTGGACTCGTGTGGGAGGGTGGGAATGAAGTCATTGTAAAAGAAAGAAAATCACTCGATACCTGTCTATGGGAAAATGTCATTCGACATCTTAACACCATTGCGCACGTGGAGTTGAATGGCGGATATTGAACGCGAGAGAAGTTTGTGCTGTCACTGGGCAGAAGACGCCCTCTGAGTCCACATTAACTAGAGCTGATCCCCCCACGGAAGCGAGAAAGACCGGGGGGAAAATGACAGAGGGGATTTAGATGGACAAAGCCACCAGAAAATCCACTGGAAGTTCAATATGATTGGGTAAAAATCGAATGGGACAATTTGCTGTGCTCTCCAGTCTCAAAAGGCATAGAGCTATGGCCGCAGCGAGTCCTTGTCGGGCCATATCAACGGAGCCACTGTGGTCCAAACTTCAGCACAATGGGTCTACTCTTCTGTATGCATCACTAAATATGCTCAGAATACAGATATGTCCATTAAACGTGCTCAGTGAATAGTGTAATTGAAAACCTCCCGGAGAATAATTAAATGAACAGCATTGGCGATGGAATGCTTGCTCCTCATCCCCCTCAGTCATCAAATAGATAAGGGGAGGAGAGGCGTTTTATTTCTTTCTCTTCTTCACCAGTGATGCATCTTTTCAGAGCCAGAAATTTAAATCCTTCACTGATTATCTTTCTCACTGTGTAACTCAACATGCACTTTACGGAAAAAGGACCGTGTAATATGTCAGGATGTGTCATGTCGAGATTATGCTTTTGAAAATGACACCAGTGTCCAACCAGGAGCACACAAGGAAAAAAAATGACATGCTCACTCTCAAACATGTTTGTGGTGCTGGGAGTAGATCCCCTGAAATAAGACTTCTTCAAAGGAAAAAATATCATACTCTGCAGAGTGAAGTGTGCTCAAGAGTATGACATTTTTTCTTTGAAAAAGTAGGTTATATACCAGCTGCAACATTTTCTCAGAACGCTATTGGAATATTTGTTCAGTGGTATAGTGTTGTTCTTATAATGTTGGCAGTATTGCAGGAACATGTGGGGCCTGATTTATTTTATCATATACAATACACGTAAGGTCTATCAAGACCTCTTCAGGAATGAATCCCACAATGAGAATGGTTCTTATGTAATCACTTAAAAAATTTGTGAGCCTCAAGTTGCCGTGATTGAAAGGGGGATGATCTGTATTATGAGGTTGGGCAAACTTCAATACCCATACTGCCACCCTATTTTAGGCCTCTGGTGTACACACAAGAGAGTGGCGCATACATGATTTTTTTTTTTTTTTATATATACGCACATCATCAGTAATGATGGGTGTATTATGGTATGGCACAGTCTGTCCGTCTGGCAGTCTTACCGTCCGTAAAGTTTTCTTGGTAACGCAGCTTGTCCCATAATTTTTTGTGGTTTGTTTCCTCATTAAAGTCTCCTAATCGTGTATGGTTGAAGATGCGCACATGCCTTTTTGAGAACTCGTGGATTTTTTTACCAAGAGTTATTCCCCATTCCAATGTTAACCTTGTGAACGCTACCAGTCCTAGATTTCTTTGTGAATTCTTTGTCCAAATTAAGATTGCATCACTCCCTGTGGGTAAAGATATGCTTGTGCATTTTTAACTCAACTGCTCATTACCCAGCATGAGTCATGAGATGGTGTAAACTTTGCTGTCTGTCGCCATCACCTGTCCTCTAAAAATGATAGCTCCTGTTACCTCTAGTGGTCACAAATATTGATCAAAATAGGTAAAACTTGGTACGAAACATGTTTTGCTTACAAACTACTTTTGGATTGCATTTCAGTCCCCCACCTCCAAAAGGTGGGGGGTTGGGGGAGGGGGCAGGGTGGCCATATTGAGAAACGGAAGTCAGCTATTTTAGATTTTTGTAATATAAAGAGCTGAAACTGGGTATGTAAGCAGTATACAACACTTCTCAAAATAAACATTTTCTGAGGAAAGTTATGTGACCTTTCAAATATCAACTTCCACAGACACCTATTTGAACGACCTGTAGCCCCTAGCAGACACAAATATTAATCAAATTTTGACAAAACTTGGCAAGAAACGTTTTTTACACATAAACGACCTTAGGGTACATTTCAGCCCCAATCCTCTAAAAGTTGGCATAGCAGGGTGGTCATACTGAAGTTTTCTATTTTACACCTTCCTAATACAGATAAAGAGGTGAAACTTGGTGTTTAAGTGGCATACAACATGTTGTGACATGTAAATGATGGGTTTTTACAATTTCTGAAGATTGGCCATCTAGTGACCTTTGACGTTCCCTCACCCATAGACACCTAAATGAACAGCCCATAACTTCTAGCGGTCACAAATATTGATCAAATTTCGTGAAACTTCGCATGTGATTATTTGGCAAAAATATATATCCACAGAAGTGTGATTTGAAGTCAAAAGCCTGCCAGTCAATATCACTGACGTTAACATGTCTAAATTTACGTAATTTGTGAATCTGCTGCTCATTGCGGCCAAAATCTTGTAATGATCACATGCAAAGTTTCATGAACTATGTTCACTGATGGGAAACGCATTCTCAACAGATAAATTGGGTAATGTACTTTTTGTAGTCCTGGCTGAAAAACACCAGCTGTCCTTGTGGCTGGAGGAAAATAGGAATAGACGCAGTGATTGGTCTGCACACAAAGGGCATGCTGCAAAAAATCGGGCCCTTAGTGTTAGCTGGGATTCAGCAGGCCTGAACACTGCAGGAGAACTACACAGGGAATGAAGGCTGCCAGCCCGTTAAGATCCAGGAATCAGTTTTTACTGCCTGCCATTACCTCCAGAACTGGCAAACACTTCACAAGCAATGCCCAGCCAAGCTAAATCATTCTCACATTGTTGCTGCCATGCAGTGGCTATGTTATAACACTGATTAAACATTCCAGTTACGTTGTGAGAACACGTTTTTAACAGCTGTGTGTTTACTGTGCTGCAAACTTTTCGGAGCCAGACTGCATTCTAAATTGAACGCCAGTGCTACCTTTGGGTAAAAAATTTATCTGCCAGAATTGCGGGGTGCGCAAAGGCAGCGACTGTTTTGAGAAAGCCTTGTTACTTCTTTTGTTGTCCAATTGCTTCCTGCTTACCGTACCGATGTCTGCGGAGGTTGATTTATGCTCTCGCCAGAGCTCCATGCAGTCTTCATTTTCTACAAGCGTCTAGCATGTATTTTTGGCCCAGTACTCTTTTTTTCATTTTGTTCCATCACCATCTTTTCTTCTTTCTGATTTGGTTCTACATGGGAGTCGACCAATTGCTCACTGGAACTGCATTTTTTGTGCTTTTCATCACAAAATGGCTGTGTTTCTGTTGGCCTTTGGCAGCCCTCAACACTCTTGGAACCCAACTGCGGACCATTAATCAGCTAAGATTGTTATGATGGCTTTATACCCACTTCCGGCTTATTAGGCACCCACTAGGGCACCTTGTGCCAATCTGAGCGCCTGTGGCAAGTTTGTACAGTTTACACATACAGTACCACTGATTTAGCAAGACTTCAGACGTAATTACTATCAGAGGAATGCCTGCTGCTGACCAGTACCCTGCCTCCTTGGGTTGCAGAGCATTCAATCGTGAATCGTGCTGCAGTGTAAGAGGCTGCTGGCCAGTCGAAGCTGCACGATCGGGATTCCGTGTTGGGCTTCAGGGCACCTTGCTGCACTCAGAACAAGAGCCGTAACTGCACCCCTCGCTGCTGCCCGACCCCCCCCGCCGGGAACAATCTTGGCACAGGCCCCCTAGGCTGGAAACAGGATGTATTTTTGGGGGGGTGATCTTTTGTTTTGTGTCACTGGGATAAAAGAATGGCCCCGACACTCAAGACCCCCACTTGAGTCATTGCGAGAAGAGATTGCCATCTTCAGTGAAGTCCTCAGGGCGAGCAAGATACCAAAAACCTGAGGTGCTTCCTATAAGAAATTACGAGTTTAAAAATTGCCTCGTTTTCAGGGATGCACGGTGAAAATATTCTGCTTTATTAGCTTACCGGCCCTATTAGTGACCTTGACATTGACCCTCAATGATTCAAAGGTCAAACTTCACATGAAATTTTCATAACTTGTATTATCACTTTAAGATTGCTTGCCGGTAAGCAACAAGACCGTTGGTCCTATTTTTCTCGTTCTCTTTGTTTGTAAAAGAGAGACGTTCATGCTGGAAGAGCCCAGTCTCATCGAGAAGAGCCCAGTGATGCTACCTGACCAAGCGTCAATACACAACAAAAAAGGAGGCTTTTGGCATCCATATTTGATGCTAGTGTTAAAATGAACCTTACCCCCTAACCTCTAACCTGAACCCAAACCCTGACCCTAAACATCAAATAAGGACACCAATAGCTTCCTTTCTCGTTGTATATCGACACTCGGTCAGGTAGCGTCATTTTACGAGGAGTCGGGATGAGACTGTGTTGAATGGAAACAAATGTAAGGAAGGCACACTTTACTCTTCTTTATCTCTTTTTGTCTTTTATTATGAAGAGGGGGTTAGAATTGTCCTGTGTTTGTTGACGTGTGGCGACTGTGGAGTTTTCAGGGTGCTGCTGTTGTTTGGGGCCGCTGTGCAGTGGGGTTTAGCTGCAGGTTTTCTCAGCTGTGTCTCAGCAGCTGTTTCCAGGCCCCGCTAAGCTTCGACGCCGTGCTCAACCGGGGGGAAAAAAGTACAACCAGAGCCAGGACACAAAACTAAATTTGTCTGGGCATTTGTCAGTGCTTCTGTTTTATGGAGAATTAGGAACAGTTGAGCAATCCAAAGAAAAAAAGTGTTGGGAGCCCTTGGCCTGTGGAGTATGTGGAGGCTTTGAACAGCCGTGTGTGTGGGATGAAGAATGAAAAATTATATCCGTCTCCTCACTCTACCCTGGGATGCACACTAGTCAGGCCTGTGAATTTGTATGTGTATTTGGTTGCACTTTTCTGTTTGTGTGTGTTAGTATGATTGTGTGTAGATGTGTCTGTGCTGTGTGTGTGAATATGTGAATGGCTGTTCTCGTATTTCTGTGAAGGAAGGTCTGTGTGTGTGGTAGGTGCAGGTCATGCAGATGGCTGTTCTTTTGTATTGGTGTCGATGTGTGCTTATGTGCATCTGTGCTTGTATTTGTGAGTAGGTAGGTTTGTGTGTGTGTGTGTGTGTGTGTGTGTGTGTGTTCTGGTTTCCTCCCATTTAGTCCTACCTGAGTGGGGGCGTGTTTATTCTCTCAGCATGATGATGTGTGATTAATGAACTCCCCGAACGGCGCGGCGTAATCTTTCCGCTGTGCTTACACCACCCCACACCTCCGTCACAAATTGGTCGGTTCATGCTTAGCAACGGCGTGGAGATGGATTACGCACTGCGAGTCTGCTGGGACTGGGCTACGCACATTGCCCCTCCACCCCTCACCGTCCACTCCAGCCACCATCCCAATTTAACCACAGCCAAGGGCAAGAGCAGGCCTTACAGTCTTCCTCACATTCACACCACTGTCTAAACTGCACAGCTTACATCACTGAGTCCACAAAGTCAGACCTTCACATCGGCCCTCATTTCACAGGGTTACCTCCTCTGTAAGGGTGATATTCTGGAAGATCAGGTTTTAAAGCACAGCTGATTGCTCATAAAATGCTGTATTTAAAAAAAAAAAAAAAAATATATGGCTATAATGCTGCTAATTTGCATCACGCTCTCTGCCCCCGACACAATGCAGGTAGAAGCTGGTAGATTTCACAGGTGTTTAAAAGCCATGGTGTGTGTTCATTGTTAGTGTGATGAGCCTGAACTGGTATACAGGGAAAATTACATTATACATTACATTATACATTACATTATATTTTTAATTCTTTTTTTTTTGAGGGGTTGGGGTGGTGGATGTTATTTGAACGTCTCCCTACATCCTCACAAGATAATGGCACCTATTCCTCGTAATGAGTTGTAAAAACAAAACTTTGAGATATATATATATATATATATATATATATATATAATGGCCTCAGTCCTACTTTATTCAACTGGCTGATTTATTGTTCTTATTTTCAAAAATTGATCAAGTCCAGAAAACTGAATTTATCCTTTTTCCTCCATGCCCACTTGGATTTGGCTTGCATTCTTCATCATGACTCAAACATTTCCTGCTACAATATGTGCCCTCAAAAGTGCCTTATTCACCCACAACAAAGTCTGTAAATGATTTTGAGCTCAGGCTATAAAATACTGATGTAATGCTATGGGAATTCTATCTTTTTTCTCCATTGATTTTTGTGCAGATGATGGTGGGAGACCTGAAGCTAAAATGGCTGAGTAGATCTATAACTCAGCTTTCGTGCCATTTCTGAGATGGTAGTTTGCAAAAATTTGTGTCCTTATGGGGGTTGTTTTATTATGATTTCTATCTGAACGGGGGCTATCAGAAGCTATGCCACTGTGAACACTTGTTTTCTCCTTTGCTGCTTACGGAAGGTGGCAGAACACCTATCCTGCTGGAAAAAGTGAAGTCATTGGTACACCTGCTGCCTAATAAAGGCCAGTTTCCAGCAATGGTTGTTGCATCAGCATTACAATGCTCAGATAAGAACATTTTAATCACATACTCTATATGCTATGTCTTACCTTAAGAGGTTAGATGCATTGTTCCCTGTATTATGGCGAAGTGCTAACTTCAGCATCACATAGGCACTTTTCTCACCTTCCCTACTACACCGCTATTTTCACGATCATCATCAGGCTGGACCCTTGTCTTTTTAGAAATTTTTTGTAAAAATGTGCCACGCATCTGTGAATGCATTCCTGCAGATTACCTCATTGAAAATGAGAAGTACTGTTCATGAACAGTTCACAAACAGTACATGACTTAAGTTCATGCATGAAATAAATTTATGAACTGTTCGCAAACTTATTCCTGAACTATTTATGAGCAGTTCATAAACATTCACAAACGATTCATTAAGTTTTTGAGAACATTGTTCATGAACGTAAGTCTTAAACACCTGAGGAACATGTGAGGAACTTTTATTTGTAATTGGCAAACTGTACGTGGACTATTCATGAACAACAAATAATTTGTGAACTAATTTCGCCGGGATAATGATTTGAATGTGTGGCACTAATCTCTGCTTTTCGTATGATCTAATCTTAAACCTATTTGATGGAGGAAATTGTAAGAGTAACACTGTATTCTAGGCACACTAAGAAAAGGTTTAGATTTACATGACCGTAAGTTAGCTTGACAGGGGCCCATGCCCAGTTCCAAGTAACAAAGCCCATGATCTGCCATCATTTATGGTGTGGGTGTGTGTGTGTGTGTGTGTGTGTGTGTGTGTGTGTGTGGGTGGGTGGGTGGGGGGGATAATGTCTGATAATAGGCCGTCTGCATGCTCTAGCACGAGTGAAATCCTTTTTCTCTTTGGCCCTCATCCAAGTCAGACCAATTTTTAAATTGTTTTCTCAAACCGGGAATTCCGCTCTTATTCCGACAGCATTGCCGCCACACAAGCCAGTTCAGTCCAGGGCCCCGTATTGTAGTGGAGGCGGTGGTCGGGGGGTAAGGGAAGAAATGGCAGCCCCCGGAGTGAGACTCGCCACACATATGCTGCCTGAATCCCCCCCCCATCAGCACTGTGTTCCTGTTTCTCCGTCAGCCTGGGGACCCTGATACTCACAGAGCTCATTCCTTATCATTTGTGTCTCATTGAGGAGTCATTATCCAGTAAATGGCTGCCCCACCTCCCTCCCTCATGCACGCCCTGGCCTCTCAGCCTGGTTATTGAACTGTGGGTTTCCTTGCTTACATTCACTAGTTTGCACCACCACTCAGCCAATAGCTGTGTTTTTGTATTGTGGCAGAATTTGGAAATCCAGCTTCAGAAAGAACTGTGTAATTCCTTCACAGCGTTTTGCTCAACACGTGTATTCTGCCTGGAGGTAGAACTAGTCAGGAAAACCAGCAGACTGTGTTGAATGGGTGGGAGAATCCCATGAAAAAGTAGAGGATCTTACAGGAGTGGGTGTGTCATAGGAAAGTTATGAAACTCCTTGAGTAAATTCTGTGTTTATTCCTCGCTAAAGCTCACATCAAACCCAAAATTTACTCAGGGAGTTTCATAACTTTCAAACGACAAAACCAGGAGTAGGCTATATGACTCTGTCTCTCACATAAATGAATCGCATAATTTAATAGAAAACAAATGTAATGTCTATTAGGGCCTTAATGCTAATTCCAATAATGTTACCACTGAGTTAACTCCATCACTGTGATACTTCGTCAGTTACCAAGTCACTGACATTTGCATTTAAACTTGCCATGGTTTTTGAATTCACGGTCATCTAAGTAGCTAGCTAATGTTAACTCGCTAGCAAACAAACTAATGTTACATAATGGTTATGGAAAGGTACAGTGTGCACGCTAGCTAGCTAGCTAAGTAACGTTAACTTAGGTGCGAGAGTGGCACTTTGCTGACTCATTTCAAGGCTAAGCCATGCTGACGTTACTCTTGGTATTCAGTTTGACTAAATATTAAGAGTGTGATGCATCGCAGAGCGATTTTTTTCCCCCATGCTCTCAGCCAATGAAACTTTTGTAGAAATTATATTACCCAAGGGTAATATCAAAAATATGCCACAAGCTGGGCTATGGGAAAAGTAGTGCAGTTATGTGATAATATTGCTTTCTGACCCCTAGTATTTCCTGCTCTGGGTTGTGGAATTGACGGGGTAAGTGTTACTGGAGAGTCTGCAACCAAGAGCAAATGAGAGCAGACATGAGCTGGATAAAGTAGTAGTACTGCATCGGTTCAGCTTCCCGACCCAAAAAAACTGTTTGAGGATAAATATGTGTCCATAGACGACCTGAGCGGGATATCATAGTTGCACAAATAATGTTTTTTATATTGCTCTGCTGCAAGGTTACTGCAGCTCCAAGTGTGATTAAACTAATCGGTCAGTAAAAAGGCTTTATCTTCCTTTTTCATGGTTGTTGTACACTCACACATCCACACAAATGCAAACTCACCACAGGCATGCGCACACTCACACACACAGGGTAAGTGGCGTGGAATGCTTTTCGGAGGGATCATTCTCATACATGCATGCATGCGTACACACATACATACATTACATATGTGCATAAGTGTTCATATACACCCATGAACCAAAATATTAAAACCACTCACAGATTTAGCAGATAAAATTGATTTTCTCATTACAACGGCACAGGTTAAGGTCTGCAGACAGATCTTTGACGATAAGCAAATTCGGTTCTCGTAGCTGAGGTGTTGGATGTGGGGGAAATGAGACCTGGGGACTTTAACAAGGGCCAGTTGTTATGGCCAAACAAGTTGGTCAGAACTTTTCCTGGGCGGCAAGGCTACCAAGATGCTCCACATTGGTAGTGGTGAGCACCTGCCCGCTGTGATCCTTGGAGGAACAAACATTGAAACAGCAACAGGGTGTTGGGCCCTGACTCATCGATGCACTAGGATAAAAAAGGCTATCTCGTCAGGTCCGAATTGACAGGAGGGCTGCTGTGCCGTGTGTTGTAGCGAATTTTAATGATACCTTACATGAGGAATGTATCACAACTCACAGTGCAAGGCATCCTGCTGTGTACAGCTCAGACTCGTCAGAGTGCCCATTCCAAGCCCAATCTACCTCTGTGAGCGCCTATAATGGGCACAGAGCATCAGAACTGGACCTTGGAACCATAGAAGAAGGCCATCTTGTCCGTTGAGTCCCATTTTCTCTTTCATCATGTGCATCAGCCAGGTATGTTTGCACCATTTAGAGGTCAAGCTGACTGTGATGCTCCAGGAAACGTTCTGGAAAATCCTGGGTCTGGGTATTTCTTGAGATACAAGATAATTAACTTTATTTGCTTCATCTGTGAGTAGTTTTAATGTTTTGGCTCATATATATGTGCATACAGACAAGCATGCTCTCTTTTTTCATAAAAATGTTTAGCGTAGTAAAGGAAGAAGATGCTCGTCTTTCTCTCAGTGAATGTGGCGAGGGTGTGGACTTTCAGCTGATAGCATGTGTGTGTTTATGTTAAGCGGTGCTTTCTGCCTCCCGCTGTTTCCCATTTGCCAAACGGGAGGAGATGGGTAATGTGAACCACTTTCAACTGCACACATGCTAATGAAGACTCTTCATACTTTTTTAGTAAACAAACAAAGCCCAATTAGTGACAAGGGCTCTCTGATTGACTGCGAGGATGTAATCTTGTGGAGTTTTCCGGAAGCTTTCAGTGTCGATGGTATGATTGCTTCCCCCGATACCCTGCTGGTCCTGCTCTCCCACTCTCTCCCTCTATCTATCCCTCAAATAGCTTGGCTCTTCAAGAGGAGCATTCTTCTGTTTTAATTTCAAGGGCACAGGACTGACGGCTGAAGAGAAGAGCCATTGCTGCAGCGTACCAGCTCTGCCAGCGCCGGCCCACAGACATGCGCCGAATGACTGACGCTGACCCATTTTTTCCTGTTTTCATTTATGCAGTTCCTCAACAACAAGAAACCAGGACATGATAATCTATAACGGATTACTGCTTTTGTGAAGTGTATTCAGAATCGGTGCTCAGGGTTTGATGCTTTTGAGAAGTGACAGTGCTGACTCACTTGGCATTTGTTGTAAGGCATTTGTTAGAATGGTGTATGCCAGGGTATAGTCCGTGCAATTCTCACGTTTAATATTTTCGGAGGTTTAGACCAGCTGAGCGTAAATATACACGCGTGAGAAAGTGACACGCTTTGGTCTCTGTTTGATTCTCAGAGGTTTCAGCTTGGTTCCTTGGTCAGGGTGATTCATAGTAAGAGCAGCCCTTTAATAGGAATAATTGAAGACTGGTGAGACAAAATCACGTGACAACACATTTTATATTGGTGAACAAAACAGCAAAAAAAAAAAGAAACCAGAATGTGCGACTTCCTGATTCTTTTTTATATTGCTAGTGTCACACTTCTGTTCTGTGCCCTGGTGTGTTGAAATATCCATTAATAAATGTTTCATAATTGCGCGTTGTTGAAGCTCTTTAAAATGAACCAACTGAATTTGTTAAAAAAAGTGGAGCATCTGTTTTCAGTGTCTGCCGAAGCCGACTGTTGGGCGTCATCATTTTTGACATTTCAGAGATAAAACTACGATGCCTATTTATGCAGTGCCGATTACGGAGGTGTGTGATTGATTGCGGGATTTTGCACGACCAGGAGTACATTTTTTGTGTTAGAGCGGGTAGGCGCAGCAGCAACGATTATCTGTGTGCTCCTACACAAGAGGAAGAGATAGGAACTGTGATAGGGTTAGTGGAATGTGTCAGTTTATGCCGGTTCTGTCACAGCAAAAGATAACGACTCTTGCCTAATCTCTTTGTAAAAAAATGAAAGCCTTTACCTGAAGGAACAATAAAAGGTTTGTCATAAATCTGGGTACCCAAGGAACCACTGTGGCAAATGAAGGGCTTTTATCGTTCTGAAATATGCAGGACACCTGATAAACATCTTTGTGGAAAGCAGCTGAATCCAAATCAAAGGAAGGCCGTCTACATGCTGAGAGACATCTCGCAGCATCTAATGAATCCTCGCTGATGTGAATGTGGTCACCATCAGAGGATTGCATTACCGCAGCAACTTTGTCTTAATATACCCTTTTAAAAGGAAGAAGAGGCAATGACGTGTGCTCGGCTAAAGCTCAAAGTAGCTAATTTCTCCACACGCACAATATTGACTTGCCTTATCTACCAGATTGGTGGCTGTAGCGATTCATGGTCAATAATCAGTCTCCATGGGGTTGCTGTGTGACTCAGGATGTGACTTCACAGTAGCAGTCTATGTGTGGGCCTCATAACCTGTTAGTTCTGAACACTCTGGTGCTTGCTGCACCCTCAGCCACAAAATGGCTTTGGACGCTGTATTGCGAGGGGGCTTCACTCAGCAGGATGGAGGCACCTCGTTGGACGCCACCTGTAGTGTCACCTGAAGAAGCTGTGTATGAAGAGTGGGCTGCAGGGAAAAAAAAAATAGTGCTAACAGGAGGGTGTTTGGTTTGTCCCAGAAAGGGGTTGCAACAACTGAACCAACTTCTGAGACAAAATGGGTGCACCGGTTGGGAGATAAATGGTTAAAACTGTGTAGTCTTTTGCAGTTGTGCAGAACAAACATTGTGGACATTTTTTTGACTCATACATGAAGGAGGACAGTAGATAAATGCGCTGTCATCCCTCCCTTACTATTGTTGGACAGCTGGGGCTTGTTCAAGCACTGCACTGAGTTTTGGACATTTTTTGTGGTGGATAATATCTCTTAATGAATACATGCATGCTAATGTTAATGCTGCATTATTCATGGCTGTCCCACAGGTGGGAATAATAGGTGAACCAGGTGGTCTTTTTTCCCTTCTGTGTACCTGAAATCCATACTTTCATTGACCGCACATATACACTGCCCCCTCACAATAATTGCCCCCCCCCCCCCCCACACACACACACACACAGACATTGTACACTCTCATACAGCATGCATGTTCCACCACAGATGTTGGGAAATTTTTTGCCCTATCGTGGACAAAACTAAGCCATTTGTTTGTCAGCTGAACAAGAAATAGCCTATACTGATTGTCACTGCACCAAAAGCTCAGATGCTCGCACAAACTCAGTGTGTTTTCTTTGTTCTGCTGATAGAGCGAGAGAATAAGACTTCAGTTTTGCCACTGAAAGGCTTGGGAATAACTTCTCCAGTGACCCTGCTTGGCCAGATATCGATTACATTCTTCTTTTTTTTTTCGGCAAACAAAGAGCGCGCTAAGGTTTCAGAAAGGCGGGAACAAGTTTTCCATTAACGCCTCCATTATGAGATAAAGCGGAGCGGCGCAGGCTTGGCATCACACGCCGGAGTTAAGCAT
The DNA here is from genome assembly GCA_029692085.1 of Gymnothorax javanicus. Classification (NCBI taxonomy): domain Eukaryota; kingdom Metazoa; phylum Chordata; class Actinopteri; order Anguilliformes; family Muraenidae; genus Gymnothorax; species Gymnothorax javanicus. The sequence continues at coordinate 132,809,740 of CM056195.1, read as the reverse complement.
CCGTTACCTCGATCATATCGATTGCCGTATCTAAATTATATATCTCTCTCCGCTTGGAGTTATAGTGGATTCGTCAGCCTGAGAGCAGCTCGCATCTTGTGCTGCTTGCGGGTGCTTTGTTACCACTTTGCCGTTCGGCCTTCAGAATGCACCTTGCATGGCACTCTTTCTTTCTTCTGCTCTGTGCATTGCCTGAAGGGAGCATGCTAAATAAGTGGCAGAATGGAGCTAGGGGAGGCTGGTCTATTGAGCTTGCTTCCTTAAAACGTATTGAGATCCCTGGCATCAGAGTGCAGCTCCTTCCCTCATGTGTGGTCGAAGGCTTGGCGGCTCTGAAGACAGTGGGGGTGCTGAAAGACAACAATACATCAGATGCTGCCCAACATCCACAAAATGACATCCCTCCATCCTCCTCACCCACTGTTAAGTGGAGCGATTCATTTAAACAATGACACAAGTAAAGAAACCACTGATTTTAGGGACAGCCGCAATGATGGCGCCCTTGTTATTGCCCCTCAGGACAGAAGAAACAAATGAATGCACTCCACCTGCTCGCTTCTGGTTAAGCGTTTTTACCGAAAAGGCTTCTTCTCATCACGTTTGTCACATAACTCAGTGTCTGTGCGATTTTCCATTCGAGCCCCATTACTGGTCTTCAGTTTGACGGATGAAGACCCCTCTGCCCCGAGTCGCTCGGTGCCTTTGGCCTCCACAGACATCAGTGCCTTTAAAGCCCAGATGCGGAACAATGAGAAGCAGCAGAAAGCCTGGCTAGCAGACAGAGCTGAGTGCACCGGCTTTCTTTTCTGCCTCCTTACTGAAAAGATCTCCCGCACGCTCACCCCACCTGCCCCCTCTCCCAACACTCCACACCGCAGCATTTCTGGCACACGGAGCCCTCACGAGTGCTGACCTGCAGCCATTTTTTGCCAGGCAGCTGCTCTTTTTTGGACGGACAGCCGGGGCATTAGTAGGTCGCTGATGTGTCGCGGTGGGGCCTTTTGCCTGCCTGGGGAAGAGCGGAGCTCCAGCAGCACCAGACATGCTGCGCCTCTGCCTTTCTGAAGCAGCGAGCAGATTCCCACTGAGCTGCACGCGCTCTGTCCGGCCCTTTCCGGGTACAGCTGCAGCTCATTACCGTCAGGCCACAGGTGAACCGGCAGTCGGTCCTGAGTGTCTACACCCTCCCGCTCGCAGCTGTTCTCCTTCATCCTCCTTACCAGAAGCACTATGCCTCTCATTTTTTCCCTCTGTTTCTCTTCCTCTGTCTCCTTTTCTGTCTCCCTCCCTCACCATATGCCTGTCTGGTGCTCTGTCTATTTTCTCTTTCCTTTGCCCCCTCAATCTCTCTCTCTCTCTGTCTGTCTCTTGCTCTCTCCCTCTCGGTCTCATTCTATATTGATCTTTCTTTTTTCGCAGAAATGGCTTATTTATGATTGCCTACAGAGATGGAGGGTTGAAGTTTTCTGTGCCATGAATGAAAGCGATGGGAATGATGTAGTAAAAATATTGCCCCCTCAGTCTCATGCACATTTGGTAACAGTGGTCTTTGATTACAGTGGGTTAGGCATTCTTTAGCTCCAATAACATCACTCTACCTTTTCACTGCAATCACTTGATATTTGCATTCTTAATCACTGAATGTCAATTTGCAGACACAGCTTGTGCAACCGAAAAACAAGTTAGTATGTTGTACTGGTATGTAAAATACATCATGCTGATCCTATGCAAAGTTATTTCTTGTGGTTGAAAGAGCATGCCATAGGGGTCTGCTTTTTAACTTCGAATTCGGCAGCCATGGCTGGGGTATAAATTGTTTGTGTTTCTTTGCATTGACTTGGTCTCCTATGGAGTTTCTCAACGTTTTTTTTCCTAAATATGGATTGGAGAACCCAGCCTGCTCCTGTTAGCAAGAAGAGTGTTAAATGAGTCATTACCTTGGCAAGGCCAGGTTCTGATGCAGGGTATTGCTTGTCCTATTGACGGATTCACATGGCTGGAAATGTTTCTGAGGTGTTTTCAGTCTGTGGCCTAAGATCATGAGAACATGAGTGTCAACAAGCCCAGTTCAGGGAAAAATGGGTGAAAGAAATAGCTGAGCCATAATGTCTGCTCTCTTGCATATGAATGTGGCAGAAGAAATGGCAAGGCATGATGGACTAAAAGGAGAGGGATGAAGCATCTGCTTTTCTGTAGTAATTTAGACAAAGATGGTATATCCCTTTTTTTTTGGGCCAACAGCAGAATCTCTTTCCCTTTTGCTGTGCTACTCAGGAAGTGCAAACACAAACAATAGAGAAAAAAAACATTAGATCATTATTTCCTTTTTTCTCTATTTTTTTGTAGTTCCAGAAGACAAATCAGCAAAGTTGGATAAAATCAATATTCGACTCATCCTTCACTTTAGTGCACTCTTTGAGAAGTCTGTCTAGACTTCAGTGGGAGTATTTTTTTCACATTCCATTCTTCTTGAAGAGAGAGACGCCGGGTCTGACGAGACCGTTAATAGTTTCCCCTTCACCAAGAGTTGAACAAACAGTGAAGAATTGCATCAAGGAATCATTACTGTTTACACCCCAGGTAACGCATTAATGCTTGGCTGGCACTGGCCCCTTATTGCTATTGATTTACATATTAAAAAAGTAAATGTGTGTATCTTGTATGGATAAAATGGAGTAATTGACATCTGCATAAAGTCATTATTTCCCAATCCATTTTGCCTGGACTTCGAATCTGGCAGTTCTGAAGATGATGTTGATTTGTCTTGACCAAGTCTAAGGCAAAAAGCTGCTTCCACGGAATAGAGAAATCACAAAAAAATCAATTACCTGCAGGAAAAAAAGAACAAACTCCTCTGTTTCTGCTGCAGCACGACGGGTGGTATGCGCACTGATATTCTCTTATGTCAACATCGCCCATCTGTTAATGTCAGATTTACTGTCGAGCACAGTTACATGACAGAGCACCTGATTTTTCTTCAGTATTTGGGAGCCTTGGAGTTCTTCTCCACCCTCATGTCAAAAATTGAGGGGCTCTGTTCTGAGAAAGCCGAATAGCCAACACTGGTTGATCAAAATCCTGCATTGCGGTGTAGGCGTAAAATGGAGGGTGTTGGAATTGAGTTTTTGTTTTGCAAAGGTAGAAAGTGATAACATGCAGTTGCTCGGGGCTTTGTTTGTAGAAATCCTTATTTTCTGCAGGTTCAGCTTAGGCGGAACTGCATAATAGAGAATAGCTTTTTGGACTGTGTGACTTTTGCTGTGCGAGGAGGAGGTTTGATATGCTGGTGCTACTGATAGTCTGTTTACCTGGTGTCAAATGTGCTGAGCCTTCCGTCCTCAGTGTTGCAGGGCATTCACATTACGTTTATGTAGCTCCTGCTTTAATCGGAATGATATACGGTTGAGTGGACTAAGCAGGGGCCAGTTTGCCCTGAAGCAGTTCATTGCCTCGTCCACGGGCCCAGCAGCTGCTAACTGTGACTACCCTGGAGCTTGATTGACTAATATTCTTGACCAAGTCAAACACTTAGCTATGAGGTGTAGCCTCCTGTCAAGCCCTGAATGTTGCATTAATTGTTTTCCTCGCTGTCTAGCTGTCTGTGTCGGTTTCAGTTTTATTTAGTTAATTGTTGCTTGTTTTTCGATTATTGTTGTGTTCATGACCCCTCCCCTTGTGTTTCCTCCTCGTGCTTTGCAGACTTATTCCCACTTTGGTAATTATTGTCTATGTGTATTTAAATTCCTGGTTTTCATCTCCCCTTTGCAAGACTGTTGTCTTCTGTCTTCTGTGTTTACACTCAAGCAGCAAAGTATTTATATAATAGGGATTCTATTTCCAGAACCTGCAGTCCTAATGAATTTCGCTTCTCCCAGCTTCTTTGACCAAGTCCAAGAGTACATCTGCCCTCTGTGCCCTGATCGATTCAGCTGTCACCCCGGCTACTGACCTCGGTCTAGTCCCTCCTACAGCACCTGGCCTGACCCTCAGTGTTCCAGTTTCCTCTGGCCTGAGCTCAGGCCGTCTCCTGACTGTCCTCTTCACTCATGATTATTATAAGTCCAATCTTCTATTTATTGGGAACGCCTTAACGATTTTGTTTGTGATCTGCGTGTGGTTTGCATGTCCTGAATTTGTGACCGTCTCCTGTGATTGATAGTCGAACATTGTCAATTGTGAAGTATTTCTCCACGACTGGCAAAGTTTCAGGGTCTTATTTATTTATTGGCTTCTTTATCTTTTATTTTTTCCTGCTTACTGTCTCAGATTGTCAGGGAACTATGAGCTCCCTATCTGTTTGCATGCAGGGCTTTAATTAGGCGCTACCTGTCTCTGCTGGAGGACTGTACCGGCATGCAGGTTCCCATTGTGAGATAAATGCTGAGGCCAGATCTAACAGTTTGGTTTGCTGGCAGGGGATCTGAGAGACACAGGAAATGCACTGCTTTGGTAGGAGCGGGAAAGCGGGGCCAGCGCCGGGAGTGCTGGGAAACTTGGCTTGGGCTTGTGGCGAGTGCTGTTATGGCAAGGAGGAGGACTGTGACCACTGTGAAGCTTTAAGAAATCTTTCGCTCTCCTTTATTGTCATGATTAGTTCCATTAGGAGATACAATTTATTGGTGCATCATCATCTCTGTTAACAAGCTACTATTTCAGCTTTTAGTAGACTGGGACATGCTAAAACTATTTTTTTTCACACTGTTAATGTAATGTTTTATCGGTAATACTATATTGCCTATGAAGTGCATCAACGATATTAAAATATGTTGGGTTGATTATTTCACCTTATTCCCACCATTTTGGATTTCAGTAACAAAGGCCTGGGGCCCAGATAAATCTGAATGTACTTACAATGTAACAGGAATGTTTAATTTGTCAATTATTTCACCATGTACATTGTCACTTTGGCAAGATCTGCGAGAACAAAATGTGTGTTAGCTGGGGGGGCTTCTCATACACGGATGCAGTTTTTTTTAAATGCCTTGTGAATTGTACTTGTTTGTGGTGCTGTGAACAGTAAATAATTCATTTCCCAAGTGCCCAGGTTTTACCGTCAGAGGCTTCCTCAGATGTTTTAATTGACGACCGCAATACATTTAGCGGCCAGGCCGGAGCCCAGCAAATTGCCGTGGCTGCTGTAGTGTATTTCAGCCACGCGAGGCGGGTCAATATATTTTGATCCTCTTCCCCATCATGTCCAGCCTTGACTGGTTTCATTGCTCTACTGCCAGAGAGATACTGCTGATTCCGCAGACTAGAGAAACCCGGGCAGCTCTGCTGCTGTTGATTGGGGGAGACAAACCAAAACCAAAATCAGTCCAAGCACACCAAAAATTTGGCTTGTGTTGCAAAATTAAGCAATTTACCACCCTGACCATCCTTACATTCTCCATGATATGTTCTCAATGCCCCCTGAAGCTAATTTTTTAATTTTCCAGTGATTGACGATTTTTGTCCTCTACCCCTTAGGCTCCAAGCTATAAAATCCCCCCCCATAATTGTGAGGGGGCAGTGTATCTGTGCGGCTAATGTAGCACTGGGAGTCCATTTACAGTCAGCTTTCCCTGAGTTCCTTATGGCAAGCTGGCCCCATCAGAACACCCAACTGTGTGAAAGTAGGGATGGTGGGGAACATTAGTAGGCCATGGGGGGATAATCTTCAGTGGAAGGCAGTTCACTTCTTTTTCCTCGCCGTCCGTAAAACTGTCACTTTTTATGCTCCCCTCTGCGTTGTCTTTTATTTCTCTTAATTAAAAGAGAAGGATTTTAGAGATTCTAAATGACTGACCATAGGTTATAAACTATATGCGTGAAGTCGTAATGAAGAAATACAGTCCACACTTTATTCAGGCGACGTATGCATTTTTTTCTCTTCCAGGGGACAGTTGAGTCTGAATGTACCGGTGTGCACTTTGTATGTATAACTCTCGACAGAGCTAGTATATGTCCAGTGTGAATGTACCCGAATGTGTGGGCTCTAATGCTGACCAGAGGTTGAATATTGTGGTGACTTCATCTGACCCCTGTTTCTACCGCCAAGACATTGGAACACTTCTCTCATTTGGCCCAGTTTGTTTATGAGTGACTGTGGCGGGTTTGTTTTTGTGAATACTTTTCCTTTAATTGCATTCCTTCAATTTAGTGGGTGCAGGATTGGGTAGGTTGTTATTCCTCTAATGAGTAAATAAATTAATAGATAAATGTTGATTGAAATTTTCTTTTGCGGGAGGAATGTTTTTTTCCCTGCAGTGGTTTATTCACGGTTATTGCAATATGACTAGGAAAAGTAATTACAGTATCCATGGGACCCCAGCTACATGGCAAAGACAAGAGCTTGGTTTGACCTCGGCTGTAGTTTCAGTCTGTGCTTTTCATTCTGTTGGAGATACGCGAGAGTAAACATTTGTTAAGCCGAGCATATCAAGCTCATATTACAGGATATTTGTTCCTGTTGTGAGCAGTATTACAGGTTCGATCTTTATTAATCAGTATCATAGGTATGTGAAACACTATAAGTGAACTATGTTTCCATTTGTTAAGAACATGTACTATCATGCTGTTATGTTGATGCACTTTAAATATAGCAGAACGCCTTGCTCTGAGCCAAACTCCACCCGCAACATAACTTTCAAAAACGCAAGGACTATGCAAGGGCCTGACCCTGATGGAAGGGCTGGTGGGAGGGAGGTTGCGAGCAAAGGTCGGTTTCTGTGAGTATTTGATGAATTAAAACTATGGCAGCTATGATCACCAAGAAGCAACAAGAATTGTGCCGATTAAAAAAGAAGTAAACAAACTGGTAACTGGAATAAAATTCTGCGGTGGACTACGACTTACTGTGAAGCCAAGTATTTCACCTCTGGTGCTCTAAGCCCTCGCTGCAGTTGAGCCTAAAGATGTTGAGTGGTTTGATTGCACCATAGCCAAGTAGTCATGCAAATTACATAGCTAGCCACAGTTTTGTCCACTTGCCCAAGAAAGCAGCAGCAATCATACTTTTGCCAAGTTGGCTATCTAAACGGAATATAAAAACTGAACGTCGCCAAGACTGGAAAAGTAATACACTGAATTGGTGACTACCTGGTTAAAAGTTACCATGTATATTCCTATAAACAAACACGTGCTGTTATCACTGCCAGCCTTTGATAGCTAACAAACTAAACTATTAGTACAGGTGGCTTAGATTTATTTGATACCCTGCCGTGATTGTTATTCAGCCAACTGGACCATGATATAGTAAACATTTACCTTCATATGGTAGCAATATAATTGCCTTTAATACGTATGAGGGGTCGTCTGAAAACAAATGCTTTTAGCGTATGGTTACTCACCAGATACTGTCTTATGAGTAAGAAATGGCATGTATGTCAACAGTGTGCCATGGCGAGTTCTACCGTCATTATTATGGCCTGGGGATAAAACTGTTTCTAAGCCCTCGGGATGGTGACAAAAATCTAAATTCAGTGGCATATTGCGCCATTAGGGGAGTTTGGCTTGCCCTTGTGGTAATTTGAACCATCTTTCTACAACGTAATTTCGAATTGCATATTCCTCTCCTTAGCCTCCAAGAACTGTCATGGCGAGTTAACAGGTCCAAGCGAAGGAGCCCTATTGTCCCATTGCATGATTTCCAGTGTGCTTCGGCATTGTGGGATTGAAGTGGGATCTCGCTGTCTCACTTTGCACATTAACAAACATATCATTTTGCAGATGAACTGATTAAAGTTTGGTTGAATCTGTGAAGTCGCATCATACAACATTAATATGCAAAAACACACCGCATTGCACGGTCCTAAACAATCCAGCAGGACTGTACGTTGCTTCCTAGTTTAATGTGCTGGCTGGCTTGCAAACCAAGCTAGCGAGTGCGTTAAACACATTAGTGATTCAAACGAAGGCTTATAAAGGCTTGGTTTCATCTATAGTTATGCTAGCGATGTTTGGTTTGTGTTTCTCGCTCAGTTTAAATGTACTGTACCAACATTACTTGCGGCTACTTTCATTCTATGCCAGCAATAGCCAGCCAGCTAGCTAGCTACTTGAAAAGTGGACTGTTCAACGCCGTGGTTTTCATGCAGCTGACTGGCTATTGCAGAGGTGAAATGAAGATATGTGCAAGTAATGTCAGTGCTTCACACCTCAATTGAGCTAGAAACACTTAAGCAAACTAGGTAGCTAGGTAGGTAATTGGAAGCATTGTGCAGTCCAACTTGATTGTTCAGGACTGCAATATGGTGTGTTTTTGCATGTTAATACAGTATGATGCGACTTCACAGATTCACCAAATTTTAATCAGCTCATCGGCTACACCATATCTGTTAACGTGCAAAGCGAGACAGTGAGACCCCACTTCAATCCCATAATGCCTAAGCGCGCTCGTCATCATGCAATGGGCTAATTAGTGGGTAAAACCAAAAGCAAGAGATTTCTTGGCTCATTGAAGAACTTGGTGACATTGACTTGGTAATATTTAGAAGAATTTTGTGGTTTATTTTCATCTAGGAACAGAAAACGTACATAAAATGATATGCTAAGTTTTGTGTAATGTATATTTTCAGCAAATGTAGTCATCTGCTGGAAAATTTTACTTTCTTACCGCATATAAAGAGTGTGACTATATGAAGTGCATGTTAGATACAGTGTTCCCTGGTGTTTGTGTTGTATGAGCTTATTGTATGTTTTTTTCCCCCTTTTACTTGATGTTCTCTGAAGCTCTAATGATTACGCTACCCATTCAGAACTTGACACCCTGTCAATAGCTGAATCTGAATGACTCACTGACTGCATGATTATTGTCAATGAGCAGGGAATGCTCCCCGATACAAAATACTATGGATACAGAGAGGCCGTTGCAGGGATGTCACTCTTTAAATAGACCGAGCACATTTTACTCCCTCTAAGGTGTTATATTGCAAATATTTGAACAGGGTTCCTAACTGTACATTGTAATGCTGTTGTAATTATCACTTGTGGTATGTGATAGCACTGGAGTTCTAGAGCACTGTCCTAGAATGCTGGAAAAAAAACATTTTAGGAAAGACCTTTTGTTCAAACAGTTAAATAACCGTCAATGTCAATCGTGTTGATTCAATAGCAAAAAAAAGAAGAATGTCTCACTATGCAATTAAAGAGACTGAAAAAAATCTCACTTTTTTCCTTGTTTGACACTTTGCTGTCTTCAATGAGAAGTCTAAAATTATCAAGCTAAGACAATGAGGAAATATGGTCTTTTTTTTTTGTTTCTTTTTTTCAGTGTAAGGGCAGGGTACTTTTCTTTGCATCTCTTTTAAGTTAAAAGCCCAGTTTTAGTAGATTATAAAATATGGTCTGAAAGAAATTGCTCAAAATAGTAAAATTGAATTATAATAGTATATTAACAGAAAAAAATGCATATTGTATACATGACTTTATTTTATATTGTAAACTGCACAATTTTTTTTTGCTTGCATCTAGTTTTCCTTATGGTTTGTGACCTTGTTTGTTTTTATTTTTATTTGCTCTTTTCCTAAGTTCACATTTTATCTTTGAAATTATTATTTTGCTGCATTTATTTTTAGTTTGTGATTATTTTCTTTTCTATAGGATCTCCCATGCCATCTTCTTTGTCCAGTCCATCACCAGTCACTGAGCATGTACATTCTCAACCTCCATCACCCAATCTCCATGACAACCAGAGGCCGTTGCTAAGTAGTGACCCCACCCAGCCAGTTCATGACTCTGACTCGGACGAGGAGCGCAGAGCCAGGCTGTATTTGCCCGTAAATCTGGCTGCCCAGGCTCCCACGTGTAATGGTAAGGCCGTGCTGCTCTCTTTGATTTCTGCCTAAGGAAAAGTGAATGCTTTCCACCAGTGCATTGCAGTCTATTCTGGAAAAATATTTAACCCTTTCAGGCGCAAGATTGCAAATACATAATCACAATATTCCAAAATTAACATTCTAAGGCTGATGTCACAATCACTGGTGCCAGATGAAATCAATGGAGTTCTAGCAAACCAGAAAATTCCAAGAATACATACTTGTATTTTGTAATGGGTAAAAGGATGTTGAAATAAAAAGTGGGCTTGAGTTTTTAAAATTACATTTTATAGATTTGGCTTATTTTTATTATTCTGTTTTATGGCTGGCAGCATTTTTTAAAATCATGTTTAATTACATGCTGTTAAGTTGTCATTTATTTTTAGTAATGCTTTGTAATATTAGCATGTTTCCTCATGGGCATCATGGCTGGCATTTTGTAGAATTGCATGTTCTCTGAGGCTCCTTGCGCCATGCATGCGGGAGACAGAGGAATTTCTGACGGGTGTGAACCATTTTCACCTGAATGCTGACAGCCGTGTTGTGTGTACTCCAGTCACACATTAAACAAATGTGTGACGAGTGGAGTATAAAGAAAAGCGCAATAAATAAACCGTCAAGTAAAAAGGTGCGCAACACAAATTAAAACTTTGCAAACACTGCATGCAAGAAGATCGTGGCCTACCTCTGTCGGACAGTATGCAAACACTTTGACTGCATGGCTTATTGAATGGTAAGAAGATCCAAATTCTGTTTGCTTCCTGCTCTTCGCTGTTATTTCTCACTCACACACACACACACACGCACATGCACAAATACGCACACACTGTTGAATAGCCAGTGAATAGGAAGAAAAGTGTGATTTTGGAATTGGTTCACAAGATCACAGTTTCTTCTGTAACACCAAGAGTGAACTACATCTGAGGAGGATTACCATCACTTCGGCATGTTAGGCCTTCCAAACACACCCCTCCGTCAAACATATTCCAGCTTCCTCGCAGGGCCGTTGCTGACTCACTCAAGCAAATAATAACACTAATACTTGAAAACAGTTTGAAATTGGCTATTGCTTTGATAAGATGAACCCCCCTCTTCTTAAATGCCCTGCAGGACTGGTGTATTATAGTTATAGACCTCTTATTTTGATTAGATTCCAAATTATTAATAGATACGGTAACCAGTTTTAAAGTCCTTGTCTTTCCGTATTTGTAGTTGGGTTATAAGTTGCAACAGTGGCATCCGCTGGCATTGGGGAAATTGAATGCCTTGAAGAAAGCCAGATTCCCTAGCCTACGTTTGACATTTTTTTTTTTATGGGGGGAGCCGCAGCATAGCATTTCACAGCCATTAGTCCTCCGAAGCAATGCAATACCAGTGAAAGAGGTTCCTTCTTCCATTACACCAGACATGTTCCGACGAGGTGTTAGAAGGCCGGCCGTGATTGCCCCTTCCGCACCTGGCTGTAATGCTGTAATGAGATGCAATCCCCGATCTCGATGCCAGAGAGCCGACGCCAGAATAGGGGCGATCTCAGGGACAGCATGTCCTTCGGGTGTGATACACACAACAGATGCGGAATTAAAGAAAGGAGAGAGGATCCTTTTCCTGTTTTTGAAGGTGTCACAGAGCGCTGCTGTTCAGGCGGGAGTTTGTTTTTCTCCCCTAATTGCTGTGAGGCACACACCTGAGAAAGACCTCATCTTGTGACTTTTTTTCTTATTTGATTTGTCGGACGGTTAAGTTCAATTACAAAAAATGCCTAAAATCCTGGGAGATAGATCACGGTCAGTAGGGCCACATACTCAATCCAGAACTGAGCTCCCTCCTCTCCTTTTTAGGTGGGGATTTTATTCCTGCCCGTGGCACTGTCTGTGCTCTAATGCTGTCTCTGCTTGTCCCTGTATGAATTCAGTGAAAAATGCATAAGGACGTCTGACTGCTGCTCTCAGATACAGATAAGCTGGAAACAAATCAACTGAAGATGGAGAGCCTTCCTGAAGCATTGCGCTCGGAATGAAATTCAATCGGTGGGGTTCTGACGAGTTGCCACCTTTGACCAGAGGTGCTGGACCACAGTCCAAACTCATAAAGCCAAAATGGGAATAGAGAGGCGTAATCTCGACACTGATCAGGCCGCACCACGTCCTGAAATTAAATTGGCGCTTTTCCCTCTGTGCCTGCAGTTCGCGAGATAATCAATGTGTTAATGGAAGGCGACGTGTTTTTAATGGGCTAAGCAACCAAAGTGCCTTCAGCTGATAACTTTCAAGCTACGCCATTGGCATCCCTCATGAATCGGAGAAGGTTCCCGAGCTTCATTTGGACCTACAGTAAATCTGACATTTGTGCCAAGCACTTCCAGCTCTCTCTCTCTCTCTTTCTCTGGCCTGGTCTCCCTGGACCACTGTCTAATTGTTAAAGAAGAGCGAGCAGGCGGCTGACTGCTCTTTGGTGCCACAATGAGGATCTGAAAAGAGATAGGTGAGGAGTGGGGTGAGACACACACCAAGGGAAAGGACTGCAGTAACATCTGCGTTACCTCAGCAAAAGTTACTGCAGGCCTGTATAAGTGTTAAGTGTTAGAAATGTAATTGTACGTTCCAGTTGAGGGTATGTTCATCCTAGGGGTAGAATTTCACATATACAAGGAGGTGGCTACCCTGAAATGATGAAATTGGAAGGAAAGCATGTACTTACTGACACCAAGGAGCTTCTGCGGTTCGCAAAGCTAGGTTAAGCTACCCTTCCCCAGTGAAGAGCTCCGAGTCTTTTATTTTTGAGTTTAGTTCATGTCAGTTAGGAAGAGGAATGGATGGTTGCCTTTCCAGATAGACACAATCATTCAAAGCATTCTCTCCTCTCCTAAAGCTAGTATCTCACTGAGCGGCGAATGCTTACGAATGTAGCGAATTTTGGATTTGCCAACTTTCGTCAGAAAAGAAAAAGGTCAGGATAGACCTAGGTGTCATTAGCGACATTTAGCAATGTTTAGCGTCAGTTAGCAACTTCGCGTAACTGTTTGCGAAAGAATAGGACGTGGCTTTCTAGAATATGAAAATGAACTCTTTGCGATCCTAAAAACCGTTTGAAAACTCTTAAGCAATCTTGACAAAAACTTGATGGTATCCTCACGAAACCCAATATTTATCTACATTCGTCAGCATTCGTAGCTCTGTTGTATTTTGGTCAATACTTCGCGAACCAAAAAGCACTTTAACGACACGTTTTACAACCGTTTGCAAATGCTTACAACTGTTCTACAAACGTCTCTAACTGTTTGTGAGAAAATAAATTCGCAACGGAATTTTGAACATGCTCAAAATTTCTTTGCAACTAGAAAAACTGTTTGCGATCCTAAAAACTTTTAACTAACTGCTTTGCGCCCTTTTATGAACTCTGACGAAACTCAAAATTCGCTACATTCGTAAGCATTCGCCGCTCAGTGAGATACTAGCTTAATGTCAAATGTCACCTCCATTTGCCCTTTTCAAAAATAAAGACCTCCTCATCAACAATTATCGCCCAATCATCCAAATATTCCTTATCAGTCACCACTTCCCATACACAGCCACCATGCCACTAAGTGAGTGTTCATTCATTCATTCTCTATACCCGCTTATTCCTCACTAGGGTTGCGGGGGGAGCTGGAGCCTATCCCAGCTGACTACAGGCAAAGACAGGGACCCACCCTGGACAGCTTGCCAATCCATCGCAGGGCGCACACTCCATTCACAGACCACTCACTCTCACACTCATGCCAATGGGCAATTTAGTGCCTCCAATTAACCTGATATGCTTGTCTTTGGACTGTGGGAGGAAACCGGAGTACCCGGAGGAAACCCACGCGAACACGGGGAGAACATGCAAACTCCACAAAGAAAGGCCCCAGGCCAAATTCAAACCCACAACCTTCTTGCTGTAAGGCGGCAATGCTAACCGCTGGACTTACGCCCTGCTCACTTAAAAAAGAAAAGAACAACAAAAAATAATTCTGTATCACCTTCAATTTTTTTAAATTTTATAATTCTAGTAAACACATACACGGATTTTACGATATCATCTTTTTTTGTTTTTCCCATTTTCTGTAAACAATGCACACCTGAAAAGAAAATATGCACTCAACAATGCACAAATAGGCCTGCGTCTCGCTATAAGACACAGAAAGACCAGAGTCACCATCGTAGTGAATTACTCATCATCACCCATGGGTTTCATTCTGAAACTCTGACCTGTGGAGTCAGGACTCAACCCAGACCACACAGAGGAAAGGAATAGGAAATAATATCCCAAGAAGGGAAGCTCAGCACTCTAGACCCAGGTCCTATGCTCCCAATCTTCAATATATAGTCAGTCTCTTTACAAACCTTTACCTTTTCAAAAGGAGAGAAACAATATGGCTGTTGCTTAGCGGGTGTCACCCCTCCTGTATACTAAATGTCATGTTCCGCAAATGTTAGCCCTGGGGTTCGTTTCCCAAAAGCACATCTTTCATTGTTGGAACCATAGACTGTATATGGTCGAACTATGTCAGTTTCTATCGTAGTTAGCAACTAAGCTTTTGGGATATGTTCCCCTAGTCGATCACAAAACAAGCAGGGATATGCAGCAACCAGTTCAACTGCAGGCTGAGCCTGAGCATCTAAAATTATTCAGATTCTGTCGCACCTGCTCAGGAATCAGTGTCATCCAGCTGAGCACTCACCCATGCTCTGGCCTGGAACACGTCTCCTCCATCTCATCTCAGGGAGTCTTGACAACACAGGCTGGGTGAGCGGGAACTTGCTCCACATACAACTTTAACGAGTTGATGCGAGATTTGTTTTCCGCTGCCACCTTTGCACACTTATAACGTAATTGCATGAACCTTTCTAACAACCACATAGGGATCACCAAAACGTGTCCCAAATTTCTCCTTTGGGCAGGCATGAGCTTGAGGACCTTGTTCCCAGGAGCGAAAGAACCATGCACTGCCTTTCGTTCAAACCGGTGCTTCATCCAGACTCTAATAGCAGTCCATTTCTTGGCCAATACTTTCCAAGCAGCGCTTAGTTAATCCCAAAAGGCGGAAACATATTAAAAAACATTTCTCTTTGATCAGAGCTCCAAGAGTTGCTCCCCCATTATGCTTGGCCAACTCTGGACCTCAAGCCCATACACTAATTCAAAGTGCGTAAACCTGTGGATTTATTCACTGTGTCACGGATAGCAAACAAAAGAAATGGCGTTGCTATATCCCCGTCCTTCAGGAAATCCTCACAAAAGGTTCACACCAAAGAATTTAATGTTCTGCAGCACCTCACACGGGTGCCTTAGGACTTGGGGTTGTAAGCTGAGGGCAAGACCTGAGTCACGCCCAGCTTGCAGATGACGTTCTGGAACAGTCCAAAAGTAAAATTTGCCCCACGGTCCAAATGGACTTCTTTAGGAAGACCCACATGCAAAAAGGGCTGCAGAAATGCTTAAGATACGGTGGGTGCATGGAATTTATGCAGAGACACCATTTCTGGAGCGTGTGTTGCAATGGCCATGATAGTCAGCATATACTTGGTTCCCTTCTGGGCTCTGGAAAGGTGGCCTGTACAGTCACTTTTTACCTGTGAAAATGGGGCCTCTACGACTGATGTGAGTTTTAGGTGAGCCACAGGATTGACTGGCCAGCCTTTCCGGCAATACGGCAGGCATGACACGAGCAGCAAGCTGGAACACATCACGCCTGACAGTGGGCCAATAGAAATTATTTAACAAGCAAGTAAGAGTCTGCTTAACGCCTGAATGACCAGCATAGGGGCTCTCGTGCTCCGACCACAACACCTCCCGCCAAAAACTAGTGGGTACTGCAATTTGTCTGCAAACTCACCAGTTCAGTCAGCTGGGTAGCCTGTGGGCTGCCAGTTGCTCAATGAAATATCTTGCTCAGTAAACTCCTTGCTCTCCTCAGCTGTTACAGCTCACTTCCACAGCGAAGCCGGCGTGGGATCCTAGCTTTGCTGTCAGATCAAAATCTCCTTGGAAAACTGTGGAGCACATTCCACCTGAAAGGAGGAAGTACTAAGGCCTTTATCAGTGAACCCTTCCTTGCTCACAGCTTGAGCAAAAATGATGTCATTCAGTCTAATGTGGGCTTATGCTCTGCACTAGACGGGCGTCCTCACCAGACTGAACCGGCACCTTCCATGCCAGCCACAGGTTACCATACACTCAGAGAACAACTCAGGGTGCTCATGTTCCAGTCCCTGTGTTTCAGGCACCTCAAGCAGAGGAAAAACAGCCACCCGTGTCACACAAGCTAGCGATCTTGCCAGATAATTGCCCAACAGCAGGCTAATGCCCTGCACAAGCAATGTCGGCGCCACACCGACAGTCACTGACCCAGTCACTTCATTAAAGTTCAGATGCTTGGTATTTAACAGCACAGACTCAAACTGCTCCTCCAGACTTTTGATCAGTGCGCACCGATGTGAAACTTCAGCAGGCAACTTCATCACCCCTTATAGTGGGAGAGACTGTGTGCACCTGTGTCACACTATAGGCTCTTCCTCCTGCTAACATGACTGATAACTGCTTGAAGGTGACAAAAGAACCTCATCAGGACGAGTACTGGTCAGTCCACCTTCAGTCTGGGTCAAAGATGCTACCAGTGCCATCATCTTGACCTTGCTTATCAGCTGGCCATCCTGGGGACACTAACTTCACGTGACACAGCCATTGATAACCATGACAAGCATTGTTGCGGTCCTTCTGGAGCTGAGGTTTAATATGACTTTATTTCTTGCAGTGATAACAAAGAATAGGGGGAAGTAACCCATCCCACTCCAAAACCTGCTGCTGAGCACCAGATCCCTTACCCCCAACAGAGTTGCCCTTACCTGACAGCTCCTGACCACAGCCATGGAAATGGCAGCCCCCACCATGCCCCCCTAGACCTGCAGACCCACCATGGATGACCTCATAAGTGTCAGCTGCCTGGGCAGCATCCAGCAATGTAGTGACACCCTGTTCACAAAGATAAATTCCAACTGCCTAGGAAAGACTTCTTGTACTGCTCCTGAAGCAGCAGCTCTTTCAGTTGGACAAACTTAAATGTTTCTGTAGCTTTGAGCCAATGCTCACAAACCACAACCAACCTCTGGGACAAGCCCAGATATGACCCACTAGCACCATGTTTCTCAGTCCCAAAATGCTGCTAGCAGGCCTCTGGGACAGTGCTGTATGTCATCACAACTGCTGTTGTCAAGGAGTCATATACAAACCCCATCTGAGGGTCTAAGGCTGCAAAAACGTCCGGTGCCTTGCCCTCTAAGATGCTCTGCACAAGTAGAGGCCAGTAGGCTTCTGGCCAGTTGTACTCCTAAGCAACAACCTGAACTGCATCAAAAAAATGTGTCATCAACCACAACGGATAACTGAGAAATAGTGGAGCGCGCATCAAAATGAGCCTTCACAAGAGAAACCCTCTGAGAAGCCCTTCTTTAGTCCTCCTCAAACTGGGCACATGCTCCCTGGCCTCATGTTCTATTCTGTTTGCAGAAGCCTCTTTTCCCTCACCTTCGGTCTTCATTAGCCCATACCTTTTGCAACTCAAGTGTGGCAATAAAGGGTTTCACTAGAATAGGCTTCAGAATTCCCCGTGGCATGTCTACCTCTTGCTCTATTGCTAGCTGCAAAAACTGATCTTAGAGAGATGTCTGAGCTTTCGGTGGGAGGAGAGTGCCATGTCTACCACAAACTGCCCCTCAGCTCCCTGACTGTAGCATGACTTCTTGAACTAGACCTCAAAGCCATGCACAGGAAGGAGAAAACCCAAAATACATATAAAAGCGCATGACGAAAATGTGGAAGGGAGCAAAGATAAAGCACTGGAGAGAACTGTGGTCTTTACAAAGCTGAGATAGAAATGTGTTTCACCAACTCTCTATAGTCAAACAGCTACAGGGCTACAGGGTTAGCTCACTCTGTTAAGGCGCCATTGCGGAGCTATAGTGACCACCACGACCTGGGTTTAAAGCTCGGTCACGCCAGCCGGCAGTGGCCAGTAGCCTTTCCAGAGCAGCGCACGATCGGCTTTGTGCTGGAGGGAAATAAATTGGGAGAGACTGCCGGTTTGGGGTTGTAGAATAGCAGCTTTGTTCGTTGCTCAAGTGCCTCCTTTTAGCCCGCCAGGCGCCTGTCAGTAAGATTCTAAGCTTGCACAAGTTCGGATATCCTCTACCCTTGTTCTGAATTTGCGAAGTTTCAATCTATGAGTGTAAAAAAAAGCAGCGGATGACAGGCACATGCTTCGGAGAAGAACCGCAAACTGTCTTGCTCTCCTGAGATGGCAACATGGGTCGCATACGAGCAAGCTTGTGTTACATAGTTCGCTAATGGGGCATTCCACATTCGGGTGGGATTGGAGATGCCCAAAAAAAATAAAAAATAGGCATGCTACACCCAGCTCTCAAACACTTGCTGAGGACCACAAACGATTCAGAAATCACTGAACCAAATGCCTCCCAATGACATTGGCAAATTAACAGCGGCCAAAGAGGACATAACACATCCCTTAACCCAAAGTTCCACCGAGCGAATCTGTTATAATGAGTTTGTGTTCTGTGCTCTGTGTGGCTTCATAGCCCACAGAGAGAATTTCATAAGCAGAGTATTATGCCTGACTGAGTTGAATTACGTTTGGTCATTTTCTACTGATTTTATGCTTTCACAATGGGTATGTTGGCTACATTATTAAACGATTTCTGTTCGGTCTATTTTGAATGTTTTTATTGTTGTTATTTCCTACTTCATTGAGTTGTTGCCTTCAGACAAAGTGAGAAGTCCAGGGAATGGCATGGATCAAAGATTTCTTGCCTCAAGCCACTGGCTATGACGTAATGTTGATGTTCTGTTGTGAAATATAATCCAGTGCCTGCACAGGGTGTTTTTTTTTCATGAAAACTGGGAGGATTCTCTTTGCTGATTCTGTGTCTGATTCCGCCTTGGCTCACCTACCTTGTGCAGCTTGACGCGGCTAGTCCATGGCTTCCATAGAAACTAGATTACGCGTGGTATGTTCAGCCATTTCTGGGACACATCTGAAATGCCGTATGGCACTTCTGGTGGAATTGCAAGCAATGTCCGCTTCAGCTCGAGCGACCACACTGCAGCCGGAACGTGGGGCACATGCACCTGGTGGAATTTAGCCTTTACAGGCATGCACTGGCAAAAACAACGACTGTGAAAACATTAAAGCCTATGCATACCCTTACCTCTCCAACAACTTCTCAAACTGAGTTAGCCAAATTGATAACACATATATGGAAGCAGTTCCAAGTGGTTATACGCACATCCAAGAGGACTTCTTTTGTACCATGTCGAAGGCCACATCGGCCGAAACTGTTGTACAATAAATTATTGTGACCTGATTTAACAGTGTGCGGACATTTCATTTCCAGTTTTAACTAGGGCTGTCAGAATGAGCCTAAAATGCCGTTCGAATATTCACGACAATTAACCACATGATGTCGATATAATATCGTATATTTTACTTTCTGTATTTCCCACACAAAATAACGACATACCATACTAACATAAGATACATCGACATAAACATATATTTGATGGATAATAAGCACAGATTAAGACTTGGAGTTTCCTATGTCTGTAAAAAGCCCCGATACAGTGAGTCTGAGCTCAGGACGCATTGCAGAGCTTATGAAATAACAACACACCAGGCTCATCCAAGTTCGAAGAAGATGCCAACTGTTCAGTTTTATTCCGTGAGACAGTAATTACTGTAATTAATTACAGTACAGTACACAACATCATTAGCTCCCTCACCCCAGTAAAATCCAAAACTATTGTCCGCAAACGAAACTGCATTTCAGAAAACACATTTTCTCTTCTCCGGTTTTTAACATTACACAAGAAAAACCAACGCATGCTGCAGGAATGGTAGGCTAACTCGAACTTGCATATAGTTTGCGAACAACTTTCGCTCGGTCCTCAGTCTTACCGTCGTCGACTGACCAAAACCCAAAGTATTTCCAAACGGTGCTTTTTAGGTTCTTCGGGGTGTAAACCGGTTATTTTCTGAACAGTTGCGGCTCGTGAACTGGCGATAGGGGAAGCCCAAACCCATCCCTTAAAAATAATGATTGGTCATGACCTGTTTTCAATCATTCATTTAAATTACTATTACAGAAACTCCGAAAACTCTCAATATTATCACGTGCGGTCAGTTTTCATAAATAATGCATACCTATGAACAGTTTTGAGTGGCATGTTTACGTTCCCTGGCTGAAGTCAGCAATTATTCAATCAACCCATACGTAAGAGATTCTCGCGCGGAATTGAAGTCCTTGTGCATCGGTTTATCAGTTTCACATGCGTTGCGGTGATTATGACTCCGGACGTCTTACGCTTTTCTTTACTCAGGGGTTTGAAGAAATGGAATTGCATAAAAATGTTTCAGATTATCTATTTAGATTTAAACAATTTAAACGATAATGAAACACATGCATTGCTTCCAAGCCCTGAGTAAAGAAAAGCGTGAGAGGTCTAGAGTCATAATCACCGTAACACGTGAAACTGATAAACCTCCACGCACAAGGACTTCAGTTCCGTGCGAGAATCTCTTACATATGCGTTGATTGAAGCAGGGGAACGTAAACATGCCACGCAAAACTCACGGCGAATGCTGGCTGTCAAACCTGCATGCACTGCACACGCCCGGCACAAAGATGTAGCAGTTTCGACAGTGAGCTGTCTCTGCATTATAGCGCGTTGGTAGCCACCCGCTATACACTGCACACACTGACAGTGGGTTACTTATCTTGACGTGACTTTTTAAAATATTCGATAATTAATTTTTACGTTCAGTGGTTCGTTTTATTGATTGAAAATTGATATGTATTTGAATATGGAATATTCATGACAGCCCTAGTTTTAACACATATGGAACACACGTGTCATCTTTCAAAGGCAAATTTGCATTTTTGTAGTTGACTCTCGCTGTAACTACCCCCCAAGAGAGGCTAGCTTCTGCACGCTTGGTAAGCATGTAGCCAAAATCAAATACTTTTCAATCACCAACCAAACGACCAGCTATTTTGTAGGTATAATTAACCTGACAATAATTCCTTACCTTTTTGTTCTCTTAGAAAAACTGCAAACCGTCAGCAAGTACAACCAACCTCTGAAAGCAACACAGGTTATACAAAATTGGCAACTCACCAAGCACTGTGAGCTCCTCAGCGTCCGGAAGAGCCGCAGTGACAATCGAAACGTAAATACCGCAATTAATATATCTAGCCAGCATATACATTTATTCAAGCTATCATACCAAGCCAGCAAAACTCATCACTTTCACTGGAGAACATTGGCAATACATGCCTTCTAACACACTGAACTTGTGCTTTATTCCTGATTGGAGTGATATAACAGATAACTGAAATATCTTGCAAGATGATAGCAAATAAGCGTTCAAACCAATGATGTTATCCAAGTTGGACGAAACTATGTAAAACAAAGATCACCCTACTGTTTGGTCGATAACATATTTTCATGCCTTTGTAAAGGGAAATGTATGCTCTGGTAATTTATGTGCCAGTTCATCCATCACAAATGGCATATTTTTCACCTTCGCCTGGTTTGGTTGTTTCCTGCTCTTTTATAAAAGCATTTGATCAGCGCAAAAGGAGGTGTATCAATCCATAATGCTGGCACTGTGCAGTTTTTGTCACAGACGACCTTTGTGTTTTGTCACACCCAAACGGTGAACACAGATGCTGTCGCTGTATTGTGAGTTCATGGGACTCAATCACACCTAGCAGAATTGTTTGCAAATAGAGGCATGTAGTTCTGTTCCATTTTCATTTTCGTTATGAACCCCATAAAAATGCCTTTAAAATTCTGGTTGAGTCTGATGGGAAGGGGAGAATGCAGGGGTATTTTTATGCCTGTGAATATTTACTCTGTGTGGGGGAAATAAAAATAATTAACGTCAGTCTTAATACCATGAGTGCCGTTTGTGTACAGTTTAAATTGCCCTCATATTTTCATTCAAAACACATTACCTGGTGAACTGCCCTCAAACCCCTGAAACTCCTCCCCACGTGGGGGTGCGGTTCTCGGAGGACCAAAGAAGGCGGTGGTAATGCAAGTTTGGTGCTTATTCTTCAGCCGACCAAATTGCCTGTTCGCTATGGCATGAACGCACTCCTTTTAAAGGGAATGACATTGGCTAATCTGATTGATCCAAATGAAACCACACCATCACCACACCCACAGGTTATTAATTTGCCTTGATCCAATAAATTTGTCTGTAATCAACGGCGCCACAGCTACGCTATTGCCTCCTGTCACAAAATTATCGGAATTGAGTTAGACGCCCAGTTTTTATCTGTGATACCATTAGCACTTCCGTTTGCCAACTGTGTTTAAGTTGTCAAAATAGGGCCCAAAATATCTTGTCTTCATGCATTCAATATCTTGTCTGTCTGCAATGAAATCCAAGTCAAGGGTAAATTTGTAGATCACTGCTTTTTGCCTTTATGCACATTTTCTATTATGTCCAAACTTTTTCCAAATTGGGGTTTGCAGCTTTTTGGACTTTTAATTGATTTGATTCTTGTTTAACAGCCTGTTGGTTCATTCCTTGTCTGAATGTTCTACTGATGTATAGCCAAAGGACAGGAAACTCCCAGCCCATTTTATTCCCTCTCACGCTCAACCAGTTACGCCCTCTACTCCATCCGCACCTGTGGAGCACCAAATCTACTACAACTTGGAGCTCCAAAGGGGACGAATATCCTACTGAGCCCCGCACCCCCACCTGCTAAGGATTGCTTAAGTCAGTGGCTGAGGGCATAAACATGGTAATTTTACAGTGCAGGAGTTTCATTGCCATTCACTTGAGTGATAGCCTGAGCTTGAAAGTCCTGGGGTCTCAAACTTAAAGTCCAGCCGTCTATTCCTTCCTCCCATGAATTCAGCTAACTGATTTTAGGGATTAGGTCTACCTCCTCCCTGAAGAATTGAGTCAATGATCTTCCCAGAACTAAATACCGGGGAAATGTTCCGAACCTGGATTTTGCTTCTCTGGTGATGGTTGAGCCGGCTTTGCAAGCAAGACTCTGGGTTACCTAATCTCAAGCTTTCCTGCCTTGCCTTTGATTTCCGCATGGGCATATCTCTCGGGGAAAGGAAGTATCGATGGTGGGGGGGGGCAGATTTGGCCTGTTGCTCACTCCAGAGGAATGCTGGGCGTTGAGGGTTATTGCCTCTCTCTCATTTTATTCATTTCTCTGTAGAAAACAGAAGGGGAGGAACATGTAAAACAAGCACTGGAAGACAAGAGGCAGTAATTAGCACTACTCCTGTGAATGCAGGGAAAATTAGAACAATCACGACGCCGTATATCATCATCGTTTTGAAGAGAACGCTGATTATGATGAGTTCACTGGGAAGTGCTGTTTTGCTTTTCATATGTTTCAAAATGGATTCTGCGGCTCCACTAGCGGCTGAGAGGCTCAGTAAATAGTTCCTGAGGTTACACGTGGGATCATATTGCATCTCAGCGTGATCATTGGCAATTAGTCACTTAGCATTACAACGCACTAAATGTTTGAAAGTTGACGTCCTTTGCTGCTCAAATGGTACCTCACGGCATTACAAAATTGGATGGAACTTGACTGTTGTCAGTCGAGAAAAAAGTAAATCCCTGCAGGTCCCGCCACTCCATGTATTTTCTTTTTCTTTTTTTTTTTTTGAATGGCTTTGTAAATTGTTTGCCAGTTGCTGTTTTTTTGGTCCAATGAGGGTACATATCACTTATACTCATTATGTGCTAAGTGTTCTGCAAAGTGTTCTAAAAGCTGGT
The DNA here is from genome assembly GCA_029692085.1 of Gymnothorax javanicus. Classification (NCBI taxonomy): domain Eukaryota; kingdom Metazoa; phylum Chordata; class Actinopteri; order Anguilliformes; family Muraenidae; genus Gymnothorax; species Gymnothorax javanicus. The sequence continues at coordinate 132,786,088 of CM056195.1, read as the reverse complement.
GTATTTAATAGCGTGTTGCTTTAGCCCTCCATTGTTACAGAGAAAAAGTCCTAATTTAGCTGCATTAAAAATACATCTTCCGTCAAGTGCGTGGTTTTGGCGCGCATCTAAACTGTGACCACCTGCTTTAAAAGCAGAGAAAGGTCAACTGAGGTAATGTGTTGATCGAATTTTTTTAGAGAGCAGCTGTGAAGTTTCCTATCAAAACATGTCAAAATCGAGCCACAGGTGAACCAGCTATCTTGCTTCAGATGTTTTCGTCAAGAGAGGACCAATTCCCACACTTCGTCTGCTTTTAACGAGGTTCTCCTGCTCTGATACACCTCTGCCTAAACACTAAGGACAGCTCAAGCAAAGCCTCCCTATGTTTTGCTTCAAAATCAATGCTGGAAAAAGTAAATTGGTGCTGGTATTTTGTATTATTTATTTCATATCGGTGGATTCCTGCTCTGCTTTACAGATGCAGAACTTGCATAGAATATACACTCAACAGACACTCAACGTGTCCGTTAGCACCCGATGCAAGCAATAAACGGTATGTAAATTTGGCCTTCTTCAAAGTAACCCAGGTCCTTACAATTGTTCATTTTTCCTGCTTCTTTCACATGAACTTCACAGAGTGACTGTTCATTTGCTGCCTAATATATCCCACCCCTTGACATGTGCCATTTTAATGAGCTGACTGATGTTATTCGCTTCACCTATCAGTGGTTTTAATGTTGTGGCTGAATTACCTGGGGAAGCGATGACACCAGGGCGTACTATGGGGAGAAGCCAAGCTGGCGAATGTAGTTTGATGCTCTGGGCAATATTCTGCAGGGAAACTTTGAGTACTGGCTTGCATGTAGATGTTACTTTGCTACATACCACCTTCCTAATGCTAGATTCACACTGGCGCAAAACATGACGGATCGGTCTCATGTTTTTGTTAGCGTATTTTTCACAGAAAAATGGTGTAAAAATGTATACAAGGCCGCCAATGTGAAGGTCCCACATAGTTGATATCTGCCATCAATACGCAGAAGAGAGGGCCTCAGCGTGGATTTACCTGAATCAGCGTCCTACAACGGAGTTCAACCAAGCGCTGTGAAACCTAACTTTTTATAACTTTGCATAATGGAAGACAGCGGAATGCCAATCCGTTGATCAAGTCTTGGTCAGTTCAAAACTTTTTGGACAGAAAATTTGCATCCCCGATATGCCATGTTTTCATGACTTTTGGTTGACGCAGTCCTACTCAGATGAGCTGAGGATGACTTTTCTCTGCGCAAAAGCCCAAAATCGTTCCGTCGCGATGCGTTGACCCCTTTTCTGTGGGAAAACACTGCTGCAGACCTGGGTGGCCCCTTCACAGCAATGGTATTTCTTGATGGCAATGGCCTGTCTCAGCAGGATAATGCACCCTGTCACACTGCAGAATAGTTCTTGAATGGTTTGAGAAAAATGACAAAAAAGTTTAAGGTGTTGACTTGACCTCCAAACTCCCCAGATCTCAATCCAATCGAGCACTTATGGGATTTGCTGGGAAAAGAGGAGTCTGATCCGTTGAGGCCCCACCTCACAACTCACAGGCTTTAAAGGATATTTAAAGGATATGCTGCTCAAGTCTTGGTGCCAGATACCATAGGACACCTCCAGTGGTGTTGTGGAGTCCATGTCTAAATGAGTCAGAGCTGTTCTGGGGGCAGGAGAAGGACCTCCACAATATGAGGCTGGTTATTTTAATGTCATGGCGGCATTGGTGTGAAGTTTTTTTTGCATTGGCTGTACAACATAATTAATGATTCTGCTGTGCACCCTACATGAAAAACCGAGCAACGAACTTGCAAAATCAGATGAATGCTCACTGACCAGGTGGAAGGATTCACGTCCAAAGTTTTAATAATATCAGCACTGCAGATGGCAAAGCAAGGACTCTCAGGACTATTTCCAGCAAAATCCAGGGCCTGATTTTTTTGGCCGCAGTCACTCAGCTGAATTTGAAGTGTTGCTAAGGAACCAATTGAGAACCAAACTATAAACTCTGCTGTGCCCTTTGAGGGCTTTTGCCTGCAGCGCCTCTTCAGTCGACATTGTTAGCAGAGCCCACATTTTCTCTGTGGGGTTTGCATCAGCTGCAGCATCACTGTATCTTTGTATCTCACGTACATCAGTGCCTTGTAATCAGCAGTCCGTGCTACAACAGGCAGCTCGAATGGGCCGTTATCAATGTGTCTGACACGTTTAGATTGGCTCCCCTTCGTCCTTTTAACAAGCAGCCTGTTGGCTTTTATTAACACATGGGCACTTGTTTCTCAAAACAAGCCCACTCTTTGATGAGTTTGTTTACAGTCTTCTCAGACAAAGCTTAGCACAGTCATTAAGCTGGAGCGCAAGTCTCTCTTCTTCTCTGGTTGTATCATTGTGTGCTCATGCATGTCCATTTTCTCATGGTAAATTTATGGTTCTTATGAAGCCCACATGGTAAAGTAATGATCATACTTTATTGAGCTGCCTTAAGGAAATTGTCCTGTCATGAATACTGTTCATGTTTCGCATCGATTGCTTTAAAGGGCAGCGAATAAATGGCAGTAATGTAACAGTAGTATTTTATATTCTACTTTGTAATACATGAGCCTTGGTGAAATGTATAGGACTGTAAATATCCTGCTCTTATGGTCCTAGGGTGCAAACTTAGCCTACAGAGCACGCCAAATGTAAAACTGTATTCTAAAAAAATTTCATTTTTCCTGATTAAATAATCATCAGGAGTAATAAAATGCTCTCGTCCAAAGAGACTTATATGTACAAGATAATTTCAGTGATTGCAATTAAATCTGTAGGTTTTAAATTTGTAAATCGGAAAATCACAGATGCAGAGGGGATTAGGATTTAAAAAGACACTTCAAAGTAATTTTTAACTTTAAATGAAGTGTGTACTGACTAAATATTGAGTAGAATGAAAATTCAGAGACAGTCCAAACCTGACCTCAAAGCTCACAAACTTTTCTTTATAAAGTCACAGAATGTAAGGGAGGAGGCAAGCTTCATGTTTAGAAACAATGCTCTATGAATTCACGTCTGAACTTAAGGGGTGATCTGGGGTTAAATAGGCAAAATTTGATTATTTTTCCCAAAATTTTTTTTTGAATAAAAACATTCTATAATAACCGACATTTAATAATCACTAATTGCTACAAGGATTAAACAGAACGTGTTGCTGAATACCCCTCGGCCCGGACACGATTTCCTGCCTCAACGTCACAGCGTTAAGGTCAAAGGTCAAATCCAGCAAAAAAGGTGACGTTGCACATCTATGTGTCACAGTGAGTTACCATACCAAATTTGGTGAAGCTGCAATCAGTAGTTGCTGAGTACTGACCCATATAAGATTTTCTGCCTCAAGGTCACAGCGCAAAGGTCAAAGGTGAAATCCAGCAAAAAAACAGGACATTGCACATATGTGTGTGATAATGAGTTACCATACCAAATTTGGTGAAGCTGCGAGAATTAGATGCCGAGTACTGACCCGGACAAGATTTCCACAGTCAAGGGAACAGAGCTAAGGTCAAAGGTCAAATCCAGCAAAAAACCTGGCATTGCACATCTATGGGTCATAGTGAGTTACCATGCCAAATTTGGTGAAGCTGCGAGAATTAATTGCTGAGTACTGACCCGGACAAGATTTCCAGGGTGAAGGTCACAGAGCTAAGGTCAAAGGTCAAATCCAGCAAAAAACCTGACGATGCACATCTATGGGTCATAGTGAGTTACCATGCCAAATTTGGTGAAGCTGCGATGATTAGTTGCCGAGTACTGACCCGGGCAAGATTTCCAGGGTCAAGGTCACAGCGCTAAGATGAAAGGTCAAATCCAGCAAAAAATTTGATTTTGCACATCTGTGGGTCATAGTGAGTTACCATACCAAATTTGGTGAAGCTGTGATCATTAGTTGCTGAGTACTGGCCCGGAAAATGTCACCCGGACAAGATTTCCAGGGTCAAGGTCACAGCGCTAAGGTCAACGGTGAAATCCAGCAAAAAACCTAACGTTGCACATCTATGGGTCATAGTGAGTTACCATACCAAATTTGGTGAAGCTGCGATAATTAGTTTCCCAGTACTGACCCAGACAAGATTTCCAGGCTGAAGGTCACAGCGCTAAGGTCAAAGGTCAAATCCAGCAAAAAACCTGACCTTGCATATCTATGGGTCATACTGAGTTACCATACCAAATTTGATGAAGCTGCGAGCATTACTTGCCGAGTACTGGCCCGGACAAAATCATGGGACGGACGACAGACGGACACGCAGGTGACGACAATACCCCTCCGGGCCGGAGTCGGCCGAGGGGTAAAAACTGAATTTTGCCATAAAATCATGATTTAAAAGCAACTGTGATGATGAAATTTATGCTTTTCACTCTAGGAAAGTGATAAACCTTTGAATAATAAGATAATACAGTCTGAAAAATGGGTAAAAGCCACAGAGTAAGACTCAACTTTTCAATGCGATCTAATGCATTTTCCATTGATTTCCTAAGGTATTACTTTTTCCACGTTTCTCATGTTTGTGGCAGCCATAACTTTTTTATTTATCATTGAAAATCAATGAAATTTGGGCTGCAGGTACTTTACTTCATTAGAAATGCAGTGACATAGGGAAATTTTGCCTATCTGTTACATACTTTGAATATTTTGAGTATTCGTCAGATTCTGCACAAAATAATTTCAAAATTTGAGTATAATGCCCCAAAATCACAAAACTGATAAATTGGGCAAAGAATGGCTATGTTATTGCATTTGGATAAGCAATGGCTTTTAAATGATGAAAGAAAAACTTAATTCTATCATAGAGTTAAAGAGGAATTGGTGCCAGAAGTTTTCTGCATATTTAATAAGCTTGCTCGGTTACCATGGCAACCGCATAAACAGAAAAATGCCAACTTGTATCTTTTTTGGTGGTTATTACATATACCTCTTTAGATTAATTCTGAGTTGTTTCCTGGTGTCATTTTTCATTTAACACCAGATCACCCCTTAAAGGGGTGAAAACCCAAACACAAGCAAGATATATTTGCATAGCTTTTTATATACTAAGTTGCACCATACTTGTATCCAGAACTTACTTGTTAGATTGAAAGCATTATAACTTAGTCTTCTTGAAGTGTGGAACGGCAAATTCTTGACCTTTGGGCGCCCTGGTGACTCATCGGTCCAAGCGCATGCACCATAAAGGCTGTGGCCTTCCTGCAGCGACTCGGTTCGATTCCGGCTCAGGACATTTGCCGCATGTCTTCCCCATTCTTCTCCCCGACTTTCCTGTCTCTCTTTACAGTGTGACCTTCAAATAAAGGAGAAAATCCCAAAAAAAAAATCTTTTAAAAAAAAAAAAAAATTTCTTGACATTTGGCATGCAAAAACAATGGCTTTAGTATCCATGAATAGCACTGCAAGATGAATTCTTGCGTAAACCAGTTCTGTAATTGCTGTATTAAGATATAGATCTGAGGCACATTTTCTGCTTGTGATGGAGAAGTTTTATAAAAATTATGTAGTATGGCCCATCCTCTTGGCCCTAAGGATCTCTGCAGAGTAATCACTTTTTTTTACAATGAGTTGAAACTGAACTCCATTGGGCAACATTATCAGCAATTATGCTCAGCCCTGGAGAGCTGTTGGGTACTGGCGCGGTCCAGATTTGAATCTGCATCGTGAGGAACAGGACTGCACTGAGAGCAGGTGCTTTAGCCGGACTCCCCATTCTGCCGCCCTCAGGACAATTACAATGGTGATGATCGCAGACCTACCACTTACTGGCTTCTTCCCAGAGGTTCCAAATTTGATCCGTATCACTAATTAAAAACATGGGTTTAATGAAGTTATAGGGTCATGTCCCATTTTGTAGAACATCCCAAGGTGCTCATAGTCGATTTGCCTTTCCAGCAACTCTTCATTATTTAAGCTTTTCCACACAGCGCCAAAAATATTTGACCTGATAAGGATGAAAACACTCCGGGTAGGAAAAATAAGCTGATTGATACTTGTTGTTTTGCATTTTTAATGAGCCGCGCTAAATAAGTTAAGGATTAATCAATGATTAAGTAAAGATTGTAACTCACATGCTATTATTAACAGCCCTGAATGTGTTGAATGATTTCCAAATTGACATTAATAGCCTGCAGCCTCTTAATTACTTAAATTGTCTTGTGGTTCCTTGCATTTTCTCTGTTGTCAGAACAACTGTGTGGCCTCTTAAGAGCGCATAATTATTTTCACCATGAGTGCTCTTTAACTGAACACACCATCGCATGCCCACTTACGCTTTCATCGATCTTCAATAATGATATGCTCCCAAGTTTGTCAATATTTAAAAAGCACTCTGTCCCCCGGAAAACATAGACAGCTGAGCTGATAAATGTCATAGCCTGGTGATATTTATCTTTTATAAATAGCAAACTGCCGTGATGTTGAGGTGTATAGATCCATTTAGAAAAGGGAATGAATTCAGACCTACATTTTACCTGGCCTGGGTAAATTATATAGGGTGTTTATTACAAGCTGTGTTTTCATTTTGTATTGTAGTGTATGTTACTTTCTATTGTATGTCATTACTTTTGTATAGTAGTATGACTAATTCTCTTTTTAATTGTGGCACCATCAACCTGCCTAGGGACAACAGATGTAGATTAGCCGTAGGCTACAATCTGGCATATTTACATGAAGGTGTTCATTAATATGCACTGTCCCTACTTTCTTAAATAAATAAATAAATAAAATTTGTCTTTCTCTCCAAGCTCTGGGAAGTGTTAGGCATGTGTTTGAAAAATGTTTAGTTTTTGGGCAGATTCATTTGAAATCTGCACAGTTTTTGGAAGACTTGTTTTAAGTCCTTGTGGTTTTGGCACAGTTAGATTTATATAAAGTTTTGTTGAGCATTTTGGCATCAATGTTTTTTAGTTTATTTCAGACAGACATGCCTGAATATGTCGCATTGATAGATGATGGACTCTACTGCTTATGTCTTTGGAGAGCCTGATTTTCTTGAGATTAGTTTTTTATCTTAGAGGGGGTGTATGTTTGATGCTGTCTCATGGGAACTGAGTTCAGAAAGCCCGAGAGATGATGGTGGTGGTGTGGTGGTGGTGGGGGGGGCGGGCGGGAAAAAAAACCTGATACACAATGCAAACCGTTCCCTCTTTTCTCCTTTTAACCTTCCCTGCTTGCTTCTACATCTACGTCTCACCTCCCCTCCCTATCCTCGCATTTTTTACTCTTCCCTGTCATATTCTATTTCCCTGCATCCCTGTCTCCTCGCTAAACCATGAGTCATCAACCCAAGCAATGCATTATGGGCCTCCAGGCCCAGCACTCACAGGGCCAGTGAAAGCTCCCCAGGCATAGCTGTTAGCAGGTCTGACCCTTTGTTTAAGGTAGCCCCCTTACTAAACCACTGCCAGTTAGCCTCTGACTCCCAACGCTACCTTATTAAATCTGACATGGAAGCATATTGTTGCTTCAAGAGCTTAGGTTGACATTAGTTGTCCAAAAAATAAGCTGCCGTGTGGAGAGAATTTTCACATGCTGCACCGTACCCATCAGTTGTGCGAGGAGATGTTTTGCAACAACTGCCACTGTATGACAGAGCTCTGATGCTCGCATCGTGAAGTGGACCCTCGGAAGTGCGTCTCGTCTGCATCTCAATGGAGCTTCTCTTCTGCGCGTTTCTCGCTCTCTGCCTCCTAGCTGATAAAAAGACCACTCTGTTATGAGAGACAGGACGATTGGCTGCACTGTTGACGTATAACCTTCTCAGCAATTTCTGTCAAGCCCGGCATGAAAGCTGTTGCTTTCAGAGGCTCGCGTCTATAAAAAAAAAAAAGCTCTGTTTTGAAGTGTCACCATAACATCTTCACGCGTTACATTGAAAGACTCGCCATTCACAATCTCCTCTTTCAAGCGTAGGAGTTTCTCCACTTGAGTAATGCAATGAACTGGTGAATAAGCACTCTAGTCTGCTTTCACAATTAAAAGGATAAAGCTTGACTTCGGTAATATGAGGGATTTCCATTAATTTTATTTATTCATGTTTTTGATAGGGCACTGGGATGGTAGCCATAAGTGAGAGGCATTTGTGGTGAAACATTACAGTAGTTACTCTAAGTGCAGAGTGCATTTGCCTCCCCACAGTTAGCCTGTGCTTTTGCCATTTTCTCAAGTGGGGAGGCATGTCGGCCTCTTCTGAACACGATCATTACAGCTTGGATTCCCAGTATTGACTCGCAGGTTTGCATTAGCTTATTACTGTTGTTTCTGCTCGTGTTTTTGAAGTAGGTTCTGGCTTTTTTTTTTGATAGCAGGGCTCTCATAATACCAGAAATCTCATATTGGAGTTTGGAGAGAAAAAAAATATATGATGCAGGAGGCAATGCGAGACTGTCAATGTTTATGTGAAGTGGAGAGCATAGAAAATGCTAGAATGTCTTATGTAAGGGTCATATCAGGGACAAGATACAGTTGCAGTTACAGCACTAATGAAAGTCATTTTATTTCAGCAAAAAAATAGAAAAGTGAACTTGTCGGTTTTTCCTTTATCTGCCCGCAGGCGCGTTCATTAACACAGGATACCTCAGATCTGGGGGGTACTGAGGCTCGGTAAGGCGCTCCAAGGCAAGGTGTTAAATCAGGTGGTCAAACGCCTGCTTTAAACGTAAATTCCACTCCTGCCGTCGCTCTCCTGGAGCAGGACGCCACGGGCGTCGAATAGAAACCAACCTTTCCTGTCTCTCGGTCAATGACTTGGGCTGCTCATTGGCCCAGTCATTGGTCTGCATTTTGTCAATCAGTCTGTGCTGCCCCTCCGCGCTGTAAACCCTGACAAGTGTGGTGAGCTCAAATGTTTTGGGGAAACCGATTACCTCAAAAAAATTGAGTATGCCAACATAACGATCTTGTGTTCACAGCACTTAAAAACGTAAAAAATAACTTTACCTTATTTTCTTTAAGTTCCTTCCACACTAGGGCTGGGCAATATGGACTAAAAGTCATATCTCGATAGTTTTCAGCTGAATGGCGATACTCGATATATATTGATATTTTTTTGGCCGTGAACCGGGTTTACAGTTCTAAGGCTATTTGACCATGACTTCCAGTGCGCATGCACAGTTATATCATTTTCGGAATTGGTTATATGTGTGCAGGACTAGGAAAAGGGGTCACTTGGGATTTTTTTCCATTGTGAGATTAATGGGGTATCTCAGTGATATCCCAGTGATAGTGATATCCCAGCACTACTGTACTGTCAATTTACCACACTTTGCTGTGCACAAATTCACCCAATTTTTTTCTGAAAATGAAAAACTTGGATCACTCTTTGATTTTGTTGGAAAATCTCAATTTTCATAAAATGACCCAAATGACCCCTTTTCCTAGTCCTGCACACATATCGGTAGGCTTGTTACTCTCATTTCTAGGTGAACATTGTTATTTAGCTTACTAGCTCCATTTGGTTATGGAGAGGTACTGAATGAATATTTGTGAATATAGTTTGTTTGCAAACGAGCCACCGGTAGTCAACTACTCGGTTTTCTGTGGATTTAAAATCCGCAGAAGTTCGTTCAAATGCGAATGAGTGGCGAAGTCATTGCGTAAGCTTTATGCAATAAGACGGCTGGCTATTTGCACTTGAGCTTATCAACTATAAACTCTTGAGCATATGCCTCAAACTCAGGCTAGGGCGCACGCCAGTTGCAGAACAGACACTTGCTAGGGGGAGGTGTGCGGTTCTCAACAGCTTTGTTTACTACTAAACAAATTTAATTTCCGTTTGCACCTTAGTGGTTGCAGATTCCCATTTATTTTATTTATTTTTTAAATTTTTATTTATTTAAGCAGGGGGCCTGACTGAGACCATGTCTCCTTTTCAGCAGGGCCCTGCATTACAAACAATTAAAATAACACAGTTTACAAGGACATTTGTAGTACCAAGAAGAAGAAAAGAAAAGAAAAAATAATAATACAATGCTATTATTAAAGGGAACACATTAATTAAAACAACAACAATTCTCTTGATAAAATGATTTGATCAAAGTTTTAAAATGTCCAAAAGGAACCAGTTCATTCAGTTTCAGATTAACTTTTAACTGATTCCAGGTGTGTGGGACATTATAATAAAAAGCTGTCTTACCAGGCTCTGTTCTTACACGAGGAACATTCAGACACAATGAGTCCTGTGACCGTGTCCCATGGCAACCCAGTCGCCGCGTAAGAAGACTAGCTAAATAAAGAGGGATTTTCAATAAAACACATTTATAAACAAATAAAAACCAGTGGTAGTCTCATCTAGCTTTCAATGACCCCCACCCTACTGACTTGTATAAGACACAATGGTGGGTGCGGAAGTCAAGACCTGTGATAAATCTTATAGCAGAATGATATATAGAATCTAAAGGTTTTTAAACAGAAGTAGATGCATTTCTATAAATCACATCACCATAATCAAGCATGGGGAGTATTACTGAGTGCACAATCTTCTTTTTACTTTTGAAATTGAAACAAGCCCTATTTCTGTATAAGAAGCTTATTTTACTCCTTATCTTTTTGGTTACATTTTCACTATGCTAGTAAAAAGTCAGCTTGTCATCCAGCCAAATTCCCAAGTATTTATAATGGTGGACAGTTTTAATTTGGCTAGCCTGCAGGGCACAAATATGAAAATCAAGGGGGTCCTTTTTCTAGCTTTGGTGAAAACCATGAACTTGGTTTTGTCCTCATTTAAGATGAGCTTCAACTCAATTAGAGATCTTTCAATAGAGTTAAAAATCATGCTGCAGATTAGATATGGCCTGCTGAACTGAAGAAGCAGTCGAGTAAATGATGATATCGTCAGCATAGAAATGCAATTTACAATGATCCAAAGATAAGCCAATATTATTAATATAGATAGTGAATAACAAAGGGCCAAGAATTGAACCTTGTGGAACTCCTCTGCTGATTGGAGCACTTTGAGACGGAATGTTTTCAAATGAAATATATTGAGTCCTATCCTCAAGATAGTTTTTAAACCAATTACAAGCAGATTTGTCAAGGCCAATGTCTGATAATCTTTTCAGAAGAAGGGCATGATCAACAGTATCAAATGCCTTAGACAGGTCAATGAAAAAGGCTGCACAATGCTGTCTGTTAGCTAGTGCTCTTACGATGTCATTTATAACTAAACAAGTAGCAGTTACAGTGCTATGCCCAGACCTGGAACCAGATTGGTGAGTATTCAAAATTCAATTTTCAGTTAAAAAAGATTGTAATTGAGAATTAACTAGGGACTCCAGAATCTTAGCCAGGCAAGACAACCTGGATATTGGACAGTAATTATTTATATTACTTGCATCTCCCCCTTTTAATAAAAGGAGAACATTAGCAGTTTTCCATACTTTTGGTATGTTGCTTGTCATAATAGACATATTAAATATATGAGTCAGAGGTTTGGCAATGAGTGAGGCAGAGAGTTTCAAAAGATATGGATCTATCAAGTCATCCCTTGTAGACTTATTCACATGAATTTCATTAAGAGCTTCAAGAACTTCCTCAGCTGAAATGCAACGTAAAGAAAATACAGTATTATTATTCAACAAATAAGAGGTTGTAGGACAGGTAGATAGATCAGAGGTTCACTGCTTATCATTAGTCTGTTCAGAGAAACTTGGGTCTGCTACTTTGTTCATCTCAAAAAGATAGCCTGCTGAGACAAAATGCTGATTAAAAGCATTACTTATTTCAACTTTACCAGATTCACATTTGCTATATCTGAGCATTGTGCTAATTCCATGACTCTGTCTCTCATTCGTGTTTGAACAAACGTTTACGGATTTTAAATCCACAGAAAACCGAGAAGTTAATCAACGGTAGCTCGTTTACAAACAAACTATATGTATATTTACTGACCAACCCCTCTTCTGCGGCACAAATTCGTCTCCATGTTGTCGCTGAGTGTAGGTGAGAGTAGAGGCGGAGGGGGAGGGGGGAGGGCTTGTGGTCAGAGAGCGAGGGAGGCAGAGCAGAAAGGTTGTGTGTGTGAGACAGGACACGGAGAGGGAGAGAAGAAATAGATGCGAACTTGCGGCCCATGTATTGTCATTTTAAAGCAAAATGAACTATATCGATACAAGCGATATTGTCCCGTGTTATATCTCGTTTAGAAATACATCGATATATATTAAAATATCCAGATATCGCCCAGCCCTATTCCACACAATGCAACTTAGTTGGCCTACACAACTTTTTTGAGGTAATAGGTTTCCACAAAACGTTTGAGTTCACCACACTATCAGGGTTTACAGTGCAGTTTGTCGCTGTATGAGCTGTGAGGGCTGTTGTCAGTATCACCCAGCGAACGTGCTTCCTGCCATGGCAAGTACTCCTTCCCTTCCCTTCCCCAACTCTCACTGCCCTCTGGTTCTGCAGCATTTCCCCAGTGAGGTATGAGTTCTGAACTGGGCCCGTTATGCTTTTAAGTACAGTTCTCATGGGAAAGGGGCATAGGAATTACACTGTTATTCACCGAGTGCAGGCTTTCATAGCCAAAACTTTTTTGTGTTTTTTGCTAAAATTGCTAAGGCAAAAAGCTGCTGCCGCACTGGTGTTTTTCATGGAGAAAGCAAGGATGTTCATGGCTGTGGAGCCAATGAGTGAACTGCCAAGTGTGTCTTGTGGTTTACTGCGTGTATAAAGGCCAGTCAGCTAGATAATTCGCTGTTTTTTTCTTTCTCTTTTTTCAAGGTAAAATATCCTGTTTTAATTTATTTTTTATGGTCATAACCTGAAGAGTTTGTTTGTGAAAAAGAGGACTCTCTCACTTGGTTCCAACTTTTCCTGAGGGAGCCACACTTGTAATAGCAATTTTATTCCACTAGATGACTGTCATGAGTACACTTTTATCACTAGTTCTTGTTTGATATTGTTGTGGCATGATTGCATTTTTTCAGAACTTGATTGATTGTTGAGGGAATTTTTTAGAAAAGTCAACTGCATTCCTCAAAACTTGTCCAAGCTACTGTTGTCTAAATGATGGCTTCAATACAAAAAAAGCTTACTTGCGCATCTGTGCAAAAGTGAACATAAACAAGCACGCTGTGCTTGTTTACTAACGTACAGGCAGTGAACAGATGAGCCTCATACCTACAGGGTTACGCCAGTCCAAATGAAGCGACATACCAGATGTCCTATAAACCCGTTTTACTGAGCTATCAATTATCCTACTTGGAAGTAATCAGCAAAGTTTCAATCATGCCAAGCAGGCCTCCTTAAAGAAACCATAAACCCTGCTGTGTAGGAGGAAGCCACGACAGGCTGACACTGTGTTTAAGTGACGGGTGACAGCGATCCCGTTTTGACTGTAACTCTGCCAAGCGAGCACCCAGCTTCTGCCTTCTGTTCTCCAGACTTCTTCCCGACCGCTGAATTCCCAGAATGAGGCCGTGTCTCTCTCCCGAGACAAATGGCTTTTGTGTCTTATCGGTGTTCCCCATAAGGTTAACAGAGCTTGTTTCAATTAAGGGAATCGTATTTACTGGGTGCGTCGACTCATAAGTCATCGTGATGGTTGATGGGCGATGGCCTCGAGATTGCAGGGGAAGTGATCCCGGGACAGGCTCGCTAAAGGGCGTTTTGTCGCGGCCGAGAATGTCTAATGTCAGTCCTTCCTGCGGGTTCTCATTTTCTGACGTAAAAATAGGAGCGCCCCCCCGGGGATTCAAGGCCTTCGGTCGGTGATGAATGGCGCGCTTTGAGGTAGTCGTGCAGCAGAGCTGCTCGGGGACCGCCATTGTAACCTATCGCCAACCTCCCAAGTGGCTCAATGGCGTCGTTTCAGTGAAATACTGTATCGGGTGTATTAGTGGATTGTTTGTAAGCTATTTAAGTCACTCTGGATTAGAGCATCTGCTAGGCAAATTAGTGTATGGATTCCTGCTTGTTCCTTTACTGTGTTTACTCCTGCATGTGCAGACATGCTCCCCACTTGTGTAGACCGAATTGATTAATTTCATATTGGTCTGCCAATCAGCGGTAATTATCTTCCTCTGCAAATGAGTGAGATATTAAATCCTTAAATCACTCCTCTTTTTAAATCGTTCTTTCATCTGCTTTGTTTACCTCTGTGGTACAGAGCGTGGAATTATAAGCCTGGGCCTGCAGCAAGGCCATACAATGCATCATGGGATTTTGTGGAAGTCTTAGAGCTGTGCAGTGAAATCAGAGACCATATAGTTGAACACAGACTCCGGTCTTCAGTGCTGCTACATCTGGTCCCTGTTTTGAAGTATCCTGTAACGGTCTCATCAGGAACAGAGGACATGCTGTGTGTGTGTGTGTGTGTGTGTGTGTGTGTGTGTGCATGCTTTCCTGTGTGTGTGTGTGTATGCTTGTGTGTGTGTGTGTGTGTGTGTGTGTGTGTGTGCATGCACGTGTGTGTGTGTGTGTGTGTGTGTGTGTGTGTGTGTGTGTGTGTGTGTGTGTGTGTGTATCTGTGTGTGTGAAACAAGATGGAAGGAGGGAGAGGGACACTGAGAGAGAGCAATCAGCAATAATGCTGAGCTTGCTATGTGCACAAGGTGAGATCATATACCCTTGCCTGTCATTTTTGTTTACATTTTATCCAGCATAAGTGGAATAACTAAATAATTCAGAGCTCCAATTAAAGGTCTTCCCGGGTCTTAAGCAGAGCCATTACGTCCATTGCCTTTAAATCCTCTGTGATTATAGTTGTGCGCATAGCAATCTACCCTGAAAAAAAGACTATGCAATATGTATCTCTTTGAAATTCAGGTCAAACCGAATTTAGCGTCACCTTCAAAGACTTACACCCTTTGTTTTAATTTCGAGCAGCTCCGCTTACTCAGACATGACATTTTGAAACTGCTACCCCAGCTTTTTTTCAGTCAAGTCGTGTATATGTGCGGCACTGTTCTATTGTCTCTTAGCTTGTAAAAATTTGACACGGACACATAAAATAGAAGTTTAAAATTTTATCATGTATTTTTATTTTTATGTTGAACGGTTTGCAGTGTGGACTGAGTGCTTGTAAAGAGGGCAAAATATTAGCATTCATCACTGCTAAACCAGGTCACATTCAAGTCCCGAGGCACCACACCAAAGACCCACCCAACCACCCACAGCAGCATCCCACTCTGGAGCATCTAATGCCAGTAGGGGGTCCCATGCCCTGTGGGTGTCCTATTTAGGGGCCAGAGATTCCCTCCCGGCCAAATATGAAGGCGCTCATCAAGGGTGCTGAGGCGTGCCTGTGCCTCCTGACCTATCCCAGATTTGTGTGTGTGTGTGGGGGGGGTTCTTCCTGAAGAGGGCCTGTCCCATCTCACGGACTGATTAAAAGCTGCGTCGGACCCTCGGGCGAGTCGTCTCTCGCCCCAGACCCCCCGTCCTTCCCCCCACCCTAAAATGAACAGATGTTACTGACGGCCCGAGCAGCCACCGCCAGACTGAGTGGCTGACATTAGTTCTGCCAGCTGAATAACGAACAGCTTGCCCTCCTTCAGACATCACCCCGTCCACAGTGGCCTGCGCTTCCATTCATGTGCGTCCAATTCAGGATGTGCAACAAATACAGACCTGGAGTGTTCGCATGCCGGGTGACGCTGTGTGTGTACTGCTGGCGTAGCAGACGAGCCCCCCCCCTCCTACATGCGTGTATACACACTCACACTCGACAGACGCTCTATGCACAATGTCACTCATAGACAATCGCCCAAACACTCACAGGAAAGGAGTTGCGATGCTGTGCTGTGTGCGCTCAGCCCTTGTTGTGGGCGATTGCTGCAGCGCACCTCGAATTTGGGGCTCCTCTAGAGGCGGACAGAGGGCGGCGAGCGTAGGAAAGCTTCACGTAATCACATTCTGCGTCCTCTCCGTCAAAGTGGCTCCGCTGTTACAATGAGCACTCTCTGCCACCCTTGAACAACCCCACTCCGTTTGGCCCTGTGCCCCCCCTCTGGGACAGCCCACATCGGCCCACAATGCTGCCTCTCAGTGGAAGCAGAGGTTTTCCCGGGTCTCTGGAGCGAGAATGCTGATCAGTTTGGATCAACGCCCCGCCAACCTGTTCTCACAGCACAGAAATCCTCACGCAATAAAACTGTCTTGGGTTGATATCAAAATTACTAAGTATTTGCTCGTCAATTGCTTTGCTTGTCTATTTTCAATGAAAGTGAGATACACTGTTATAAACTGGCACCTTTTTCGCCAGTTACTTTAACTGGCACCTTTTTTGCCAGTTATTTTTTTTATTATTAACTGTAATTTTACAATCCGTTTATAACAGAGGTTCCATGTATGTTAACTGTAAACCACAATTAAATGCGCACAGGACTCTACTTACAGTTAAAATAACCAAGAAATAATACATTAATTTAACTGTTAAATTCAGTCCATTTTTAACAGTGTAGGTAACTTAAGAAAGAATTCAAGTTATGAAGTTGAATGAAGAAAATAAGTTTTTAAATTATTTTGAGAGGTTTTCCTGATCCCATTTTCACCTATGAAAACAATTTTGACTCTAAACAGTAATGTACAGTACACTGTGCTTGGTATCAACTCACTTGCTGAAAGCTAGAGTTTTGACCCATTCAATCAACAGATTTCATCCATATCACAGTTTGATGGTGTCTCAATATTTACTAAAATGTCTGGAACATTTTCAACATTTCCGTCCACTTGCATTGTCTAATATCCTCAAAAAGCTGTGAGAATCTTAAATGTTTTCTCCTGAATGTAATATCTGTCCTTGCATAGATAAATTGCCCAAAATCCAAATTAACCTTTGTAGCAAGCAAAATGCTCCCATCTTCTTTTCTCTCTCTCTCTCTCTCTCTCTCTCTCTCTCACTTTCTTTTCATTTGACTGAGCATTCAGCTTTGATTTGCAGATCACGGTAACTAATGGTACCGGATGCTCACTGGTTTGTATGTGAACTCCTCTATTGAAATTCATTGGTCTCTGGAGAGTAAAAATGCATATCTTTGACAACACAAAATATTGTGATAAATAATACTCACCCAAATGTAGGTGCCAAATGCAGTGGCCTTTATAAATCTTGGGAAAACTGTACATTTGCCCTTATATTGTAATTGAAAAACCATGGACAGTATAAATCTTTACAGGGAAGGAAGCCCGTGGGTAGCTGTGTTAGTGAGGTAGAGAGACCACAAGAGGTAGGAAAAGAATGCATTACTTGTGTGTGTGTGTGTGCGTGTGTGTGTGTGTGTGTGTGTGTGTGTGTGTGTGTGTGTGTGAGTTTGTCTGTGTGTATGCCCGTGAGTCTGCATGTTCTGGTCCAAATTTCTGATTGAAATAGATTAAGCCAGGCAAGGGATATAGTTGCAGTTTAGCATGATCAGTTTGTTACGCTGAACCGTTGGCATTAACTTTATTAAATGATTTGCAATTATAGGTATATATTGATAAATATCTTGTTGCATATTGCATCTTTAATGTAGCTCATGAAAAGTCTATAAGAATTGAATTGAAAATAATCAAATATGTGGTATACAGTGCCTTAGAAGCTGAAGATGAGCATTGCATCTCTCTAGATTTGAATTATAGAGCTTGCTATATCAACCTTTTATTCTTTTTTGAAAGAACATGACTCAACAAGCTAAGTTGTGTATTATACTGCATGCACTCTTGTTGTACTAATGAATCTTAAAGCATCTCAATGTATTGCTGATCTTTTTTATGTACCAGGATGAGTAGTGAAACACTTGATGTATCATGAGTGCTATAAAAACATTGAAAATGTTGGCACGATATCAGAAGCGTGTCATTCGGTAAGCTAATTCCCTCGGCTCTGTGTGAAATTGAAAAATCAGTCAGTTGTCCAGTCAGTCGGCGGTGCAGGTCATCCGTTATATGAGCTCTGTGCCTTGATTTGACATGAAATACTCAGTTAAGCAGCCGTAAAGAGGCAGTCGTCTGTCTTTTATAGCACCTGTCTCGTGTGCAAGGCCCTCATACTACAGACATTGGGGCCGATAGTGTTCAGTCTCTCTGTAGCTGAGAACCCAGGCCATTTTACAGTATTTGCCCGGAGGCAAAAGAAAACATTGGTGTTTGAGTCTTTCTTTTTCGTTGTCGCTCTGCCAGAAATCACCTTTCTACTCATGTTCGTGAGAGCCTCTCGGGGGTAAGGTTTTTCCCCTCCGTGCTGCTCAAGAAAAAGAATTGTTGAAGTCAAATTGATCGTAATTCTCCCTGAATTGTATCCAGATGTTGCTCTGCCCTGACACTCTCTCGTAAACCAGACTCCTGCACTTAGAGCGAGCTGTTAATTACCCGCCGTGACACAAGAGGTGACGTGAGACCGGCTATGGAGTTTGCCACACCCATAAAAATATTTGTCTCCACTAAGCAAAAAAAAAAAAAACGTTCCTTCTCCTTTTTTTTTCTTGTCAACAGAGCAACCATCCAATCACCAGGGCCAGCCGGTGCTGCCGCCTGTCCCGCCCCCCCACAAGCAGCAGCCCTCCGTCACCGCCCTCAACCACAACTCGCTGACCAATCGGAGGACCCAGAGCCCGGCCCCCCCGGCCGCCCTGCCCGCCGAGCTGCAAACCACACCGGAGTCGGTCCCGCTGCAGGACAGCTGGGTCCTGGGCAGCAATGTGCCTCTGGAGAGCAGGTGGGGGCGCCGAAGAGCACATACAGTTTCCTCAAGATTTATTGAGGCAGATTAAGTTTAAGTCCTTGACCACATTGGGGTACCTTCAGTTCAGTATTGAATTTCGCCTTAACTTAGACTTAATCTGCATCTGTGAAACTTACCTGTTGTGTGTCTTACTGAGGTGTAAAATTCTATTTCTGAAAGAAAAGTCCTCCCCAGTCGTTTGCTCTGTTCACATAGGTTTTTTGTCATATCATACATTTACAAAATCTTCAGCTAGAACTCCAGACAAATGACTGACATCACTTGCCTCAGTTCTAGAGTGAAATAAACGCATGAAAGGAACCATGGATTCTTATGGTTTCTGAATATTAAGCTAAATTATTTTGTTTTCTGTTTCTTGATATGTTCAAATTATGGTACTCATGTAATCATTAGATCAGCGCTTAATATTTACCTGTTCCCAGTCCTTACTTTAGTTGTTAATCAAAATGGTGATTTAAATTGAGGAAAATTGTCATGAAAAGAAATTGGTGTTGCACAAGCGTTATTATTGTTTTAGAACATTTTTCGAAAAAAATGAACTTTCAGCATTTTTTTCCTCCACAAGAGTAACCATCTTCCAATGAGACATTTTTTCAGTTTTTAAATGAGTGTTTCTGTTATTAGAGAAGACATTAGCAGAGTCTAATCCCTTCTGTGCCTCCCTTAAGACAAGCTCTTGATTAATGTGTACACTGGCTTTCCCTCAGATAAACTCATTCTCAGTGATATATTGTACCATGTCTATCTGTTCTAATTAAAGATGTGAAAGTGAGGCTGTTTTTACAACCCAAGAAAAACTTGGAACGGTATGATAAAATTAAAACTGAAAGCAGCAATTTGCGAATAATCTTTGACCTGTACTACGTTGAAAATAATACAACAGCACATTATTTGATGTTACACGACATTAATTCTTTTGATTTTTCAAAACAAATACATATTTCAATTTGACTCTTGCTTCTTATTTTTAAAAAGGTGGGGCAGTATTCACCTGTTTGTAATTTCACAACACTTAATAAATGTTTAGGGACTGAAGACACTGTGTAACTCAATGCGTTTCAGGTGTAATTTCGTCCCATTTTTCCTGGAAAAATTCCTTCTTGAGGAAGTGCTATCTTAGTGATCAGAGTGACCAGACAAAATATTAACTATCTTGTCTTTATACTGTCTGCAATGACATACAAGTCAAATTAGGTTTATTGAGAAATAACTGCTTTTTGTTTGAATGTGTATTTTCCATATCGTCCCAACTTTTTCTGTGTTGTGGTTGCAGTAATATGATGTAATGGGTCATGTAATTTACTTTATGGGCCATTTTCACAGGCAAAGGTTAAGTGTTGTCCTTAAAAAAATCTTTTTAAATGTAGACTCTTTAAAAAAAAAAAACTATTCAGGACTCAGGACTAAACTTTAGTTGCTCCTGCAAAGCCAGCGCTCTATTTGCTACATTATCTGAAATATTTTTTCATGGCTTTTCCAAAGTGTGCATTCAATGATTTTGAAAACACAAACATAAAAACTGTTTTCAAAAATCTGTGAATTTGACTCTGGCAGGGTCTCATTATTGTCCGAACGATGTCCCATTTTACATGTTTTTTCAGCTGTAAAGCTTTGTGACAGCGCGGTAATGTATACGCTCACCAGCTGTCCTTTGTAGACATGTAGGTGGTCATCAAACTTTCTTTCAAAGGATTTGCCTATTTTCCCTTCACTAGAGGTCTTTGTGACATGCTCACAAAGCTCTCCTGCACATACGCTGGAACTGTGAAAGAGAACCCCGCAGCATCACTTAACCTGCGGAGTCAACCGCTATTGATGTTTGCGGTTTCCCTTTTTTTTTTTTTTTTTTTTTTACCGGAAGCATTTTCCATCGTCTCAAAGTGGCCAGCTTTGAAGAGAAAGAAAAATAAAAGGGGTTACGGGGGTGACGTGCTCTTTCTGTATCGCTAGGAAGAAGACAGGGTATGATTCCGTCTTCGTAGAAACTATGAATTTATTTACAGAAACAGCAGTTGTCACCCTGGGAGCAGCAGACCCATCCTGAACCCAAGTAACCAAAGACTGCAAATTCTTACATTGTGAAGAATAAGAGAAAGCAGCGCAGCGTCTCCTGCACGGTGACTTCCCTAATGGGGTCGCGTACTTTAGGAAGGTAGGGGGTGGTGTAATTTCACACCTGCTTCACTTTGGAGTGGGAGACGGGTCAGCCTCTGTCGCTTCGCCGACCGTGTTCGGTTCGGACGTCACCGGCCGCACGACTCCGGCCAGAGAATTGCAAACAGGCTGCTTTTTTTCCCCCCCACCATCCCCCATTTTGCCCTCTCGTGGGACTGACCGTGCTCCCCCTCTCAGATGATATGACCGCATCCTCCCCTTGACCTTGACTTTCTTAGCGGTATTGACAAAACAATATGTAGACATCTATTATTAACAAGGGCTTAAATCTCGGTACTCAAAAACAAGTGTCTCAGTGGGGAATTTTGTGTGCTGCGGCGGCGAAAAAAGAGGAAAGACGGCGCTTTCTTCTGCTTTTCTTTCGACCCAAAGCCAGCAGGACGGTTTATGCTGCCTGTGAAACTGCTCTCTCCCTCTCAGCTGGGATCTATGGTTGATTTCAGTACTTCCAGTGCAGCACATCTCCATGCATTTTTATTTATGCCTTGGTTTCCTCCGTTTCAGTTGTAGAGTACTTCCTCAATACCCCCTTGTGCTCCCTGTTTTATTTTAACAACACTATGATAGACTCTGTCTCCTGCTCCACAGTATTTCTCATTTCTCAATGTCCCAAACTGTGTTTTTGTTTGGGCTTACTGTGGTCGCGTTAAGTGACCATTATTCGCGTCTGTTTTCATTGTTCGGCAATACGACTGAAGGACACAGTTGGGTAAATTTTGTTTGCACAATAAACATCTTGTCGGGGGAATCAACAGAAACACTAAACATAATGAAACCACAAATTCTTGCCTGATAAGAAATTGTGAGTAAAACGTGGATTTAAGCTTCAGTTCAGTTGTCAAATGTTGTTCAGATTTTCTGAACAGCTAAGTGGTGATTAGCATCTTTTTATCTATGAGTAATTCACTGCAGAAAAACCAAATGAATCAAAATTTAGAGAGTATTGACTTCAAGGTCATAGTTGTTCTAATAGAAAGTGAGTATTAATGGCTATTGTTTTGAATGCTCATGAATCTAAATTGATGTGCATCGGACAACGAGAAAAATGAGAAGAGCAAATAATCTTTTACTAGCGCTTTGCCCGTGGGGATCCACGGGTTCTAGATTCAATCCACATGGGGCCAAATTTTCAGCCCAAGTTTAAATTTTATTGTTTTATGTAACTTTGCTTTTATATTACTGTGAACAATGCACCATTGTGATGTCATCACATGCACCTCTATGATGTCATCACGTTGCTATGGTGTTTCCATAAAAGCTGCGCTGCGCTGACATTCCGCGCTTAGTGGAACATGAAGTCGCCTGCAAGACGGAGCAAAATAGCGTCACTCGCGCTATGCTGCAGATGCGCGCCCGGTGGAATCTAGCACTGATTGGCCGGTCACACACACACGCACACAGAGTCCACTCGGCTATTATAATATAGATTAACCCATTTATAGTCTATCATCAATCCCTGAATGAATATGGATATGATTCAGGTTTTGGCTATGCGTGTTTTTAAATAAAGATAGCTTGTGGATTTTCTTGTCATGCTTGTTGATTTTAGTTTGCAGCCTGTAGCATTATATGAGCGATAAGAGAGTGTTTCACAGTAATGTCATCTAAATGGTCTCGTCAAGTCATTTTTAATGTTAATCTGGTTCTAAATAACACTGCTGCAGGGTTTGGAAGGTACAGATTCACAGCTAGAAACAAATAAATCCTGTGAAATATAATTTTCTAATTCATTATTTCAACCATTGCTTGAGAGATATTGATTCATGTGCTGTCATCTCTGCCAAAAACTGCTGAATTCTATCTTTGTTTGCTGTAAGCACAGAAAAATGTAATGCTCAGAGCACTCTGAAACAATACATTTCAAAAAAAAGGGGTATAAATTTGGAATTGTAGCTTGTGTTTTGTGCCCAGAAGGCGTTTTGTCCGTCATCCATCCACTGTTGTCGTAACAGGAGAACCGTTGGTTGAAGTTCTCCGTTGCAAATCGACCATATTTAATTTGCAGACCCAGCTGTTCTTCCTTGAGTATTTCAGTGTGATTAGCCTCCATTAGTGGTGTGTTAGCAGTATTCGGATGAATGTCCCCACAGGACACAAGCTCATAAGTAATTTACCGTAAATTAGCAACTGGAGGTTTGAATTTGTCCTCCAGGCCTTGGAGTATTTTACCTGCGTGTACTTCTCCACTGGAAAATACTGTATGGAACTGTGTTGTTGGAAGTCAGTAGTATAAGTACATCTTTGTTAATTATTAACACTAAAACATGCCCTAAATTTGCTCTTGCTCATTTTGACTCCCAGTTACATATACTCTCTTGCCGCCGGTTTGTGTCTATGTGGTATTTGTGTTCACATAGCATGCAGAGGGAATCTGCACATCTCCTAAATTACTGAGACAGGTGCTTTGCACGTTCTTCAGCTTCTGAAAATCTCACCTGTCAACAAAAAAAAAGTAGTTGAGTTATTGGCAGGGCTGAGCTAGCAAAACATTGCTTTCCTTGTTGTACCTCACAGTGTGAGGTGATAAGCTACAAAGTGCTCACAGTTTTTATATGGAGAGACTAATTTTGATGTTATGTTAATTTTTACATTTATCAGTCCAGGGTGTAATTATACTTAATGATTCAAATCACAGCAAGGTATAGTGTCTATAGTTCATTTAGTAAAAACATTCGATAGATTGACATGAATGCATATTCATCACTGAGTCGAGCTTGTATACAACTGAGACAGTGTACTCAGATTGATCCAAATGGCTCACGCATTGGTTTAAAATAATTTTATTAGCAGCTATTTATTTATCTGATGATTGAGGTGGTTGGGTTAGGGATGAAATGTAATGAAGTAATTGTAGCGCATGACCTTGTATTTCTTTAAAAGTGATAGAAGCGAAAATGTCTCCTCTCTGCACTTTTTTACAATTTTTTACTATAATGCTTAAATATATTGTGATAATATGGGATTTTTTATTGTGTTACCCTCACATTCTGAGGAAACATTTTATTAAATTATGTGTGCGCTCCCAAAGTAGTTTGCCTGTGGGTGCAAGTTAGCGTTTGCCTAGTGCAATTTGGCAGACCAAGCTGCTCTCAACAGAACTGTAATATAACATGTCTCTGTACCAATGTAAAAAAGGGAGCAGAAAATGTACAGCAACTGTGAAAGAGAAATTGTGATTATACATTCAATGAATGAATACGAATGCCACGTGGTCCTTAAAAGACAATGACGACAACAACAACAACGATAATAATAATAATTAACTTCACCCTCCTTTTTTTCAAAATATTTATCAACATCCTGCCTCATGGCCAGCGGTCCTCTATACATTCTTCAAAACTTT